>LR738714.1:735924510-736042089 GCA_902687465.1 Secale cereale | reverse complement strand
CCTCTTCGCCACTCATCTGTGTTGCCGACATTTCCCGGTCCACTACCAACTCACTATCCATTGAATAGTCATGATGCAAACGCGTTGCCAATGGAGAAACACGTTCCAGATATTGGTGTAAGTGGTATACATGAGCAGACTATGAAGTATTGCTAAAATATAACACATAGTTTGCTCTATCTATGATGTAGTACCTTTGTTGAAAGGCTGCCTCTTAGTCTTGTCGGATAGTGACCAGACAAAAAAAAAAGACTTTCCGACCAGATTCCTATAGGCCAGGCAACCCATTTGTCCGAACTGTCCGGAGCCCCAATACCGGCCTATATGTGGGGCGGATTTGGGGCCGTCCGGACGGATCGGCCACGTCGGACTGACAATCCGTGAGGAAGCTCACTGACATGCCTGCCTGCGTTCATGGTGCAGCGGTCGGCGTGTCGCCAGAGGAGCCTCGATCCGCTATTAAAAACCGACTATGGGCCGCCAAACCCAAGTCGACGCCATTTTCCCCATTTTCTCAATCCATCCGTGCTGCCGCCGCGTCCGTCTGCGTTGTCCCTCATTAATCAGTGCTGACATCCAAGCTTAGCTGGATGAAATCTAGAAGCGCCATCATCTTTGAAGGTACGTACACAACCTAGTCATTAGCCATTGAATAGCCCCTATGCAAACGTGTTTAAAAGGGGAAAATGCATTCCTGTTACTCATATATATCAGTGGTGTGATGGTTAGGCTTGATAGGCTGGAGCATCCTGGTGTGGCTTCTAGATCAGTGATGTAATGGTTGATTTGATTATTTTTTTTTGCGGTTGATGTAATGGTTGATTTGATGCCTTTTAAATGGGGGCCGTGTGGCCCCTTCTATTGAAAAAAAAATTGCACACATACGGCGGGCCAAGAGACCAATTGGGAAGTAATATTGTCCTCGTCCAAAAGTCACGCAGCCACAGAGACAAATGATATCAGAAACAGTTATAGTAGTAAGAAGTGATCAACTCAGTCACGCAGCAGCAACACCAATCCAGCATATCATATGCATCCATAGTAGTAAGAAGTTTTGGTTAATTTTCTGATGTTTCCTCTCTTAGCTAGGGATCAACTCAACTAAACTAGTACTCCCTCCGTCCGGAAATACTTGTCATCAAAATGAATAAAAGGGGATGTATCTAGATTTAATCTAGATACATCCCCTTTTATTCATTTTGATGACAAGTATTTCCGGATGGAGGGAGTACTGAGCAACATTTTCACCGTGCAAGCAAGAGCAGCCTATACAATTCTTCAACATTGTCAATAGAACGGGAGTAGGGCAATGCGCTCTAGCTGTCACCCGCTCTAAACAGGGTCAGCAGGGCCAGGAACAGATTGATGATGTCAAGGTAGAGCGAGACGGTGGCCCAGACATACTCGTCGTACGTGTAACGCTTGATGATGTTGTCCGTGTCATAGACAATGTAGCCACTGAAGATGAGTGCCGCCAGCGCGCCATAGATCATGTGAGAGAGCTTGCCCAGCGGGAAGAGGATCTGCATATTTAGACAAGCCATGATCAGTATTGACTGATTGTACTCCAAATATGTACTCAAAGACGAGCCATGATAAATGGACAGCATCTGATTCTGACCTGAATGAACCCAAAGACGAGCAACATCATGAGAGAAGCAAATAAGAAAGGACCAAGGAAGCTGAAGTCCTTGCCCCTCTTTACAGCCCAGAAGGTGTAGGCAGTCAGGCTCAAGACAACCACCGTTGTAAGAATCGCAGCCTCCAAAATGACCTTGCCTGTGCACATGCCGGGACTATTTTAGTGGTTTCTTTATTTCATAATATATAGAACTCGCAAAATTAGCTACTAATTAAATGGACCAATTGCTTCCTTATCATCTCATACATCTCTTTTACCACAGAAACTTTCATGTAAATTTGACCAAACAATAAAGCACGTGCATGCTAAAATCTGACAAGCATATCACAAGTGCTTAACTCAGACAAGCATATCATAAAAGGTGACCAACAACAGGTACAACTATCCAATTGGCCCTCAACACAAACCGGGAAAATGCATCAGCTACACTCACATGGGTTGCCTAACATTTGCATGGCAATGGCAAATTGGCAGCAAGCCAGCAACTATCCAATTGCCGCACATAGTGACTAGTAACAGGCTTACCAGTTACCAGTCATGTACATATGTAATGAATTGACACAACGAGAGGGGCATTAGAAGACTCAAGAACAAGCCCACAGCGAACAGAGGGGCATTAGGATCTGCGGGCAGGAACAGAATTCATGGCGGGGGAAGACAAATACCGCTAGTGAAGGCACATGTCATGCCCACAGCGAAGCTGATGGCCACTGTGAAGACGCCGAGCAGCAGCAGGTTCACTGGGTGCTTCTGACGGTAGCAGTACAACGGGCACAGAACTGCATAAACAAAAAATAGCAAGCATTTTAGCAACGGGCACAGCACTGCAATTCACAAAGCAACCACGTCCTAACCCATTCTAATAAAGCAAAATTATTCACTGCAAGAATCAGGAGTTGTAAGTACAACACATCCATAGCTTTGCAGGTAATCGACGGCATCCAAAGGTAACTCAGAGCAGAGCACGCAAAGGAAAAGCTAGTTCGTCCTCTCCTCTCGCAGCCACAAGTTTACCTTCTTGTAAATGCAACAGTAATAAGAATGGAATATATTCGAGGCGCTCGCACTGAAGGAAACTGTACGTACAATCGGATCCAATCGATCGGTACCACAACGTAGACAAATTAGTAACAGAAAAGGTGGTGGATTCAAACTTCTCACCGATGAAGGGGAAGATGAGGATGAAGATGTAGAGCCCGAGGCCGGCGTAGGAGGAGACGAAGAAGTGCGGGATGGCGCGGACCTTGACGACGACGGCGGCGACGACAGCAGTGAGGAGAAGCTGCAGGGAGAGGATGACGTAGATCTTCCGGATGAGCGCCCAGCGCAGCTCGGGGCTCTCCACCATCCCGGGGTACAGCGCCTGCACCGGCGCCGCGGTGGTGCCAGCAGTGCCACCGGAAGTCCCCGCCTCGACGTCGCCGCCCTTCATCCCGCCCGGCGATGCGATGATCAGGGAAGCAGCCTCCGGAGGTAGGGCGGGTGTGGCCAAAGGAAGGCGAGAGGGGAGGAGCAAAGCGAATGATGATGCGCCGAGAAGGCTCCACTGCTCGACTTATATAGTCTCAGAGGAGAAGATGCAGGACGGTGGGATTGCTTCGCGGCTCCTTCTTGGAAAAGTGGGGTTTTGCTCACGCGGTTACGTATGTTGGTTGAAAAGACAGAGGCTATCTCTCTCTTGTGTGGCTGTGGTCTGTGGAGAGATGCATGGTGTGATTTCCCGAGCGGTTTCGAATTTTTGTTGGCGGAGACTGGACGCGGACGTTGGGGCCCGATTGACGGACGCGTTGGAGTCGTTGCGCGGTTGATGCACGTGAGCACAGTCCTTGTTTATGAGGTTTTTCTTTTTGAATTTTTTCGAGGTTGTCTTTTTTATATGCATGGGAGGGGAGCTGAAGAGTTTGAGAAGTGCTATGCACACGACGAACAACGGACGATGCACAGACGATGGTTAAATCTAGTCGGACATTAGTATGATTGAACAAGTCGCCGGCCGCTGGATTGTTTTGTCCTTCATAAATGGTGCAACCGTATCGTGCATGGAGCACTTTCGAAAGAGTTTTTCTTTCTTGAGGGAAAACTCTGCTGAGTTGTACTCCCTCCGTTCTCAATTATATAAGTCTTTATAGAGATTTAAATAAGTGAGCAAAACGAGTGAATATATGCTTTAAAATATGTCTACGTACATCCTTATGTCGTAGTCCATTTGAGACTTATATTTAGGAACGGAGGGAGTATTCATTAACTTGAATGTTCAAAGGTCGACAAGTTACAATATTACGACAACTATGCAGGCAAACGTGGCGACCAACACTATGGAGCACTTGGAGAAAATAGATGTGCTTTGTCATCATCCGATGCATGGAAAGTATATATGTGTTTGTCGACTGACCTGACTGAATTAGCCGGGTTGATAATAAAAGAACCCGATAATAATGGCTTTGGAAGCTCCGGCGCGAACTGAAGAGGAATCCGAGTGGCGGCACATAAGCTCTATGCGGAAGTTCACAAAAAAGGGGCTAAACACGGAACAAACCAACCAGGCAACAGGCCAACGGGCAAGAAGCACATCCAGGCCATGACTGAGCCCGAAGATAGCTACCGCTTGCTCGTTCGACCTCCTTGTCCGCACACACTCTGGCGGTTCGTTTCTCTCGTTCCTCTGTAGTTGGCTCAAGAAAGGCTTTATTTTTTTTAGTTTTGAAAAAGTTGGCAAAATGATGTAGGGTGGAACCCTAGTCAGCAGATCTTTCACGAAAGGAGGATATCCCACGATAAACACGGAGAACACAAGGAGGAAACGGAGGAAAACACGGGGAAAACACTCAAATCAACACAAGTACAGTCACACAGGTGCTAGATCCACGATACATATCAAGATACACGGTCCATAGTCAACGACGGTGGTACAAAGATAGTCTTCTCCCGGAGGAGGTCTTGGATATCCCTTGGGATCTTCCCCGATGTGGAGGTCTTGAATCCGAGGTGGATCTTCTCCGAAGAGGCCGCAGTCTCGTAGGAGAGAATCCACAGAGGTCTATGATGAGCTATCCAAAAGCTACCTCGAAAGGATGGAAGTCAACGAGTATATATTACATGAGTTGTCGCCGTCGGGGCGGACGTCCGCTGGTTACCGGACGTCCGGTGGTTCCGGAGGGACCGGACGTCCGGTAACCCTCGGATTTCCGCTATTTAGCATCTGTGGTCGGAGTCACGGACGTCCGGTGGCTTCCGGTCGTCCGGTCGTCTGTGTAATGCCCAGGATGGAACCATATCTCCTACGTGTCGAGGCACGACTTAGAGACATAACCCCATGCTGGAATGATCGCAAGTCTGGTATCTTTGCACAACTCATGTAAAAAGGGGGATGGAAAACATAAACATAGTTGGCTTACAATCGCCACGTCACACAAATACAATACATGTCCAAAACATCATGCAATAAAACATCACAGCCCTCTAAGGGTAAAGTCCAAATGACAAGATACCAAACATAACTTAAATCCACAGGTCGGATCGAATCCTAGTAGAAGTCTCCACTACTGATCATCAGGATAACGAACATAGTATCGACTACGCTCCTCGTCATACTCCTAGTCTAGCTCGGTGCCATCACCTGGATAGCTCACCATCGGACCTGCATCTGGTGTGGTGAAGTAACTGTGAGCCATAGAGGACTCAGCAATCCCGTTCCCGGGTAACAAGACTATTAAAGCCTTGGGAGAAGATAAGGCTGAAGAAAAGAATAAGTGTCTGCAACAGCAACTAGCACTAGCCTCGGTCGAGAGATGATCACGAGGTGATCCTATACTAAGCTCAACAAACATAACCCCACCGTGTTCAACTCCCGAATCCCTATTCGGAAATTGACAGTCACGGTACACACGCTGGTAGTGTATTGGAACATTGTGTCAAGTTATCTACAACCGGATATTAACAAGCTCCCATCTGCCACATAACCGCGGGCACGGCTTTCGAAAGTTCATAACCCTGCAGGGGTGTTCCAACTTGGCCCATTACGAGCCCACAATCCGCGGAGTCGCAACTCCAAGGTGGGAAGACCCGAGTATTCTCGGAATCCCGTGCTCAAGATACTCCGAACTAAGGTAAGGCTAATCCAGCAAATCCTCCCGGCGTGCCGACACCCTGATAGTAGCCGCGCGTATCTAGTCTCTGGCCACGACCGGATGAGCATAGCGTACAGTGGCCGAAATACCCAAGTTGCCAAGGGGGGCCCCGCACACGACTCTAGTTTGGACCAACACTCACATCGAGCACTGGCCCAGGGGGGTTGAATTAATTAAGCATCGGGTTAATTACTCCCTCGGAAAGTTTTAGTTGTTTAGGCGAATAGTACCAATGTTGGGACTTGCTGGAAAAGACTTAGCACTTAGCGGTTTATCGAGGGGGCCCCATACACCCCAACCGTGTTAGGAACGCATAATCAAGGAACATAACACCGGTTTAAACGGTTCCTAACGGCATGAGTGGAACAAATCACCAAGCAAAAGGCTTAGCCTTCCACCCTTGCCAATATATAGATGATTTCATTTTAAGCATTTATATAGTGTGATATAACCCAACAAACTTCAACATGAAGCAAGCATCTTCAATCTTCACCTGCAACTAGCAAAGCTATAAGAGGGGTTGAGCGAAGCGTACTTAGCCAAGCAACGGTTTGCATAGGTAGGGTGGTTAGACATGATCATGGTTACAAGTAGGAGGCTGACATGAAAGACATGGGCATCGAGGCAAAACTATAGATCGAGACTTCTAGCAATAGGCAAAAATAGTGATGGTATCCGGGTTCGGTCATCTTGCCTGAAGTGTAGTCGTTCGGATCGTAAGAAGGGTCCTCGTGCTCAACCTCGTTGGTAACCTCGTGCTCGTACTCGTACTGGGTCTCAGCTTCCGGCTCTAAACAATACAATCACACAAGGCACGAATCAACAAGATGCAATGCGCACACCAAAATGATGGATGCATGATGGATGCACTAAGGGAGCACACGGAGCACGGAAAATAGCACTCAAGCAAAAAGCTTCAAAACATGATAACAAAAGGATATTATGAATCTACACAGAAAATCAATCAAGTTTCATATAAGACTCGCTCAAAACGGAGCTACGGGCTAAAAGTTATGCCCGAAACAAGAAACATGCGAAAGGTGAAAATTACAGCAACGTAGCAACTTCGGAGCACAAGATAATTAAGCTACAGCACTCAAACACCATGGCAAAGAGCATGAACATAAACTAGACATATCCTACAGCAAATAAGTCCAAAGGTGCACCCCCAAAGGAGCCACGGATCAATAGGAACAAGCTTGGACATATTGAACTTGACAACAAAATCCTGACAGCAGAATTTTATTGAAACTTTGGAGCAAAAGTTAAATATGCTACAGCCACTTAAATAAGCATGTGAGAACATGAATGGATAGCCAACCATATATACTACAAGGAACCATCAAGAGACACTCCAAAACTATCATGGTTTGTCCTAGAACAGCACGCAAACATGGCATCGGAACATTACAGATTCCAGACTTCGTGAAATTTCACTAAGTCTTAAAACAGCAGTTTCATCATGGCATCTATAAGAGCAAGTTTAAGTCACCTCGAAACTAAACATGGCAAGTGGTAAGCACCACATCAAAGTACACATGATGGTGATTCCGAAACATACAAGCATGCATCATGGAGATAAACACATCGATAGCAATGAGCTCAACAAGATGGCATTTCATAACAAGTTAAACAACTAAACAGCCACATGGCACTTTGCAACGAAGATATACATGGCAAGAATAAATCTATCATGCAACCTAACACAAGCAACATGTAGAGCATGGCAAGACGAACACGTGGACATGTCATTTGCATCATTCGGATAAACGAGCTAAAAGATATCACTATGCAAAGATGGCATAAAAACAACACATAGCAGCAGTTTATATCAGGATGCACTCTTGCAACAGAAATTTAAGCACCTACATGATCTCAAACATGCATGGCACAATGGAATGAATCGTAGTGCTAGTCACCACGAACGTCTGGACATGTCATTTGCGCAAAACGGAGCAACACACAAGAAGTTATCACAGTTTTAATATAGCATCAGACAACAAAAACATCTCAGGGGCTTAGAAGATTTAGAGGCAACCTTCTCAGATCTGAAAAAGGTCAAACGGGCTCGTGGATCGGGCTGGAGAGGCGGATCGGGCCCCGTCGGTGTGGATCGGGCACGGGATCCGGCCCGCTTCGGACCCGAGCGGGGCGAACGGTGGAGCTGGCCTTGGGCCGGCCCGCTGAAGGGAGGCGAGCCGAGGCGCTCGGCGGCTTCGGGCCCAGGGCGGACGGCGGCTGGAGGTGGGCTCGGGCAGGCGGCCCAGTCCCTGGAGGGAAAACGGCTCGCGCGGGGCGGAGGAGATGCGGCCTGGCCCGACGGCCGGGAGGGAGGCGCCTGGCGATCGGGGCCTGCTTGCGCCGGATCGGGCGGAGGCCCACGTCGGCGGCGGCCTGGCGAAGGAGGCGATCGGGCTGGAGGGGGCGATGCGGGAGCCTGGCGGCCGCCGCGATCCAGCCGCTGCGAGGGGACGGGCCCTGTAGTGGCGCGGGAGGAGAGGGCCCTCACGGCCTGGGGCTGTTGGGCCCCTAGGGTTCGGCGGAAGAGGCCCGCCTGGCGGCTGGCGATCGATCCCGATCTGCTGCGTTGACCTGAGCTGATCGACGAGGGGCTCGAGGCTTCGTCCCAAACGGCGGCGCTGGAAGCTTCGCGCGAGAGGAGGCGGCGGATCGGCTGGGTGCCTGGCCGGGGCGGCGGTGGAGCCCGACCGGCGGGATGTGGTGGTGAGGAGAGGTGTGTTGGAAATATGCCCTAGAGGCAATAATAAAAGAGTTATTATTATATTTCCTTGTTCATGATAATCGTTTATTATCCATGCTATAACTGTATTGATTGGAAACTCAAATACACGTGTGGATGAATAGACAGACTTTGTGTCCCTAGTGAGCCTCTACAGGACTAGCTCGTTGATCAAAGATGACCGCGGTTTCCAGGTCATAGACATGAGTTGTCATTTGATAACGGGATCACATCATTAGGAGAATGATGTGATGGACGAGACCCAAACGTAAACATAGCTTTTGATCGTGTCAGTTATCGCTATAGTTTTCTGCATGTCAAGTATAAGTTCCTATGACCATGAGATCATGTAACTCACTGACACCGTAGGAGTGCTTTGTGTGTGCCAAACGTCACAACGTAACTGGGTGACTATAAAGGTACTCTACAGGTATCTCCGAAGGTGTCTGTTGACTTGACATGGATCGAGACTGGGATTTGTCACTCCGTATGACGGAGAGGTATCTCCGGGCCCACTCGGTAATACGTCATCTCAATGAGCTCAAAGTGACTAAGTAGTTGGTCACGGGATTATGTATTACGGTAACGAGTAAAGAGACTTGCCGGTAACGAGATTGAACTAGGTATAGAGATACCGACGATCGAATCTCGGGCAAGTAACATACCGACGAGACAAAGGGAACTGTATACGGGATTGCCTGACTCCTTGACATCGTGGTTCATCCGATGAGATCATCGAGAAACATGTAGGAGCCAATATGGGTATCCAGATCCCGCTATTGGTTATTGACCTGGGAGTGTCTCGGTCATGTCTACATGGTTTCCGAACCCGCAGGGTCTACACACTTAACGTTCGGTGACGCTAGGGTTGTTAGTGAGAAGAGTGCATGGTTACCGAAGGTTGTTCGGAGTCCCGGATGAGATCCCGGACATGACGAGGGTCTCCGGAATGGTCCGGAGACGAAGATTGATATATAGGATGAAAGGTTTCGGAGTACCGGAAGTGTTCCGGGGAGCATCGGGAAATCGGCGGAGTACCGGGAAGGTTTTCGGGGGGTCCGGAAGGTGTTCTGGGCCTATTGGGCCACAAGGGGGGACACCACAGCCCTCAGGGGGCTGTGCGCCCCCCCCTGGGCCCTCTCCCCATGCGACTAAGGGGGTGGGACCCCCTAGGGCTGGCCGCACCCCTTGGGACTTGGGGGGCAAGGCACCTAGGGGGGAAACCCTAGGGCCTGGGCGCCTCCCCCTGCCCTGGCCGCCGCCCCCCTCCCCTTGCCCTGGCCGCCGGCCCCTTAGGGGAAACCCTAGGGCGCCCTAGCCTCTCCACCCCCCCTATATATAGTGGGGCAAAGGGAGGGCAGCCAACACAGTTCGTGCCTCGGTGCTGCCCTCCCTCTCCCGTCATATCTTCTTCTCCCGCGGTGCTTAGGCGAAGCCCTGCTGGAGTTCTTCTCCACCATCACCACCACGCCGTCGTGCTGCCGGTTCTCCATCAACCTCTCCTCCACCCCTTGCTGGATCAAGAAGGAGGAGACGTCCCCGAGCCGTACGTGTGAAGAACGCGGAGGCACCGTTGCTTCGGTGCTAGGTCTTCGGCGATCTGAATCGCGACGAGTACGACTCCATCATCCGCGTTCGTAACGCTTCCGCTTAGCGATCTACAAGGGTACGTAGATCACACTCCTTCCTCGTAGTTGCATCTACTAGATTGATCTTGGTGAACGGTAGGAAAAATTTTTGTTTCCCATGCAACGTTCCCCAACAGTGGTATCAGAGCTAGGATCTTGCGTAGATGCTTTCTCGAGTAGAACACAAAGAAGTTTGTGGCGTTGATGTTTAAATTGCTGCCCTCCTTAGTCTTTCTTGATTCAGCGGTATTATAGGATGAAGCGGCCCGGACCAACTTTACATGTCCACGTACATGAGACCGGTTCCATCGACAGACATGTGACTTTTGTTGCATAAGATGGCTGGCGGGTGTCTGTCTCTCCTATCTTAGTTGAATCGGAATAGAACAAGGCGGTCCTTGTAGAAGGTTAAATAGCAACTTGAATATCACCGTTGTGGTTTTGCGTAGGTAAGAAGCGTTCTTGCTAGATACCCATAGCAGCCACGTAAAACATGCAACAACAAATTAGAGGATGTCTAACTTGTTTTTGCAGGGTATGTATGTGATATGATATGGCCAATGACATGATGAAATATATTTTGATGTATGAGATGATCATGTTGTAATAGTTAACATCGACTTGCATGTCGATGCATACGGCAACCGGCAGGAGCCATAGGGTTGTCTTTATTTTTGTATGACCTGCGTGTCAATCATTAAGCGCTTTGTAATGCTTTACTTTATCGCTAAACGGTAGCAATAGTAGTAAGAGCATGGTGGGGCGCCGACAACCCCGATGGCAACACGATGATGGAGATCATGATGATGGAGATCATGGTGTGGCGCCGGTGACGATGGAGATCATGCCGGTGCTTTGGAGATGGAGATCAAAAGCACGAGTTGATGGCCATATCATGTCACTTATGATTTGCATGTGATGTTAATCCTTTTATGCATCTTATTTTGCTTAGGACGAAGGTAGCATTATAAGGTGATCCTTCACTAAAATTTCAAGATAAAATTGTGTTCCCCCCGAGTGTGCGCCGTTGCGAAGGTTCGTCGTTTCGAAGCACCACGTGATGATCGGGTGTGATAGACTCTACGTTCGCATACAACGGGTGCAAGCCAGTTTTGCACGTGCAGAACACTCGGGTTAGACTTGACGAGCCTAGCATGTACAGACATGGCCTCGGAACACGGAGGACCGAAAGGTCGAGCATGAGTCATATAGTAGATATGATCAACATGTTGATGTTCACCATTGACACCACCTCATCTCACGTGATGATCGGACTTGGGTTGGTGAATTTGGATCATGTCACGCTCGAATGACCGGAGGGATGTCAATTTGAGTGGGAGTTATAATTAATTTGATTAGGTAATAACTCACTTATCATGAACAATAGTCTAAAATGTCTTTGCAAACTTATGTTGTAGATGGCTCGCGCAGGAGTTCCCCTGAATTTTAATGCGTTCCTAGAGAAAGCTAAACTGAAAGATGATGGGAGCAACTTTGTGGACTGGCTCCGCAATCTGAGGATCATCCTCACAGCTGCCCAAAAGGTTTATGTCCTAAATGCACCGCTAGGTCAACCCCCCGCTCCTGGAGCCTCTGCAGACGATATGAACGTCTGGCAGACGCGTTCGGATGACTATTCGATAGTGCAGTGTGCCATGTTGTACGGCTTGGAAGGAGGACTCCAAAGGCGTTTTGAACGTCATGGTGCATATGAGATGTACACGGAGTTGAAATTCATCTTTGAGAAGAATGCTAAGATCGAGAGGTATGAGACCACCGATAAATTCTTCGCTTGCAAGATGGAGGAGAATTCGTCTGTCAGTGAGCACTTACTGAAGATGTCTGGGTACTATACCCGCATAGCTGATCTGGGACTTGTGTTCCCGGATGAGGCTATCATTGACAGAATTCTCCAGTCACTCCCTCCAAGCTACAAGAGCTTCGTCCAGCAGTACAACATGCAAGGGATGAATAAAACCATCGCCGAGCTGTTCTCGATGCTGAAAGTCGCTGAGGCAGACATCCAGAAGGAGTATCAAGTGTTGATGGTCAATAAGACCACCAGTTTCAAGAAGAATGGCAAGGGCAAGAAGGGTAACTCTAAGAAGGGTGGCAAAGCAGTTGCCAATCCAGTGAAGAAACCCAAGGCTGGGCCCAAGCCAGAGACTGAGTGTTTCTATTGCAAGGGGGATGGCCACTGGAAGCGGAACTGCCCCAAGTATCTGGCGGACAAGAAGGGGGCCAACAACAACAAAGGTATATATGATATACATGTTATTGATGTGTACCTTACCAACTCTCGTTGTAGTGCCTGGGTATTTGATACCGGTTCGGTTGCTCACATTTGCAACTCTAAACAGGAACTGCGGAATAAACGGAGGCTGGCGAAGGACGAAGTGACGATGCGCGTGGGAAATGGTTCCAAGGTTGATGTGATCGCCGTCGGCACGCTCGCTCTTCGATTACCATCGGGATTAGTTATGAACCTGAATAATTGTTATTTAGTGCCTGCGTTAAGCATGAACATTATATCTGGATCTTGTTTATTGCGAGACGGTTACTCATTTAAGTCAGAGAATAATGGTTGTTCTATTTATATGAGTAATATCTTTTATGGTCATGCACCCGAAGTTAGGGGTTTATTCTTATTGAATCTCGATAGTGATGATACACATGTTCATAACATTGATGCCAAAAGATGTAGAGTAGATAATGATAATACCACTTTCTTGTGGCACTGCCGTCTCGGTCATATCGGCGTGAAACGCATGAGGAAGCTCCATGCTGATGGACTTTTGGAGTCTCTTGATTTTGAATCACTTGACACATGCGAGCCGTGCCTCATGGGCAAGATGACAAGGACCCCATTTTCAGGGACAATGGAACGGGCAAGTGACTTATTGGAAATCATACATACTGATGTGTGCGGTCCGATGAGTGTAACGGCGCGCGGTGGATATCGTTATTTTCTCACCTTCACTGACGACTTAAGTAGATATG
Organism: Secale cereale; assembly: GCA_902687465.1. Taxonomy (NCBI): domain Eukaryota; kingdom Viridiplantae; phylum Streptophyta; class Magnoliopsida; order Poales; family Poaceae; genus Secale; species Secale cereale. Next base: position 736,028,952 of record LR738714.1, on the reverse strand, counting down.
GGTATATTTACTTAATGAAGCATAAGTCTGAAACTTTTGAAAAGTTCAAACAATTTCAGAGTGAAGTTGAAAATCATCGTAACAAGAAGATCAAGTTCCTACGATCTGATCGAGGGGGAGAATATCTGAGTTATGAGTTTGGTGATCACTTAAGAAAATGTGGAATTGTTTCACAGTTGACACCACCTGGAACACCACAGCGTAATGGTGTGTCCGAACGTCGTAATCGAACCCTATTAGATATGGTGCGTTCTATGATGTCTCTTGCCGATTTGCCACTATCGTTTTGGGGATATGCGTTAGAGACAGCTGCATTCACTTTAAATAGGGCTCCATCTAAGTCCGTTGAGACAACACCGTATGAACTGTGGTTTGGTAAGAAACCTAAGTTGTCTTTTCTCAAGGTTTGGGGTTGCGATGCTTATGTCAAAAGGCTTCAGCCAGAAAAGCTCGAACCCAAAGCGGACAAATGTGTCTTCATAGGATACCCAAAAGAAACAGTTGGGTACACCTTCTATCTCATATCCGAGGGCAAAGTGTTTGTCGCTAAGAACGGGTCCTTTCTCGAGAAAGAGTTTCTCTCGAAAGAATTGAGTGGGAGGAAGGTAGAACTTGATGAAGTTATTGAACCTCTGCTTCAACCAGAGAGTAGCGCAGCACGGAAAGAAGTTTTTGTGGAGCCTACAGAGGTTGAAGAGGAAGCTAATGATGATGATCAAGAAGCTTCTGATCAAGTTACTACCGAACCTCGTAGGTCGACAAGGGTACGCACTGCACCTGAGTGGTATGGTAACCCTGTCTTGGAGGTCATGTTGTTAGACAACGGTGAACCTACGAGCTATGGAGAAGCGATGGTGGGCCCAGATTCCGACAAATGGTTAGAGGCCATGAAATCCGAGATGGGATCCATGTATGAAAACAAAGTATGGACTTTGGAAGTATTACCTGAAGGGCGGAAGGCCATTCAGAATAAATGGATTTTTAAGAGGAAGACGGACGCTGACGGTAATGTCACCGTGTATAAAGCTCGACTTGTGGCAAAGGGTTTTTCACAAGTTCAAGGGATTGACTACGATGAGACTTTCTCACCCGTAGCGATGCTTAAATCCGTCCGAATCATGTTAGCAATAGCTGCATATTTCGATTATGAAATTTGGCAGATGGATGTCAAAACAGCGTTCCTTAACGGTTTTCTTAAGGAAGAGTTGTATATGATGCAACCAGAGGATTTTGTCGATCCAGAGAATGCTGACAAAGTATGCAAGCTCCAGCGTTCCATTTATGGGCTGGTGCAAGCATCTCGGAGTTGGAATCTTCGCTTTGATGAGGTAATCAAAGCATTTGGGTTTATACAAGTTTACAATGAAGCTTGTATTTACAAGAAAGTGAGTGGGAGCTCTATAGCGTTTCTAATATTATATGTGGATGACATATTGCTGATTGGAAACAATGTAGAATTTTTGGATAGCGTGAAGGGGTATTTGAACAAGAGTTTTTCGATGAAAGATCTCGGTGAAGCTGCTTTCATATTGGGCATCAAGATCTATAGAGATAGATCAAGACGCTTGATAGGACTTTCACAAAGCACGTACCTTGATAAAGTTTTGAAGAAGTTCAAAATGGATCAATCCAAGAAGGGGTTCTTGCCGGTATTACAAGGTACAAAGTTGAGTAAGACTCAATGCCCAGTGACTGCGGATGATAGAGAAAAGATGAGTGTCGTCCCCTATGTTTCAGCCATAGGCTCTATCATGTATGCAATGCTGTGCACAAGACCAGATGTCAGCCTTGCCATAAGTATGGCCGGAAGGTTTCAAAGTAATCCTGGTATGGATCACTGGACAGCGGTCAAGAATATCCTAAAGTACCTGAAAAGGACTAAGGATATGTTTCTCGTTTATGGAGGTGATCAAGAGCTCGTCGTAAAGGGTTACGTCGATGCAAGCTTTGACACTGATCCGGACGACTCTAAGTCACAAACCGGATACGTATATATTCTCAACGGAGGAGCGGTAAGCTGGTGCAGTTCCAAGCAGAGCGTGGTAGCTGATTCTACATGTGAAGCGGAGTACATAGCTGCCTCGGAGGCGGCTAAGGAAGGTGTCTGGATGAAGGAGTTCATGACAGATCTTGGAGTTGTGCCTAGTGCACTGAACCCAATGACTCTGTTCTGTGATAACACTGGTGCCATTGCTCTAGCCAAGGAACCAAGGTTTCACAAGAGGACCAGACACATAAAGCGACGCTTCAATTCAATCCGCGATTCAGTCAAGGAGGAGGACATAAACATTTGCAAAGTACACACGGATTTGAATGTTGCAGATCCGTTGACTAAGCCTCTTCCACGGGCTAAGCACGATCAACACCAAGACTCTATGGGTGTTAGATTCATTACCTTGTAATGCTAGATTATTGACTCTAGTGCAAGTGGGAGACTGTTGGAAATATGCCCTAGAGGCAATAATAAAAGAGTTATTATTATATTTCCTTGTTCATGATAATCGTTTATTATCCATGCTATAACTGTATTGATTGGAAACTCAAATACACGTGTGGATGAATAGACAGACTTTGTGTCCCTAGTGAGCCTCTACAGGACTAGCTCGTTGATCAAAGATGACCGCGGTTTCCAGGTCATAGACATGAGTTGTCATTTGATAACGGGATCACATCATTAGGAGAATGATGTGATGGACGAGACCCAAACGTAAACATAGCTTTTGATCGTGTCAGTTATCGCTATAGTTTTCTGCATGTCAAGTATAAGTTCCTATGACCATGAGATCATGTAACTCACTGACACCGTAGGAGTGCTTTGTGTGTGCCAAACGTCACAACGTAACTGGGTGACTATAAAGGTACTCTACAGGTATCTCCGAGGGTGTCTGTTGAGTTGACATGGATCGAGACTGGGATTTGTCACTCCGTATGACGGAGAGGTATCTCCGGGCCCACTCGGTAATACGTCATCCCAATGAGCTCAAAGTGACTAAGTAGTTGGTCACGGGATTATGTATTACGGTAACGAGTAAAGAGACTTGCCGGTAACGAGATTGAACTAGGTATAGAGATACCGACGATCGAATCTTGGGCAAGTAACATACCGACGAGACAAAGGGAACTGTATACGGGATTGCCTGAATCCTTGACATCGTGGTTCATCCGATGAGATCATCGAGAAACATGTGGGAACCAATATGGGTATCCAGATCCCGCTATTGGTTATTGACCTGGGAGTGTCTCGGTCATGTCTACATGGTTTCCGAACCCGCAGGGTCTACACACTTAACGTTCGGTGACGCTAGGGTTGTTAGTGAGAAGAGTGCATGGTTACCGAAGGTTGTTCGGAGTCCCGGATGAGATCCCGGACATGACGAGGGTCTCCGGAATGGTCCGGAGACGAAGATTGATATATAGGATGAAAGGTTTCGGAGTACCGGAAGTGTTCCGGGGAGCATCGGGAAATCGGCGGAATACCGGAAGGGATTTCGGGGGGTCCGGAAGTTGTTCTGGGCCTATTGGGCCACAAGGGGGGACACCACAGCCCTCAGGGGGCTGTGCGCCCCCCCTGGGCCCTCTCCCCATGCGGCTAAGGGGGTGGGACCCCCTAGGGCTGGCCGCACCCCTTGTCCTTGGGGGGCAAGGCACCTAGGGGGGGAAACCCTAGGGCCTGGCCGCCCCCTGCCCTGGCCGCCGCCCCCTCCCCTTGCCCTGGCCGCCGGCCCCTAGGGGGGAAACCCTAGGGCGCCCTCACCTCTCCAACCCCCCTATATATAGTGGGGCAAAGGGAGGGCAGCCAACACAGTTTGTGCCTCGGTGCTGCCCTCCCTCTCCCGTTACATCTTCTTCTCCCGCGGTGCTTAGGCGAAGCCCTGCTGGAGTTCTTCCCCACCATCACCACCACGCCGTCGTGCTGCCGGTTCTCCATCAACCTCTCCTCCACCCCTTGCTGGATCAAGAAGGAGGAGACGTCCCCGAGCCGTACGTGTGAAGAACGCGGAGGCACCGTTGCTTCGGTGCTAGGTCTTCGGCGATCTGAATCGCGACGAGTACGACTCCATCATCCGCGTTCATAACGCTTCCGCTTAGCGATCTACAAGGGTACGTAGATCACACTCCCCCCTCGTAGTTGCATCTACTAGATTGATCTTGGTGAACGGTAGGAAAATTTTTGTTTCCCATGCAACGTTCCCCAACAAGGTGGCACCGGCGCGTGGAGGAGATGGGGAGCTCCGGCGAGCTCCGAGAACTCCGGCAAGGTGCTCCGGCGGTGCTCCGGCGAGCTCCGGCCGGAGTGGGAGAAGGAGGCTGGAGCAAGAAGATGAAGTGGCTAGGGTTTCCTTGTTTTGGGGCACAAATTTGGGGGAGTGGACAAATATATAGACACAAGTAGCTAGGGTTATCCAAATGGAGTGCGGTTTTCGGCCACCGGATCAGATTTGGATGGCCTAGATGATAGAAGTGGCTAGGAGTGGTTTGGTGGGCTGTTGGAGGGGTGTCTTGGGCCTCAAAGTGGAGGCACTTTGAGCCCACGAGAATAACTGTTGGGGTAGCAAACGGACTCGAAACGCGACGAGATTTGATAGGCGGGTTACACACAATAAAACAACAACACACGACAAGTCTCGCGCCAAACCGGTAACGTTACACGGCCAAACACCAAAGTAGGCCTACGGGACGCCACGGACACGTGAGGGAGCTCCGGAACGCGAAACGGACAACGGGAAGGAACGCGTGGAACCGGATGCAACCGACAACACAAATGCAGTGTGATGCACATGACTATATGATATGAATGAATGTCACACACGCACACAACAAAACGACGAAAACCCAAAAGACAAAGAACCCGAATTGGAATTGATGAAGCCAGAGATATATTATATGCCCAAAAGGGAAAGTATTACATCCGGGGCATTACAAACTCTCCTCTACTACAAAAAGATCTCGTCCCGAGATCTAGGACTGGAAAAAGGAAGGGTACTCGGAACGAAGATGATCTTCTCGTTCCCACGTAGTCTCTCGGTCGGTGTGATGTGACCACCTGACTTTCAAGAATTTGATGGACTTGTTGCGGGTCTTGCGCTCGGTTTCTTCGAGAATAGCAACGGGATGCTCTCGGTAGGACAAGTCTTGTTGAAGATCAATCTCTTCAAACGGAATCATGCGCTCAGGTGCCTTGAAGCATTTGCGGAGTTGAGACACATGGAACACATCATGAACATTGGCGAAGTTGGAAGGGAGCTCAAGTTGATAGGCTAGATCGCCTCTTTTGCCAAGAATCTTGAAAGGCCCGACGTATCTAGGAGCAAGCTTTCCTTTAATACCGAATCTTTGGGTGCCTTTCATCGGAGAAACACGGAGATAGACATGATCACCAATGTTGAAAGCCAAGTCACGATGCTTGCCGTCATAGTAGCTCTTCTGACGCGACTGAGCGGCCTTGAGATTCTCACGTATGACTTTGCACATTTCTTCGGCTTCTGAGATCAAGTCATTGCCAAGAAGTTGGTGTTCACCTGTTTCAGACCAGTTGAGAGGGGTACGACACTTTCTGCCATAGAGGATTTCAAACGGAGCTTTGCCTGCACTTGCTTGGTAGCTATTGTTGTAACAGAACTCGGCAAATGGAAGGGAGTCTTCCCATTTCATGCCAAAAGATATGACACAGGCTCTGAGCATGTCTTCTAGAATCTGATTCACTCGCTCAACTTGACCACTAGTCTGAGGGTGAAAAGCAGTGCTGAACCTGATCTTAGTGCCCATGGCGGACTGAAAGGAGTCCCAGAACTTTGATGTGAACAAACTTCCACGGTCTGAGGAGATAACTTGAGGAATGCCATGTAAAGACACAATTCTGGAAGTGTACAGCTCTGCAAGTTGAGCTGCATTGATGGATTCTTTGACTGGAAGGAAGTGAGCGACTTTGGTAAGCTTGTCAATCACCACGAAGATAGAATCATTCCCTAGCTTGGACTTAGGAAAGCCAGTGACGAAGTCCATTTCAATGTGGTCGAACTTCCACTCGGGAATAGGAAGAGGTTGGAGAAGACCGGCTGGACGTTGATGTTCTGCTTTCACTCTTCTGCAGACATCACATTCGTTCACGAATTGGGCAATCTCCCTTTTCATGCGTGTCCACCAGTAAGATTGCTTGAGATCTTGGTACATCTTGGAGCTACCAGGATGAATTGAAAGGAGAGAATCATGTGCTTCTTCCATTATGAGCTTCCTGAGATCACCTTTGGGAACAACGAGTCTGTCCTCGAAGAACAGGGTATCTCTCTCATCAACACGAAAGCACTTGTATTTAGGAGTGCCCTTTGCAATACCATGTTTCACCTTCTGCACCATGGCATCACTGAGTTGGGCCTCACGGACCTGATCTTCCAAGGTAGTAGCAATTTGAAGATTTGCAAGAAAACCCTGCGGAACAACTTGGAGGTTGAGTTTCCTGAATGCTTCACAAAGCTCAGGCTGGAATGGCTTGATAAGAAGGCTATTGCAATATGCCTTTCTACTCAAAGCATTTGCAATCACATTCGCCTTGCCAGGAGTGTATTCAATGCTGGGATCATACTCTTGGATCATTTCAACCCAACGAGTCTGGCGGAGGTTCAGATTCGGCTGTGTGAAGATGTACTTCAAGCTCTTGTGATCGATGAAGATGTCGACTTTTCTGCCCAACAACAGATGTCTCCACGTAATCAAAGCATGTACGACAGCTGCTAGCTCGAGATCATGTGTGGGATAGTTCTTCTCACTTGGCTTTAGCTGACGGGAAGTATATGCCACAATTCTCTTATCTTGCATAAGCACACCACCAAGTCCTTGAAGAGAAGCATCACATAATACTTCATAGGGCTTGGACTCATCTGGAGGAGTAAGAACTGGAGCAGAGACGAGCTTTTATTTGAGAGTTTTGAATGCCACTTCACACTCTGGAGACCAAAAGTATTTGACATTCTTCTGAAGCAAGTTGGACAGAGGCTTGGCAATCTTGGAGAAGTTCTCAACGAACCTTCTGCAATAGCTGGCAAGACCTAGAAAACTGCGGAGTTGCTTGACGTTCTGAGGAGCTTCCCAATTGACAATTGCTTCAACTTTCTCGGGATTAACCGCAATACCGTCAGCTGAGATGATATGGCCCAGGTACAAAACCTTATCGAGCCAAAATTCGCACTTGGAGAACTTGGCATAGAACTTATGCTCTCGGAGTCGATCAAGAACCAGACGTAAGTGCTTTTCGTGATCTTCTTCATTCTTGGAAAACACCAGAATATCATCCAGATACACAAGCACAAACTCGCCGGTATAGGGGTTGAAGATGTAGTGCATCATCCTCGAGAAGGTAGGAGGAGCATTGGCGAGACCAAAGGACATGACAGTATACTCGTATGAACCGAAACTCGTTCTGAAGGCAGTCTTGGAAATGTCTTTCTCGCGAATGCAAATTTGGTGATAGCCCATTCGGAGATCGAGCTTAGAGAACACTTTAGCTCCTTTGAGCTGCTCGAAGAGTTCGTTGATGTTGGGGAGCGGATACTTGTTCTTTATTGTCTTCTTGTTCAATGGCCGGTAATCAACGCAGAGACGCTCCGTGCCATCTTTCTTCTTGACAAATAAGACACCACAGCCCCATGGAGACGTACTAGGCCTGATGAGACCCATACGCTCCTGTTCATCAAGCTGCTTCTTCAACTCCTTCAATTCATCGGGAGAGAGCTTGTACGGACGCCGGCATGCTGGCTCAGTACCCGGCTCGAGTTCAATGACAAATTCCACCTGACGGTGTGGAGGCATGCCTGGAAGTTCTTCAGGAAAGACGTCTTGATATTCGTTCACCACCGGAATTTGAGAGATGTCATTAATTTCGCCCTTATCATTCAGAGAGAAAAGCCTGATAGTATTATCCCTGGAGGCAAAGATAATCACATCTTCATCAGGATGAGTCATCTTGACTTCCTTCTGTGCACAATCAATGTGAGCATCATGTTGAGAAAGCCAATCCATTCCGAGGATGAGGTCAATGTCAGAATTACCAAGAACCACCGGATTAGCCAGAAATCGATAATCACCCATGCGAATAGACACATTCGGAACAAAGTTGTTGGAGTTCATAAGCAAACCCGGAGAAAGCACAGACATCGGTCTCGGCAAAGCTTGCAATGGCATATCATGTGACAATGCAAAAGGTCTTGACATGAAGGAATGTGAAGCACCTGAATCGAACAAGACTTTTGCCGGAAAAGAGTTAACTGAGAGGTTACCCAAAATCACATTAGAAGAATTCTCCGCTTTAGCTGCACTCATCAGATTGACCCTTGCTGCCTTGGGGTTATGCTTGACAATAGCTGAACTGACAGAAGGAGGAGGTGGAAGGCGCTTCGGGTTCGGACATCTGTTGGCATAGTGACCCTTCTGGCCACACCTGTTGCACACCACTTCTGAGAGTGGACGGAAATGAGAACCACTTGACTTTGAGCCTTGAGACTGAAACTGATTCCTCGACTGGTTGCTCGGGTTGGGTGGGTGGGAGAAACCACGTCCACTAGAGTTCTTGTTGCTGTTGGAGTTGTTGGAGTTGTTGTAAGGAGCTCGAATCACTGGAGGAGGAGGAAGCCAAAATTTCTGTTGTTTCACAGCCACTTGAGAAGATGAGGAGGAGTGAACGGCATCTCGAATCCTCTTTTTAGAAGCCTCCATCTTAAGCTGAGCTGCCTCTTGTTTCAAAGCCATGTTATAGAATTTGTCGAATTCATCGGGCTCGAACAAGGTGAGAGCAAGTTGAAGTTCATCTTTGAGACCTCCACGGAACTGGTAGATTTTGCTCTTAGCATCAGGAATGTCTTGCTTAGCATAGCGGGCGAGGTTTTGGAACTTGACATTATACTGGTAGACTGTCATAGAGCCCTGCTTCAGGTTGCGGAATTGCTCACGCATACCCTCGATGACACTCGTTGGAATGTGGTGAGAGCGAAAGTCCTTGCAGAAATCCTCCCAAGAGATCACACGACCTGGTCTGGAGTCTTTGTACTGCTGCCACCAGTCAGCTGCTTGGTCTTTGAGTTGGAAGGCTGCAAACTTCACATAATCCTCTTCTCTTACGTTACTGCACTCAAAATGCTTCTTTATGTCGGTTAACCAATCTTCAGCATCAAGAGGGTCGACAGAGTAACTGAAAGCTTTTGGATTATTGGCCAAGAACTGGTTGAGAGTAGCATGGTGCTGCTGGTTGAAGAAGTTGCCTTGATTCCCTGGAACACCCTGATTAGCTTGATTAGCTTGCATCTGCTGCATCATCTGCATCAACATCTGGGTGTTCTGAGTTGTAGTCTACATAATCGCTCTCCAAGCCTCAGACGGAGGAGGAGGGGAAGGAGGACGATCTGAGACCTCTTCACCCTCTGGGTTAGCGTTGGGAACCCGTCTCGGAGCCATCCTAAAAGAGATGACCACGAATCAGCAATTGATTGACAGAAGGTATAAGCTGAATCAATGGAATGAATTGCAACAAGTCTTCTCAATAATCATTCGAACAATAGGGACGAATGAAATCATTCGAACAAGAGGAACGAATGAAATTCTCAGTAAAATGATAACATCAATCTTCACGAGAAGCCACATAGGGGACAAAAGGTAAAATAAGAAAAACAACAAGGTACAGACGGGAACAAACACAAGATAGGAGCTTCGTTCTAATATCTTTGTGCTGAAAGATTATGAACGCGTTACGAAAGGGTTTTGCAATCCCCGGATCAGCATAGCCAAGGACCCTTTAAGATGCAACTCCCGATCGGAACATCGGTCATAATACCACTTCACTTAATGTAGAACCCCTAACTCGCTAACCTGCATTCGTTGGAAGAATGCCTACGATCTACTGGATAAACCCACCTATTAATTTCCGAAAGATTCCAGTTATGCAATCAGGTGTTGGGGATACAGGGGAAGCACCACGCAATCAACTCTAAACCTACATCCAGCTGTATCCATCCTTCAACACATAACCAGTCTTTCTCAGAAATTGTCTACCTCGGACCTTCGAAAAGCATCCACTATAACAAGCTATGGCAATACTCCAGAACTACCTCCCCAGTATTGGGTGATGTCAGGGTTATCTTGCCACTAACCGTATAGGAGAGATTTTCGATGTCGGCCGTCTTAAGTATTTAGTACTGCCGCGATATGCTTGTGACGACAATACCCCGAAGCTCAACTCCCCGGGACACTGCCACAACCCCTAATGTCAGGAGGCATCGAGAACAATATTCTCGTCACAAGAACATCGAAACAATCCCATAATACTCGCGAGATTCCTAAAAAAAATTTGGTGCAATTTTTGAAAGTAGAAGAGGCAAGAGTAGTCGTCAAGAGTCCTCACCAGAGAGAAAGGGGATGAGAAGCAAAGAAATCCTACTCTCCGATATAATATATAGGACTCAAAATATTTTCAGTGTGTGCCTAGACTCGACCGTCAACGATTCGATCAATCAGTGGGGGCTCCTAGGTCGGAGAAGGCTCTGAATACCAACTTGTAATGCCCAGGATGGGACTATATCTCCTACGTGTCGAGGCACGACTTAGAGACATAACCCCATCCTGGAATGATCGCAAATCTGGTATCTTTGCACAACTCATGTAAAAAGGGGGATGGAAAACATAAACATAGTTGGCTTACAATCGCCATGTCACACAAATACAATACATGTCCAAAACATCATGCAATAAAACATCACAAACCTCTAAGGGTAAAATCCAAATGACAAGATACCAAACATAACTTAAATCCACAGGTCGGATCGAATCCTAGTAGAAGTCTCCACTACTGACCATCAGGATAACGAACATAGTATCGACTACGCTCCTCGTCATACTCCCAGTCTAGCTCGGTGCCATCACCTGGATAGCTCACCATCGGACCTGCATCTGGTGTGGTGAAGTAACTGTGAGCCACAGAGGACTCAGCAATCCCGTTCCCGGGTAACAAGACTATTTAAGCCTTGGGAGAAGATAAGGCTGAAGAAAAGAATAAGTGTCTGCAGCAGCAACTAGCACTAGCTTACGTGAAAGAGTGCGAGAAGAGAAGGCCTCGGTCGAGAGATGATCACGAAGTGATCCTAGACTAAGCTCAACAAACATAACCCCACCGTGTTCAACTCCCGAATCCCTATTCGGAAATTGACAGTCACGGTACACACGCTGGTAGTGTATTGGAACATTGTGTCAAGTTATCTACAACCGGATATTAACAAGCTCCCATCTGCCACATAACCACGGGCACGGCTTTCGAAAGTTCATAACCCTGCAGGGGTGTTCCAACTTGGCGCATTACAAGCCCACGATCCGCGGAGTCGCAACTCCAAGGTGGGAAGACCCTAGTATTCTCGGAATCCCATGCTCAAGATACTCCAAACTAAGGTATGGCTAATCCAGCAAATCCTCCCGGCGTGCCGACACCCTGATAGTAGCCGCGCGTATCTAGTCTCAGGCCACGACCGGATGAGCACAGCATACAGTGGCCGAAATACCCAAGTTGCCAAGGGGGGCCCCGCACACGACTCTAGTTTGGACCAACACTCACATCGAGCACTGGCCCAGGGGGGTTGAATTAATTAAGCCTCGGGTTAATTACTCCCTCGGAAAGTTTTAGTTGTTTAGGCGAATAGTACCAATGTTGGGACTTGCTGGAAAAGACTTAGCACTTAGCGGTTTATCGAGGGGGTCCCATACACCCCAACCGTGTTAGGAACGCATAATCAAGGAACATAACACCGGTTTAAACGGTTCCTAACGGCATGAGTGGAACAAATCACCAAGCAAAAGGCTTAGCCTTCCACCCTTGCCAATATATAGATGATTTCATTTTAAGCATTTATATAGTGTGATATAACCCAACAAACTTCAACACGAAGCAAGCATCTTCAATCTTCACCTGCAACTAGCAAAGCTATAAGAGGGGCTGAGCGAAGCGTACTTAGCCAAGCAACGGTTTGCATAGGTAGGGTGGTTAGACATGATCATGGTTACAAGTAGGAGGCTGACATGAAAGACATGGGCATCGAGGCAAAACTATAGATCAAGACTTCTAGCAATAGGCAAAAATAGTGATGGTATCCGGGTTCGGTCATCTTGCCTGAAGTGTAGTCGTTCGGATCGTAAGAAGGGTCCTCGTGCTCAACCTCGTTGGTAACCTCGTGCTCGTACTCGTACTCGGTCTCAGCTTCCGGCTCTAAACAATACAATCACACAAGGCATGAATCAACAAGATGCAATGCGCACACCAAAATGATGGATGCATGATGGATGCACTAAGGGAGCACACGGAGCACGGAAAATAGCACTCAAGCAAAAAGCTTCAAAACATGATATCAAAAGGATATTATGAATCTACACAGAAAATCAATCAAGTTTCATATAAGACTCGCTCAAAACGGAGCTACGGGCTAAAAGTTATGCCTGAAACAAGAAACATGAGAAAGCTAAAAATTACAGCAACATAGCAACTTCGGAGCACAAGATAATTAAGCTACAGCACTCAAACACCATGGAAAAGAGCATGAACATAAACTAGACATATCCTACAACAAATAAGTCCAAAGGTGCACCCCCAAAGGAGCCACGGATCAATAGCAACAAGCTTGGACATATTGAACTTGACAACAAAATCCTGACAGCAGAATTTTATTGAAACTTTGGAGCAAAAGTTAAATATGCTACAGCCACTTAAATAAGCATGTGAGAACATGAATGGATATCCAACCATATATACTACAAGGAACCATCAAGAGACACTCCAAAACTATCATGGTTTGTCCTAGAACAGCACGCAAACATGGCATCGGAACATTACAGATTCCAGACTTTGTGAAATTTCACTAAGTCTTAAAACAGCAGTGGAGCTGGCCTTGGGCCGGCCCGCTGGAGGTGTTGGGGAACGTAGTATTTTAAAATTTTCCTACGATCACGCAAGATCTATCTACCAGATGCATAGCAACGAGAGTGAAGAGTGTGTCTACGTACCCTCGTAGATCGGGAGCGGAAGCGTCAAGTGACGCGGTTGATGTTGTCGAACTTCTTCGCGATCCAACCGATCAAGCACCGAACGTACGGCACCTTCGCGTTCAGCACACGTTCAGCTTGATGACGTCCCACGAGCTCTTGATCCAGTTGAGCTTCACGGGAGAGTTTCGTCAGCACGACGGCGTGGTGACGGATATGATGTGTTCATCGGCGCAGGGCTTCGCCTAAGCTCCGCGACGGTATGACCGAGGTGTGATTCTGTGGAGGGGGGCACCGCACACGGCTAAAACAATTCAACTTGTGTGTCTTTGGGTGCCCCCCTGCCCCCGTATATAAAGGAGCAAGGGAGGGAGGCCGGCCGGCCCTTCCTGGTGCGGCTAGGGAAGGAGTCCTAATAGGAATAGGATTGCAATACTATTCCTCGTAGGATTCACCAAAAGGAAGAAGGGGGAAAGGAATAGGAGAGGTGGCGCCCCCCCCCCAATCCTAGTCCAACTAGGAACCCTAGGTGGGGGCGCCGGCCCGCCCTATGGGCTGCCTCTCTCTTTCCCTTTAGGCCCACTATGGACCATCCCCTCTCGTAGGTGGTTCCGGTAACCCCTTCCGGCATTCCCTATAAATCCGAAACTTTTCCGGTATACTTCCGGTGTCCGAATATAGCTGTCCAATATATCAATCTTTATGTCTCGGACATTCCGAGACTCCTCGTCATGTCCGTGATCTCATCCGGGACTCCGAACTACCTTCGGTACATCAATACTCATAAACTCATAATACCGATCGTCATCAAACGTTAAGCGTGCGGACCCTACGGGTTCGAGAACTATGTAGACATGACCGAGACTCATCTCCGGTCAATAACCAATAGCGGAACCTGGATGTTCATATTGGCTCCTACATATTCTACAAAGATCTTTTATCGGTCAGAACCGCATAACAACATACGTTGTTCCTTTTGTCAAACGGTATGTTACTTGCCCGAAATTCGATCGTCGGTATCTCTATACCTAGTTCAATCTCGTTACCGGCAAGTCTCTTTACTCGTTCCATGACACATCATCTCGTGACTAACTCATTAGTATTTTGCTTGCAAGGCTTATTGTGATGTGTGTTACCGAGAGGGCCCAGAGATACCTCTCCGACACTCAGAGTGACAAATCCTAATATTGATCTATGCCAACACCACGAATACTTTCGGAGACACCTGTAGAGCATCTTTATGATCACCCAGTTACGTTGTGACGTTTGATAGCACACAAGGTGTTCCTACGGTATTCGGGAGTTGCATAATCTCATAGTCATAGGAACATGTATAAGTCATGAAGAAAGCAATAGCAGTAAAACTAAACGATCATTGTGCTATGCTAACGGATGGGTCTTGTCCATCACATCATTCTCCTAATGATGTGATCCCGTTGATCAAATGACAACTCATGTCTATGGTTAGGAAACATAACCATCTTTGATCAATGAGCTAGTCTAGTAGAGGCATACTAGGGACATACTGTTTTGTCTATGTATCCACACATGTACTAAGTTTCTGGTTAATACAATTCTAGCATGAATAAAAGACATTTATCATGATATAAGGAAATACAAATAACATCTTTATTATTGCCTCTAGGGCATATTTCCTTCAGGAGGGAGGCGAGCCGAGGTGCTCGGCGGCTTCGGGCTCAGGGCGGACGGCGGCTGGAGGTGGGCTCGGGCAGGCGGCCCAGTCCCTGGAGGGAAAACGGCCCGCGCGGGGCGGAGGAGATGCGTCCTGGCCCGACGGCTGGGAGGGAGGCGCCTGGCGATCGGGGCCTGCTTGCGCCGGATCGGGCGGATGCCCGCGTCGGCGGCGGCCTGGCGAAGTAGGCGATCGGGCTGGAGGGGGCGATGCGGGAGCCGGGCGGTCGCCGCGATCCAGCCGCTGCGAGGGGACGGGCCCTGTAGTGGCGCGGGAGGAGAGGGCCCTCACGGCCTGGGGCTGTTGGGCCCCTAGGGTTCGGCGGAAGAGGCCCGCCTGGCGGCTGGCGATCGATCCCGATCTGCTGCGTTGACCCGAGCGGATCGACGAGGAGCTCGAGGCTTCGTCCCGAACGGCGGCGCTGGAAGCTTCGCGCGAGAGGAGGCGGCGGATCGGCTGCGTGCCTGGCCGGGGCGGCGGTGGAGCCCGGCCGGCGGGATGCGGTGGTGAGGAGAGGTGGCACCGGCGCGTGGAGGAGATGGGGAGCTCCGGCGAGCTCCGAGAACTCCGGCGAGGTGCTCCGGCGGTGCTCCGGCGAGCTCCGGCCGGAGTGGGAGAAGGAGGCTGGAGCAAGAAGATGAAGTGGCTAGGGTTTCCTTGTTTTGGGGCACAAATTTGGGGGAGTGGACAAATATATAGGCACAAGTAGCTAGGGTTGTCCAAATGGAGTGCGGTTTTCGGCCACCGGGTCAGATTTGGATGGCCTAGATGATAGAAGTGGCTAGGAGTGGTTTGGTGGGCTGTTGGAGGGGTGTCTTGGGCCTCAAAGTGGAGGCACTTTGAGCCCACGAGAATAACTGTTGGGGTAGCAAACGGACTCGAACGCGACGAGATTTGACAGGCGGGTTACACACAACAAAACAACAACACACGACAAGTCTCGCGCCAAACCGGTAACGTTACACGGCCAAACACCAAAGTAGGCCTACGGGACGCCACGGACACGTGAGGGAGCTCCGGAACGCGAAACGGACAACGGGAAGGAACGCGTGGAACCGGATGCAACCGACAACACAAATGCAATGTGATGCACATGACTATATGATATGAATGAATGCCACACACGCACACAACAAAACGACGAAAACCCAAAAGACAAAGAACCCGAATTGGAATTGATGAAGCCAGAGATATATTATATGCCCAAAAGGGAAAGTATTACATCTGGGGCATTACAGTCTGGGAGTCGCCGGACGTCCGGTGGCTTCCGGTCGTCCGGTGCCTGGAAGTCGCCGGTCGTCCGGTGTTGGCCGGACGTCCAGTGCGTGTAGCATCTTCAGCCTTCCTTCTTCTTGTCCCGGGTACTTGTCAAACTCGCCGTCTTGACCATTGTGCAGAGCTGCCCCGTGGCCTTCACCCAAGTACCGGAGTATGCACAGAGTTTCTAATGAGGGTAGAAGCCATGTCTCATGTACATCGGAAGGATTTAGAGCAAGGATTGAAGTCACCTCGGTCTCGAGAGCTCTTGCACGGGCTCGAGTCATTGGTCCTTTGGGCACTTGATGAGGCGATGAAGGGTCCATGGGGATGACCTTAGGATGCTCCGCATCATCTCCCCTCCCTTGGGAAAGATCCGACCTCGGATCGAAATCTTCATCACCATGGAAAGGAGATAGGTCCTTGATGTTGAAAGTATCGCTCACGGAGTACTTGTCTCGTGGTATGTCGATCTTGTAGGCGTTGTTGTTGTAGCGTGCTAGCACCTTGAAGGGTCCGTCGGCGCGAGGTAGTAGCTTGGACTTGCGCTCGTGTGGAAAACGGTCCTTGCGAAGATGAAGCCAAACAAGATCTCCCGGTTGGAACACCATTGGTGCCTTGTTGACGTTGAGCTTGGTGGCGAGACGGTGGACTTGTCGCTCGATCATTGCCCTTGTATCTTCGTGCACCTTCTTGAGATAGCTTGCTCGTATACTTGCGTCCATGTTGATGCGCTCTTGTAGAGGTAGAGGTAAGATGTCCAATGGGGACAACGGGTTGAAGCCGTAGACGACCTCGAAGGGGGACTTGCCGGTAGTCGAATGTCTTGCGCGGTTGTAGGCGTACTCGGCGATGGGCAAGCATTGCTCCCATTCCTTGATGTTCTTCTTGATCAACACGGGAAGAAGCGTCGAAATCGTGCGGTTCGTCACCTCCGTTTGGCCGTCCGTTTGTGGATGGTACGCCGAAGAGAAGAGTAGCTTGATTCCGAGTTTGGCACATAGGGTTTTCCAAAAGTAGCTCAAGAACTTGACGTCCCGGTCCGACACGATCGTTTTGGGCACGCCGTGTAGACGAATGACCTCCCTACAAAAGAGATTGGCAACATGTGAAGCATCGTCTATCTTGTTACAAGGAATGAAATGAGCCATTTTAGAGAATCTATCTACCATAACTAACACGGAATCTTTGCCATTTTGAGTCATAGGCAACCCAAGTACAAAATCCATGCTTATGTCTTCCCATGGATGGTATGGAATAGGAAGAGGCACGTAAAGACCATGATATTGAGCTTTGGACTTAGCTTTGCGGCATGTAGAACAACGGTTGGTGTGTCGTGAGACGTCACGGAGCATCTTGGGCCAAAAATAGTTCTTAGAGAGGGTAGCAAACGTCTTGTCGCGTCCAAAGTGTCCCATGAGTCCTCCTCCATGAGATTCCTGCAAAAGGAGCAAACGAAGTGAAGACTCGGGAATGCAAAGTTTGTTAGCTCTCATAAGATATCCATCCTTTAGGTAGTAATGTTCCCAAGAAGTGTGAGTCAAGCACTTAGCATAAGCATTTGCAAAGAAAGGATCATGCTCATATAAATCTTTTATGTGCTCAAAACCAATCACATTCAACTCAAGTTGTGTTACAAGCATGCACTTGCGGGAAAGCGCATCCGCCACAACATTCTCTTTTCCTTTGATGTATTTGATGACATAGGGAAAAGACTCAATGAACTCACTCCACTTAGCATGACGGTTGTTCAACTTAGTTTGGCCCTTGATATATTTGAGAGTCTCATGGTCCGTATGAAGAATGAATTCATGGGGTCTAAGATAATGTTCCCAAACACGTAAAACTCTCACCAAGGCATAAAGCTCTTTGTCATAAATGGGGTAGTTAAGTTACGCTCCGGATAGCTTCTCGCTAAAGTACGCAATTGGGCGCTTTTCTTGCATGAGCACGCCACCTATGCCGGTACCACTAGCGTCACAATGAATCTCAAAAGGTTTATCAAAGTTTGGTAGGGCTAGGAGTGGTGTGTGGGTAAGCAAGCTTTTTAGCTCATTGAACGCGGTGTCTTGCGAAGGACCCCATATGAAGGGTGTGTTCTTCTTGCTCAAGGCGTGTAGAGGCATAGCAATAGTGCTAAAGTCCTTCACAAAACGTCGGTAGAAACCGGCTAGACCAAGGAAACTACGCACTTGCATGAGATTCGTTGGTTGGGGCCAAGTTTTAATTGCTTCAATTTTAGTTTCATCAACGTGAACACCTTGTGAAGAAACGACAAATCCTAGGAATACAACCTTGTCAACGCCAAAGGTGCATTTCTCCATATTAGCATATAAGCGCTCTTTCCGAAGGGTTTGTAAAACCAAACGAATGTGTGTCACATGGTCCTCTAGCGTCTTGCTAAAAACGAGGATATCATCAAAGTAAACCACTACAAAGACGCCTATGTATGGTCTAAGACAAAAGTGCATAAGACGCATGAATGAGCCGGGAGCTTCCGATAAACCCATTGGCATAACAAGCCACTCATATAACCTAAACTTGGTTTTGAAAGCCGTTTTCCACTCATCACCCTCTTGAATGCGAATTTGGTAGTAACCACTTTTAAGATCAATTTTTTAAAAGATGGTGGCACCACATAATTCATCAAACATGTAGTCTAAGCGTGGGATAGGATAACGGTATCTAACGGTGATAGAATTTATGGGTCGACAATCGGAGCACATGCGAAAACTTCCATCTTTCTTAGGCACGAGAATAACCGGAACGGCACAAGGACTTAAGCTTTCACGTACATGACATTTGTCGATGAGTTTTTGCACTTGCCGTTGTATCTCCTTTGTTTCCTCGGGGTTGACGCGGTAGGGAGTTTTGTTTGGAAGTGGTGCGCCGGGTATGAGGTCAATGCGGTGTTCGATTCCTCAAAGTGGAGGTAGACCCGGAGGTAGTTCATCGGGAAAGACGTCCGAGAATTCCTGCAACAATTGAGACAACACTAAAGGTAGAGGTGGTGAAGTGTTAGTAGGTTTGGCTTCCCCTTTGCATAGAAGCACAAGGTGAAAGACACTCGATGGGTTCTCACACACTTCTCTCATCTCACTTTTGGTGGCAAATAGCACTAGTTGCTTCTTGTCGCTCATCGTGGAGTCGCTCATATTTGGCTTGTGGCTCTCACTCTCTTTTTGGTGGCTCACTCTCTCACCATTCTCTCCACGATGGTTGGTAGGTAAGTGTTTGTCAGCGGCTACTTGACTTGGAGACATTGGTCGAAGCACGAATTCCTTGCCCTTCATCTTGAAGCTGTAGTGATTGGTCCGTTGATGTCTACACACGCTTCTACTCTTGTAGACTATGTTGGGCCTCAAAGCGCAGAGGTTTGTAGGACAGCCGCAATTTCCCTCAAGTGGATGACCTAAGGTTTATCGAACTCAGGGAAGTAGAGGTTGAAGATGTTGGGGAACGTAGTATTTTAAAAAATTTCCTACGATCATGCAAGATCTATCTACCAGATGCATAGCAACGAGAGGGAAGAGTGTGTCTACGTACCCTCGTAGACCGGGAGCGGAAGCGTCAAGTGACGCGGTTGATGTTGTCGAACTTCTTCGCGATCCAACCGATCAAGCACCGAATGTACGGCACCTCCGCGTTCAGCACACGTTCAGCTTGATGACGTCCCACGAGCTCTTGATCCAGTTGAGCTTCACGGGAGAGTTTCGTCAGCACGACGGCGTGGTGACGGATATGATGTGTTCACCGGCGCAGGGCTTCGCCTAAGCTCCGCGACGGTATGACCGAGGTGTGATTCTGTGGAGGGGGGCACTGCACACGGCTAAAACAATTCAACTTGTGTGTCTTTGGGTGCCCCCCTGCCCCCGTATATAAAGGAGCAAGGGAGGGAGGCCGGCCGGCCCTTCCTGGTGCGACTAGGGAAGGAGTCCTAATAGGAATAGGATTGCAATCCTATTCCTAATAGGATTCACCAAAAGGAAGAAGGGGGAAAGGAATAGGAGAGGTGGCGCCCCCCCCCCCCCAATCCTAGTCCAACTAGGAACCCTAGGTGGGGCGCCGGCCAGCCCTATGGGCTGCCTCTCTCTTTCCCTTTAGGCCCACTATGGACCATCCCCTCTCGTAGGGGGTTCCGGTAACCCCCTCCGGCATTCCCGATAAATCCGAAACTTTTCCGGTATACTTCCGGTGTCCGAATATAGCCGTCCAATATATCAATCTTTATGTCTCGGACATTCCGAGACTCCTCGTCATGTCCGTGATCTCATCCGGGACTCCGAACTACCTTCGGTACATCAATACTCATAAACTCATAATACTGATCGTCATCAAACGTTAAGCGTGCGGACCCTACGGGTTCGAGAACTATGTAGACATGACCGAGACTCATCTCTGGTCAATAACCAATAGCGGAACCTGGATGTTCATGTTGGCTCCTACATATTCTACGAAGATCTTTTATCGGTCAGAACCGCATAACAACATACGTTGTTCCTTTTGTCAAACGGTATGTTACTTGCCCGAGATTCGATCGTCGGTATCTCTATACCTAGTTCAATCTCGTTACCGGCAAGTCTCTTTACTCATTCCGTAACACATCATCTCGTGACTAACTCATTAGTCTTTTTGCTTGCAAGGCTTATTGTGATGTGTGTTACCGAGAGGGCCCAGAGATACCTCTCCGACACTCGGAGTGACAAATCCTAATCTTGATCTATGCCAACACCACGAATACTTTCGGAGACACCTGTAGAGAATCTTTATGATCACCCAGTTACGTTGTGACGTTTGATAGCACACAAGGTGTTCCTACGGTATTCGGGAGTTGCATAATCTCATAGTCACAGGAACATGTATAAGTCATGAAGAAAGCAATAGCAGTAAAACTAAACGATCATAGTGCTATGCTAACGGATGGGTCTTGTCCATCACATCATTCTCCTAATGATGTGATCCCGTTGATCAAATGACAACTCATGTCTATGGTTAGGAAACATAACCATCTTTGATCAATGAGCTAGTCTAGTAGAGGCATACTAGGGACATACTGTTTTGTCTATGTATCCACACATGTACTAAGTTTCCGGTTAATACAATTCTAGCATGAATAAAAGACATTTATCATGATATAAGGAAATACAAATAACATCTTTATTATTGCCTCTAGGGCATATTTCCTTCAGTCTCCCACTTGAACTAGAGTCAATAATCTAGATTACAAAGAGATGATCCTCACACCCATGGAGTCCTGGTGCTGATCATGTTTTGCCCGTGGAAGAGGCTTAGTCAACGGGTCTGCAATATTCAGATCCATATGTATTTTGCAAATCTCTATGTCTCCCTCCTTGACTAGATCGCGGATGGCATTGAAGCGTCTTTTGATGTGCTTTGTTCTCTTGTGAAACCTGGATTCCTTCGCCAAGGCTATGGCTCCAGTGTTGTCACAAAAGATTTTCATTGGACCCGATGCACTAGGTATTACACCTAGATCGGATATGAACTCCTTCATCCAGACTCCTTCATTTGCTGCTTCCGAAGCAGCTATGTATTCCGCTTCACACGTAGATCCCGCCACGACGCTCTGCTTGGAACTGCACCAACTGACAGCTCCACCGTTCAATAAAAATACATATCCGGTTTGTGACTTTGAGTCATCCGGATCAGTGTCAAAGCTAGAATCGACGTAACCGTTTACGACGAGCTCTTTGTCACCTCCATAAACGAGAAACATATCCTTTGTTCTTTTCAGATACTTTAGGATGTTTTTGACCGCTGTCCAGTGATCCACTCCTGGATTACTTTGGTACCTCCCTGCTAGACTTATAGCAAGGCACACATCAGGTCTGGTACACAGCATTGCATACATGATAGATCCTATGGCCGAGGCATAGGGAATGACTTTCATTTTCTCTCTATCTTCTGCAGTGGTCGGGCATTGAGTCTTACTCAACTTCATACCTTGTAAAACAGGCAAGAACCCTTTCTTTGACTGATCCATTTTGAACTTCTTCAAAATCTTATCAAGGTATGTGCTTTGTGAAAGTCCAATTAAGCGTCTTGATCTATCTCTATAGATCTTGATACCTAATATATAAGCAGCTTCACCGAGGTCTTTCATTGAAAAACTTTTATTCAAGTATCCTTTTATGCTATCCAGAAATTCTATATCATTTCCAATCAACAATATGTCATCTACATATAATATTAGAAATGCTACAGAGCTCCCACTCACTTTCTTGTAAATACAGGCTTCTCCAAAAGTCTGTATAAAACCATATGCTTTGATCACCTCATCAAAGCGTATATTCCAACTCCGAGATGCTTGCACCAGTCCATAGATGGATCGCTGGAGCTTGCATACTTTGTTAGCACCTTTTGGATCGACAAAACCTTCTGGTTGCATCATATACAACTCTTCTATGAGATATCCATTTAGGAATGCAGTTTTTACATCCATTTGCCAGATTTCATAATCATAAAATGCGGCAATTGCTAACATGATTCGGACAGACTTAAGCATCGCTACAGGTGAGAAAGTCTCATCGTAGTCAACTCCTTGAACTTGTCGAAAACCTTTCGCAACAAGTCGAGCTTTGTAAACAGTAATATTACCGTCTGCGTCGGTCTTCCTCTTGAAGATCCATTTATTTTCGATGGCTTGCCGATCATCGGGCAAGTCAACCAAAGTCCATACTTTGTTCTCATACATGGATCCCATCTCAGATTTCATGGCTTCAAGCCATTTTGCGGAATCTGGGCTCATCATCGCTTCCTCATAGTTCGTAGGTTCATCATGGTCTAGTAACATGATTTCCAGAACTGGGTTGCCGTACCACTCTGGTGCGGAACGTACTCTGGTTGATCTACGACGTTCAGCAGAAACTTGATCTGAAGTTTCATGATCATTATCATTAACTTCCTCACTAATTGGTGTAGGAATCACTGGAACAGTTTCCTGTGATGTACTACTTTCCAATTCGGGAGAAGGTACAATTACCTCATCAAGTTCTACTTTCCTCCCACTCACTTCTTTCGAGAGAAACTCTTTTTCCAGAAAGGATCCGTTCTTAGCAACGAATATTTTGCCTTTGGATCTGTGATAGAAGGTGTACCAAACAGTCTCTTTTGGGTATCCTATGAAGACACATTTTTCCGACTTGGGATCGAGCTTATCAGGTTGAAGTGTTTTCACATAAGCATCGCAGCCCCAAATTTTAAGAAACGACAACTTTGGTTTCTTGCCAAACCATAGTTCATAAGGTGTCGTATCAACGGATTTAGATGGTGCCCTATTTAACGTGAATGCAGCTGTCTCTAAAGCATAACCCCAAAACGATTGTGGTAAATCGGAAAGAGACATCATAGATCGCACCATATCCAATAAAGTACGGTTACGACGTTCGGACACACCATTACGCTGTGGTATTCCAGGTGGCGTGAGTTGTGAAACTATTCCACATTGTTTCAAATGAAGACCAAACTCGTAACTCAAATATTCTCCTCCACGATCAGATCGTAGGAACTTTATTTTCTTGTTACGATGATTCTCTACTTCACTCTGAAATTCTTTGAACTTTTCAAATGTTTCAGACTTGTGTTTCATTAAGTAGATATACCCATATCTGCTCAAATCATCAGTGAAGGTCAGAAAATAACGATATCCGCCGCGAGCATCAACACTCATTGGTCCACATACATCAGTATGTATGATTTCCAACAAATCTGTTGCTCGCTCCATAGTTCCGGAGAACGAAGTTTTAGTCATCTTGCCCATGAGGCATGGTTCGCAAGCACCAAGTGATTCATAATCAAGTGATTCCAAAAGTCCATCTTTATGGAGTTTCTTCATGCGTTTTACACCAATATGACCTAAACGGCAGTGCCACAAATAAGTTGCACTATCATTATTAACCTTGCATCTTTTGGTTTCAATATTATGAATATGTGTATCACTACAATCGAGATCCAATAAGAATAGACCACTCTTTAAGGGTGCATGACCATAAAAGATATTATTCATTAAAATAGAACAACCATTATTCTCTGATTTAAATGAATAACCGTCTCGCAATAAACAAGATCCAGATATAATGTTCATGCTCAACGCTGGCACCAAATAACAATTATTTAGGTCTAAAACTAATCCCGAAGGTAGATGTAGAGGTAGCGTGCCGACGGCGATCACATCGACTTTGGAACCATTTCCCACGCGCATCGTCACCTCATCCTTAGCTAATCTTCGTTTAATCCGTAGTCCCTGTTTCGAGTTACAAATGTTAGCAACCGAACCGGTATCAAATACCCAGGTACTACTACGAGCATTAGTAAGGTACACATCAATAACATGTATATCACATATACCTTTGTTCATCTTGCCATCCTTCTTATCCGCCAAATACTTGGGGCAGTTCCGCTTCCAGTGTCCAGTCCCCTTGCAGTAGAAGCACTCAGTTTCAGGCTTGGCTCCAGATTTGGGTTTCTTCGTGGAAGTAGCAACTGACTTGCTATTCTTTTTGAAGTTCCCTTTCTTTCCCTTGCCCTTTTTCTTGAAACTAGTGGTCTTGCTAACCATCAACACTTGATGCTCCTTTTTGATGTCTACCTCCGCAGCTTTGAGCATAGCGAAGAGCTCGGGAATTGTCTTTTTGCATCCCTTGCATGTTATAGTTCATCCCGAAGCCTTTATAGCTTGGTGGCAGTGATTGAAGAACTCTATCAATAACACTATCCTCGTCAACTTTGCAACCAAGTTGAGTCATATGATTGTAGTACCCAGACATTCTGAGCAAGTGTTCACTGATAGAACTATTCTCCTCCATCTTGCAGCTGTAGAACTTATTGGAAATCTCATATTTCTCAATTCGGGCATTTGCTTGAAATATTAACTTCAACTCCTGGAACATCTCATATGGTCCATGACGTTCAAAACGTCGTTGAAGTCCCGGTTCTAAGCCGTAAAGCATGGCACACTGAACTATCGTGTAGTCATCAGACCGCGACTGCCATACGTTCAAAGCGTCTGCATTAGCGGAAGGGGGCTTGTCACCTAGCGGTGCTTCAATGACATAATTCTTCTATGCAGCAATGAGGATAATCCTCAGGTTACGGACCCAGTCCGTGTAATTGCTACCATCATCTTTCAACTTAGCTTTCTCTAGGAATGCATTAAAATTCAAAGGAACGGTAGCACGGGCCATTGATCTACAACGACATAGATATGCAAAACTATCAGGACTAAGTTCATGATAAATTAAAGTTCAATTTAATCATATTAATTTAAAGAACTCCCACTTAGATAGACATCCCTCTGGTCATCTAAATGATCACGTGATCCAAATCAACTAAACCATGTCCGATCATCACGTGAGATGGAGTAGTTTCAATGGTGAACATCTTATGTTGATCATATCTACTATATGATTCACGCTCGATCTTTCGGTCTCCAGTGTTCCGAGGCCATATCTGTATATGCTAGGCTCTTCAAGTTTAACCCGAGTATTCTGCGTGTGCAAAACTGGCTTACACCCGTTGTATTTGAACGTAGAGCTTATCACACCCGATCATCACGTGGTGTCTCGGCACGACGAACTTTCGCAACGGTGCATACTCAGGGAGAACACTTATACCTTGAAATTTAGTAAGGGATCATCTTATAATGCTACCGTCGTTCTAAGCAAAATAAGAAGCATAATAAGATAAACATCACATGCAATCAAAATATGTGACATGATATGGCCATCATCATCTTGTGCTTTTGATCTCCATCTTCAAAGCACCGTCATGATCACCTTCGTCACCGGCGCGACACCTTGATCTCCATCGTAGCATCGTTGTCGTCTCGCCAACTATTGCTTCTACGACTATCGCTACCGTTTAGTGATAAAGTAAAGCAATTACATGGCGATTGCATTTCATACAATAAAGCGACAACCATATGGCTCCTGCCAGTTGCCGATAACTTTACAAAACATGATCATCTCATACAAAACCGTATAAATCATCATGTCTTGACCATATCACATCACAACATGCCCTGCAAAAACAAGTTAGACGTCCTCTACTTTGTTTGTTGCAAGTTTTACGTGGCTGCTACGGGCTTAGCAAGAACCGTTCTTACCTACGCATACAAAACCACAACGATGTTTCGTCAAGTATGTGCTGTTTTAACCTTCACAAGGACCGGGCGTAGCCACACTTGATTCAGCTAAAGTGAGAGAGACAGACACCCGCCAGTCACCTTTAAGCAACGAGTGCTCGTAATGGTGAAACCAGTCTCGCGTAAGCGTACGCGTAATGTCGGTCCGGGCCGCTTCATCTCACAATACCGCCGAAGCAAAGTATGACATGCTGGTAAGCAGTATGACTAGTATCGTCCACAATCTCATTGTGTTCTACTCGTGCATATCATCTACGCATAGACCTGGCTCATGATGCCACTATTGGGGAACGTAGTATTTTAAAATTTTCCTACGATCACGCAAGATCTATCTACCAGATGCATAGCAACGAGAGGGGAGAGTGTGTCTACGTACCCTCGTAGACCGGGAGCGGAAGCGTCAAGTGACGCGGTTGATGTTGTCGAACTTCTTCGCGATCCAACCGATCAAGCACCGAACGTACGGCACCTCCGCGTTCAGCACACGTTCAGCTTGATGACGTCCCACGAGCTCTTGATCCAGTTGAGCTTCACGGGAGAGTTTTGTCAGCACGACGGCGTGGTGACGGATATGATGTGTTCACCGGCGCAGGGCTTCGCCTAAGCTCCGCGACGGTACGACCGAGGTGTGATTCTGTGGAGGGGGGCACCGCACACGGCTAAAACAATTCAACTTGTGTGTCTTTGGGTGCCCCCCTGCCCCCGTATATAAAGGAGCAAGGGAGGGAGGCCGGCCGGCCCTTCCTGGTGCGGCTAGGGAAGGAGTCCTACTAGGAATAGGATTGCAATCCTATTCCTAGTAGGATTCACCTAAAAGGAAGAAGGGGGAAAGGAATAGGAGAGGTGGCGCCCCCCCCCCAATCCTAGTCCAACTAGGAACCCTAGGTGGGGGCGCCGGCCAGCCCTATGGGCTGCCTCTCTCTTTCCCTTTAGGCCCACTATGGACCATCCCCTCTCGTAGGGGGTTCCGGTAACCCCCTCCGGCATTCCCGATAAATCCGAAACTTTTCCGGTATACTTCCGGTGTCCGAATATAGCCGTCCAATATATCAATCTTTATGTCTCGGACATTCCGAGACTCCTCGTCATGTCCGTGATCTCATCTGGGACTCCGAACTACCTTCGGTACATCAATACTCATAAACTCATAATACCGATCGTCATCAGACGTTAAGCGTGCGGACCCTACGGGTTCGAGAACTATGTAGACATGACCGAGACTCATCTCCGGTCAATAACCAATAGCGGAACCTGGATGTTCATATTGGCTCCTACATATTCTACGAAGATCTTTTATCGGTCAGAACCGCATAACAACATACGTTGTTCCTTTTGTCAAACGGTATGTTACTTGCCCGAGATTCAATCGTCGGTATCTCTATACCTAGTTCAATCTCGTTACCGGCAAGTCTCTTTACTCGTTCCGTAACACATCATCTCGTGACTAACTCATTAGTCTTTTTGCTTGCAAGGCTTATTGTGATGTGTGTTACCGAGAGGGCCCAGAGATACCTCTCCGACACTCGGAGTGACAAATCCTAATCTTGATATATGCCAACACCACGAATACTTTTGGAGACACCTGTAGAGCATCTTTATGATCACCCAGTTACGTTGTGATGTTTGATAGCACACAAGGTGTTCCTACGGTATTCGGGAGTTGCATAATCTCATAGTCACAGGAACATGTATAAGTCATGAAGAAAGCAATAGCAGTAAAACTAAACGATCATAGTGCTATGCTAACGGATGGGTCTTGTCCATCACATCATTCTCCTAATGATGTGATCCCGTTGATCAAATGACAACTCATGTCTATGGTTAGGAAACATAACCATCTTTGATCAATGAGCTAGTCTAGTAGAGGCATACTAGGGACATACTGTTTTGTCTATGTATCCACACATGTACTAAGTTTCCGGTTAATACAATTCTAGCATGAATAAAAGACATTTATCATGATATAAGGAAATACAAATAACATCTGTATTATTGCCTCTAGGGCATATTTCCTTCAGAAGATGGTCTCTCTCAAGCAACCCTGCAACTAAGATACAATAAGTCTCTTGTGTCCCCAACACACCTAATACACTTGTCAGATGTATAGGTGCACTAGTTCGGCGAAGAGATGTTAAATGGCAAGTGATATGGATGGCAAAACAAAGTAATATAAATATGTAATAAAAAGTGCAGCAAGCAAACAAGTGGTAAACGTGAGCACAAATGGTATTGCAATGGTGGAAACAAGGCCTAGGGTTCATACTTTCACTAGTGGCAACTCCCAACAACATTAACATAATCGAATCACATGATATTTCCCATAAAACATGCAAAGGGGACACACTCGGAGGTCCTTCCTTCGTGGTCAAGAGAGGACGAGAATTATGTAGGGCTACAAAAGCACACCTCAAAGTTCGTAGTTCTCAATCTAAGGATTTCCCAATGTCACCGCGGCCATCCAAAGAGAGTCCCACAAT
The DNA here is from genome assembly GCA_902687465.1 of Secale cereale. Lineage (NCBI taxonomy): Eukaryota > Viridiplantae > Streptophyta > Magnoliopsida > Poales > Poaceae > Secale > Secale cereale. The sequence continues at coordinate 736,000,361 of LR738714.1, read as the reverse complement.
CACCACAACAAATCTAAAGGATAGTCAAAGACAAGCACCAAGAGACTCTCAATCTTCAATCAACACACAAAAGAGGAAATCACTCATGAAAATACTTTTCTAATCCATGTCCAATAGACCGATGTCACCTTGGTCTCGGGGATTATACTAGATAAAGAGAAGTGAGTACATCAATCCAATACATAGAGGAAGGGGAAATATCATGGGATCACCCTAGATTAACATAGCCTATGATCACAACGAAGATCACATCATGGGAGAGAGAGATAACCACATAGCTACTAGTAGAAACCTCAGCCCCGAGGAGGAACTACTCCCGCCTCATGGAGGGAGGAAGCAACGTCGATGGACATGAATCCGGGGGCACTTCCCCGTCCCGGCAGGGTGCCGGCGCAGGAATTCTGGTCCCCCGAAGCTTGATGGCGATGGTGGCAGAGATCGGAATCGCGTCTGGAGAAAAGGGGTCCGGAATCAGGGCTTCCTCGACACGCTTTAAATATATGCCAAAGGGGGGCATCGGACGGGGTCAGGGGTGCCCAGTGCCAAAGGGGTGCACTGAGTTAATAGGTTAGTCCAAATATGATCAAAAGTGTATGGAAGTGTATAAATATCATAGCAATATCACCCAAAAGAGGCATGGAGCAAGCAGAAATTATAGATATGTTTTGGACGTATCAACATCCCCAAGCTTAATTCCTACTCGTCCTCGAGTAGGTAAATGATAACAAGAATAATTTCTGTGGTGACATGCTATTAACCATATAGGACTTTTTCATAGTCACATGACAAAAGCTTACTGAGACAATGAATCTATAGTAATTAAGTTGCCTCATGAGAAAATCACAAAGGACTGAAAGTTTTACAATATGATATTGAAACATCAAATAGATTTGTAATGAACATGATGTGCAAATATGACAAAGTGATATCTCGCTTGCCCCCTTTAGTGAAGCAAAACATAAATGCAGGGGCACCTCCAAGGTTTAAGTGATGACTAGATACAATCATTTCAAAATAAACGATATCACAATCATGCAAAAGACAATGCTACTTTGGGACAATGCACATTACACTCAGAATGACAATCATGCTCTCAGTAGTTGGTGCTTTAATAAGAAGGTGGAGACTCTCGAACCGTGGCTTTTGTTGGCAAGGTTGAAAACCCGTAGTCGGAAACAAAGACAAAACATGTACCAGAGCTCTTGGTTTTAAAAACAGAGGTAATAATAATTTTTTTGATTATGCATGTTCCGTCAACGAATGCTAGTAGACAACTCAATCACTTCTTGAGATGGGCAAGTTTCGAGGAACGGCTCCCGAATGAGGACGATCACATCCTCTTAATCTCCATTGTTTATCACTGCCACAGTTTTCTGATTTCTCATGAACAAAGCGTGAAGGAGGGTTTGTTTGTTATATTATCTTTTTGAGCCGGGCGCACTCAATGCCAGTTCCTTCTCGTATTATGGGTTTGCACATTAGACATGCAATCCCGGGGTGAAGCTTGTCCAACTTAAAAAGATCATGAATTAACTACTACTTCCTCATGAGCTAAAACAGAGGCACAAAATAGAAATGCTTTTTTGAATAATTTCGAGATGGTACATGAAAGTCTTCGTTAGGAATGGCAGGTAAATACCATGTATAGGAAGGTATGGTGGACTCATATGGCATAACTGGTTTAAAGGATTTTGGATGCACAAGCAGTCAGTCCGCTTAGTACAGGTGGAGGTTAGCAAAAGACTGGGAGCGACCAACTAAAAGAGCAATGATGGTCATAATCATGTGATGGGCCTCGAACCCCTCGTTGGTTACCCCAAGTGGAAGGTGTAAGATGCAGTAAGTAGAAGTGTTTTCCCCTAGCAAAGATGCCAAGGATCGAATCCCCAGAGACTCCTAGGTTCAACAGGTAGGTGTCAACTACTAACGGCGCAATTAGCAATCAACGTGGACCTGCACACAGATACAAATAACTTTGCTCCCAACGAGTAGAGAGAGGTTCTCAATCTCTCCGGCCTTGTAGTTCACAAAGGGTTAAAAGCAATATGATAGTAGTGATAGATAGTGTTTTGCAATAGTAAATAAAATAGCGAAAAGTAAATAGTGTATGTGATCAATGATGGTAATATGGACCGGAGTCTCATGATGTTCACTAGTGATGTCTCTCTCCCAAAAGACGATAAAACAGCTATGTGAGGTAAACAAATTACAGCTAGGCAATTGACAGGACCACGAACGCAAACCAATGCTGACTACATTGCAAGAAAGGTTGAGGTTCAAAGCATGGGCGGTACGCCAAAGTAAGTAGACCGAAATCCATCTGCATCTACTACTAATCATCCACCTTGAGATATCTATCCAGAACATCTCGCTGGTATTAAGTTGCGAGTCCCACATATAGTGTAAACTCAATGCAACAGACAACTGCATTAAAAGAACTTTGCGTAAAGTAAACAATCCTTGCACCCGTGGGCACAAGCACCGTTGTTTTCCCCCTTGTGGCAACAGCACATCCCCTAGACTCATGTTTCTGTCGCTCAAGCTAGTCATCGAGGGGCATGAACCCACAATCGAGCATAACGTTCCCTCTTGGAGTCACTACTTACTACTCGGCCAAAGCAATAAATAACAACGGAGAACATGCAAGAATTACTTATGAACTAAAATATAAAAGAGGTGAATCAAATATATTACTCAAGATCAATCTGAACATAATCTCATAATCCATCGGATCCCAGCAAACTCAACATAGCAACAGCATAAGGATTACATAGGTGCCTCGATCATGTAGGGCAGCTCACGAGGACTAATTAGTGAAGCACAAGAACGGGAGGAGAACATCACATAGCTACTGGTCATGGACTCATGGTCCAAGGGAGACTACTCACGAGTCATCCGGGAGGCGTCCATGGTGGTGGAGAAGCTCCCGGTGGTGATCCTCCCCTCCGGCAGGGTGCCGGGAAGAGTTCTCCTGGTGCTCCCGATCTTGGAAGCGGCGGCGGCGGCGGAACAGAGATGGGATCGCGAAAAGAAGTCATGTTTCAAGGGTTTCGGGGAACCCTTTAAATATATGCCAAAGTAGGGCACCGGGGGGCTCTCGGGGGGCCGAGGCGCCCCCCCGGCGCGGCCCAGGGGGGGCGCGCCCACAGGGCGCCTGGAGCCCTGTGCCCCCCCCCCCCAGGCTGCCCTTCGGACGCAGTGTTGTTTCCGATACGCTGATTTTTTATATATTTTTCTGGATTTTTCTGGGCAGTTCTCGAAACGTGAAAACCTGAAATACAAAAACAGCCGAAAACAGAAAATGGCACTGGGGTGCACTGGATTAGTAAGTTAGTCCAAATATGATCAAAAGTGTATGGAAGTGTATGAATATCATAGCAATATCACCCAAAAGTGGCATGGAGCAAGCAGAAATTATAGATACGTTTTGGACGTATCATCATGTAGAGCGACAAAGCAACATTGAATCAGGCATGGAAGTTATATCGCTACTCAGAAATAAAAGATCATCAAGGCTTGACAGACTTTCTTTACAATCTTAAATATGCGTGAGCATACGCCAAGTCAATCAAAATAAATTCTTGAAGGAAGATATTACTAAACCATACCACATCATAGGCAAAAAATCATGTTGGTACTCCAAAAACACATTGGGAACCCCTCAGCTATTTGAGACTAACCATAAGAATACATGAACTACTAAGCACCATTGTGCACGTAGCATCTTTATCATAGACATACCAACCAATGCAACGGAAGCAAACTCTCTTAATAACATAATCATGATAGATAAAGAGAGTTCAAGCAACCAACTAAACAAAAGCTCTTTAGAAAGATAAGCATGAAAATTAAGAGCTAAGCATGATAGTAGCTAACTAAAAGACAAAGAACACACACAGCAAAGATAGACATGAAAATTCTATGTCATGTTCTAGGTTGAAGTGGATCGTGTTTCTCTCCCACACAAAGAAAGATGGGTTCCAACTCGTTATGACAGCAAGCAAAGCTAAAGAAAACTAAAAAGGAAACTAAAAGCAAGACGCTCCAAGCATAGCACATAACACATGAAGTGATAAAAATATAGTGGAACGAAAGACGAACTGATAATTGTTGATGGAGAAGGGGATGCACGGGGGCATCCCCAAGCTTAGACGCTTGAGTCTTCTTGAATATGTCTTGGGGGTGCACGGGGGCATCCCCAAGCTTGAGCGCTTGACACTCCTGAATCTTTTTATCATCTTCCCTCGCACACTTGAAAACTCCCTTCATACATATCTCATCATAATCTGATTAGCGAGGTTAGTACCCATAATAAAATAATTGTACCTTGCTGGAAATAAAGATATTCTTGAAGGTCTACTGTTTCTCAAGATTGCCAAAAGGTTTTTGCAAAGAAAAAGCAAGCTCTAGGTTTGCAAAATGAAGGAAAGGCAAAACACGACAGAATCTGTGAAAAACAGAACAACAGGTAGTAAATGATTTGTTCGGGGCACTTCTGCAACTCTAATCAAAAAACTCAGAACAGATGCACGAAAGACAATTATATAGAGAACGATGTCGAAACAATTCAGACCAAAAAGATGATATGATGATTTTATACGAATTTTTCTATCCAAGGACAGAATCTGTTTCCTGGACAGCACCTCACAACTTTTGAACTTTCTAGCAATCAGAAGCTATACTTGGCACAAATATGAAAAGCAAAGATACAATGATGATGCTACAGCAGTAACAACATCAAGACACAACAAAAACTGAAAGAACAAACTGAAAGCAAAGATAACAAGGGTTGTCTCCCTAGAGCTCTTTCTTTATAGCCATAAAGATGGGCTTAAGACTTTAATGATGCTCTCGTAGGAATAAGAGTTGAAGAACAAAAGAGAGCATCAAGAAGCAAATACAAAACACATTTAAGCCTAACATGCTTCCTATGCATAGGAATATTGCAAGAGAATAAATTATTGAAGCATAAAGCAACTAGCATAGGAAGGCAAAACAAGCATAACTTCAAAACCTTCAACATAAAGAGAGGATAAAACTTAGTATAAAAGAGAGACATAAGCTCTTGCCAATCAAGCAAGTGCGAGTTATCGAGAAGCTTATACCAATCTGAAGCTTAATCTATAAGTGATACGGCGAACAATTTCCTCATGACAAACTCCATTGATTCACCTGCAAGCTTAAATAATGAACATAGTTGTGACAGATATAGCAAGTGTTCACCGGGATGTCTGTCTCCTGCATAACGATTAGCCAAAACATAATCGATAATACCAGCTGGTATTTTATAGGGCACAATTTCAATAGGGGGAGGAGCAACCACCATAGGTGTGGGGCGTCTTCCCTCAAGCAACGATCCAATAGCACGGTTTTCCATAAACATAACTAGTGAAATAAAAACAAGAAACAAAAAGATTTAATTGCAAGATCTAAAGATATACCTTCAAGCGCTCACCTCCCCGGCAACGGCGCCAGAAATAGCTTGATGTCTACACACGCTTCTACTCTTGTAGACTATGTTGGGCCTCCAAGCGCAGAGGTTTGTAGGACAGCGTCAATTTCCCTCAAGTGGATGACCTAAGGTTTATCGAACTCAGGGAAGTAGAGGTTGAAGATGGTCTCTCTCAAGCAACCCTGCAACTAAGATACAAGAAGTCTCTTGTGTCCCCAACACACCTAATACACTTGTCAGATGTATAGGTGCACTAGTTCGGCGAAGAGATGTTAAATGGCAAGTGATATGGATGGCAAAACAAAGTAATATAAATATGTAATAAAAAGTGCAGCAAGCAAACAAGTGGTAAGCGTGAGCACAAATGGTATTGCAATGGTGGAAACAAGGCCTAGGGTTCATACTTTCACTAGTGGCAACTCCCAACAACATTAACATAATCGAATCACATGATATTTCCCATAAAACATGCAAAGGGGACACACTCGGAGGTCATTCCTTCGTGGTCAAGAGAGGACGAGAATTATGTAGGGCTACAAAAGCACACCTCAAAGTTCGTAGTTCTCAATCTAAGGATTTCCCAATGTCACCGCGGCCATCCAAAGAGAGTCCCACAATCACCACAACATATCTAAAGGATAGTCAAAGACAAGCACCAAGAGACTCTCAATCTTCAATCAACACACAAGAGAGGAAATCACTCATGAAAATACTTTTCTAATCCATGTCCAATAGACCGCTGTCACCTTGGTCTCGGGGATTATACTAGATAAAGACAAGTGAGTACATCAATCCAATACATAGAGGAAGGGGAAATATCATGGGATCACCCTAGATTAACATAGCCTATGATCACAACGAAGATCACATCATGGGAGAGAGAGATAACCACATAGCTACTGGTAGAAACCTCAGCCCTGAGGAGGAACTACTCCCGCCTCATGGAGGGAGGAAGCAACGTCGATGGAGATGAATCCGGGGGCACTTCCCCGTCCCGGCAGGGTGCCGGCGCAGGAATTCTGGTCCCCCGAAGCTTGATGGCGATGGCAGCGGAGATCGGAATCGCGTCTGGAGAAAAGGGGTCCGGAATCAGGGTTTCCTCGACACGCTTTAAATATATGCCAAAGGGGGGCATCGGAGGGGGTCAGGGGTGCCCAGGCGCCCCCCCCGGCGCGGCCCAAGGGGGCCGCGGGGGCAGGCTGCCTGGAGCCCCTGTGGGTCCCCTCCAGCCCTACTTTGGCCGCATGGAAGCTTCCGGAACGCTGATTTTTTATATATTTTTTCTGGGATTTTTCTGGCAGTTCTCGTAATGGGAAAACCTGAAATACAAAAACAGCCGAAAACAGAAACTGGCACTGGGGTGCACTGAGTTAATAGGTTAGTCCAAATATGATCAAAAGTGTATGGAAGTGTATAAATATCATAGCAATATCACCCAAAAGAGGCATGGAGCAAGCAGAAATTATAGATACGTTTTGGACGTATCATCCGTCCATTGTGTGTGACTCCACGATCATATTGCCATGGATGTCCAAGAATAAGGTGGCACACGGACATAGGGATCACATCACATTCAAGAGTGTCCTCGTAGGCGCCTATCTAGAAAGAGACTTGCACGGTGTGCTCGACTCGAAGAATTCCGGCGTCGTTGAGCCATTGGACCTTGTAGGGGTGAGGATGCTTCGACTTGACCAATTGGAGCTTGTCGCATAGCTCTTCGCTTGCCAAGTTGTGACAACTTCCTCCATCGATGATAACCTTGATGGAGCGTCCATTGATGCCGGCCTTGGTATGAAAAATGTGACATCGTTGGTCGTCATCTTGTTGGTGTTGGAGTGTCAAGACCTTGGAGACAACAAGGTTGGGGCTTGAGTCATTGTCGCAAAACACTTGATGGTCTTCTTCTTCGTTCACTTGGCGATGCATTGCGACATGCTCAAGTGCTTCCATCTCATCGTCGCTCATTGAATCATAAGAACCGTCATCATTGATGATCATGGTGCGAACGGTCTTGCACTCAAATGACTTGTGGCCTCGTCCTTGGCACTTGAAACATTTGATGGAACTCGTCTTGGAGTTGTCTTCGGTTGGAGTTGTAGTTGAGGAAGCTCTTGGCTTGAAGTTGTTGGTAGAAGGTGGACGACTCGATGTAGTCGCATTCTTGTAGCTTGACTTGTCAGCGAAGTTTGTAGATGGCTTGGTAGAGGTAGGAGGAGTAGTCGAAGTCGTTGAAGCTTGGTTGTAGGAGCCGAAGTTCTTGGAGTTGAACTTGGAGTACTTGTAGTCCTCTTGAACTTGTCGCTCCGCTTTGGTTGCTTGATGTACTAGCTCGAGGAGATTGTTGTATGGTTGGAAGTCCGCAATCTTCTTGATATGATAGTTGAGCCCATTCAAGAATCTCGCCATTGTTTGCTCTTCATCTTCCGTGATGTTGGCTCTTATCATGGCAATCTCCATCTCCTTGTAGTATTCTTCAACGGACTTGGTACCTTGCTTGAGGAGTTGTAGCTTCTTGAACAAGTCACGGTTGTAGTGTGTAGGCACAAAGTGTGCTCTCATGACTTCCTTCATTTGAGCCCAAGTGGTGATAGGAGGTTCGCTTTTTGCTTCTCTTCTCTCTATGATTTGCTCCCACCATATGAGAACATAGTCTTGGAACTCAAGGGAAGCCATTGCGATCTTCTTCTCTTCATCGAAGTTGTGAAGGCGAAAGATCTTGTCAACCTTCAATGCCCATGAGAGGTAGTCTTCGGGATCAATGCTTCTGGAAAACTTTCGCATGGTGAACTTTATCTTGCCGTAGCGATGCTCTTCATTGTTTCCTTGCCTATTGGGAGGGCGGTCTTGATTTTGGTGGTTTGCAATATCATGTTGCTCTTGTCAAAGTAGATGTCCGTTATCATGGTGTGCTTGTCGAGCTTGATGTTCTTGTTGAGGTTGATGTTCTTGTCGCGCTTGAGGAGGAGCTTCTTGTTGCCTTCTTGCTTGGTGGCGTCCTATTCTTGACGAGTGTGTCGAGTGCAGGCTGCCACATTGCGATGTGCATCGCGTAATGCTCGTTGCGCCTCCATAGCTTGAGCTTCTCGGCGTTGTTGTGCTTGGTGGTTAGCCTCGGCGTCTTGTTCTTCTTGATATTGACGTGCTCGCTCTTGTTGTTGTTGGCGTAGTCGTTGCCGTTCTTGTGCTTGCTCATGTGTAGCTTGGTTTTGACGACGTTGACTTTCTTGCTCGTCGAATAGCTCTTGTGAACTATTGTCATGAAGAGGCTGCCGGTTGTGATGGGCCTCTAACCCCTCGTTGGTTACCCCAAGTGGAAGGTGTGAGATGCAGTGTTGTGGAAGTTTTTCCCTTAGCAAAGATGCCAAGGATCGAATCCCCAGAGACTCCTAGGTTCAACAAGTAGGTGTCAACTGCTAACGGCGCCAGATATTAGCACTCAACGTGGACCTGCACACAGATACAAATAACTTTGCTCCCAACGAGTACAGAGAGGTTGTCAATCCGTCCGGCCTTGTAGTTCACAAAGGATTAAAAGCAGATGATAGTAGTGATAGATAATGTTTGCAATAGTAAATAAAAGCAAAAAGTAAATAGCGGATGTGATCAATGATGGTAATATGGACCGGAGTCTCATGATGTTCACTAGTGATGTCTCTCTCCCAAAAGACAATAAAACAGCTATGTGAGGTAACGAATTACAGCTGGGCAATTGACAGGACCACGAACGCAAACCAATGCTGACTACATTGGAAGAAAGGTTGAGGTTCAAAGCATGGGCGGTACGCCAAAGTAAGTAGACCGAAATCCATCAATATCTACTACTAATCATCCACCTTGAGATATCTATCCAGAACATCTCGCTGGTATTAAGTTGCGAGCCCCACCCATAGTGTAAACTCAAAGCAATAGACAACTGCATTAAAAGAACTTTGCGTAAAGTAAACAATCCTTGCACCCGCGGGCACAAGCACCATTGTTTTCCCCCTTGTGGCAACAACACATCCCCTAGACTCATGTTTCTGTCACTCAAGCTAGTCATCGAGGGGCATGAACCCACAATCAAGCATAACGTTCCCTCTTGGAGTCACTACCTACTACTTGGCCAAAGCAATAAATAACAACGGAGAACATGCAAGAATTACTTACGAACATAAATATAAGAGAGGTGAATCAAATATATTACTCAAGAACAATCTGAACATAATCTCATAATTCATCGGATCCCAGCAAACTCATCATAGCAACAACATAAGGATTACATATGTGCCTCGATCATGTAGGGCAGCTCACGAGGACTAATTAGTGAAGCACAAGAACGGGAGGAGAACATCACATAGCTACTGGTCATGGACTCATTGTCCAAGGGAGACTACTCACGACTCATCCGGGAGGCGTCCATGGCGATGGAGAAGCTCCCGGTGGTGATCCTCCCCTCCGGCAGGGTGCCGGGAAGGGTTCTCCTGGTGCTCCCGATCTTGGAAGCGGCGACGGCGGCGGAACAGAGATGGGATCACGAAAAGAGTTCCTCGTCCCGAGGGTTTCGAAGGACGCTCTAAATATATGCCAAAGGGGGGCACTAGACGGGGCTCGGGGGGCCCAGGCGCCCCCCCGGCGCGGCCCAGGGGGGGCGCCGCCAGGGCGGTTGGAGCCCTGGTGCCCCCTCCCGGCTGTCCTTCGGGCGCAAGGTAGGTTCTGGAACGCTGATTTTTTATATAATTTTTCTGGATTTTTCCAGACAGTTCTCGTAATGTGAAAACCTGAAATACAAAAACAGCCGAAAACAGAAACTGGCACTGGGGTGCACTAGATTAGTAGGTTAGTCCAAATATGATCAAAAGTGTATGGAAGTGTATAAATATCATAGCAATATCACCCAAAAGTGGCATGGAGCAAGCAGAAATTATAGATACGTTTTGGACGTATCAACATCCCCAAGCTTAATTCCTGCTCGTCCTCGAGTAGGTAAATGATAACAAGAATAATTTATGTGGTGACATGCTATTAACCATATAGGACTTTTATAGTCATATGACAAAAGCTTACTGAGACAATGATTCTATAGTAATTAAGTTCCCTCATGAGAAAATCACAAATGACTGAAAGTTTTACAATATGAAACTGAAACATCAAAAAGATTTGCAATGAACATGATGTGCAAATATGATAAAGTGATATCTAGCTTGCCCCCTTTAGTGAAGCAAAACATAAATGCAGGGGCACCTTCAAGGTTTAAGTGATGACTAGATACAATGATTTCAAAATAAGCGATATCACAATCATGCAAAAGACAATGCTACTTTGGGACAATGCACATTACACTTAGAATGACAATCATGCTCTCAGTAGTTGGTGCTTGAAGAAGGTGGAGACTCAACATAAAAGTAAAAGAATGGTTATGTGCTAGAGCTTTTTTTATTTTGAAAACATAGAAGCAATTTTGTCAACAGTAGTAGTACTTCATATGTGTCATGCATAAGACATCCTATAAGTTGCAAGCCTCATGCATCGAATACCAATAGTGCTTGCACCTTGTCCTAATTAGCTCGGATTTCCATGGATTGTCATTGCATTACATATGTTTCAACCAAGTGTCACAAAGGGGTACCTCTATGCCACCTGTACAAAGGTCCAAGGAGATAAATCGCATTTGATTTCTCGTTTTTGATAGATCTCAACTTGAGGACATCCATACCGGGACAACATAGAAAATAGATAATGGACTCCTCTTCAATGCATAAGCATATTCTCATAAGAGATTGAGGATTAATGTCCAAGCTAAAACTTCCACCATGATACATGGCTTTGGTTGGCGGCCCAATGTTCTTCTCTAAAAATATGCATACTCAACCATTCAACCCATGGCAAATCACCCTTACTTCAGACAAGACGAATATGCATAGCAACTCACATGATATTCAACAAAAGTGTAACAGTTGATGGCGTCCCCAGAAACATGGTTACCGCTCAGCAAGCAACTTATAAGAAATAAGATACATAAGCAACATATTCTTTACCACAATAGTTTTTAAGCTACTTTCATATGAGCTATGTATTGCAAAGTTAGTTCGTTAGTATAGGTGGAGGTTAGCAAAAGACTGGGAGCGACCAACTAAGAGAGCAATGACGGTCATAATCATGCAGAGCGACAAAGCAATATTGAATCAGGCATGGTAGTTATATCGCTACTCAGAAATAAAAGATCATCAAGGCTTGACAGACTTTCTTTACAGTCTTAAATATGCGCGAGCATACGCCAAGTCAATCAAAATAAATTCTTGAAGGAAGATATTACTAAACCATACCACATCATAGGCAAACAAATCATGTTGGTGCTCCAATAACACATTGGGAATCCCCCAGCTATTTGAGACTAACCACAAGAACACATGAATTACTAAGCACCATTATGCAAGTAGCATCTTTATAATAGACATATCAACCAAAGCAACGGAAGCAAACTCTCTTAATAAGATGAGCATGATAATTAAAGAGAGTTCAAGCAACCAACCAAACAAAAGCTCTTTGAAAAGATAAGCATGAATACTAAGAGCATAGCATGATAGTAGCTATTAAAAGACAAAGAACACACACAGCAAAGATAGTCATGAAAATTCCATGTTATGTTCTAGGTAGAAGTGGAGCGTGTTTCTCTCCCACATAAAGAAAGCTGAGTTCCGACTCGTTATGAAAAACTAAAAAGGAAACTAAAAGCAAGACGCTCCAAGCATAGCACATAACACATGAAGTGATAAAAATATAGCGGAACGAAAGACGAACTGATAATGTTGATGGAGAAGGGGATGCACGGGGGCATCCCCAAGCTTAGACGCTTGAGTCTCCTTGAATATTTCTTGGGGGTGCACGGGGGCATCCCCAAGCTTGAGCGCTTGACACTCCTGAATCTTTTTATCATCTTCCCTCGCACACTTGAAAACTCCCTTCATACATAACTCATCATAATCTGATTAGCGAGGTTAGTACCCTTGATAAAATAATTATACCTTACTGGAAATAAAGATATTCTTGAAGTTCTACTGTTTCTCAAGATTGCCAAAAGGTTTTTGCAAAGAAAAAGCAAGCTCTTGGTTTGCAAAATGAAGGAAAGGCAAAACAGGACAGAATCTGTGAAAAACAGAACAGCAGGTAGTAATTGATCTGTTCGGGGTACTTCTGCAACTCAAATCAAAAAACTCAGAACAGATGCACGAAAGACAATTATATAGAGAACACTGTCAAAAAAATTCAGACCAAAAAGATGATCTGGTGATTTTATACGAATTTTTCTATCCAAGGACAGAATCTGTTTCCTGGACAGCACCTCACAACTTTTGAACTTTCTAGCAATCAGAGGCTATACTTGGCACAAATATGAAAAGCAAAGATACAATGATGATGCTACTGTAGTAAACAACATCAAGACACAACAAAAGCAAAATAAAAATTTATTCATGTGGGCTGCCTCCCAAAAGCGCTTTCTTTTATGCCTTTAAGCTAGGCATAAGACTTTAATGATGCTCTCACAGGAATAAGAATTGAAGAACAAAAGAGAGCATCAAGAAGCAAATACCAAACACATTTAAGCCTAACATGCTTCCTATGCATAGGAATATTGCAATAGAATAATTCATTGAAGCACAAAGCAATAAGCATAGGAAGAAAAAACAAGTGCAGCTTCAAAACCTTCAACATAAAGAAAGGGAACTTGATATTATTGAAATATCTATAAGCATATGTTCCCTTCTCATAATAATTTTCAGTGGGATCACGAATAAACTCAACAATATAAGCATCACATAAAGCATTGTTACCATGATCCACATGCAAAAAGGTACTCTTACTCTCCACATAAGTATCATGAAGAGGATAAAACTTAGTATAAAAGAGAGACATAAGCTCTTGCCAATCAAGCAAGTGTGAGTTATCGAGAAGCTTATACCAATCTGAAGCCTTATCTATAAGTGATACGGCGAACAATTTCCTCATGACAAACTCCCTTGATACACCTGCAAGCTTAAATAATGAACATAGTTGTGACAGATATAGCAAGTGTTCACCGGGATGTCTGTCTCCTGCATAACGATTAGCCAAAACATAATCGATAATACCAGCTGGTATTTTATAGGGCACAATTTCTGTAGGGGGAGGAGCAACCACCACAGGTGTGGGGCGTCTTCCCGCAAGCAATGATCCAATAGCAAGGTTGTCCATAAGCATAACTAGTGAAATGCATAGAGAAAACAGAAATGTAAACTAACAAGACTAAAAAGCAAAGGTAAAAGATAGCATGCAACTCCCCTATCTTGAAGAGTGGAGTCCCCGGCAACGGCGCCAGAAAAACTCCTTGATGGGCCTCTAACCCCTCGTTGGTTACCCCAAGTGGAAGGTGTGAGATGCAGTGTTGTAGAAGTTTTTCCCTTAGCAAAGATGCCAAGGATCGAATCCCCAGAGACTCCTAGGTTCAACAAGTAGGTGTCAACTGCTAACGACGCCAGATATTAGCAATCAACGTGGACCTGCACACAGATACAAATAACTTTGCTCCCAACGAGTACAGAGAGGTTGTCAATACCTCCGGCCTTGTAGTTCACAAAGGATTAAAAGCAGATGATAGTAGTGATAGATAATGTTTGCAATAGTAAATAAAAGCGAAAAGTAAATAGCGGATGTGATCAATGATGGTAATATGGACCGGAGTCTCATGATGTTCACTAGTGATGTCTCTCTCCCAAAAGACGATAAAACAGCTATGTGAGGTAAACGAATTACAGCTGGGCAATTGACAGGACCACGAACGCAAACCAATGCTGACTACATTGCAAGAAAGGTTGAGGTTCAAAGCATGGGCGGTACGCCAAAGTAAGTAGACCGAAATCCATCAATATCTACTACTAATCATCCACCTTGAGATATCTATCCAGAACATCTCGCTGGTATTAAGTTGCGAGCCCCACCCATAGTGTAAACTCAAAGCAACAGACAACTGCATTAAAAGAACTTTGCGTAAAGTAAACAATCCTTGCACCCGCGGGCACAAGCACCGTTGTTTTCCCCCTTGTGGAAACAGCACATCCCCTAGACTCATGTTTCTGTCACTCAAGCTAGTCATCGAGGGGCATGAACCCACAATCAAGCATAACGTTCCCTCTTGGAGTCACTACCTACTACTTGGCCAAAGCAATAAATAACAACGGAGAACATGCAAGAATTACTTACGAACATAAATATAAGAGAGGTGAATCAAATATATTACTCAAGAACAATCTGAACATAATCTCATAATCCATCGGATCCCAGCAAACTCATCATAGCAACAGCATAGGATTACATATGTGCCTCGATCATGTAGGGCAGCTCACGAGGACTAATTAGTGAAGCACAAGAACGGGAGGAGAACATCACATAGCTACTGGTCATGGACTCATGGTCCAAGGGAGACTACTCACGACTCATCCGGGAGGCGTCCATGGTGGTGGAGAAGCTCCCGGTGGTGATCCTCCCCTCCGGCAGGGTGCCGGGAAGGGTTCTCCTGGTGCTCCCGATCTTGGAAGCGGCGACGGCGGCGGAACAGAGATGGGATCACGAAAAGAGTTCCTCGTCCCGAGGGTTTCGAAGGACGCTCTAAATATATGCCAAAGGGGGGCACTAGACGGGGCTCGGGGGGCCCAGGCGCCCCCCCGGCGCGGCCCAGGGGGGGCGCCGCCAGGGCGGTTGGAGCCCTGGTGCCCCCTCCCGGCTGTCCTTCGGGCGCAAGGTAGGTTCTGGAACGCTGATTTTTTATATAATTTTTCTGGATTTTTCCAGACAGTTCTCGTAATGTGAAAACCTGAAATACAAAAACAGCCGAAAACAGAAACTGGCACTGGGGTGCACTAGATTAGTAGGTTAGTCCAAATATGATCAAAAGTGTATGGAAGTGTATAAATATCATAGCAATATCACCCAAAAGTGGCATGGAGCAAGCAGAAATTATAGATACGTTTTGGACGTATCAGGTTGTCATGTCGAGCTTGACGTGCGGCTTGACGAAGAGTGTTGGACGTAGGGGTACTTGAGTCTTGCGTGGAGTGGGAATGTCGACTTGAGCGGCTTCGTCTTTGAGAGGATGTGGAAGAAGAACGTCGGTTGACTATCAATGTCCGGAGCTCGTTAAATTGAGTAGACATGTTAGTGTTGATGATGTCGAATTGCTCTTTTGTTATCGGCGACTTGACCAATGTACTCGCGCATAGCTTCACTTTCTTGATGTAGAGCTCGTTGGACACCGAAGAGATGTAGTTTGGTGACGTAGTTGTTCGCTTCTTGAGGATCGTCGAAGATCGGGTTGGAAGATGTACTTGGACTATCCATCATCACAAGCAAGTATGTAAGTGGGAGAAAGGAGAAGACAATACCAAATGTACGTTAACCGAAGTTGAAAATGGATCAATGATCACTCGATAATGTAACCCGGTAATAGCACTATTGGTACCACTTCGTGTCGATTCTCACACCTACACAAGTAAAGCTTTGAGAGGAGCTTGGTTAGGATGGTGGCAATAAATTCAATGCAATCGTCAAAGTGACTCAAGAATGTTGAAAATGGTTCACAATTTGCTCATGCAACAAGTAGATCACTAGCAAGGTAGCACACGGAACACACGCACAGATAGATAAATGTGGTTGTGCAACCAAGGGTGAGCGAAAAAGGTGGAATCCACGGAAAATTCTCGTGTTGCACAACACTAGAGAGACGCTAACCGATTGCTTAATAGGCGGATACGCACTTGTGCACGACCTATAAGAGGCAAGACGTAACGACTAACTATCACAAGTATGCTATGAGTGTATGATGTGCCGATGCTTGAGCACAAGATGGTATTGCTATGACATATGATCTCTTTTGATGCAAGGCGTATGATGCTATTGTTCTTTTGCTTATAAGCTTTGGTTGGTTCTTTTGCTTAAAAGCTTGTGAGCTCTTTCTTTGGATACTTATGCATGCTTCTCGTATCAAGGTAGCTATTGTGTATGTGGATCACTCTTGTGGCACACGGAGATATGATGATATGGTATGCAATATCTATGACTATCACTAATGTGCACAAGTGTCGTGGCCCGGCAATACTCAAATGGCTAGTCTCAATGGAAAAGCTACGCAAAGATGGTTCATAGGGTGACAATGCAATTGCAAGGTAGAATGAACAAAGTGTCGTCGATGTTACCGTCCTTGCCGAAGTTGAGCGGAGGTGTTGTCGAAGTCTTGCCGTTCCAGGGTAGCCTAAACATCCAAGGAAACGATGAAACCACAACTCAAGTATCCAAGGCAAAGGGAGACAAGATGTTCCAGATCGCAGCGGTTAATCGATGGTGGTTGCGGAAAAGGTGGTGGAGAGTAAGGTAGGTGGTAGCGGAAGGTGGTGCGGAACTGAACAAATTCAGCTTCGTCTGGGTTTTTCGGACGTCCGGTAGGCGCCGGTCGTCCGGTCGATCGGATGGGGTCGGACGTCCAGTAATTTCCGGAAGTTCGGTAAATGTTTCTGTAGGCGGGGTTCCGGTCGTCCAGTGTTTAGCGGACGTTCGGTGTCTCGAGAGGTGCCGGACGTCCGGTAAGTGTCGGTCGTCCGGTAGGTCTGAGGCTAGGGTCGAAGGATCCGTGGACAAATTGGTCAAACTTGCCCGAATTTGCGGAAGAAAATTGGTGAGAAGGTGGGAAAAAGCTAGATCCACTCGTGGTACAGCAAATCCATGGAACAAAGTCAACAAAATCTTGCCAAATCAACAGATCACAAAAAAAAATTGGGGCTATTTTTGTGGGGAATTTTCGAAATTGGGAAGAACACAACAAAAACAAGCTAGAAAACAGGGTGTGGGGCTCCAAATTCGTGATCAACCTATGCTCAAGATACCATAGATGATGTAGGGTGGAACCCTAGTCAGCAGATCTTTCACGAAAGGAGGATATCCCATGATAAACACGGAGAACACAAGGAGGAAACGGAGGAAAACACGGGGGAAAACACTCAAATCAACACAAGTACGGTCACACAGGTGCTAGATCCACGATACATATCAAGATACACGGTCCATAGTCAACGGCGGTGGTACAAAGATAGTCTTCTCCCGGAGGAGGTCTTGGATATCCCTTGGGATCTTCCCCGATGTGGAGGTCTTGAATCCGAGGTGGATCTTCTCCGAAGAGGCCGCGGTCTCGTAGGAGAGAATCCACAGAGGTCTATGATGAGCTATCCAAAAGCTACCTCGAAAGGATGGAAGTCAACGAGTATATATTACATGAGTTGTCATCGTCGGGGCGGACGTCCGCTGGTTACCGGACGTCTGGTGGTTCCGGAGGGACCGGACGTCCGGTAACCCTCTGATTTCCGCTATTTAGCTTCTGTGGTCGGAGTCACGGACGTCCGGTGGCTTCCAGTCGTCCGGTCGTCTGGGAGTCGCTGGACGTCCGGTGGCTTCCGGTCGTCCGGTGCCTGGAAGTCACCGGTCGTCCGGTGCCTGGAAGTCGCCGGTCGTCCGGTGTTGGCCGGACGTCCGGTGCCTGTAGCATCTTCAGCCTTCCTTCTTCTTGTCCCGGGTACTTGTCGAACTCGCCGTCTTGACCATTGTGCAGAGCTGCCCCGTGGCCTTCACCCAAGTACCTGAGTATGCACAGAGTTTCTGATGAGGGTAGAAGCCATGTCTCATGTACATCGGAAGGATTTAGAGCAAGGATTGAAGTCACCTCGGTCTCAAGAGCTCTTGCACGGGCTCGAGTCATTGGTCCTTTGGGCACTTGATGAGGCGATGAAGGGTCCATGGGGATGACCTTAGGATGCTCCGCATCACAAAATCAAAAGAAGTTCACAGATCTAAAATAAAATATTCGCGGGTTTAAGAAAATGTTCAAGAATTTGAAAAAATAATGTTTTTTAACAAACATTTAAATTGTTCACAAATTTTAGAACTCCATATAAAATGTTTGCATTTTACAAAAATAATAAAAGAATTGAAAAATAAACACGAAAACAAGAAAAGGGGAAAACTGAGTTAAAAAAAAGGAAAAGACAAAGAAAAATAACAGGCCAGTAGCTTTTGTAAGCTTCCCAAAACCTGGATTGGGTAGAGCTTATATGAGCCAGCACATGCAAAATGTGTGCTAGGCGCTATGTATGGTTAACGAACTATTTGGCACTTAACACGCCAAATAAGATACCGCTCGTTCACTTGGGCAGCGCACTCCCTAACAATGCCGAGGCACGTCAGCCCAAGCTGCTATGTGGAGCGGTTGTCAACCGTGGAATGAAAAATAAACGGTTAAGCGGTTTTTTTAATTGTTTGGATTGCTTACTACATGTGTCACATGGTAACGGTTAAGTAGTTGTTGGTCGCGATAAGTGGTGCGGTTTTGCTGTGTTATTCTTTCAGATGTGGTGGATGGAAAGGTTTTTCTATAGTATCGTATTTCTAAGAGATTTCGTTTTTTAAGTAATATCTAAATTGGCATCCAAATTACCAACATTTTTACCTGTGTGTTCCTCATAGATATTGTAATCCAGCAGACAAAATTTAGAAGACCTGATAGGAAACCAGCAAATCCTAAAACAACATACGAAGTTGCCACCGGACGCTCTCAACGATTTGAGACATCCGACCGTCCGTTCCAGTTGCTTGATGTGATTTTGGCCGTCGGATCTCGCTCCCGGACGAGCTCGGCCATCAGATGAAAACCAAACACCGTCGCAATGAATAGTGGTCGAAATACTGTGCCACCGCCTGTAATTATTTCCATCCGCCGAGGGCATTGCTGGTATTTCGCGTAGCCACTGCCAAGTGACTTATCCCAATTGGTTGCTCTGTCTCAAATGAGTAGGCCTTCTCCTCATTCGCCACTCTCCCGATGTCACTCTCCTACGCCTTCTCCTCCTTCGCCCCTCTCCCGCTGCCGGCCTGCCGTTGCCACTGCTCGCCATCATTCCGTCGACAAGGTCGCCGGAGGGAGAAGAGGAGGGTGACCAAAGCTGTGGTCGTAGTTGTGGCGGCGACAGCTAGGTTGGAGGCGGCCATCTAACCTAGCGACATCAAGACCAATGAGGAAAATAGTGCACTATAGGGTTGCTAATAGCATACTATATCAATTTAAGGAATGACTCGCTAAATAAGTTCGTGTTGGGTCTCGCTAATAGCACGCTATAAGACACTAATAGCATTTTTTAGGGCCTCGCTAGTCTCTCATAGCACCTTATTTTTTTCATTTGTCTAGACCCTCCCCTTACAGTTATAGCGGAAATTCACAATGGCTCCTAGGTGCATATGCACTCATAGTCATGTAGTAGCACCACCAATAGGACCCGCTAAATGCAGAATACATAGAACCGACGCACAGTTTAGTTACAGTCATATTTCTCTCTTAGCTAGGGATATCAACTCGACAAAACTAATTAAAGGAAGAGATTTGACACTTCACATAGCAGAACGAAAATCTAATTCAGGTCCCCCCAAATCGTGTGCGAGACTTCGGATAATTGTGCAACGTAGGATTATTTGTTTGCTGACATTTAAAAGTCACTTGTTGTATTTTGCAATTTAATTTTGTGTATAGCCCCTGTAGATACATGCTCTGTTTCTTTTACCGAAAAGAGAAAACCCTCACTGCAACTGGATCACAAATTCGTAACAGAGAAAGAAAAAGATGGAGGCCTCGCGATGAAGGGGAAGAAGAGGATGAACATGTAGAGCCCGGGGCCGGCGTGGGTGGAGAGGAAGTAGTGAGGGGATGGCGGGGACCTTGACGACGACGGCCGCGACGACGGCGGTGAGGAGTAACTGCAGGCAGAGGACGACGTAGATCTTTCGGATGAGCGCCCAGCGCAGGTCGGGGCTCTCCGTCGTCCCGGCGTACGGCGTCACCTTCGGTGCCGTGATGTCGCCGCCCTTCATCTCGCCCGGCGAGGTAGGGTTTTCGCGGTTGTGGTGGAAGGCGAATGGGGAGTGGGGAGTGGTGACTGGGGAGGAGCAAAGCGAACCGAGGCGGTACATAATCAGACCAGATGACACCGACATGCTGGGCCCACTAGTCAGGCAGAATTGTTCCTTCTTGGAAAATGGGGCTACGCGGGTCCGTACTCTAATGCGGGCGCTATAGAGATTTTTTTTATATTTATTTCCTAGTAGCACCCATCCAAGCACTGAGCGTTGGAGATCCCCTTATATTGCATAGGACAATCTTTGTTCTTCTTATTCCGTTCATCATTTTAAGCATCATGCTAATTCCTTTTTCTTATATTATTTTTTACACATAGTGCATGAAACACACTCATTTTATAAAGAAATGCATCATCCAATTATGTACTTAAAGCCTATTGGTTGGCAAAGAAACACACAATTCATGTACTTGAAGCCTATTGGTCGAGACTCTCATCTACGGATCGATGACATGTCCTATTGCTTTTTTTTTTACATGGACATGGCCTATTGCTTTTTTTGACATGGACATGACCTATTGCTAGTGGAAATAAACAACGAAACAAATAGCGCGCTATTTCGGCGTTTAAACTTCGCTATAGCATATTTGAGGGTGTCACGTTACGTTTTAGCCATTTTACACGCTATGCCGCTATTCACGTTATAGCGTGCTATAACGACGCTAAACGCAAAAACGTTTTAGTGTTTTGAGCGTGGAGCGATAGAAACACGGCAGACACTCAGCCCGTAGCAGCCCATCGGGCATCGGCCCAATGCAACGCAACAATAGCCCATCTAGGATGGAAATATTGCATTTTTCTGGACGAAAATAAGAAGAATGCATTTAAGTGCATCTAATGTCATAATGTGTACACCAGCGGTATGCATGTATAGCTCCTAGACAAAATTTTAGACGTTGAAATCCTTAATTTCTATTATATATTTGACATTTTTTTTAAAATGCTATTTTGAATATAGCACGCAAATAGCACGCAATAACTTGTATAGCATTTGAAAAAGGGCCACGCTATTTTACATAACGCGCTATTTTTTTCGTTGGAAATAAAGCACATGCAGCGTTCACACGAAAAGAAAATACGTATCTGCGTCGGCCTCATGTTGCCACTGCAAGTAGAAACTTCCACTTTTCCTTGGCTCTCCGCACGACGCTGCTGGCTGGTCATCTACACTATGATTTTTCTTCTTTTGGACCGAGTTTCACGTAACTTACCAAATACCGGAATGTCAGATAGGCCATCTAGGTGTCGTATAATCATACGCTGTGCGAACCAGGCACTTGCTTTAGCGGCAGAGAGCTTCCGAAATCCGTTGGTGCTCCCGGGAACAGGCGCACCTGCACGTTAAAAAGATATTTTGAAGTGTGAAAAAATTTCAAACAAAAATTTGATGCATACATCTCTATATTATATGTGTGGCGTCAAGTTTCGAAGAAAACTGATATTTTTTGTGGCTTGTGTACAAACACAAAAGGGTGTCTTATGAAAAGCACCTTTTTTGCGAGAAAACTTACAATCTACTCCCTCCGTTCCTAAATATTTGTCTTTTTAGAGATTTCCACAAGTGACTACATACAAAATAAAATGAGTGAATATATACTCTAAAATATGTCTACATACATCCGTATGTTGTAGCCATTTGAAATGTCTAGAAAGACAAATATTTGGGAACGGAGGGAGTATTCATCTTCAATCATGGCAGTACAACGAACACAAGAAATAAATATTACATCTAGATTCGTAGACCACCTAGCGACAACTACAAGCACTGAAGCGAGCCGAAGGCGCGCCGCCGTCATCACCCCTCCATCGCCGGAGTCGGGCACACCTTGTTGTAGTAGACAGTTGGGAACTCGTCGTGCTAAGGCCCCATAGGACCAGCACCCCAGAACGGCAACCGTCGCCGATGAAAAATAACATAGATCGGAAGGATCCAAAGCGAAGACACACGAACGTAGACGAACAACGACGAGATCCGAACAAATCCACCAAAGATAGATCTGCCGGAGACACACCTCCACACGCCCACCAACGATGCTAGACGCATCGCCGGAACGGGGGCTAGGCAGGGAGACCTTTATTCCATCTTCAGTGAGCCGCCGCCGTCTCGTCTTCCTGAGCAGGACACAAACCCTAGCAAGATTGAAAAAATCGACTAAAAGCGGAGCCCTCCCGCCGGCCCTTGCCAGAATCCACCGCGCCTCCATGGCCCTAAGGCCACTGGAGACGAGGCGGACCTGCGTCGGCGCCGGCGAGAGGCAGGAACCCTAAACTTTCTTTCTTGGTGGAGGAGGAGGTGGCTGGAAGAGAAAAAAGAGATACTTATGAAAAGCACCTTTTCACACCACATTTTATCTTTTTCACACGTGACACATAAGTTGTCGTTTTTTCGTGAAACAACTTTGCGAGCATGTACAATATCGAAACGTACGCAACAAATATTTGTTTGGATTTTTTAACATTTTCAAATATGTTCAAAACGCATTTTAAAAATCAGGAGCACGTACTCCCATGTGCCAAAACGCCACTTTCCGAAGAGATTGACCTAGCATGGTCACATCACATGTTCTATTCCCCGTTCTGTAAAAAAGATTATACTTTTACTTATTCAAGCTTCCTAAAAATAAAAGTTGTGGTGCGAAAGCACCAAGTCAAACTCTCAACCTTCCATAGATAGCACAATACCCGTGCATTGCTAACAAACTATAAAAATATGAGAAATTATGTCATTGCTTATTTGTTATTTGTTCATTCTGCAAGTGTTCGTCTCGCATGAAAGTAGAACAGTACATGTCTATTTTTAAGTTACATATGTAAGTAAAAGTGCATTTGTTTATTTATGTATTTTGGAAGGTTGCTAGTCCCACATTTGAGTAAGGGTGTATTTTTAATGATGAAGGTTGTTGGTTCCACGTGTGAACTCATCACCAACTCTAATATTTATATGTAGGAAAGAAACTACTAGGCGTGCTGATGGACCACTTGAATAGAGAATACTTCATGTACACAATTGGCTATAAAATAAAATAAATATGGAGGTTCAAAAAATGGGAAATGACCCCTTCAACTGACTGATCTTGTGCAAGCGTCCATCGCCTTTATGTCCGTCAGGGGGGCTCTTAATCAGACGAACGGCAGCCTCCCCTTCGTGTGCATGTTCTGCAACGAGTCCACTGTCTCGGAAGGAGGTTCTGCAACCAGCCCCTTGTTGCAAATCGACCTAGAGCTCGATCCCGCAGCGGCTAGATTCCGCAACACAACCTATGTTGCAAAAAAAATTCTGCAACACGATCCATCTTGCAAAAAAAAAAAAAAAAAATCTGCAACATGATCCATGTTACAGAAAAAATCCTGCAACACCACCTATGTTGGAAACAAACGCAACATAACATTTGTTGTGAATGTCTCCGCAACAAGACATATGTTGCAAAGTACAGGAAGACGTTTGGCTAACTGATTGTGTCAGATCCAACAGCTCGTGAGGCGGCGGATCTTTTTAACAAGATCTGTCAGCCGACGTGTAGCAGTTCCCTAAAAAAATTGAGTTCCAATCATTTGAAAATTTTGGGCGGAAAATCCGGAATTGCCAATAAATAAATAAAAACGGGATAGCCCCCCCCCCCAAATGTTGGTCTACACCCATGCAAAATGTTGGATTGGCATGTGTGCACTGGAAGTACAGAACCAGTGATCACACCTAGCTAGATTTCCCTTGGGCGCAGTGGGTGTGGTCGTCCCTAGGGGTGGGCATATAACCCGAAAACCGATTTACCGAACCGACTTAACCTGGACCGAATCCGAAGTGACCGAAACCGAAACCTTCGGTACAAAGCTCGGTTAGCAATTCTAAAAGACCGAATTAAGTTCGGTGAATTCGGTCTGTACCCTCGCTCCACCGAACTGACCGAAACACCGAGGCCCTACACCTAATTCCTATCTTGCCAGCTTCCGCACAACCGCAGCCCCGCACGTACGTAGGTAACTAGCGCCTCCTCCTGCCCTCCTCTCAAAACGTCGCTTATCCCAAATCGCCTCCTCCCAAAATCACGACACAGATCGACCCTTGCGCTCCCCAAGACCGCAAGTCTCGCGTCCGTAATCTGTACCTTTCATGGCCGTTTGATTTCCTGTCCCCTGAGCATCCTACATGAGGTCTGATGCCTCGCTGTGTCGCATGCCGCCCAGATCCTTGTCCTCTGTCCGCCACACCGGCAGGTCAATTTCCGCAGAAGAAGTTGGCTGCTACAAGCCGCAACAAGTGGCAGGACGCAGGACGAATTCTGCATCGAACACTGCTGCTTTCCTGCGACGTAAGTACACTAGTTGATTTCTATTCTATCATATTCATATTCCATCCAGATCCAAGTTCGTGATTTGATCCTTGTTGTGTGGGCGATGATAAGCTAGATGTGCTGCAAGTCAACCATTGATGACAGTTGAAGAATAAGCAATCAGCTTGAAGTTTAGATGATGGGAGATTAGCAGATGGCAGCGGCGAGGTTGTACTTATCCTGTTCGAAAAGCTTCTTGCTGATTGCCTGCTTCTTTTTATCAAACTTAAGTGTTAAGTCGGACTTATCAGTGTATCATGTGTGCTAAACTTAATTTTTGAGTCGAATTTGCTATGTTTACTGTCATTCTTGTCTATTTGAGAACGGTGTGGTACAGTACAGGTGATATGCTGGCAATATTTTCTGTGCATAATATGCAGCTAATCGCCTGCTGTGAAAATTTGTAGTTGATCATTTGTAAGACTGCATGTTGTCTGTTGGTGCAGTTTGTGGCTATCTGAAGCTTTTTTCGTTAGAGCAAGTTGTGCGCCTGTGCCTGTCTCTCATGTTTGTTTGTTATGCCAACCCATCTAGCATCAGCAGCTATATATAATATATTCTATCCGACCATCACATCCTACCCCAACGCCCCATCTTTCCAGTAGCAGATTTGTTCGGTGCAGATCCGAGGACCGAACCGAACGATCCAGAGACCGAACTCTCGGTTACGTTAATTGGCAGAGACCGATCGGTTCATATTTGCTGAGAACCGAAAACAAAAAAATACCGAAGCACCGAACCGAACGGTTCGGGGGAACCGAACGCCCAGCCCTAGTCGTCCCTCAGTGACTCACCGCTTTGGAAAGTAATTGCTCGCATTTGGTCAGTGAGCACTGGACCTCGATGGTGGACCTTCTCCCCTATACCGTTCCATCATGGTGGTCGATCTTTGGGACGGCCGGCGTGCCGCGTAATGGCATAACCGTTTGCCCCTTGATGGTGCCCTATTGCATCGCTACCCCTCCCTCTTCTCTCATGTCGGTGTTGCGGTGGTTGTCACGAGAGGACTGGACGCCTTCCTGGTTCCTAGCCTCAACAGCGCGGGGGAATGTGAGCGTGCCGGCCTGCTCATGACAAACACTTCGCTACGGCTCACTGACAAACTCGATGCATGACGCCTCACTAGTTGTGTCGGCACCAAGGGCCTGGTTTGCTTTGTACGGCCTGTGTCATTTTGGTAGGGAGGTCAGCCCGTTCTCCAACTTCGTGTGGCTCATCCACGCCCCCTTGTGGCTATGTTTCTTCGGGTGGCTCCTGGTATAGGCCAGAGTCATGTGAGAAGTCCCCTTCGAAATAGAATTATGCCAATTGACGTCCTAATAACCTGCCATACGAAGAGAAGATCACATGGGACGAAATCTGCCACGGAAGACGTTCCATAGGAGAAGACGACGTGTGGTACGAGCACGTCCCCTCATACTGTACGACGCTGCCTCCCCCTGGTCGACTACTTCAACCCTGTGTGGTCAAAACTTGGAAAGGATGGATGGTGAGGTCAAAACCACACGCCAGGACCAGAAAACGTCAACTCCGAAAAAGGGACTCGGAGGGAAAATCGGCAAGAAGAGCACCACTGCAATCACCTTTTTTTTTTGTGGGAAAGGGACTTTCATTGATCAATCATGGGAATTACATTCAGCTTCAACTATGCTAGCTATCTCCATAGGAGAATTATGAAGCCGGCAAGCTGTACGTTGTTGCAAGCGACCCGTAGAGGCAAGTGTATGACTTGTCACATTCGCATGTCTGCTTATTTTAACTAGCCTAATCTTCCTTTCATGAGTCAGAATCCGTCTGATCTCATTAACCCGGTGCGCATGCCTCGACCGGTCCATCTCCTTCGTTTGCACCATCTGTAGTAGCTCGACGCAGTCCGATTCCACAATGAGAGGTAGGTCTGACCAGTGTAGAGCAAGCCGAAGCCCTTCTTCCAAAGCTGCCATCTCAGCTTCCAGGGGGTCTCCGCAATTAAAAAGCACTCGTGTTGCCGCAAAGATTACTGCTCCTTCATGATCGCGTAAAATCATACCTGCACCGGCTGAGCCATCTTCCTTCACAAAGGCTCCATCAACGTTCAGTTTGGCATGGTGCAAGTCTGGGGGTTCCCAACGTGGCCTGACTGTGACTTCATATTGGGTCTTTAGCTTACTGCCAGAATAATTGATCACCTGTTTGCCCTTGACCAAGTCTGCTACCGGGTGCTGTTCGATCGCTAGTAGAGATGTGATGTAGCTCGAGAGAAACCTGCGCGAACCTTCGATCTGGACCGGTGGTTTGTTGTGTGTTATCTCATTCCGTGCGTACCATATTCTCCACATAATCATGAGTGAAGCAAGCCTCTGGACCTGCGGCAGTTTCTCCAACAGCCGGAACATCCATTCCGGCTTTGCGTCACGTAGGGCGTCCGGCGTTGGCAGCTCCCAGTTCTCACGCATAGCCTCCCAAAGTGCCACTGCATGAGGGCAACAAATCAAAGCGTGGTGCACGTCCTCCCTGGCCTGACCGCAAAGAGTGCAAGTATCATCTAAATTAAGATGTCGATGCTTCTGTGCATCCTGTGTTGCAAGTGCTTCCTGAGCAGCTTTCCATGCAAAAATACGCACTTTGGCCGGAGCTCCATTCTTCCATACGAGGTCCCAAACTGGACGTCGCCCGTCCGGCCGTGTACTTGAGGCACCAACATCTTGTGCTAACATTTTCTCATCCAAACCAAGGTAGTATGCACTACGTACTGAAAACTGACCATGCTTACCAGGGTGCCAAGCTAAGAAGTCGGCTTCCAACCTGCTGGATGTCTTAATTTGAAGGATGCACTCAATATCCGGCTGATAAAAATACTGCTGTAGAAGGGTTCTATTCCATGTGCCGTCCGGATTGAGGAGTTCCGAGACCCACCTGAGCCGGCAGCGGCGCTTCGGGGTAATCGGCCTTCGAGATTGGTCGCGGGGAATCCATGGGTCACGCCACATACGCACCGTAGATCCATCGCCGATACGCCAAATAATACCCTTTTTGAGCAACTCCAGACCATATTCAATGGCTTGCCACGTGGACGATGCATTGCCCCTGAACACGGTGTCCACCAAGAATCCGTTCGGGTAATACTTCGCCTTAAGTACTTGCGCACATAGACTATTAGGATTCTCAATCAACCTCCATGCCTGCTTAGCGAGTAATGCTTGGTTAAAGAGCTTCATGTCTCGGAATCCCATTCCGCCATGTGATTTGGGTCGGAGCATTATATCCCAGGCTACCCAATGAGTACGACGCTTCCCTTGGGTCGCCCCCCACAAAAAGTTCCGAATCATTTTAGTAAGGTCCTCACATAAGCCATCAGGGAGTTTAAATACGCCCATAAGGAAAGTAGGTAGCGCTTGGGCGATCGCCTTCACGAGCACCTCCTTTCCCCCTTGAGAGGCATCACCCCCTTGCACCAACCTCTTCAGAATTTTGGCCTGCAATTCTTGGAACTTACCCCGGTGCATCCTTCCCTCCGGCGTCGGCAGCCCAAGGTACTTCGGCTCAAATTCTACTTGTGACACATGGAGGACAGATTTGACCTCTTCCTGAACCTCAACAGGGCAAGACTTTCCAAACATAAGAGAGCATTTGTCAACATTCACAAGCTGACCAGTACCTTTAGCATATGAGTTAATCACCTGCTGCATCCGAGTAGCTTGATTCACATCCGCTTTGAAGAAAAGTAGTGTGTCATCCGCAAACAGCATGTGAGATATTCCCGGTGCACCACGACATACCTTTAACGGATCAATATTTCCCTCTGTAATTTCCTTTTGTAGTAACGCCGAGAGTCCATCTGCTACCAACAAAAATAGGAATGGCGAGAGGGGGTCCCCTTGTCGAAGGCCACGGGTGGGGGTGAACGAATCCAGCAAGGTTCCATTAAATTTGACGGAGTAACTCACCGAGGATACACACGACATAATCCATTCTATCCATTGGTGAGCGAAACCTAAGCCTTTCATCGTCTTCGCTAGGAAGTCCCAGTCCACCCGGTCGTAGGCCTTCGACAAGTCAATCTTGTACGCACAAAAATTCTTCCCGGGATTAGTATTGTGCTCAATGAAGTGGAAGCACTCAAAGGCTACAAGTGCATTATCTGTAATTAATCTGCCAGGCACAAAAGCGCTTTGGTTCACTGATATGATATCTCCAAGCATTGGTTTCAGTCTATTTGCGAGGCACTTTGCAATTACTTTATACAGAACAGTACAGAGGCTAATTGGCCTGAACTCTTTTAATGTGGCTGGCTGTTCCGCTTTGGGAATTAATACTATAGCTGTATGGTTCACATTCGGGGGCATATGACCAGTAGCAAAAAATTGTTGCACCGCAGGCACCACTTTCCCCTTCAGAATACCCCAATTTCGTTGGTAGAACCTTGCCGGAAAACCGTCGGTTCCCGGGGCCTTCAGCGGGCCAATTTCAAATAAGGCATCGACAATTTCCTTTTCTGAAAAATCTCGACACAAACTCTCATTCATTTCAGGTGAGACCTTGTGATCAACCAACTGAATAATTTCCTCGGGGTTTAAACTAAGATCCCGGGTGAACAACTCCTGAAAATATGAGGTGGCCATGGCCTCCAGATCATTCTGAGAAGTCACCCAATTGTCATGAGCATTCTTGAGCTTGGTGATCTTATTTTTCTTTGTCCTCCAGACAGCCTTTCTATGAAAAAATTTGGTGTTTCGATCACCCTCTTTGAGCCAGTTAATACGAGATCGCTGCAGCCATAACATCTCCTCCTTATATAAGAGCTCATTCAGCTGATCATTGACCCTTCGAACTTCACACTTGTCCGCCCCACTTCCAAGAAGGCGAGCTAGTTGTAGTTCTGCACGCAGCTCCCCAAGTTTGCGCAGAATATTCCCGAAACGCCGATTGCTCCACTCATGCTGAGACTTCATCACCTTTTTTAGACATCCATGTATGGCTCCGAGGTCATCCTTCTCCCCTGATGCTGCCCAAGCTTGTTCGATCATCTCGGGAAGGTCAGACGCCCTCTCCCAAAACAGCTCATACTGTCGGCATCTTCGCTTATTCTGCGCAAGTTGTTCCCCATGGAGACGGATCAGTAATAAGCAATGATCAGAGCAGGAAGATACCACATGTTCGACTGATGCGTGCTCAAAAATGTCGCGCCATGCATCGCTCGCCACAAGGCGATCCAAGCGCACTCTGACGTTTCGCTTTCCCCCTCGCTTGTTGTCATACGTGAATGGCACCCCTTTGAACCCCAAGTCAGTAAGATCACAGTCCACCAAGACATCGCGAAACGCCGTCATTTGGGCTTCCGATCGACTGGTAAAGGAAAAGTGCTCAAATTGCCATAATACTTCATTAAAGTCTCCCACCACTGCCCAAGGAAGATTGGAAGTAGCCTTTAAGCTTCTTAGTTTATCCCACATCAGGTGTCTGTTCTCCACTCTAGGCTCTCCATAGACACAAGTTAATCTCCACTGAGCACTATCCGAAGAGGCTCGAACGTACACATCTATGTATCTCTCACTAACATCTTTCACTTCAAAATCATCTGATCATCCCAGAAAAGAGCTAGACCACCACTGAAACCAACACTACTGACTCCAGCAAAACCACGAAGGCCTAAACGTCTGCATAGGCGCCTAACTTTATCTTTATTTTGTCTAGTCTCACAAAGAAAGATGAAGCTGGGATGATGCACTGAGTTGAGGGACACGAGATCACGTACTGTTCGGGATCCTCCGATCCCCCGACAGTTCCATACCAAGCAGTTCAATGCAACAGATGGCGCCGCATATGACTCCTGTACAACAGCCGGTACCACCTGCGGTTCCGAACTCATGACTGCACGACTTATAGCTCCCCCGTTGACTGGCTTCGGGTGGGTAGTGTCCTCATCGGATGCCCCTCTTTCACCTCCACCAGCGTTCAGGTTCACTGAAGGAGTTGTAGGTCTGTGTGTTGGTGACAACGATGTAGCATTAGGGTTCTTGAACGAGCCGCCTGGGTCAAACTGCACATTTGCTGGACAGGTAGTGCTGCGGTTCCCTCCCAATTCTGCTTTCCCTTCTTTACCATCACAATCTGATTGAGAGTCTCCTCTCCCGTTGATCGGTGCAACATCCTCGGCCAGTGGCGAACGAGCAGCCCAGATCATGGCCTTTCCAGATCGAGCCTTTCCAGATCGAACAGCGGGACCGCTACGACCATGAGAGCCCAACGGCAAGGAGGCGGACGAGGCCGCTACGGTTCCGTCTTGCGGCCGAGGCGCGCAACCGGATAAATCACCAGCAGTCGCCAGGTCGAAGCCCGGCGGCGGCGGTGGCTGGGACATTGCCCCGTGATCGCCAGGGCCCTCGAACCCTAACGAGAGGGTTAGCTAGGCAGGTTATTTTAATAATAAAATACCACTGCAATCACCTTGATTAAGGAAACTACAAGATTAATCTTCATCACCACGATCATCCACATCCTCGGCATCAATCAGTTCATTCATCTCGTTGTAATGTCAAATGCTAGTGTGGGTTCATACGTTTGTTATCACTCATAAATTATTGACACGAACACTTTGATGATGTTTGTTGTCTCTATACCCGAGCAAATCTTTTAGTTCTCCGGGATATTGAGGAACCCTATTATGTTTATGATCTGAACGTCGGGAAGATACATGGTTCTCTTTGTATGTTGTGTTAATTATTCTCTATGATGTTGTGTGAAATCGACCTCACCACATTTGCCTATATGGACTTGAAGGATTTTTCTATGAGTTAAGCAGGAAAGAGGAGGTACTGGATAGAAGCTACCCCCCTCATTTGTACAACTTATATTGGAAAATAATGAAAACCGCCTTGAGCTGAATCAATGGGGAGACTCTTAATCCTTGTTGCCCCTATCCGACAAGGGAGGAACAGTGGTAGCATGTGTGATACAGAGCTGGCTAGTATGCACATATTTGTTCTTGGCTCCGCCCACACATGAAAACATATATAGTGGATTGGTTTTCTTAACCCAAAGTTGTGCATTTGCATAAATAAGTAGCATACATGCTAGTGACAAACTTGGACTCCCTAAGAAGGCCTTAGCCCTACTACATATTTTATTGCTTTCATTGCTCTCTTGTTCTTTAATTACTTTTATTCTTCGCAATTTAATTCTTGTAAAACGCTCTTGCAATATTTCCACTTCTGCATTGCTTTTTCTTTGGATCACAATTAACTTACATGCACATTCCGACAAAACCTTTCCTAAACTCATTGTGATATCGGTATTCTTACCTCGAAAAAGGTGCAACTCTATTTCCTTTACATCCCTTTGCTGTAACAATATCCCAGGGTCTGCGCCTTATTGAAATACAGGAGGTGAATCTCTCGCCCCAGTGAACTTTCAAAAAGAACACTCCAAGTTACTACAACTAGATAAGATTCATACCAACAAAACTTGTTCAAATTTGATATTAAGTTTTTTTTTTTGCGGGGTAAATTTGATATTAAGTTAAATTGAAGTGAGAAGCTATCAACATGTTGCTAGGTAGTGGGCATAATTGGGGAAAGAATATTTTCTCTAAAATCATTAGGCCTTTGACAGACCTTCTACAAGAGGACATTCCCTCCTATCTTGATAAAAATTTAAAATTTACTTTCGTAACTCCCATATAGCAGCATAGCAACACAAATTGTCCTCGTCCAGAAATCACATGGCCACACAAATGATATCTGAAACCGTTATAGTAGAAATAATATCGTAAACGACGCAGCACACCACCAATCCTGAGCACCTAACTAAATCCAACATCACATCCACCATCCATAGAACCAACACACATCAGTTTTCTTATGTTTCCTCTCTATAGGGATCAACTCCACTAAACTAACAAGCAACATTTTCACCATGCCAGCGAGACCGGCCTATACAATTCTTCAAGTCAAGGACACGTGAACAGGGGACAGGGCGATGCGCTTTAGCTGTCACCCGCGCTAAACAGGGTCAGCAGGGCCATGAACAGATTGATGATGTCAAGGTAGAGCGAGACGGCGGCCCAGACATACTCATCATACGTGTAACGCTTGATGATGTTGTCCGTGTCATAGACAATGTAGCCACTGAAGATGAGTGCCGCCAGCGCGCCATATATCATGTGAGAGAGCTTGCCCAGCGGGAAGACGATCTGCATATTTAAACAAGCCATGATCAGTATTGATTGTAATAAGAATAGATAAGACTGATATAAATGGACCGCATCTGACCTGAATGAACCCGAAGACGAGCAACATGATGAGAGAAGCAAATAAGAAAGGACCAAGGAAACTGAAGTCCTTGCCCCTCTTTACAGCCCAGAAAGTGTAAGCAGTCAGGCTGAAGACAACCACCGTTGTAAGAATAGCTGCCTCCAAAATGACCTTGCCTGTGCACATGCCGGGACTATTTTAGCAGTTTCTTTATATCATATAAGAACAGGCAAAATTAGCTACTAATTAAATTAACTAATTGCTTTCTTATCAGATCATACATCTCTTTACCAAAGCACTTTCATGTAAATGACAGTGACACATTGAAAAAGAAGCAAACTATCAGCAGCCTCCTGCGATGTGGTACAAGCTAGAACGAACCTCAGAATTATTATTGGTACAACCCCAAAATGACGTGATAGTAACGCTGATGCAAACACAAATAAATGGCAGATCACAGACATAACTTGTCTAAATTGAAAGATTTATGTATTTTCAATCACTTTAATGCAATGCGATTTATCCAGCACATGCATGAAGTAACTTTAAAATAACCTATCAAGCAACTATTTTGTTTTCACCACAGTAGTCGGATATATCATGTGAGAATCCCTTTTATTTTGATAAAACTTTAAGCTTGTCGTGTAACCTAAACCACGTCCTTGCCAAAACCATGCCAACTTGAGCATGTTGGCTGGCATATTATTGCACCAAACGGCCCTTCAGATCAAACTGATACTATCACATCACTATATATCATACAACAAATAGTGGCAGACAGAAACAGCAAATAAATATGTCAGATTCAACTAATGTTCTATGAAAAGCAAATGTTACTGCTATTTTCTAATTTCTGATTTCAAAAAGTAACACCTGTGGGATGTTTTAGCTTCGTATTTTGTCTAAGCCTGCGTGCTTCTGGACTTATGCTTCTGTGATGTATCTTTTGGTCAATCCGTGGTTATGTTAAACTTCGTACCTTGTTGCATGCTGCCAATTGGTTTTATTAATTTAAAGCCAGACGCTCCTAGTGTCTTCGTTCAAAAAAAAAAAAGTAACACCTGAGAATAGCAAAGCAAGGTCTGCTCAAAGAGCAATCCTACTAGCTGGCAATATTGCAAATGCTAACTCAGACAAGCATATCATAAAAGGTGACCAACACAGACTGGGAAAATGCATCAACGGTACTCACACGGACTTGCGCTTGAGTGTGTACCCTTTGCATGACCAATGCAATTTGGTGGTATTTCTGAACCCAGTCCACACGCAAACAAAATGCTTCGCATTAATAGCTAGTTGGAAACTATCCAATTTTTTTTATTTTTTTTAGAAAAGGAGGATGACTATCCAATTGCCATACTTAAAGCTAATAGTAGGAAAATATGTAATGAATTAACACAAGTAATGAGAAGGGCATTAGAGGATGCTTATTTACATAAGCAGCAGAGCAGAGTGACTCAAGAACACGCTAGGAGCAGAGTACATGGTGAGAAGACAATTACCGCTAGTAAAGGCACATGTCATGCCCACAGCGAAGCTGATGGCCACCGTGAAGACGCCAAGCAGCAGCAGGTTGACTGGGTGCTTCTCACGGTAGCAGTACAACGGGCACAGCACTGCATACAAAAGTTCAACAAGCATTTTAGTAAGTAACAGATCGATTATACCAGCTGCAATTCACAAAGCAACCACGGCCCATTAAGAGTACATGGATGGGAATTACAACAAAAATCAGGAGCTGTAAAACCAACACATGCACAGCTTTGCGGAGACGCGACGGCATCCCGAACGTAAATACAGAGCAGAGAACGCAAAGGTAACGCAGAGCAGAGTCCTGTCCTCTCACAAGGCCATCCCTCGAAAATTAACATAACAGCCACAAGTTTCCCTTCTTGTGGATGCAACAGTAACAAGACTGGAATATATTCGAGACGCTCGCGGTGACGGAAACCCTAGAACCGGATGGGATCGAAACCCCGAGGACAAATCAAATTCGTAACAGAGAAGATGGAGGTGGCGCGGAATTCTCACCGATGAAGGGGAGGATGAGGAGGAAGATGTAGAGCCCGAGGCCGGCGTAGGAGGATGCGAAGAAGTGCGGGATGGCGGGGACCTTGACGACGACGGCCGCGACGGCGGCGGTGAGGAGGAGCTGCAGGGAGACGATGACGTAGATCTTCCGGATGAGCGCCCAGCGCAGCTCGGGGCTCTCCGCCATCCCCGGGTACAGCGCCCCCGCCGGCGCCGCGCTGCGAGCGGAGGTCCCCATCTCGATGTCGCCGCCCTTCATCTCGCCCGGCGAGGCGATGAGCGGGGAGAAGCAGCCTCCGGACTCCGGAGATAGGGTTTTCGCGGGTTTGGCGGAAGGAACGCGAGAAAGTTTTTCTTTTTCTGAGTATCTGGAACTGGGGACGGCGACGACGATGGGCCGAAAAGGCTTCCCCAACTTATATGATGGGCAGATCATCAGATGAGAGACCCGCTGGTTCGCAGTTCCTTCCTCCTTACGCGGCTGAAGGACAGAGGCTATCTCGATCTCGATTTGCAGGGTGCTTTCTCGAGCGGTTTCGAATTTTGGATTGGTGGAGAGAGTCCAGCGGGAAACGTCGTTTGATCGAGTCGTTGCGCCGTTGACGCGCAGGCCAGGGCGCGTGGCTGATTAATATTTTTTTTCTTTTGATTTTTTTGGAGTTTCTTTTTCACATGAGAACTGGAGAGAAATGTTAAGGGAAAGCTCTACCGGTTTTTTTCCCCGAAAAAAGGCTCTACCTGTTTTAACATTGGCCGATGCTAGGCGCCGGTCCGCCGGCGGAAGCGCGCGCCGGTTAGCTAATAACCGTTCGATCAAACTAATTTAATCTGTTCCATCCTATATCATGTGGGCTGGTCATCATTTTTTCTTGCTTATACTATATTAATAAATCGACAAATCTTTATTACTCCATACTTCATGTGTTGCCGTACTTGACGCTAGAAAAATAAGGAGATTGTTTACTCCTCCCGCACTCAACATTGGATGCCGGCCCTTGTGTGCGTCACCGGCCCAACGCCTCCGGCCATGGCCACTTGTACGTCGTGGCATAGGTGTCGGTGGCGTCAAACCAGCCGTCCCATGGTCTCATAACTTCGAGCATTGCGTGTCGCAGGAGTCGTCGCTCGTTGTAGCACCTAGTCGCCGCAGTAGTAGCACGCCATACGGCCATTCCAACAGCACCATGCACCATCGCGCAGCTCCTTCGGTGTCATCACTTGCACCATGGTCAACCCTACCATCTCCGGTTGAAGCTTTTTCTATCGCCGATTGTAGCTTTTTTTATGCCCGTTGTAGCTTTCTTTGGTCTCAGTTGCAATTTTCCTCACCGCGGTCGCAGCTTTCCCTATCACTGGTCACAGCCGTCGCGTCACCAGTTGCAGCTTCATCGTGGGACGGTTGCATCTTGTCGTAGCAAGGTTGCATCATTCCCCATGGTGTCGTAGTGGTCGGGCGCCCTCGTCGCTAGTGGTCGCCGTTCGCAGATCCGCCCTTGCTAGTCCAGTAGGAAGTAGTCGCCCCGTAGAAAAATGCCGCCGTCTTGTAGTAGGCCGACACCTATGTCGTTGCAGGACCTAGCAGCCGCCATCGTAGCACATCCGTCACTGCATCAGCGTGCCGCCGGCCGCAGCTCTCAACGTCGCCGCTCACACCATTGCCGCGTTCAGTTGAAGTTTTTTCTCACACCGCATGAAGCTATTTCCATGCCGGTTGAAGCATTTTTCATAAGTTGAAGCTTTGCACTGTCCCGATTGAAGCTTTTTTCATCAACTATTTGAAGCTTGTTCTGTAAACGGTTGCAACTCCTTTCATTTTGCAGTGCCCGATTGAAAATTTGTATATCTTACGGTTGAAGCTTTTTTCACATATGGTTGAAGCTTTTTAAGTAACGGTTGCAGCTTTTTCAGTTTGGCAGTGGCTGGTTGAAGCTTCCGCTGTCGATGAATATGAAGCTTTTTCGATCTAGGCTTGAAGCTTTTTTTTTGTCAATGGTTGTAACACCCGTATCGGTGGTTTCAACATCTCCGCCGCCCATCTGTTTTTATTCATTGATTTCAGCTTTTGGATTCATCGATGGATTCTGTAGCAAAAAACGACGATGGATGCAACAAAAATGGTGTCGCCGCCGTCGCGGCTCAGGACGTGGTCATGAATGGTTGCAGCAAAACATCGCGTCGGTGGTAGCAAAACGACGACAGATGCAGCAAAACGCCGTCACCGCTGTCGTGGGTCGGGGCGTCGTTGCAGCAAACATCAACGCCGATCATCGCAAAAAATGACGACGGATGTAGCAAAAAGAACGTCGCCACAGTCGTGGGTCGGGGCGCCATCATGAATGGTTGCAGCAGTCTGCATCGCTGGTGGTAGCATCTTGTAGGCCCGATGCAGCTCCCACGCTTGCCTGTTCGAGCTCTCGGCGTACATGGTTGTCGCATGGTCAACGTCGTGTTGCCTCATCCTGTAGGCACCGATGCAGCGCCCCGCATAGCGGGTTCCAGCTTCCAGTGTACATGGTTCCAGCTCCCTGCTGTACACGGTTGTACCACCGGGCGTCGCGTCGCTGGTGACTAGCAGCAAGCATCACTGGCCGGTCCCCAGTGCGTGATTCCCAGCCACGAAGCTGGCCACCGTTGTAGCATGGCCGTGGCCGATGGCAGCACCGTGCGCTCCGGCCGCAGCTCTGTAGATGCACCCTACACAGAGAGGAGGAGGAAAAGTGGTGATGGTGCAGCTTGGTTGGGGACGACATGGAGAAGAACATCCAGATGCGGTCCTTGCTAGAGAAAAACGAATGGACGAGGTCGCATGAGGGAGAAGATAAGGCCGAAAAGGGGAGAGTAATAAATGCCTGGGCCATAGGTCAGTGCGTCGCGCGTCCAAGTGACCGGCCGAAACCTTAGCCGGTCAGCCGGCAGCAAGTGTTTCCCTTTAACATTTATTTGTTTGAGACTAGGCCCTACCAGTTTTAACTGGGGTGTTCAAAGTATTGTCAAAAAAAAACTGGAGTGTTTGAAAGTGCAACTAATCCCCGGGTGGTTTTGGTAATTAATAACAACATATATATCATTGAACTAATAGTTACTTGAAGATCATTTCAGAGAAGTTCAGTGATATGGGTATGGCAAGGACTGAAGAAGTGGACCCCTCAAAATGCTAAGGCAAGCATTGGCAAAAGCTCAAGACTCCATTTTTGGTTTAGTGATCCAAGATCACATTGAGTCCATAGGAAAAGCCAATACTATTAAAAGGGGATAAGGTTATGATGATGATCTGGTTGCTCAAGTGCTTAGTGATACATCTCCTAAACTATCAGCAACTTTCACTGCCATATACACTCATAAGTAATCTCGGTCCCACCGATATTCCAAACTCAGTCACACCGAGATGAACCACCTCAGCCATAAGCCAAACCCTAGTAAACTTGGATTTTCCGATTCTGAACTCGGTCTCACCGAAACATGAGTTGCCAAGGTTCTGTAACCTTCTGTCATCAAATCGGTGTCACCGAGATGATGAAGTCGGTTTCACCGAAACTGGCATGCTCTTGTCATTGCACGAATCGGACTAACCGAGATTGTATATTCGGTCCCACCGAAAACCCCAACGTTCACATTATTTGAACTATCGGTCTCACCGAGTTGTCCACTTCGGTCCCACCGAGATTGCTCAAATGTGTGTAACGGTTGGATTTTGTGTGGAGGCTATTTATACCCCTCCACCCCCTCTTCATTCGTGGAGAGAGCCATCAGAAAGAACTACCACTCCTACCTTACATTTCTGAGAAGAGAACTACCTACCCTTGTGTTGAGATCAAGTTGCTCCACTCCCACCATATGAAGCTTGATCTCTAGCCTTCCCAAGTTGCTTTCCACTCAATCCTTTCTTCCACCACAGCCAAATCAGTGAGGAGAGTTGAGTGTTGGGGAGATTATCATTTGAAGCACAAGAGCAAGGAGTTCATCATCATCTACAACATCTATTACCTTTTGGAGGGTGGTGCCTCCTAGATTGGTTAGGTGTCGCTTGGGAGCCTCCGTCGTCGAGATGTGGAGTTGAACCAAGAAGTTTGTAAGGGCAAGGAGATCGCCTACTTCGTGAAGATCTACCCCGAGTTAGGCTAGCCCTCCGTGGGCGTAGGCCATGATGGAATAGACAAGTTTGCTTCTTCGTGGACCCTTCGTGGGTGGAGCCCTCCGTGGACTCTCGCAGCCGTTACCCTTCGTGGGTTGAAGTCTCCATCAACGTGGATGTACGATAGCGCCACCTATCGGAACCACGGGAAAAATCACCGCGTCTCCAAAATTGCGTTTGCTCTTCTCCACCTCTCTTTACAACATGTGCAATTTACTTTCCGCTGCCTATACTCTAGAATTACATGTGTAGGGTGATGCTTGACTTGATCAAAATTGTGAATCTGCCAAAAACTGTTCTTTGTCAAAAGGCAGAATTTTTATATTTACAAGTAGTCTAATCACCCCCCCTCTAGACATACTTTCGATCCTACAAGTGGTATCAGAGCTTTGGTCTCCATTGTATTGGTTTCCATTGCATTGGACTCCATAAGCTTGGTTTCACAACCTAGGAGAGTATGGCGTCTAGTGAGGGTAATTTTCGTAGAGGTCCTTACTTTGATGGTACAAATTTTGCTAGTTGGAAGCATAAAATGAAAATGCATATTCTTGGTCATAACCCAGCAGCATGGGGCATTATTTGTGTTGGTATGCAAGGTGAATTCTTCGAGGAAGGAAAAGTTCCGGATCGCGAAGCTACACCGGAAGAATTGCGGATGTTGCAAAACAATGCTCAAGCTTGTGACATTCTCTTCAATGCCTTGTGTCCCGAGGAGTTCAACAAAATCAGCCGTCTTGAGAATGCAAAAGAGATTTGGGATACTTTGGTTGAAATGCACGAAGGTACCGAGTCCGTGAAGGAATCAAAGCTAGATATTCTTCAAGGTCAACTTGACAAGTTCAAGATGAAGGATGGTGAAGGAGTCGCTGAAATGTACTCTAGGCTTGCTCTCATCACAAATGAGATTGCCGGCTTAGGAAGCGAAGAAATGACCGACCGATTCATCATCAAGAAGATTCTCAGAGCTTTGGATGGAAAGTATGACACCGTGTGCACTTTGATCCAAATGATGCCAAACTACAAGACTCTCAAGCCAACCAAAGTCATTGGAAGAATTGTTGCTCATGAGATGACACTTAAAGATAAGGAAGAGCTTCACAACAAGTCGAGTGGTGCTTACAAAGCTACAAGTGATGCTCCCACAACCTCAAGTGACAAGTTAGTTTCCAATGAAGAGATAAGCCTAATGGTTAAGAACTTCAACAAATTCTACAAGAATAGAGGCAAAGAGAGAAGCTCAAAGTCTAGATCATATGATGAAAAGAGATCTTCTAGTCGTGATCGAAACTGCTACAATTGTGGAAGACCCGGACACTACTCAAATGAGTGTACGGCTCCCCACAAGAGAAGAGAAGAATCTCCAAGAAGAAGAAGTTCAAGAGACGAGTCACCTCGGAAAGAGAGAAGGAGTAGAGATGATCGTTATGAATGAAGACCCTCTCGGAGAAGCAAGGATTCGGAGAGGAAAGACAAGTCATCAAGGAGCTACACAAGAAGAAAACATCAAGCTCATGTAGGTGAATGGGTCTCCGGCTCCGACTCCGACAATCAATCCAATGGAATCTATCACTCCGACTCCGACTACAGTCAAGATGAAGGTGTTGCCGGTCTTGCTCTCGTATCCTCCAACTCCAACTCCTACGACTTATTTGATTCACCAAATGAGGGAATTGGAAGATACTTCATGGCTAAAGGCCCCAAGGTATCACACCCTGAATTCATTGACTTCAATAGTGATGAGGATGACTTGCTTGGTGAAGATGAGCTCTTGCATGATAAATCCAGTGAGCCTAGTAACGATGAACATGCTAGTAGTCTTTATAGTCGAGAAGAGTCGAATGACAATGCTATGAAGGAGATTGAGCGTCTAACTAAAGAACTAAACACTCTTAAGTTAGCTCATGAAACAACTCAAGAAGATCATAGAGAGCTCCTAAGATCTCATGAGAAGCTACGCTTCGAGAAGCTCACTCTAGAGCAAGAACATGAGTTTCTAAAAGCAATCAATGACGATCTTCGAAAGAAGAGTTCTTCATATCTTGCCAAACGACTTCTCTTGTCTAATTTCTTGCCACCCATTAAGACTAAGCATGACAAGCATAAGAAAAATTCTTCCTCTAGCGGTAACAATAACCATGCTAAATCCAATGTTGTTGCTTCTAGTAGTTCTCTTGATTCCACTAACAATGTTTCAAGCCAAGTTACACTTGAGCAAGAGAATAGCTTATTGAAAGGGATCATAGAGAAAGGTGTCTACAAGAGCCTTGCCGGAAGCAAGAACTTTGAGGAAATTGTTCGCAAGCAAGGAAGGCACCGGAAGAATCAAGGAATTGGTTTTGAGCGAAAGTTCAACGCCGAAGGTGTTGAGTGGGAAGAAGGTCAATATCCTACTCCACAGTTTGTTCCTCAAAAGAAGAAGTATGATCCTACTTCTTCCAATGTGGAACAAGCTCAAGATGACCTTCCACCACAAGACCACAAGCTAAAAGCCAAGGACAAGCTTCAAGAGGAGATTGATGCATTCGTTGAAGCACCCCAAGCCATGGTCAAGTGGGTTCCCAAGGAAACGTCAAGTTCTACTTCGTCAAGCTCAACTACAACCCCAAGGATTCCCATCAAGATGATGTGGATCCCGAAGAAGAAGAACTAGAAAGTTTTTTAGGGTGACTCCGCCAACATACTTCACTCACATTCATTTTGGCAAAAACTTGTGCAATCAACTTCCATATCGTGCACTAGTTCATGGAGTCACAAACCCTCTTGTTGGTAAGTCAAGGGACAAGGTAATCATTGCTTTCATGGACATCATCTATTGTGAACGTCAATCTATGTCCATGGATATCCGTGTTTGTTCCTTGTAGGACTAACCCATGTAGGTATTGAAAGTGCCTGAATCCAAAGGATAGCTCCCAACTCTTGATGATCTCCATCAACATTGAGCATCCACATCTTCAACATCTACATGAAGTCTTCTACGACAACCCAAGGTTAGTTTGACCCTTTAAAAGGGGTTCTCACATCTAGGGGGAGCTTTGCTCTAAAAAAAATTGAGCAAAAGCATCTTCAAATGATGTGAACACATCAATGCTTTATGTAAAAGTGGTAACCCCACTTGTGCTTAAACGATGAGTATGACCTATGATCAAATGTTCTCATTTGGCTCATAAGTAAATATACTCATATAAAGATGACCTAGTCATCGACAAATTGTGTGTTAGTTGCTAGAGTTTTTGGTTATGCATGTTTGACACATATTTTATTTGCTATCTTATTGTGTGAGCATGTTGGATGCATGATTTTATCCATTCGAGGACATCCATTTGTTGTTTTGGTCGTTTTGATTTTTCTGACCAAATGGATGGACAAGAATGCCTAAGTACCTCCCCTAGCTATCTATGCTTTCTTGTCTCAAATTCTATTCATGCTTACATCACAAACTTTGAACAAGTCATTTTCGGACCCTCCGGGTGAGGAGCACTCGGAGCCACCGATCCGTCAAGGGCTAATCTCCAAAACCTTCTAATTGATTTCGGTCAGA
Source organism: Secale cereale (assembly GCA_902687465.1). Taxonomy (NCBI): domain Eukaryota; kingdom Viridiplantae; phylum Streptophyta; class Magnoliopsida; order Poales; family Poaceae; genus Secale; species Secale cereale. Next base: position 735,957,695 of record LR738714.1, on the reverse strand, counting down.
CCAACTCACTCAAACTCGGTCGAACCGAAAGCATTTAGACTGATCTAGGTTTTCATCTCGGTGAAACCGAGTTGTGATTTTCGGCGTGACCGAAGTGCATAACTGCCTAGCAGTTATCCATCTCGGTGCCACCGAGTTTTACAACTCGGTCCCACCGACAGCAAAGGGGTATATATTCCAAGGGCCGCGCGCGTTGATTCCTCCTTCAAACGTTTCGCCCCCACATCCGTTGCTATTGTCTCCTTGGTCTCCGGATCGTCGCCGTCGTCGCCTGTGCGCCCTCGCCGCAGGTCTCCGTCGCCGTCAAAGGCCATCTCCTCCGCGCCGTTGCCGCCGTAGAAAAACTCCACCAAGTTAGGGTGAGTTTTGATCCCACTCGTGCTCCCATCTCCGATTCAATGCACGTTTGGATTGCCTAGTATCTTGCCACGATTGAAATCCTCCTGTACACCAGATTGGTTCGTTTGAACTAGATTCGAGTAAAAGTTTTAGGGTTAGGTTTCCTCGGAACACATCTCGGTGAGACCGATTTTATATTTTCGGTATGACCGATTTGGCCTATGGCCATTGCACTGCACCCTTCGGTCCAACCGAGTTGTGCAAAATCGGTGTGACCGAAATGAAGATTTTGTGAAACCCTAGTGTTTTCGGCAGGACCGAAACCCACTTTGGTCAAACCGAAAGTGGTGTGCCAAGCTCCTATTTAACACTTCAGATTCACCGAAACTTAAACTCGGTCTGACCGAAATGTCTTCTGTGAAAACTTAATACTAGAATTTGAACTCATTTTTTTTGCAAAAACTTCTGCAGTTTGTGATGACTCTTCTTCTCTGCCTATACCTTATCTATTCACAGGTTGTCAGCCATGTCAGATACCAGTGATAGTGAGAACAGGTCAGAGACACCCATTGCAGACATTCCAGAGGCAGACACTAGTCCTGATCCTAGTAGCTCATCTGATGATGGTGAGAGGAGTACACCAAGTGGCATGCCTCCTGCAGCCACCAGAGCTAGAAAGGAGAGGAATTCAGATGATGAGGATTCAGATTTTGTTGTTGAGGAAGAGGTGACCTCAAAGCCTAAAAGGAAGGTTGTTGCCAAAGAGCAACAAGGTCAACAATCTAAGAAGGTCAAGCCAAGATCGCAGCTGCTAAGAAAGCCAAAGCTGACAAAGCAGCAGCAGCAGCAGCTAAACCAAAGAGTTTCGGAGAGCAAATTCTTGAAGCTACTCAAAGGATTGAACAACGCCTGGCCAGCATTGAACAGTCTCAGGAGAGCTTAGAGAGGATTGTTGACGAGAAGATCCACGCTCTGGATGTGAGGCTGACTGAAGTACAAGTGACCGTCAACAAGCTCGAGGCAGACATTGAGGAAGCAAAGCAGGACAAGGCAGAGCTTATGCGTGAGTTGCAGGATGACTTAGTCCAGGATTCTCATCGACAGACTGCTCCGGTTCCCAAAGGATCCCGATCAGCTGCTATTCCAGTGACTGACACCAGGACTACAGCTTCAGCACCTCCCACAGTTCCAGCAGTTACTCCAGCTCCAGCTCCAGTGTCCACTCCGACATCAACCCAGACGGGAGCCGCCAGCAGAGTCCACAGTGACGCTTAGCTCTATGCTTTTTCGAACTTTTTGGTAACTTGTTGCCAAAGGGGGAGAAATTGTATAGATCATAGGGCTTCGAGAGAGAGAGTGCTGTTGTCTTTGCGCTTTTGCTCTTTCGTTCTTTTGCGGTTTCTTTGAGATACTTTTGGTTTTCGAGACATTCAGTGTGCTTGATACTCCGTTTGATTCTACCTTAATGAGTGCTTGGTCGTACTATGCTTTAATGTGTGCTTAATGCTTATCATATGCCATTCCTATCTCGTATGACCATTTACTCATGTCTTGGTGATTGGGTGCATGCTGTTCATTCTTATCATTTTGTGCGCTCCACCAAGATGTATGTGACATGGAAGAGTGACCCATGATCCTAATCGATTGTGCATTTGCATTCAAACGCAAATCTTAAATAATGCACAAATTTAGGGGGAGCTCTTGCTTATCACATACTTCTCAAAGCGACGATATTATTCATTGATTATATCCTTTGTCGAAGCTTTGATCTATATGTTGTCATCAATTACCAAAAAGGGGGAGATTGAAAGTGCAACTAATCCCCGGGTGGTTTTGGTAATTAATAACAACATATATATCATTGAACTAATAGTTACTTGAAGATCATTTCAGAGAAGTTCAGTGATATGGGTATGGCAAGGACTGAAGAAGTGGACCCCTCAAAATGCTAAGGCAAGCATTGGCAAAAGCTCAAGACTCCATTTTTGGTTTAGTGATCCAAGATCACATTGAGTCCATAGGAAAAGCCAATACTATTAAAAGGGGATGAGGTTATGATGATGATCTGGTTGCTCAAGTGCTTAGTGATACATCTCCTAAACTATCAGCAACTTTCACTGCCATATACACTCATAAGTAATCTCGGTCCCACCGATATTCCAAACTCAGTCACACCGAGATGAACCACCTCAGCCATAAGCCAAACCCTAGTAAACTCGGATTTTCCGATTCTGAACTCGGTCTCACCGAAATATGAGTTGCCAAGGTTCTATAACCTTCTGTCATCAAATCGGTGTCACCGAGATGATGAAGTCGGTCCCACCGAAACTGGCATGCTCTTGTCATTGCACGAATCGGACTAACCGAGATTGTATATTCGGTCCCACCGAAAACCCCAACGTTCACATTATTTGAACTATCGGTCTCACCGAGTTGTCCACTTCGGTCCCACCGAGATTGCTCAAATGTGTGTAACGGTTGGATTTTGTGTGGAGGCTATTTATACCCCTCCACCCCCTCTTCATTCGTGGAGAGAGCCATCAGAAAGAACTACCACTCCTACCTTACATTTCTGAGAAGAGAACTACCTACCCTTGTGTTGAGATCAAGTTGCTCCACTCCCACCATATGAAGCTTGATCTCTAGCCTTCCCAAGTTGCTTTCCACTCAATCCTTCCTTCCACCACAGCCAAATCAGTGAGGAGAGTTGAGTGTTGGGGAGATTATCATTTGAAGCACAAGAGCAAGGAGTTCATCATCATCTACAACATCTATTACCTTTTGGAGGGTGGTGCCTCCTAGATTGGTTAGGTGTCGCTTGGGAGCCTCCGTCGTCGAGATGTGGAGTTGAACCAAGAAGTTTGTAAGGGCAAGGAGATCGCCTACTTCGTGAAGATCTACCCCGAGTTAGGCTAGCCCTCCGTGGGCGTAGGCCATGATGGAATAGACAAGGTTGCTTCTTCGTGGACCCTTCGTGGGTGGAGCCCTCCGTGGACTCTCGCAGCCGTTACCCTCCGTGGGTTGAAGTCTCCATCAACGTGGATGTACGATAGCGCCACCTATCGGAACCACGGGAAAAATCACCGCGTCTCCAAAATTGCGTTTGCTCTTCTCCACCTCTCTTTACTACATGTGCAATTTACTTTCCGCTGCCTATACTCTAGAATTGCATGTGTAGGGTGATGCTTGACTTGATCAAAATTGTGAATCTGCCAAAAACTGTTCTTTGTCAAAAGGCAGAATTTTTATATTTACAAGTAGTCTAATCACCCCCCCTCTAGACATACTTTCGATCCTACAGTGTTCAAAGCACATCTTACAATATCATATCACTAGGACTACCCAGCCAAACATGGCGACAACATGAAGGGCGTGTTTTTTGGATGCCCGCATGGATTTTGACCCCTTGCACGACTGGCCTAGTGTATCCCGATTAAGGCCAGGCTCTCGGTCATATTCTACAACCAGTGTGGCTACCATCATTGCAGTTTTTCAAAGAGTTAATTACACTATTCATACATAAACTTGCAGCCTGGGTACAATTTCATACAAAAACTTGCAAAATGACTCAAGTGGACCCCTAAACTTGCTTTGTGGAACAAACTAATACAAATTTGGCCGGAACTTGCCACGCCGGAGGACATGTCGGCCGGAGCAGTTAGCCCACGTCCATGGTAATTTACAGGAACGTCCCCCTCCCGTTGTATGCTGAAATAGATCCCCATGTAGCTCGTCCAAATCCCCCCGCCGTCTCTGTGTTTGCTTCACGACAGCCAATTCCCTAGCCACACTCCTATGTTCTTCCCCCAAAATCCACTCTCGACTGAATCCAACAAACATGGAGAAGAGAGGTCGGTACCCAGCCCCTCTCGATGCCATGACGCGGCGTCCTCGTCGGGGGACTGCCAACCCCTTCACGTGGGTGCATGGCCCATGGGCGTCGACGCTGGCGGTCACAACGGCGGCTGGGTCAGCGGCTATAGTGACGAATGGAGAGTGACATCTTAGCTTCACTTAGGGCCCGAACAAAAAACCGAGGTGGTTTTCCATTCGCACTTTCTTATGTCGTTCTGCAGTATGTGATCTTTGAGCAGAACAAAACAAATTTTGATGTCGGGCGTAGGTTTCTGATGTCGTTCTGTAGTATGAAGCATGTTCTTGGAGTGTGTACGTAAGTACTGGATGCTGGGAGTAGGTTTCTAGTCTGTTCGTGTGAAAACGACAGTCAAACAATCGTTTTTCAGTCAACACTCTGAACCCCTTGGCCAACACTTTCATCTAGTGATGCCCGATTACCAACCATGTGTACCAATGAAGAACCACATGCGGGCGGAAATACCACCGATCAAATACGACGAAAACCCTAGCCATGAGTGGACCGAAACAGGCGACCAATCAAAAACAGGAGAAGAAGTATACATACCATACTCCGGCGGAAACTCGCCAATGCCGCGAGGATGCGGCTCCATCAAGCGTCGATCTCGTCGACGGCGACCAACGAGGCAGCGTTGCCTCAAGGGCCAATGGGAAACAGAAAGGCGAAGGGGCCGATGAGATACAGAAAGACGGAGAGGCGAAGGGGTTTGTGCTAGGACTATGGTGTAAATGAAACATTTTGCATTACCTCAGGGTCATTTTCAAATTATCTACTCCCAGCTCTTTTTGAGGACTGTGTGTTGGATTATTGCTATACTTTGGGGGGTTTGTGCGTAATACAGAAGCGATCGGCGCGTGCCTCTCATCCGACGTGACAGGTTTCGAACTAGTTTGTATCAATTTGTTCCCGCAAAGCAAGTTTAGGGGGCTACTTGAGTCATTTTGCAAGTTTTTGTATGAAATTGTACCCGCACTGCAAGTTTATGTATGAGTAGTGTAATTAACTCTTTTTCAAACGGAGCATCACCCCCTTCGACCCGTCTTTATCAAGCAGGCTTTCTCTTTGAAATTTGATCGAGAGAAGCATACATAAAGCTGAGCGAAACAATAAATATACCTTTCTGCATGTTCTTGAAAAAAAAATACCTTTCATTTTCTTTTTTCTTTTTCTTTTTTTGCGGGAAATCTTCCGATCTATTCATCTTCAATCATGACAGTACAACGAATATCGAAAATAATAAAAATTACATCAAGATCCGTAGACCACCTAGCAACGACTACAAGCACTGAAGCGAGCCGAAGACGCGCCGCCGTCATCGCCCCTCCATCCTCGGAGTCGGGCACAACTTGTTGTATTAGACAGTCGGGAAGTCGTCGTGCTAAGGCCCCATTGGACCAGCGCACCAGAACAGCAACCGCCACAGACGAAGAACAACGTAGATCGGAAGGATCCAATCCGAAGACACACGAACGTAGACGAACACCAACGAGATCCGAGCAAATCCACCAAAGATAGATCCGCCGGAGACACACCTCCACACGCCCACCAATGATGCTAGACGCACCAATGGAACGGGGGCTAGGCGGGGAGACCTTTATTCCATCTTCAGAAAGCCGCCGCCGTTTCGCCTTCCTGAATAGAACACAAACCCTAACAAAATTGAAAGGAACGACTAAAAACGAAGCCCTCCCGCCGGCCCTTGGCAGGATCCACCGCGCCTCCATGACCCTACAATCACCGGAGACGAGGCGGACCTGCTTCGGAGCCGGCGAGAGGCAGGAACATGCTTTTTTTAGGAGGAGGAAGAGGCGGCGGCTGTGTGTCCCCTACCTTTCATTTTCAACTTGCCTACAAGTCAAGAATCCTTCTCGAGCATACTGGCTTCCAAAGGACTAAATCTGCATCAATGTGAAGGACTGTACTGCTACTTCCCTAGTGATGTACTAGCTAGCAAAAGATTTCCCTTAGATTAGAACCAAGTTTTATCGAAAAAGTAGAAGTGCTTAGATTACAACCTAGATCAATATATGCACAAGATTAGAGCACTTCTTCCTGGTCCCCAACAAAACAAGTGAGGTTGTCAGCTTCTTGCTAGTTAGAGCATCTCCAGCCGCGCCCCCAACAGACCCCCCCCTCAAGTCCGTTTTTTAGCACCGGCGCCGAAAAATCGGCCCAGTCGCGTCCCCACGATCCTGTTTTTCGTCGGATTGGGTCGAAATTGGCGCTGGCGCACCCAACCCGAACCCGGCGCGCTGGGGCGCCCGGGGGCGCCAGCGCGAACGTTTTGGCGCGAAAGAGAGGCGGGACCGGCGCGTCAGCGAGACGAAGGCTGGTCGTCCTCATCGTCTCGGTTTTCCCGCGGGGAATCAATGTCAAGGCTGCCGCCGGTTAGCCTGTCATTGATTCACGGGCGGCGCATTGCGGCGACGCCGCCCCGCCTTCCGTTATGCATTCGCACGTGGCCGCCCCCAAGCCGCTATAAAAGGCGTCCCTGGCCGCGCCGGTGAGGAACCCATCCATCGGCAGTCCTCCCCCTCCTCGCCGCCGCACTTCCTCCCCTCTCTCCGCCGTTCGAGCCCCTCTCTCCCCCCCGACAACCATGAGCGAGAGGTACCCCGGCGACGCGGCGGCGGCCAACGGTTTCGGCCGCCGCTCGCTGCATAAGTGGGAGGCGTACCTCCTCCACGAGGCCAACTACCCTGCGCTGCCCAATGTACGCGCTCCGTCGCGATGGAGGCACAGCGCCAGCGGGGTCCCTGTCCCCTTCTGCCCATTCCCGAGACGCCCGCCTATTTCCATGCCGAGATCGAGCGTGCGCGGGTGTCCCTGACGCTCGTGGAGCGGGCGCTCCCGGAGTACGCCACCGGCAACCACGCGGCGTGGGCGGCGTACTTCGAACGCCGGCAGGAGGAGCGGCTCGCCTCCACCAACAACGCGACTACGTCATGGGGGCGCAAGAACAGCGAGGGCCGCCGCCTGTGGTGGGGCGTCCCGGGCCGCACGCTCAGCGGTGTGCTCGCGCACCTTGAGGGCGGCAACGACCCGCCGTTCGAGTACCCGATCGCTCGGAGCGGCGGCGCGTGGCTGCCGAGGAGGATGATGGGTTGGTCATCCTCCTCTTCCTCCCGATGCTCCTCGCACTCCTCCGGCGCGCCGGCGTTGGTCAGCGTCAAGCCAGAGCTGGCCGAGACGCCGCTCGGTAGGCGCACCCGCGGCGCCGGCCTCGTCATCAACGACGGCGGCCGTGGCTCCTCTTCCTCGGCCCCTCCTCGCCTCGTCAAGCCGAAGAGGGATCCAAGGCTGGCGACGGTGAAGCCGGAACCGGGGCTCGCCGCCGTGAAGCCGGAGTCTGCTCTCGCCGAGGAGGTCGACGAAGAAGAGGCCGCCTTGAAGTGGGCGCGCGAGGACTACGCGCGCATGGAGCTGGACTGCCAGCGCCGCGCCCTGGAGGAGATCACCGAACGCCGTCGCCGTGAAGCAGCGCGCCGGGGCGAGGGGTCGAGCAGCGCCGCCGGGCGTGTCAAGGAGGAGAAGCAGGAGGACGACGCCGGCGACGACTACGCCCTGCTCAGTGCCTACTTCGGCCCGTAGTTTAGGGTTTTTTTTCGCCCCTTTTTCGTGTAAAAACGCCTAAATTTAGCAGAAATATGTCGTGTTTGTTCAAATTTGGTCGTGTTTGCTGAATTTTGGCCGTGTTTGCTGAATTTTGGCCAAACTGTGGGGCGATGGCTGGGAACGTGCTCGCCCCCACGCCTAAAATAGCGCCGGCTCGCCCCCAAGCGGCGGTTTTCGGCGCGTCTTGGGGGCGCAACGGCTGGAGATGCTCTTACATGATTAACGTATAGTATGGTTGGAATTAATGATTGCAAGCAAAATAAATAAATGGATCATATTGTAGCAATAAAGAAAGAGTTTGGTCAAGGTTAAAAACAATAAGTCCCGACGCAACACTAACACAAAAAGCCTAAAAGCGGCGTTCGAAAATTAACATTAGTGGCGCACATGCCGAATGCCACTAGTAACATGTTTTTAGTGGCGTGGTGGCCAAACGCCACTGATATTTCGGTTTCTAATGGTGGATTTTGGACGCCAAAAATTGTAAAATGCTAGTGGCGCCTATATTTTTTTGGTACATCACTAGTTAAGAAAATATGAAAGGTTTGGTTCTTAACATTGATGCCACTGGTAAAAATTTGTGATTTTTTAAAATCGATTTCATTTCCAAATTTCATCCATTTAATTTGTAAAATTCAACCATTTAACCAAATACACATGCACAGCTCATCTACCGGTCTACAATACATGAAACTTTAGGAAGACGCTGTGGCTCCACTTGAATATTTGTTCTCTTCGGTACATTATATATATATATATATATATATATATATATATATATATATATATATATATATATATATATATATATATATATATATACGTGCAAGTGCAACTCATGCACTAGTACTACAAAAAAAGATTGCACTATCAAAATGCATAGATAGTTGATGCATATAGTTGGCGCCACTACTCCACTTATTAGAGCATCTCCAACATGCGCGCTATACTAGCGCCGCGCTGAAAATTAGCCCTTTTAGCGCGCGCGGCGCCATTTCGGGCGCTCCAGCAGCGGCGCAAAAAAAGCGCGCGCGGCAAACCGAGTTCAGCGCGCGGGCGAAAACGCCATCGCGCGCCGTTTATTTGCTGCGCTCGTTGCCGCGCGCTGCACTCTCGCGCGACCGTTCGCGACTCCACCCACCTCGTCCAGCGCTCGCGCCGCCGCCTCCCGCGCCACCCTTTTTCTCCGACGACTGCTCTGGCGCTTCCCCGGCCAATCCCCGCGCTGCCGCTGCGCCCTCCGCCTTCCTCTAGCCACCGGCGCCCCTCGCGCGCGGCCGCCCGCTGCCGCTCGGCGCCCGCAAGGTATGTATTGCTTCAACTTCACAATTTTTTCGTGAATTTGATGCATGTTGTTTGTAGTTTTAATAGCCTAGTTTAAATTGAACATTGTAGATGAGTTCGTCATACGATTCTTCCGAAGAAGAATTTGATATGGAAGAGGAGGAGGATCTTGCAATGATCCTAGATGTGCACATCAATAAAAAACCGAAGCACGGTGGTTCGGCTATGGGTCGGCAGAAGATTTGGAGGGATAGGATCGATGCCCACAACAGATTGATGAGGCACTATTTTGTGGAGAATACCACGTACCCGGAGTCGTACTTTCGTCGCCGGTTTAGGATGAGCACCGAGTTGTTCAGACGCATTGCAGAGAAACTAACGAGCCATGACCGATTTTTTCAGCAAAGGAGGAATGCCGTCGGAGAGCTCGGGCATAGCACCTTTCAGAAGGTGACAGCCACTTTCCGTATGTTCGCATACGGTACCCCCGCTGATTTAGTTGATGATCACTTGGCCATGGATGAGAGTCAAGCCATCATGTGTGTCAAGCGCTTCGCAGTCGGAATTGTGCAAGTGTTTGGCGAGGAGTATTTGAGATCTCCTACTGCTGAAGATGTCGCAAGGCTATTGGAGATGAACAAAGCTCGCGGCTTCTGAGGTATGCTTGGCTCAATAGATTGCATGCGTTGGAGTTGGAAGAATTGTCCTAAGGCATGGCATGGACAGTTCCATGGGCAAAAAAGGGTTCCACTATAATCCTTGAAGCGGTGGCCGATCAAGAGACTTGGATTTGGCATGCTTTTTTTGGAATGCCTGGATCTTTAAATGACATCAACGTTGTCAACCGGTCAGCACTGGTCAATAAGATTGCAAACGGTGAACTGCCACTGGTGCAGTTTGTAGCAAATGGTCGTACATACAACTATGGCTACTATCTTGCGGATGGCATCTACCCCAAGTGGCAAACATTTGTGAAGCCGTTGAAAAAACGGAAGGTAAGAAAAATCTTGATTTGCACAATGCTCAGTCGGCGGCTAGAAAAGATGTGGAGAGAGCTTTTGGGATTTTGCAATCCCAATTTGCTATTGTGAGAGGACCGGCTAGATTTTGGAATCAAAAGATGCTTTGGTACATCATGCACGCTTGTGTGATCATGCACAATATGATCATCGAGAATGAGCGTGGCCAAGATGTAGACTACTCTCACTATGAGTTGTTGGGACATCCAGTGCGAGTGCATCGGAGGGCTGAAAGGGTGGCCCGTTTTGTTGCTTCCTATCATGCCATTCGCCATCCCAAAGCCCATAAAGATTTTCAGAAGGATCTCATTGAGGAGTGGTGGGCATGGAATGGCCGTCAAAAAGCATGATGATTTGTGCGTTTGTTGTTGTATTGTTGTATTGTTGAACTATTTGTTGTATTGAAAGATAAACTATTTGTTTGAGTTGTAATCATGAAATTGAACTATTTATTATTGATTTATTTTGTTTGTGTTTGATTTTCTTGCTTGTGGTTGAGACAAAATGTTGTTTGTGCGGGAGCGCGCGCTGCATTCTAGCGCGCCTGCTGGAGCTGCTCACGCGCGCTAAAATTTGCAGCTGACGCCGGAGCCAGCGCGCCGCGCCGCGCTAAAACGGCCGAACCGCGTGCTGCAAACGGTTTTTTACCGCGCCGTGCGTAGGACGCCTGTTGGAGATGCTCTTAGAGCATAGGAAATCCTTGTTGTCCTCTTGTGGCATTTCACTGCAAGCACTTGAATTTTTGTTGTCTTGGCTGCAAAAAAATGTGATTCTTTAGATTAAAATTAGTTCGCGAGAAGTTAGGCCGAGCTCTTAAATTTTACTGCCTTGAATTTTTTTTGCACACAATTTTAGTTCAAACACAAATTTAAATAAAAGTACCATATATAATTACTCGATTCAAACAACATATAACTACTTGATAATTTAGTTCAGTTAATCAAATTACTAATGAACTCCCACTTAAATCAACATCCCTCAAGTTTTCTAAGTTTTACATGATCAAAATCAACTAACCCATGTCCGATCATCACGTGAGATGGGCTAGCGGGTGTCTGTCTCTCCTATTTTAGTTGAATCTAATTTGACGGTCCTTGTAGAAGGTTAAAAGGCAACCTGATTATCACCGTTGTGGCTTTACGTAGGTAAGAACGATTCTTGCTAGTTGCCCATAGCAACCACGTAAAATTTGCAACAACAAAGTAGAGGACATCTAACTTGTTTTTGCAGGGCATGTTGTGATGTGGTATGGCCAAAACGTGATATGATATATGTTGATGTATGATATGATCATGCTTTGTAATAGGTTCACGGCTTGCATGTAGATGAGGAGGGCAACCGGCAGGAGCCATAGGGTTGTCTTTAATTTATTATTCGTCATGTAATTGATTTACTTTATCGCTATGTGTTAGCAATAGTTGTAGAAGCAATAGTTGGCTAGGCGACCACATGACGACACGATGATGGATATCATGTTGTTATGCCGGTGACGATGGAGATCATGTCGGTGCTTTGGAGATGGAGATCAAAGGCGCGAGATGATAATGGACATATCATGTCACATATTGATGGCATGTGATGTTTATCTTTTGATGCATCTTATTTTGCTTAGAACGACGGTAGTATTATAAGATGATCCCTTCACTTAATTTCAAGAAATTGTGTTCTCCCCAAATATGCACCACTGCAAAAGTTTGTCGTTTCGAAGCACCTCGTGATGATCGGGTGCGATAGACTCTACGTTCGCATACAACGGTTGTAAGTCAGTTTTACACATGTAGAATATTTGGGCTAAACTTGACGAACCTAGTATGTACATACATGGCCTCGAAACTTAGGAGACCAAAAGGTCAAACATGAGTCATATAGTAGATATGATCAACATGGAGATGTTCATCATTGATGACAACCACCTTAGGCAAAACAAGTTGCATGTCTGTCGGTGGAACCGGTCTCTTGTGCATGGACAAGTAAGGTTGGTCCGGTCCGCTTCATCCCACAATACTATCGTATCCAAATAAGATAAGAGAGGTAAGCAATTTGAGCATCAACGCCCACAACTCTTTTGTGTTCTACTCGTGCATATACATCTACGCATAGACCTAACTCATGATGCCACTATTGGGAAACGAAGCATGAAAATCAAAAAAATCTACGAACACCCAAGATCTATCTAGGAGAAGCATATCAACAAGAGATAAGAGTGTGTCTATGTACCCTCGTAGACCGAAAACGGAAGCGTCTTTACCCCTTGTGGTCGCTTTGCACAGATAATGGCAGACCCAAATAGACTGCCAAAGACTCCCTCTTTCAGTTTTGGGAAGTTTCTTGGACCTTTTCAAAATTTTCCCAGACCACATCCTTATTCTTTGGTTTTTGGGGAGTTTCTTTGGTTTTAGGTTTGTAATGGCTTTCAATTTCCGTTTTCCTTATTCTTTTCAGCCTACTTTTCCCATTCTTCAAATATTGTAAAACAAGGGGAGAAAAAAATCAAAGAAAATAAGTGGAAAAAAATAATAACTTGCCATTTTTAAACTACGGGAATCTTTTTTTTTGGGATTGATGAATATCTTTAGTTAGCAAGCATTTTTCAAATTCTCTAACATTTTTGTATCCATGACTTTTTAAATTTGGTAACTTTTTTATATTTGAGAACATTTCTTGAAATCACAAGTTTTTCCAAATTCACAGGCACTTATAAATTTCAGGATCATCTTTTCATAATCATTGCATTATTGACGTTGCCAACATTTTGTGAAATCATGGACATTTTTCGAAATCTTCAACTTTATGTAAATTCACAATCATTTTTAAAATTGGCGAATGTTTGTGCAATCGGTGACCAATTTTAAATCACGAATACTTTTCAAATTTGAAATCACTTTTTAAATTTATGAACATTTTTTATTCTCGCAGACAATTTTCTAATTCGGAACATATTTCCATCATAAAAACATCTTTCTAACTCAATTGATTGTTTAAATAATAGACGTATTATTGAATCACGAGCAGTATTTAATTCATGAATGAATTTTGAAACTGAGAAGATTTTTCAGATTCTATTTTTTAATTCAGGAATATGTTTTGAACTTCCAAACATTTTTTTCAATTCGGGAATCATTTTTCGGAAGCGCAATCATTTCTGTAATTCCTGAGCAATTTTCAGAAACATTTACGTTTTTGAAATTCAGAATCATTTCATGAATTCATGAACCTTCTTTAAGTTCACAAACATTTTAAAACATTTTTTCTTCTAAAAAAGCTAATTTGTTAGTAAAAGGAATTACAAAATAGTTTCTTTGCTTCTTTCTAGCTAACAATTTCAAATATTGTAAAACAAGAGGAGATAAAATCAAAGGAAAAAATTGAAAATCTAGAAAATGCACCTGCCATTTTAAAAATACGGGAATATTACTGGAATTGATAATTATCTTTAGTTAGCTACCATTTTTCATATTCTATAACATTTTCGTATCCATGACTTTTGAAATTTGGTAACTTTTGAAAATTTGAGAACATTTCTTGAAATCATGATTTGTTTCGAAAATAAGCACTTTAAAATTTCACAATCAGTTTTTCAAATTCACTGCATTTATTGATTTTTGCAAACATTTATTGAAATCATGGACATTTTTTAAAACATGAACTTTTTTGTAAATTCATGATCATTTTTTAAATTGGCAAATGTTTATGTGTTCAGCGACCATTTTTAAAACACGAATATTTTTCAAATTTAAAATGGTTTTTTTAATTTATGAACATTTTTTATACTCGCGGACAATTTTTAAATTCACAATCTGTTTAAATAATATAAACATCTTTCTAAATTGATTGATTGTTTCAATTATAGACATATTCTTGAATCTTGGGCTTTATTTAATTCGTGAATGAATTTTGAAACTGAGCAGATTTTTAAGATTCTATATTTTTAATTCACGAAATCTTTTGAAGCTCCAAATATTTTTTTCAATTCGGGAATTATTTTTCAGAAGTGCTATCATTTGTGGAATTCATGAGCATTTTTTGGAAACGTTTACATTTTGCAAATTCAGAATTATTTCATGATTTCATGAACCTTCTTTAAGATCGCAAACCTTTTAAAATAATTTTGTTTGTTTAAAAAAATGCTAATTTGTTATTCAAAGGAATTACAAAACAGTTTCTCCGCTTCTATCTAGCCAGCATTTTTAGAATATTCAGAACGAGATTGTTCCTGACAAAGCACAACTGCCGGTTGAGATCTCCTAAATATTCTTGTGTAGCAAGTGGATTCACTATTGTGGATCAGGTCAGTTTTTGAGTAAAGTACTGGAAGGCGGTAAAGTACAAGAGAGCCTTCGTTGAAGACCACGGCAAACGGGCCGACCCACTCTGACATATTTTCAACAACAAATAATAGAAAGCTGTCCAGTCGTGTTTTAACCAAAAAATGGCTGTTGTTTTCTAGAAGCTAGATATTTTAAAATCCCAATTAAAATATAAAAATCACAAAACTTTTTAGTTTATGTTAAATACATAAAAGTCAGTGCATATAAAAAAAGATCAATGCATCTTAAAAAAAGTTTATTGTGTGTTATGAAAAAGTTAATCTTATAATCAAAAGAAGTTCACCGTATTTGAAAAATATTTAATATATATATATCATAAACATGGTCAACATATATTAGAATTTATTTTACTGTATTTGTAATAAATTTACACCATATATGAGAAAAACATTCACTGTATATTGCGAAAACCTAAAAAATAAAAAATAATAGAATAAATAACAAATATAAATTTAAAAAAACATGGAAAACGAAATTTAAAATCAAAACCAAAAACCACACATAGAAAAAAAATGAAAACAAAAATAGGCGCACTTCAAGAAGGTTCATGAATTCATTCCCATCCTGCCCGCACAGCCAAGAGACACGCCTATATAATGCATGCGACCGTCATATAGATTTTACCAAAGAACATGAAAGAAAAAACTTGGGCGAGCAGCAATTGAGTCTGTCCAACTAGCAATGCCGAACACACACACCGAACACGAAAAAAAAATTCACTAGTTAAGGGTACCCTTGCAAAGGTCATTCTCGCCTCTCCAGGTTGCGACAAGTGGTTCACAATATGTGAGTTTTTTTTACGTAGATTCTTATTTTTAAAATGTTTTATCTCTTAAATAGTGTGTCTAAATTCCGAACCATTTTCTCCGTCGAATTTATCGCGTCAAGATTTTTAAAACTAGATATAGATTTTGACGAATTATGTTTTCATGAAAAATCATATATGTAAAAAATTGAGCCAGAAGCACGGTTGTTTTTCTCTTTCTTTTTTCTTTTTCAGATGAGGCACAATTGTGGCTCTGACAAAGCAAATATGTGCCACCATGAGAAGGAAACCGGTGACCTCGTGGAAGCAAAAAATATATGTTATTCTTTCTTTCCTAAGAGTCACAGCTATGCCGCTGGCGAAAGCAACATGTACCTGCATGAGAAACAAATATGTGTTTCTCGAAGAAGCAAAAAAGAAGTTTTTTCCTTTCCGAGAGGTACAAGGGGAAGATAACCTATGCTTACACGAGAAGCAAATATTTGCATCTCACGAGAAAGAATACTCATTTTTTCTTTTTCGAGAGGCACAACCGCGGAGAAAATTTGTGCATCAGGAGAAGCAAATATGTGCCTCTTGCGGAAGCACAAGAAACACTTTTTTCCGTGAAAGCAAAAAACACGTTTTTTCACATAATATCTATTTTTATATTTTGTCGACAACTTATAGGAAACCGGGCAAACGGAAAAAAATCTGGGAAAAAACATATCTAAAATCAGAAAAAGTACATAAAAAAAAATCCTAAGAGAGCGCTCAACACGCGAGACATGGCAGCACCTGAGAGTGCGCCACCACAAAGGGAATTTCCTAACGGACGCTTGTTCTGTCAAGTTGTCGCTTTTTTTTTGAGACAATCACGCGAAGCTTTATTAAAACGTCACCACATTTACAGAGACGGAGGGAAGATTCTCCGGATGACCTAGCCATACATGACGGCCCGGTCCTAAACGTAATGCATGCTTCGCTAGATTGTGAGCCTCGAAATTCGAGCTCCTACTTTCGTAAACTATGTTACAAGAGATAAATGCACTAACTCCTAACTTCACCTCCTGGACGATAGCACCATAATTTGAGCTGCTTCCCTCCTTGATTTCACTCACCACGTTCATACAATCTAAGGCTATATGAATTCTCTGGTTGTTTAGGTTCAATGAGAGGGCAATGCCTTCCCTAACCGCCATGCCTCCAATGTAGCTGGATCACTCACATTGGGGATGACAACCAAAGAAGCCCCCTCAAAGCTTCCATCCCTGTTACGACTGATGGCAGCTACTGCCCCGTATCTGCTAGTGCGACTGACGTCTGCATCAACATTGACCTTTGCATGGTTATCAGGAGGAGACACCCATGCCCTGCCAACTGGAGGAGTCCAAGCCACACCAGGCTTTGGATGTGTATCCAGTGCCCGTAATTCTGCCAAGTAAGAGTTTATGAAACCGTTAATTGCATTGGGGCTTTGGAAGATACCTTTGTGGAGAGCTCGTATGGCACTCCAGATCGCCCATAGTGACACTGTCAGCCGCATGAACTCGTCCATATCAAGTTTTTCGCTCATTGTGAAGATCCAACTCCTTGCACCGTCTTCCTGATTAACGCTGATCTGCTCAAGAACAGGATCGGAAGATAGGGCCCATGTGCACCGGGACATAGGGCAGCTCAAGAGGGCGTGGCGCCAGCTATCATGTGATCCGCATAACATACACGCCGGCGACGTGGCCATGTTCCTGTGATGAAGAAGTTCTCGTGATGGTATAGAGTGTTGTGCTAAACGCCATAAGAATAACCTCAGCTTTGCCGGAACTTGCAGCCTCCAGATATCATTCCAGCCTCCCTTGCTCATGATCATATGTGATGTGCTTTCCCTTCCTTCTAGCCATGCCTCCCTTTCCTTCTTGATCCTCACAATCATCCGGTAGGCTGAGCGAACTGTGAATATGCCTCATCTCTCCTCATTCCATGCCCAGAAATCTTGTACTCTTCTGTGACAAATTGGTATCTTGAGTATTGCTTCTGCATCAAATGGCGTAAACACATCCCGAATAACTCCTTCTTTCCAGCTTACCGTACTTCTGTCGATGAGCTCTGCCACTCGTGCTGGGGGGGTTCTGGATTAAAGAAGCAATCGGGTGCTTGATGTTGTCCCATGGAAGCCAGTTATGGTCCCATATCATAGTTGATTCCCCATCTCCAATTCTTTTGATGATACCCTGAGACAGGACGTCACGCCCGTCTAGGATGGCTCGCCAAATTTGAGAAGGGTGTGAGCCCAACTCAGCTTCCAGTATATCTGATTCTGGAAAGTAGGCAACTTTCAGAATTTGAGCACTTAAAGATTCAGGTTCGTTTAGCACTCTCCACGCCTGCCTGGCAAGTAGTGCTAGATTGAATATCTCCATATCTCGAAAGCCCAAACCTCCCACAAGCTTTGGCATGACCATGATATCCCATGCAACCTAGCACGGCTTTCTTTTTCCTCTTTTACTACCCCACCAAAACTGGCGTATGATAGAAGTAATTTTGTCACACAAACCTCTAGGTAATCTGAAGCAAGACATGGAGTAAACAGGAATAGCCTGTGCAACTGACTTGATTAAAACCTCTTTGCCACCAACGGACAACAGTTTCTCCATCCATCCTTTCACCTTATCCCACACCCTGTCCACCAGATATTTGAAAGTGCCGTTTTTTGAGTGTCCCACCTCAGTAGGCATCCCCAAGTAGCGGTCTGTTAATGACTCATTCTGAACTTGCAAGATGTTCTTTATGCTATCTCGTAGTGGCTGGTTGCATCCCTTACTGAAGAAAATTGAAGATTTCTCACGGTTTATTCTTTGGCCCGAAGCACCACAATAAGAACCCAGTAGGTTTGACACCGCGTTTGCCCCCTCCACACTAGTCTTGAAAAGCAACAGGCTATCATCTGCAAAAAGAAGGTGATTAATCGGTCGCGCTGAATGAGCCACCTTCACACCGACCAAATCTGATGACTGAGAACTAGATTTCAGGAGGCACGAAAGGCCCTCTGCTGCAAACAAGAAGAGGTAGGGGGAGATTGGGCCTCCCTGCCTGATTCCCCTCGTAGGCTTAAAACGGTCAAGCTTCTCTCCATTGAACAGAACTGAAAAGGAAACCGAGGACACCATGCCCATTACTGTGTCAATCCATTGCTGCTCAAAACCCAACTTAAACATGATGGCTTGCAAATAGGACCATTCCAATCTATCATAAGCTTTCATCACACCCAACTTCACCGCACATAAACTATTACTCTTGGATTTGGTCCTCTTCATGAAGTGTAAACACTCATATGCACATATTATGTTATCCGTGATTAACCTCCCAGGAACAAAGGCAGATTGCTCCTTTGAAATAATATCCGGTAGGATGAGCTTGATACGTCCAAAACGTATCTATAATTTCTGCTTGCTCCATGCCTCTTTTGGGTGATATTGCTATGATATTTATACACTTCCATACACTTTTGATCATATTTGGACTAACCTACTAACTCAGTGCACCCCAGTGCCAGTTTCTGTTTTCTGCTGTTTTTGTATTTCAGGTTTTCCCATTACGAGAACTGCCAGAAAAATCCCGGAAAAATTTTATAAAAAATCAGCGTTCCAGAAGCTTCCCGGCACCCGAAGTACAGCCGGAGGGGGGCCACCAGGGCTCCAGGCGCCCTGGTGGCGCGGCCCCCCTCCTGGCCGCGCCGGGGGGGCGCCTGGGCCCCCCAGGCCTCCGCTGATGCCCCCCTTTGGCATATATTTATATCGTGTCCCGAAACCCTCGAGACGGGAACCCTTTTTCGCGATCTCATCTCTGTTCCGCCGCCGCCGCCGCTTCCAAGATCGGGAGCACCAGGAGAACTCTTCCCGGCACCCTGCCGGAGGGGAGGATCACCACCGGGAGCTTCTCCACCACCATGGACGCCTCCCGGATGAGTTGTGAGTAGTCTCCCTTGGACCATGGGTCCATGACCAGCAGCTATGTGATGTTCTCCTCCCGTTCTTGTGCTTCACTAATTAGTCCTCGTGAGCTGCCCTACATGATCGAGGCACATATGTAATCCTTATGATGTTGCTATGATGAGTTTGCTGGGATCCGATGGATTGTGAGATTATGTTCAGATTGTGTTTGAGTAATATATTTGATCTACCTCTTTTATATTTATGTTCGTAAGTAATTCTTGCATGTTCTCCGTTGTTATTTATTGCTTTGGCCAAGTAGTAGGTAGTGACTCCAAGAGGGAACGTTATGCTTGATTGTGGGTTCATGCCCCTCGATGACTAGCTTGAGTGACAGAAACATGAGTCTAGGGGATGTGCTGTTGCCACAAGGGGAAAAACAACGGTGCTTGTGCCCGCGGGTGCAAGGATTGTTTACTTTACGCAAAGTTCTATTAATGCAGTTGTCTGTTGATTTGAGTTTACACTATGGGTGGGACTCGCAACTTAATACCAGCGAGATGTTCTGGATAGATATCTCAAGGTGGATGATTAGTAGTAGATGCAGATGGATTTCGGTCTACTTGCCTTGGCATACCGCCCATGCTTTGAACCTCTACCTTTCTTGTAACATAGTTAGCATTGGTTTGCGCATATAATTCTGTCAATTGCCCAACTGTAATTCGTTTACCTCACATAGCTGTTTTATCGTCTTTTGGGAGAGAGACATCACTAGTGAACATCATGGGACCCCGGTCCATATTACCATCATTGATCACATCCGCTATTTACTTTTCCGCTTTTACTTACTATTGCAGCATTACCTATCACTATTATCACTTGCGTTTAATCCTTTGTAAACGACAAGGCCGGAGGGATTGACAACCTCTCTGTACTCGTTGGGAGCAAAGTTATTTGTATCTGTGTGCAGGTCCACGTTGATTGCTAATATCTGGCGCCGTTAGCAGTTGACACCTTCTTGTTGAAACTGGGAGTCTCAGGGAAATCGATCCTTGGTATCTTTGCCAAGGGAAAACTTGCGCTACACTGCATCTCAAACCTTCCACTTGGGGTAACCAACGAGGGGCAAGAAGCCATCAAGCAAAGTTTTCTGGCACCGTTGCCGAGGACTCCACTCTTCAGGATAGGGTAGTTGCACGCTATCTTTTACCTTTGCTTTTTAGTCTTGTTAGTTTACCTTTCAGTTTTGCTTTAGTATCCTTTATCGAAAACCACAAATATATATATATATATATATATATATATATATATTAATTATTTGCTAGTAGTTCTTTCTGTTTAGTCAAGCATGTTAGGATTTGGTGCTTTGAGGGAATCAGAAGTCCTAGATTTCCATCAAAGGAATGGAGAAAATATGAAGAAGGCATGGGACAGAATTTCTGATGCACGTAGGAGAATTATGCCTTGGATACCTATAAAAATTGTGCTTAGAAATTTTTACCATGGTCTTTTTAAATGGTGTAAACACTCTCTTGATATTATAGCTGAAGGAGATTTCCTAGAGTGTGATGAAGCTAGATCTCTTGAAATTATACATGGTCTATCTAGTTACTTTGTTTATGATCATAACTTTGATACTGTCATAGATAGACTTGCTACTATTGAGAAGAGAATGGATGCTCTAGACTTGATGAAGGTAGAGAAACCCAAACCCGATAAGAAAGACATTTTGGAAATAGACAATGATTGGGAGCCTTTTGTTAGGATTAGCATCTCTAATCAAGACTTCCTTGCTTATTGTGATATTGGATCTATGGTTTCTACTATGCCAAAAATTGTTCATGATTCTTTAAAATTTAACATGGATAGATTACCATCTTATCATGAACACACTAATGTTGATATTTCTGAAATCCAGGGAAGAATAAAAGACGTGCCAGTTAAATTCCTTAAAGGGATTACAATGGTTGATTTCTTCATCATGGAGCCAAACCAAGGAAATATAGTGCTTGGAAGGGACTTCCTCCGAGCAGTTAAAGGCTTCATCGATATAGGTAAGGGACAAATCCGCTTACGCGGGAAGGCAAAAGGTGTGTACCCCTTTCCTAGAAGGAACAAGAGTGAACTTGTTGAGGAACCATTTGAAGCAATTTATAGCTCCGATTATTATGATGGTTATTGATTCCTCTTTGCATTATGCCTAGCTTAAAGGAATAAAAGAAAGCGCTTTTGAGAGGCAGCCCACATGAATAAATTTTTATTTTTGCTTTTGTTGTGTCTTGATGTTGTTAACTATAGTAGCATCATCATTGTATCTTTACTTTTCAACTTTGTGCCAAGTGTAGCCTCTGATTGCAAGAAAGTTCAAAAGTTGTGACGTGCTGTCCAGGAAACAGATTCTGTCCTTGGATAGACAAATTCGTATAAAATCACCAGATCATCTTTTTGGTTTGAATTTTTTCGACAGCGTGCTCTATACAATTGTCTTTCGTGCGTCTGTTTTGAGGTTTTTTATTAGAGTTGCAGAAGTGCCCCGAAAAAATCATTTACTACCTGCTGTTCTGTTTTTCACAGATTCTGTCCTGTTTTGCCTTTCCTTCATTTTGCAAACCTAGAGCTTGCTTTTTCTTTGAAAAAACCTTTTGGCAATCTTGAGAAACAGTAGACCTTCAAGAATATCCTTATTTCCAGCAAGGAACAATTATTTTATTATGGGTACTAACCTCGCTAATCAGATTATGATGAGTTATGTATGAAGGGAGTTTTCAAGTGTGCGAGGAAGATGATAAAAAGATTCAGGAGTGTCAAGCGCTCAAGCTTGGGGATGCCCCCATGCACCCCCAAGAAATATTCAAGGAGACTCAAGCGTCTAAGCTTGGGGATGCCCCCGTGCATCCCCTTCTCCATCAACATTATCAGTTCGTCTTTCGTTCCACTATATTTTTATCACTTCATGTGTTATGTGCTCTGCTTGGAGCGTCTTGCTTTTAGTTTCCTTTTTAGTTTTTTTTTAGCTTTTCATAACGAGTCGGAACTCAGCTTTCTTTATGTGGGAGAGAAACACGCTCCACTTCTACCTAGAACATAACATAGAATTTTCATGTCTATCTTTGCTGTGTGTGTTCTTTGTCTTTCAATAGCTACTATCATGCTTAGCTTTTAGTTTTCATGCTTATCTTTTTAAAGAGCTTTTGTTTAGTTGGTTGCTTGAACTCTCTTTAGTTATCATGCTTATCTTATTAAGAGAGTTTGCTTCTGTTGCATTGGTTGATATGTCTATGATAAAGATGCTACGTGCATAATGGTGCTTAGTAGTTCATGTTTTCTTATGGTTAGTCTCAAATAGCTGGGGGGTTCCCAATGTGTTATTGGAGTACCAACATGATTTGTTTGCCTATGATGTGGTATGGTTTAGTAATATCTTCCTTCAAGAATTTATTTTGATTGACTTGGCGTATGCTCACGCATATTTAAGACTGTAAAGAAAGTCTGTCAAGCCTTGATGATCTTTTGTTTCTGAGTAGCGATATAACTTCCATGCCTGATTCAATGTTGCTTTGTCGCTCTGCATGACTATGACCGTCATTGCTCTCTTAGTTGGTCGCTCCCAGTCTTTTGCTAACCTTCGCCTGTACTAAGCGGACTGACTGCTTGTGCATCCAAATTCTTTTAAACCAGTTATGCCATATGAGTCCATCATACCTTCCTACATGGTATTTACCTGCCATTCCTAACGGAGACTTGCATGTACCATCTCGAAATTATTCAAGAAAATGCATTCCTATTTTGTGCCTCTGTTTTAAGTTCATGAGGAAGTAGTAGTTAATTCATGATCTTTTTAAGTTGGACAAGCTTCACCCCGAGATTGCATGTATAATGTGCAAACCCATAATACGAGAAGGAACTGGCATTGAGTGCGCCCAGCTCAAAATTAATATAACAAACAAACCCTCCTTCACGCTTTGTTCATGAGAAATCAGAAAACTTTGGCAGTGATAAACAAAGGAGATTAAGAGGATGTGATCGTCCTCATTCGGGAGCCGTTCCTCGAAACTTGTCCATCTCAAGAAGTGATTGAGTTGTCTGCTAGCATTCGTTGACGAAACATGCATAATCTAAAAAAAATATTATTACCTCTGTTTTTAAAACCAAGAGCTCTGGTACATGTTTTGTCTTTGTTTCCGACTACGGGTTTTCAACCTTGCCAACAAAAGCCACGGTTCGAGAGTCTCCACCTTCTTTTAAAAGCACCAACTACTGAGAGCATGATTGTCATTCTGAGTGTAATGTTCATTGTCCCAAAGTAGCATTGTCTTTTGCATGATTGTGATATCGTTTATTTTGAAATCATTGTATCTAGTCATGACTTAAACCTTGGAGGTGCCCCTGCATTTATGTTTTGCTTTACTAAAGGGGGCAAGTGAGATATCACTTTATCATATTTGCACACCATGCTCATTACAAATCTATTTGATGTTTCAGTATCATATTGTAAAACTTTCAGTTCTTTGTGATTTTCTCATGAGGCAACTTAATTACTACAGATTCATTGTCTCAGTAAGCTTTTGTCATATGACTATGAAAAGTCCTATATGGTTAATAGCATGTCACCACAGAAATTATTCTTGTTATCATTTACCTACTCGAGGACGAGCAGGAATTAAGATTGGGGATGTTGATACGTCCAAAACGTATCTATAATTTCTGCTTGCTCCATGCCTCTTTTGGGTGATATTGCTATGATATTTATACACTTCCATACACTTTTGATCATATTTGGACTAACCTACTAACTCGGTGCACCCCAGTGCCAGTTTCTGTTTTCTGCTGTTTTTGTATTTCAGGTTTTCCCATTACGAGAACAGCCAGAAAAATCCCGGAAAAATTATATAAAAAATCAGCGTTCCAGAAGCTTCCCGGCACCCGAAGTACAGCCGGAGGGGGGCCACCAGGGCTCCAGGCGCCCTGGTGGCGCGGCCCCCCTCCTGGCCGCGCCGGGGGGGGGGCGCCTGGGCCCCCCAGGCCTCCGCTGATGCCCCCCTTTGGCATATATTTATATCGTGTCCCGAAACCCTCGAGACGGGAACCCTTTTTCGCGATCTCATCTCTGTTCCGCCGCCACCGCCGCTTCCAAGATCGGGAGCACCAGGAGAACTCTTCCCGGCACCCTGCCGGAGGGGAGGATCACCACCGGGAGCTTCTCCACCACCATGGACGCCTCCCGGATGAGTTGTGAGTAGTCTCCCTTGGACCATGGGTCCATGACCAGTAGCTATGTGATGTTCTCCTCCCGTTCTTGTGCTTCACTAATTAGTCCTCGTGAGCTGCCCTACATGATCGAGGCACATATGTAATCCTTATGCTGTTGCTATGATGAGTTTGCTGGGATCCGATGGATTGTGAGATTATGTTCAGATTGTGTTTGAGTAATATATTTGATCTACCTCTTTTATATTTATGTTCGTAAGTAATTCTTGCATGTTCTCCGTTGTTATTTATTGCTTTGGCCAAGTAGTAGGTAGTGACTCCAAGAGGGAACGTTATGCTTGATTGTGGGTTCATGCCCCTCGATGACTAGCTTGAGTGACAGAAACATGAGTCTAGGGGATGTGCTGTTGCCACAAGGGGGAAAACAATGGTGCTTGTGCCCGCGGGTGCAAGGATTGTTTACTTTACGCAAAGTTCTTTTACTGTAGTTGTCTGTTGCTTTGAGTTTACACTATGGGTGGGACTCGCAACTTAATACCAGCGAGATGTTCTGGATAGATATCTCAAGGTGGATGATTAGTAGTAGATGCAGATGGATTTCGGTCTACTTGCCTTGGCGTACCGCCCATGCTTTGAACCTCTACCTTTCTTATAACATAGTTAGCATTGGTTTGCGCACATAATTCTGTCAATTGCCCAGCTGTAATTCGTTTACCTCACATAGCTGTTTTATCGTCTTTTGGGAGAGAGACATCACTAGTGAACATCATGGGACTCCGGTCCATATTACCATCATTGATCACATCCGCTATTTACTTTTCCGCTTTTACTTACTATTGCAGCATTACCTATCACTATTATCACTTGCGTTTAATCCTTTGTAAACGACAAGGCCGGAGGGATTGACAACCTCTCTGTACTCGTTGGGAGCAAAGTTATTTGTATATGTGTGCAGTTCCACGTTGATTGCTAATATCTGGCGCTGTTAGTAGTTGACACCTTCTTGTTGAAACTGGGAGTCTCAGGGAAATCGATCCTTGGTATCTTTGCCAAGGGAAAACTTCCGCTACACTGCATCTCAAACCTTCCACTTGGGGTAACCAACGAGGGGCGAGAAGCCATCAGAGCTTCAACCTGTTAGCAACCACTTTGGAGGCAATCTTATATAACACATTACATAAGCTTATGGGCCTGAATTGTGACAAGAGAGAGGGGTTAATAACTTTGGGAATAAGAACCACCACTGTATCAT
This sequence comes from Secale cereale, assembly GCA_902687465.1. Lineage (NCBI taxonomy): Eukaryota > Viridiplantae > Streptophyta > Magnoliopsida > Poales > Poaceae > Secale > Secale cereale. The sequence continues at coordinate 735,932,102 of LR738714.1, read as the reverse complement.
TTATACTCTCAGGGCTATCTTCCCCCTGACTATCCCGAGCACCACTCATGTAACTTCTTCCCCACAAATATCCCAATGACACTGGTAAAAATGAGCTGGGAAACCATCAGGCCCAGGTGCCTTTGTGGGGAACATTTGAAACAGCGCTGTTTTGACCTCATCATTAGTATATGGTGCACAAAGATTAGCATTCATACCAGCTGTTACCTTCCTCGGAACATGTTGTAGAACAACCTCCATATCATGTACTCCTTCGGATGTGTACAGATCTTGATAAAACTCAGTCGCCAAAGCTTTCAGTTCAGCCAGGTCCTCAACTAGAACCCCCAATGAATTCTGTAGTGCTCTTATCATGTTTTTCTTCCGCCTTAGACTAGCCCGCAGATGGAAGAACCTTGTGTTTTTATCCCCTGCAGCAAGCCATTGAACTCTTGCCCTTTGCCTCCACATGATCTCCTCACGGTGATATAGTTCAACGAGCTTCTCGTTGATTTTTAGCTCCGAGTGGTTCGGCCCCACCCTCGTGGGATCATCTCGCAGCCTTTTAAGTTCTTGCTGCAGCGTTTTTATCTTTTTGCGCACACTCCCAAACGTATCGCGGCTCCAGACCTCAAGGTTCTTAGACATGGCAGCTAACTTCTGTCTCATCTCTTCCATAGACGTACATGGCGACCCAGTCCATCCACTGATGATCGTGTCCTTCAGCTCTTCATGCGTTTCCCCCATCAATTCATAATGGAAGCCCAGTTTCGCCGGTGCCCGGTGCGATCCGTCCCACTTTAATAGGATAGGGATATGGTCGGATGTTGCTGCTTCCAAGTGATCACGGTAAGCCAGCGGAAACATGGTAGTCCACTGTGCATTAGAGAGCGCTCTGTCCAGCCTGCATCTGGTGAAAGAACCCCCAGCAACCTTCTTTTCGAAAGTCCAAAACCGGCCTCCGTAGCCAATATCAAGCAAGCCGCAAACATCTGTAGCTTCCCGAAAAGCTTGCATCTGAGCATTGCTTTGTCTCCCAACTCCTTTGTGTTCCTCCTGGCAAAGAACTTCATTAAAGTCCCCAATGCATAGCCACAGATCACTAGATGTGCTGATATTTTTCATAACATCCCACGTTTGATGTCGAAGGTGAGTCTGAGCTTCACCATATACACAAGTGATGCGCCACTTATCCTTTCATGGTTCATCCACAGAAACATCTAAGTGATACACAGAGTAACCCAACACATCAATCTTTATTTCTTTATTCCAAAACAAACCTATTCCTCCACTTCTACCCTGGCTATCGACTGCATAAGCACAATCATAACCCAAAGTTTCTGCTAAAGCTTCTACCCTACCTCTATCTATTTGAGTTTCAATGATACAAAGGAGGGTAGGGGTAAACTTCTTCGCAAGATTGCGAATTTCATGAACCGTCGCGGCATTACCCGCTCCGCGACATTTCCATACCAAAGCACTCATTGTCCCCGGCGGCGCCCCTCGAGGGAGCCCGCCAAAGGGTTCTTTGTGATAAAAGTACCATCTTTCACTTCTAAACTCTTGTTGCGTTTTGAGTCTCTCTTCGGGGGAGGGCTCAAAGGAGTAGCATAGTGCGGTATAATTGCCAATTGGTTACCATATGAGCTAGTCGCCCCTCCATTCATGCCATTAGCGACCACCTTTGGTGAGCTCTCTATCATGATCGCCCTCTTTCTGTTGTTCTCCTCCATCACCGCATCCCCCTGTGAATCCTCAGCGCCATCCTCGTCTGTATACTCGTCACCATTATACTCATTGTCTCTCTCATTGGTCCTAGCTCGACCACCCGAACGGCCACCACGACGACCTCCCCTACGTCCTCGTCCTTCTCCTGGACCTTTTCCAGATCGCATGTACCAGGTAGCCCGTAGATCCTTGAAGACCAGTGCAGAGGGAGGATGTATACCATTGCCATGCTCCTTGTATAGATGCTCCATCATACCGCATACAGCGCACCAGTCCGGCAACCTCTCGTACTTAACTCTATAGATTTGACGCTTGCCATCTCTAATCATCGACACAGCATTCTTCAGAGGTTTATCAACCTTGATGCGGACCCACACACGGTAGAAATTCCCCGTGAAGTCCTGAGACGGCTGTTCAACATGCAGAACCTCACCAACTTTTGCTGCGAGAGGGCCGACGAGGTGTGCATACAGGTCCGGCAGATCATGTATCTGAGCCCAGATATCGATATAGTCAAGCTTGATTAGCGACGGTTTAGTGACTCCGTCATATGGCACCAGGATCACTGCATCTCCTCTGAAATTCCAAGGTCCCTCGTGCATGACCCTCTCCCAATCTCCTAAGCATGAGAATTGCACCGTGTACAGATTATCCTCTAAAGTCCTAAACTTCGATTCTTGTACGATATCCCACGCTGCTCTCATGTTGCGGTAGAACCAAGTTCTGCTGTAGGTCTTCTTGGTGTTCACCCTAACTAGGGCAACCCACCTTGCCGCCTCCTGTGGCACCTCCTTCTCATCAAACACAACGTCATCCAAGTCCTCTTCACGCAGTCCTAACTCCTTCATCAATGCTTCAACATCACTGACCACAGATGGGCCAGAGGCCCCGGTCGAATCCATGGAGAGCACTAACCCGATGTAGAAGATCGGGCCTTTGGTGGAAACCCTAAAACCCCGTTGAAACCAGTAACACAGACCAGGAACGGGCAGCGATCCCAATGATCGCCCCTTGATCGCTCCACGGGCGTGGTCGGGTTAGATCGACGGGAGGGAAGCCAAGATCTCAACGGCGGCAAAGATCGCCACCGGAAGGACGAAAAAACCCTAACTAGAGGGAACCGCTGCACATAAGGCTGAAACGTAGCAGACTGTCAAGTTGTCGCTGATTCAGACTGGGCGAGCGACCTAGCAAACAAGATGGGCCAGCCCAATTACAATCTAACGAACACATTACAACTTCCGGATTTGGGAACATTTTAGAGGGTTCCTGGCTGGTTTCGGGAACTTTGTAGAAGGTTCCTCAACTGGTTTTTTGCTGGTTCTTTTTTTATTTTTCTTTACTTTTTTTGTTTCATTTTTATTTTTCTTTTATCGGTTTCATTATTTCGATTTCCCTTTTTATATTTTTTATTTTTTTCTTCATAATTTGAAGAAAAGTTAAAAAATTCAAAAAAGTGTTCTGAAGTTCAAAGCATGTTCCTGTTATTTAATTTTTGTTCACAAATTCGCAAAATATTTTTCATTTTTTTAAATAACGCTCACATATAGAAAACATGTTCACATTCCCAAAAATACGGGAGTTCAAAAAATGTTCGCATTTTCAAATTTTACTTGGGAGTTTAAAAAATGGTTTGAAAAGTTGAAAAAATGTTTGTGTTTTCATATTTTGCCTTGGAGTTTCAAAAAATGTTTCCATTTCAAAAATTTGTTTGTAAGTTCGTGTTTGAAGATTTGTTTGGATTTCCAAAAAATCTACATGTATTTTTTTAAATCATGCCTTCACTTTTTCGGATGTTTCAAAAAAGTTTCCATTTTTTAAAAATGTTTGCGTGTCCAAAAGTTGCTTCAAAATTTTGAATTGTTTTCCATTTACAATGTTTTGGGGAATTTTTAGAAAATGTTCCAGTTTCAAAAACTCGTTTGCATTGTTTTAAATGTTTGTGTTTTTTATTTTATATTGACAATTTCTAAAAGTTTTTGCGGTTTCATACGGCATTCACGTTTTTGCTCAAAATAATGTTTTGCGCTCAAAAGTTTGAAAATGTTCAAATCTGCACTTGGTTTACTTCTTAAGATGTTGTGCTACGTTATTAGCAAGATAGGTCTTTTGCTCAACTGGCTGGCCATACTTCTTCGGAAGCATTTTGTCTTGGGTTCGAACCCAGCGGGAGCGGAATCATTTTTTCGAGCGCTGCATTTTCCATTTTGTGAACATGGGTCGTCTAGTCGGGAGACCCGCCTTGCAGAGAGCGGCAGATAGGGGCTCCCTTTTGCGTCGGAAAAAGTCCATTTTAAACCTTGAACTTGTAGAGGTCGGGCGAAATGAACCCTTAAGTTAAAATCCCGGTCGATGGCACCCTGAACTCTGCAATCCCGGTCTGAATAGAACCTTCAGATCATTTTCCAAACGGGGATTGCTGACGTGGACCTTCAGATCATTTTCCAAACGGGGATTGCTGACGTGCGCCCGTAGATGGGCCGGCCCAGTTCGCGGCAGCGCGTGCTGCGCCTTGTTGCTTCCGTTTTTTGTTTATTTTTTTCCGGTTTTTCTTTTCTGGTTCTTTTTTTATTTATTTATTATTTATATTTTTTCTTTTTTCTTTTTCCTTTTTTATGATTTCTTTTTTTATATCCTTCGGATCATTTTCCTATTTATATTTTTTAAAAAGTTCATCATGCATTATAAAATGTTCATCATATATTAGAAATTGCTCAATGAATATAAATTGTTCCCTATGTTTTTGAATTTTGTTGAGTGGTATATTACCCAAATGTTTAATGTGTATTTAAAAATGTTCATCATATATTTAAAAATGGTCATTGTGTATAATCTAAAATGTTCATTGTGTACAATTCAAAATGTTCATTGTATATTAAGAAAATGTTCAATGATTATTACAAAATCTTCAGTGCACAATATTTGCAAATGTTCAAAAGCAGTTCGATACATCATGTTTCTAGAGCTCCAAATGGGCCGATTTTTATATACTTTAAAATAATTTGAGCATTCAAAAAAATCGATTTGTTTTTTCGAAATAATATGTCCTGGTGGTTAGTTTTCCAAAATCGATTAGTTTTTCTAAACAAATGAACTTTTCTGTAATCGTGAGCTTTTTCGAAAATGTGTAAGTAATAAAAAAATCAAATCGCAACAGTAAATACTTATATGTGTAATAAATTACGCGACTACAAATGTACTTATATAGATTTCCTTGGTATTGCTTAGTAAAGCACTGTAGGTCAGTTGGATGTTCATACTCGTTCGCTGTTCTCCTGGCGCAAGTTCGATCCTCGCTCTGACCCTTTTTTTATGTGTTTTTTCCGATCCTCGCTCCGACCCTTTTTGTATGTGTTTTTTTCGCTTTTTTCTCACGAGTACGAACGATGTGTTTTTTTTTCTTTTTTCGCGCGAGTACCAGGAACCGGCCCAGCGAAAGTTACGAGCTCCCCATGGTGTGCGTCTTTTGGAATTGTTGTTATCGAACCAAAAAAATAATCTAACGGGCTGCGCCTTCTAGAATTGTTGTTATTGAAAGAAAATAATAATCTAGCGGGCCGGCCCACCAGACGAATGCCGGTTCAAATGATGTCAGGGTTTGATTTAGGCCGGGATTGCAGAGTTCAGGGTGCAATCGACCGGGATTTTGACTTGAGTGTTCATTCCGCCTGACCTCTACAAGTTTAAGGTTTAAAATGAACTTTTTCCCTTTTGCGTCAACCACTGGAACCTGTAGCGAGCTACTGTGCGGCCGATTTTTTTTCTAGTTTCTGTTTTCGTTCAGCTTTATGAGAAATAGAGAATTTATTTTACGGAAGTATAAAACTTCATTGAAATCTTATAAAATTTTCAGAAACAAATGCAAATATGTTTTGGAACGTGAAAATATCAAAATATGTTGGAATGAAAAAACTTTTAATTTTTTGGAACATTTGTTTGGAAAGCCCAATATTTTCTATAATTTTAATCAGTTTTTTGAATTTTTAAAATATATTTAAAAAATGAATATTTCTGAAAATTCGAATATATTTAAACATTCAAATGATATTAGAAATTTCCAAAAAAAACTAGATTTTACATAACATAATAAAACGATTAACAAAACAAAAAATCCAAAACTATGGAGAAGGTTCCCAAAATCTGTTTTTCCAGCAGGCCTAATCACTGTGTGTTTGCCTGCCTAGACACAACGAGCGTCAAATAGGAAAGACAGTCCTATTCAGTGCCTTAGGCACCGAATTTGGTGCTCTGACGTACAGCGGCCGTGATCCATTAGTCTCCTGCTAGCTAGACCTCCTGGTCAGCTCACATGCTGTCACCTGGTCGGTTCGGATGTTTGTTTCTCGTTGCACTGTTATTGGATGAAGAAAACAAGTCTCGGGTTTTGCCTTTTTTTTGTTTGAAAAAGTGGTGAAATCGAAAAGTACCTGGGTATTTTAAAAAATTCTTGTGAATTTGAATAATATTTGAAATTTTCATAAGTGTCCTGAATTTAAAAAAATTATTGTATTTGGAAAATGTATTTATGGATTTTAAAAAGTGCATGAACTTGAAAACATATTCTAGGGGGGTCATCTAGCTTTGCTTCGACAGGGAGCAAGGGTAGTTTTTAGTTAATTTTGTTGCAGCTTTTATGTCTAGTATGCAGTATATGCAATGTCACATTTGGTTGTGCTATGTTTATATCTATCCTATCTACAAAACTATTATGACCTAGGCGTAAGTGTTTGTAAGTAGGCTCGTCGATATGCCATGTCTCATTTGATTAGATGGGAATGGCTGAACGGGGCTAGGTTTAGGGCAAAGTCATCAGTATTACTTGATTTCTCTTTGTGGAGCATTATAAAATCACCATGTAAGTGATGTGCTGTACGCCGCTCATTGATTTGCGATAACGAGTTCTTGTTTATCACCACATATTCCATAACATGGTGAAGCTTCTACTGAGAACTGAGTTCTGACATACTGCTGTGCAGCAGTCGTTAACTGCAAAATTGACTGCTGCTGCACTGGGCTGCCCGGAAGTGGACCGACAGAGCAGCCTTGCTGTCCTGGGCCTGAAGCGCCAACGGACGCCGCGACCACATTTGAGCAGAGGATATCTACGGCCAGATTGGGTCCAGCGCTCCGTACTTTGGACCGAGCTACGTGAGCCTGCCGTCTCGGCTCGCCGAGAACTTGGTAATCTCGTCGAGTGGACCGGCCGCGGACATGGCTGGCCACCGGGCAGCAGGAGAGAAAAGGTACTTCCTTCGTCCGAAAATCCTTGTTATCAAAATAAACAAAAAGGGATGTATCTAGACCTAAAATACATCTAGATATATCTATTTTTATTTATTTTGATGACAAGTATTTCCGGACGGAGGGAGTAGCAACTAGGAGGCCGAGAGTGGTTTTGGTGTACGGGGACATTGGAGAACTTCATTTCAAATTATCCAAAAATGATATATTTCAAATTATAAGAAATAGAAAACAATTATGTGAAAACTTATATATATTCACGATGGACCTGTATTATTCCGTTCAAAAATATTATGATTTGCAAGCTGCACAAAAAGAAAATTCGGCCCAGCAAACAAAATAAATGGATCATTTTCATGTACGTATTTATTTATTGTATATGTCATGTATGAAAGTGTATCGTCATGAAATTTTCCCTGAACGTGATATACATGTATTTATGTATGTACAAATACTTTTGATTTTTTTATGTAGAAACATGTTTTTTTAAGTCCTCCCCTATGCAAATCCAGTGATTTGAATAGCACCCTTGCTGTGCAAATCCAAAACATAACCTAATTTAACCAAAATTATACCAAAGACATGAATACTACATGAACGTACTTGCGGTAGGGCTCCCAGCGTGACTCTCTCGCTAACTAACC
>LR738714.1:735907359-735924431 GCA_902687465.1 Secale cereale | reverse complement strand
CCCCCCCCCCCCCCCCCCGCGGCGTCATTTCCCAGCTGACCCATCAACACGTTACATGACGAGTGAGGTGTCACAGAGGCCGGGCTCCATGGAGCCCGTTTTGCCAAAAAAACAGAATATACTTAAAAGTTTCAAAAAATATCAATCTTTTTTATACAAATACATATGACTGTTCCTCAAGCATGTAAAAAATTTCATCAGGTAATTCGATTATTTGCATGCTACATAAAAAAGTTAAATATCTGGCCCAAAAACAACATACATAAAGTCTATTTTAATCTGTGTATTTATCTTTTTTGTATACATTACATGTTAACATATATGTTCATGAAATTTCGTACATGTATACTATACATATACATCTATGTATATAATTCTTTTCAGATTTTTTCAATATGTGGAAATAGTATTTTCGCTGAAAAAAATAAAGAGCTCTGTGAAGCTCGGCCTCTGCTATGCTTTTTCGGTTACATGACGCACTATTGCAAGGCGCACTATTGCATAAAGGCCCAGCCACGACGGACGAAAAGTCCATTAGTGACGAGCGAGGCTCTCAAAAGTGCCCGCCACTGCTAACATGTCAATAGTGGCGGGCAGGTCGCCCACCACTATTAGAACATTTTCAATGGCGGTTTGTGCTTAGTGCTAGCCTTCGTCTACGACTGCCACGGTTGTGTGCAGGAGTAGTGGCTAGTCTTTTTTTTATGCCTGCCACTGATAGCAATCCAATCCTACAAGAGAAACGTTATCGCGACAAACATTTTTCGCTGTCGTGGCATCGTTTTAATCACGCAATTGCAGGATTTTGCACATGATAGTCACATTGCATATTGTCTCAGCATTCAAACATTTATCTACATGCATATAACACATTACAATATTGACACAAGAATTAAGAGTATTAGTGAAGCAAACCTAGTAAGAAGTGCAGGGCAACAAACATGTCTCATCACATAATTAACGGTTTCACAAGTGGTTTAAAGGAGTTTATATACCAACGTGGGACATCGGCAATTGATGAGAACAAGTCATCCATGACCTTCAAATGTTTGGCTCTGTAGTCGGGGTTGCCGTCTGTCGTCTGGTTCTGACTTGAAGTGGAACTTCCCGTCCTGCCTGACAACCTCCCTATTGATGATCCTTGCCAACACCTTGTGGAGGTGCTCATGCTCTCTTGAGAATTCCTCTATCTACATGTCCCTCTCCTTCTCCTCGGACCACTAGGTGATTTGGCCATGATTTTGCCAAAAATAGATTGAGCGTAAAAAGTCATCCATGAGGAGCATGACATAGTAGCTAGACCTTTGGGAGGTTTGGACATTTGGTTCTTGGTAGCAACAATAGCTGGTGATGAACTTGAATTTTGAATGTTGTGTCAAATTTTTTCTGTTATTCTTATACATGGGTAGAGCAACATTTGAAACTTCCTTTGGTTTGGTCCAAGGCTTTTGGGGGTCTCTCTTTGAATAAAAGAAATAAGCACTTCCCTCAGTCGGCAATAGTCAGGTATATGTTTCAGCATAAAGAAGTGAATTACTTATATTTCAAAGTATGGCACGAGATAGGTGTCCATCTGTGGATGATTCACAATCATGCACCTGAAGAGGTAATCCGCGATGAGTTTCTGGACATCTGTGGATTCCATGTTGTTCCGGTGCATGTGATAAGGACCAAGTAAGGCCACATTACTATGCCGGAGTTGGGGATCTGAAGCTTGATCAAGTGCCCAAAGCCTCACTGAGGCCGAGGAGATTGTATTGACATAGAAGATATTTGCATTTTTGAGAAAGGAGAAGATATCTGCATGAATCACCTCATTAAAGTGTAGGTAATTTTTATCGACGGGGAAATCGTCGATGAAATGAGCACCTTCTATAACTTTGGCTTTGTAACACTAGTCACCTTGTTTTGACCTAGCTACCACGTCGCCATGTAGAAGCTGAACTTTGATTGAGATGGTCCTCAATGTAGAGTCTGATAGCATCAGACATCAGTTCACAAGGCTTGTACATACTCAATATGCACCATCCGGGGACAACAATGGGAACATGTGGTTTGTTGGCGGATGGTCTGGAGCCCTATTTCCCTCTTAGCTTAAGAGTTTGATCAAGCTCCATTGGTGCTGGCAAATTGGCAGGTTGATCCTCCTCCGTTGATGGCAAAATATGTTGGACTATGTCTGCGGTGCCGACAAGGCTTAATAGGGGGTGAAGCTTCATGAAGGTGGGATTGTCATCATTACCAGATGATCTGGGGGGAATTTCATCTATAACACAGAGTTGCCACTTAAGTAGGTGGCCCCGAGTCACTTGTCATCACTTAATGACGCCCTCTTTAGGGTGATGAGACAACAAGCATGCTAAGCATGTCTTTAAGCATGCTCTAAAGCATGTCTTTACCTCCAGCACCTCCACCCTCATCATGTCCAGTGGCAGGAGACCCCATGCATCATTCTAGTACCATCGGTAAACGGGATGACTTGCCCCTGACAATCCTTGTCATCACATTGTCCATGTTGGCAAGCAACCAACATGAAATAAACCGCGATGATCATTGCTCCTGGCTGCTACTAGAAATATGCTACTAGGGAGGACTCTGTGTGCCGTGCAGCAACATTTCAGCTAATCTCTTTTGCACTGCCACATCTATCACGAGTGCAAGATGTTCTTGCATTTTGGCTATACCTTGTCATCATACATGGTTTTCCTTTACCTTTTAAGGTTCTTTGTTTTCGGGATAGACATAGTCCCACATGGCACTCCCCATGCCCAGAGCACGCACAGTCTTTGGCGTCCTCTTGTCTTGGATGCCCTCGTTGAATGCTCGGGTAAGAAGGTCGTAATACCTATGGTCATGAGGAGAATCTTGTTTCTTTAGATCATTTATGCAAAAAAATAGTTGTAGGGAGAATCGGCGCAAGCCAAGATTGAAAAAAAGAATTTAACAGACAACAACTAGGCCGAGGTGTACGACAAAAGATTGTATTATTAATCAGTTCGACCCAAGCCAATCTGTAGCGGGCACCAGTAGGGAAAATTGGCGCCAAGTGCCCATTAGGAGCTCTACGAAAGTTATGTAGGTCGTCTGGTTGTTAACAGATAATAACAACTAGGCCGAGGCCGATTTTTTTAACACACAACAACTAGGCCGAGGCGTATGGTAAGCGATTGTAGTATTAACCGGCTCGACCCAAGCCAATTTGTAGTGGGTACCAGTAGGGAAAATTAGCGCCAAGTGCCCGTTAGGAGCTCTCCAAAAGTTTTGTAGGTCGTCTGGTTGTTATATAGAAAAAAATAGGCTGGTGGACAAATACTTCAAGTACATTTTGCATACATTCATTTTGCATCATGTTTTTTTTGCTGCTATTTATAATGTTTTTATGCATAATAATGCTTTGCGGAGTGATTCTAATGCCTTTTCTCTCATAATATGCAAGGTTTACATCAAGAGGGAGAATACCGGCAGCTGGAATTCTGGACGTGTGATGACCCACAAGTGTAGGGGATCTATCGTAGTCCTTTCGATAAGTAAGAGTGTCGAACCCAACGAGGAGCAGAAGGAAATGATAGGCAGTTTTCAGTAAGGTATTTTCTGCAAGCACTGAAATTATAAGTAACAGATAGTTTTGTGATAAGGTAATTGGTAGCAAGTGACAAACGGTAAAAGTAAATAAGGTGCAACAAGGTGGCCCAATCCTTTTTGTAGCAAAGGACAAGCCTGGACAAACTCTTATATAAAGGAAAGCGCTCCCGAGGACACATGGAAATTATCGTCAAGCTAGTTTTCATCACAATCATCCGATTCGCGTTCGGTACTTTGATAATTTGGTATGTGGGTGGACCGGTGCTTGGGTGCTGCCCTTACTTGGACAAGCCTCCCACTTATGATTAACCTCTAATGCAAGCATCCGCAACTACAAAAGAAGTATTAAGGTAAACCTAACCATAGCCTGAAACATATGGATCCAAATCAACCCCTTACGAAGCAACGCATAAACTAGGGTTTAAGCTTCTGTCACTCTAGCAACCCATCATCTTCTTATTACTTCCCAATGCCTTCCTCTAGGCCCAAATAATGGTGAAGTGTCATGTAGTCGACGTTCACATGACACCACTAGAGGAGAGACAACATACATGTCATCAAAATATCGAACGAAGACCAAATTCACATGACTACTAATAGCAAGACTTCTCCCATGTCCTCAGGAACCAAAGTAACTACTCACAAGACATAATATTGTTCATGATCAGAGGGGTATTAATATGCATAATGGATCTGAACACATGATCTTCCACCAAATAAACCAACTAGCATCAACTACAAGGAGTAATCAAAACTACCAGCAACCCACAGATACCAATCTGAGGTTTGGGTACAAAGATTGGATACAAGAGATGAACTAGGGTTTGAGAGGAGATGGTGCTGGTGAAGATGTTGATGAAGATAGCCCTCCCCAAGATGGGAGAGTTGTTGATGATGACGGCGGTGACGATTTCCCCCTCCCGGAGGGAAATATCCCCAGCAGAACAGCTCTGCCGGAGCCCTAGATTGGTTTCCGCCTTGGTTCCGCCTCGAGACGGCGGCGTCTGGTCCCGAAAGCCTCCTTGGGATTTTTTTCAGGTCAAAACACCTCATATAGGAGAAGATGGGCATCGGGGGCCTTCCGGCTGGCCCACGAGGCAGGGGGGCGCGCCCCCACCCTCGTGGACAGCCGGTGGCTCCCCTCGTGGACTTCTTTCGCCAGATATTTTTTATATTTTCCGAAAGGAAGTTCTATTGAGTTGTGGGGCTTTTGGAGTTGTGCAGAATAGGTTTCCAGAGTTTGCTCCTTTTCCAGCCCAGAATTCCAGCTGCCGGCATTCTCCCTCTTCATGTAAACCTTGAAAAATAAGAGAGAAAAGGCATAAGTATTGTGACAAAACATGTAATAACATCCCATAATGCAATAAATATCGACATATAAGCATGATGCAAAATGGACGTATCAACTCCCCCAAGCTTAGACCTCGCTTGTCCTCAAGCGAAAGCCGATATCGAAAAATATGTCCACATGTTTAGAGATAGAGGTGTCGATAAAAACAAAATACGGACATAAGGGCATCATGATCATTATCATAACAGCAACTTATATAAATATAGTCATATGATTCTTATGCTAAAGTAACAATTCATCCACACTATGAAGTATGAATCATAAACTTCATTGGAAACTAACAAACTTTGATCTCGGTCATTGAAGCAATTGCAATTTATCGTAACATCGGAAAGAGTCAATATAAGAGCTTTTCAGCAAGACTACATACTCAACTATCATATAGTCTTTCACAATTGCTCACACTCACACAATACTTATGTTTATGGAGTTTTAATCGGACACAGAGAAAGATAGGGGCTTATGGTGTTTCCTCCCAACCTTTTACCTCAAGGGTAATGTCAACAGTAATAGATCGTAAAACTCACATCCAAGTGGGTATATATGTCAGGATCTTTCCAACACAATGCGCTTGCCAAAGGATAAAATGTAAAAAGGAAAGGTGGATTTCACCTTGACACTTATAAGGCAAGAATAATAGATAGGCCCTTCGCAGAGGGAAGCAGAGGTTGTCATGTGTTTTTATGGTTGGATGCACAAAGTCTTATCATAGAAGAACTTCACTTTATATTTCCACTTGTGATAAGGACCTTTATTATGCAGTCCGTCGCTTTTATTACTTCCATATCACAAGATCGTATAAAGCTAATTTCTCCCACACTAATAAATCATACATATTTTAGCGAGTTTGCAACATGACAACTTACTTGGAAGGATCTTTCTCAATCCATAGGTAGGTATGGTGGACTCTCATGGCAAAACTGGGTTTAAGGATATATGGAAGCACAAGTAGTATCTCTACTTGGTGCGAGGAGTTTTGGCTAGCATGAGGGGGAAAGGCAAGCTCAACATGTTGGATGATCCATGACAATATACTTTATTTCAGATATATAAGAAGACATAACCCATTATGTTGTCTTCCTTGTCCAACATCAACTCTTTAGCATGTCATACTTCAATGAGTGCTCACAATCATAAAAGATGTCCAAGATAGTATATTTGTATGTGAAGCCTCTATTCTTTTATTACTTCCTATTAATTGCAACGATGACCAAAACTATGTTTGTCAACTCCCAACAACTTTTATTTATCATACTCTTGTATGTGAAGTCATTACTTCCCACAAGATCGATATGATCTCTTTGATACTCTTTATGTTTTCTTTCTTTTTAACATGACCCAAGTGAGGAAATCAAGCCCTTGGCTCAACAATAATCTTTATTATATAGCTCACGGACTCGATTACAAAGGGTAAAGCTCACAAAGCAAAAGATCACAACTAGATCATGCTAACTTTATTCTACTAGATCAAGATACTACCAAAAGGACCGAACTAAGTAAAACGGTAAGATAGGAGTGATGGTGATATGATACCGGGGTCACTCCCCCAGGCTTGGCAGTTGCCAAGGGGAGTGCCCATACCCATATGATTATGTCTCCTTCTTCGGGGGTGGTGATGATGGAGTTGTTGATGATGCATGTAGGCTTGTTGTCCACCTTCCAATGCATGGGTTCACCATCGTAGAAGGATGATCGAGTCTCCGGGATAGTCAAATCTGCAGCCAAACTCATCTTCTTGAATCTATATTCATACTCTTTTGGTTTTGCAGGTCATAGATCTGGGCTTGGAGGTGTTCGATCTTCTCTTGAAGATTGGAGATAGCTTCCCCAAAGATCCTTGAGTCCAGCTTGAGGTTGTTGGCGAGCTCTGAGATCATCATGTGGTTGGCGTTGAGTCCTCGTTCCACCATACCTTGGCACTTGAAAACTTGCTGCTCCATTGCTTCGAGTCTTGTCTCCACGCTTCCGGTCCTTCTTGGCCCCTCAACATCACGGATGTGCAGCACCCCTCATGCAACTCCATGGTTTAGGGGTGGTGTAGCACCTCCTCAAGGTAGGGGTTGATGACCTTCTCGAAGAACTTGTCCATGAGGGTGTTGGAGGACGCCATAATGATCTAGATCTATCAAAAACAGCAGCTCAAAACGAAAACACAGGATTTTTGCGTGATACAGAGGTCAAAACCTTCGGGAGTATATATAATGAATTTTTACCGACCAAAAGGAGTAACCCACAAGAAACCGGAGTCCAGGGGACACACGGGGTGGCCACGAGGCAGGGGGCGCGCCCTCCACCCTCGTGGACGGCCCGTGTCTCTTCCGGACTGCGGCTTATTTTTCTATTTTTCTAAATATTCCAAAACGGAGAAAATTTGCCTTTAGAACTGTTTTGGAGTCGGTTTACTTACCGTATCACATACCTCTTCCTTTTCGGAGGCTGAATCGTTCTGGAAAGTGTCCCTTATGTATTCCTCCGGGGTTACGGTTTCAATAACATTGGTTTCAACATTTATAGGATTACCTGAGATATAATGTTTGATTCTTTGACCGTTCACCACCTTCAGATTTGTGCTTTCGAAGTTGTTGATTTTTATGGCGCCGGAATGATAGACCTCCTCGATAACCTAAGGTTCTTCCCACTTGGACAGAAGTTTTCCTGCAAAAAATCTTAAACGAGAGTTGTATAGCAATACATAATCACCTACGTTAAATTCACGCTTTTGTATCCTTTTGTCATGCCATCTTTTAACTTTTTCTTTAAACAGCTTGGCATTCTCGTAAGCCTGGGTTCTCCATTCATCGAGACAGCTAATGTCAAATAACCTCTTCTCACCGGCAAGTTTGAAATCATAATTGAGCTCTTTAATAGCCCAATATGCCTTATGTTCTAGCTCAAGAGGTAAGTGACAAGCTTTTCCATACACCATCTTATATGGAGACATGCCCATAGGATTTTTGTATGCTGTTCTGTAGGCCCATAATGCATCATCAAGTTTCTTGGACCAATTCTTCCTAGACCTATTAACTGTCTTTTGCAAGATTAGTTTCAACTCCCTATTACTTAGTTCTACTTGACCACTAGTCTGTGGGTGATAAGGGGATGCAATTCTATGGTTGACATCATACTTTGCAAGCATCTTACGGAAAGCACCATCAATAAAGTGTGAACCACCACCAGTCATTAGATATCTAGGAACTCCAAACCTCGGAAATATAACTTCTTTAAGCATCTTAATAGAAGTGTTATGATCAGCGCTACTAGTTGGAATAGCTTCTACCCACTTAGTAACGTAATCAACATCAACTAGAATATGTGTGTACCCATTAGAGGCAGGAACAGGTCCCATATAATCAAAGCCCCAAACATCAAATGGTTCAATAACAAGTGAATAATTCATAGGCATTTCTTGATGTCTACTAATATTACCAATTCGTTGACATTCATCACAAGATAATACAAACTTACGGGCATCCTTGAAGAGAGTAGGCCAATAAAAACCGGATTGCAATACCTTGTGTGCAGTTCTATCTCCTGCATGGTGTCCTCCATAAGCTTTGGACTGGCACTTGCATAGGATCTGTTCCTATTCATGCTTAGGCACACAACGTCTAATAATACCATCTACTCCTTCTTTATAAAGATGTGGATCATCCCAGAAGTAATGTCTCAAATCATAGAAGAACTTTTTCTTTTGCTGGTATGTGAAGCTAGGAGGTATAAACTTAGCAACAATATAATTAGCATAATCAGCATACCATGGAGCAGTACGAGAAGTATTTATGACAGCTAATAGTTCATTAGGAAAGCTATCATCAATAGGTTGTGGGTCATCAAGTATATTCTCTAACCTAGACAAGTTATCTACTACGGGGTTCTCAACTCCCTTTCTTTCAATAATATGCAAGTCAAATTCTTGTAGCAAGAGAACCCATCTAATAAGTCTGGGCTTAGCATCTTTCTTTTCCATAAGGTATTTGATAGCAGCATGATCAGTGTGAATAGTTACTTTAGAATCAACAATATAGGGTCTAAACTTATCACAAGCAAACACAACTGCTAAAAATTCTTTCTCAGTGGTAGCATAATTTCTTTGGGCACTATCTAGAGTTTTACTAGCATATTGGATAACATTCAATTTATTATCAACTCTTTGCCCTAAAACAGCTCCTACGGCATAATCACTAGCATCGCACATAATCTCAAAGGGTAAATTCCAGTCAGGAGGCTGGACAATAGGTGCAGAGATCAATGCTTTCTTAAGTATTTCAAATGCTTCCAGACAATCATCAACAAAGACAAAAGGAATATCTTTTTGTAAGAGATTAGTTAGAGGCTTGGAGATTTTGGAGAAGTCCTTTATGAACCTCCTATAAAACCCGACATGACCAAGGAAACTTCGTATACCTTTGATGTCCTTAGGGCATGGCATCTTTTCAATAACATCGACTTTAGCTTTGTCAACTTCAATACCTCTTTCAGAAATTTTATGTCCCAAGACGATGCCTTCATTAACCATAAAGTGTCACTTCTCCCAATTCAAGACAAGGTTAGTGTCTTCACATCTCTGCAAAACTCGATCAAGGTTGCTTAAGCAATCATCAAAAGAAGTTCCGTAAACGGAGAAATCATCCATGAAAACCTCAACAATCTTTTCACAAAAGTCAGAGAAAATAGCCATCATGCATCTTTGAAAGGTAGCAGGTGCATTACATAAACCAAAAGGCATACGTCTATAAGCAAAGGTACCGAAAGGACAAGTAAAAGTGGTCTTTTCTTGATCCCCTTTTGACACAGGTATTTGAGAGAAACCAGAATAACCATCTAGAAAGCAGAAATGAGTATGTTTGGATAACCTTTCTAGCATTTGATCAATGAATGGCAAGGGGTAATGATCTTTCTTAGTAGCTATATTTAACTTACGGAAATCAATTACCATCCTATAACCTGTAACTATTCTTTGTGGGATCAATTCATCTTTATCATTAGGAACGACAGTCATACCTCCTTTCTTAGGGACACAATGGACATGACTTACCCACTGGCTATCAGCAACTGGATAGATAATACCTGCCTCCAGAAGCTTTAGATTTTCCTTTCTTACCACTTCTTTCATCTTAGGATTTAACCGTCGCTGATGATCAATAACCGGTTTAGCATTTTCTTCCAATTTTATCTTGTGTTGGCATATAGTGGGACTAATGCCCTTAAGATCATCCAGAGTATATCCAATAGCAGCACGATGCTTCTTCAGAGTTTTCAATAAGTTTTCTTCTTCCTGCTCTGAAAGGTTAGCACTAATAATAACAAGATATATCTTCTTTTCATCAAGATAAACATACTTAAGATTATCAGGCAAAGGTTTAAGTTCAAACACGGGATCATCCTTGGGTGGAGGAGGATCCCCTAGGATTTCAACATGCAAGCTGTTTTTCAATACGGGTCCTGTTGAAGGAATATTTCATCTATTTACCTTCTCTCATTCATATGCATATCATTTTCGTGGTCTAGCAAGTATTGTTCTAAAGGATCATTAGGTGGCACGGCAATAGAAGCAAGACCAATAATTTCATCTTCACTGGGTGGTGCCTTTTCAAGGGGTTGTCTACGGAATTTAGCAAAGTTAAAATCATGAGACATATCCCCTAACCCAACAGTGACAATATCTTTCACGCAGTCTATCTTGGCGTTAACAGTATTCAAGAAGGGTCTACCAAATATAATGGGACATAATTCATCTTGTGGAGAACTAAGAAAAAGGAAATCAGCAGGGTATTTAACCTTCCCACACAAGACTTCTACATCTCTAACAATCCCAACTGGTGAAATAGTATCTGTATTAGCATGCTTATTAATAGTAACATCAATCCCTTCTAACTCAACAGGTGCAATATCACAAATCAAAAGGGATAATGCTCGCACTAGCACCTACGTCGCATAAACCATGATAACAATGATCTCCTATCTTAATAGAGATAACAGACAAGCCTACAATAGGTTTATGTTTATTCCTAGCATTGGGTTTGGCTATTCTAGCAGACTCTTCTTGGAGGTAAATAACATGTCCATCTAAATCTGCTACCAAGAGATCCTTAACCATAGCAACACTAGGTTCAACTTTAATTTGCTCAGAGGGTGTAGGTTTTCTAGTATTACTCTTACGAACTACAGTTGAAGCTTGAGCATGATCCTTTATCCTAACAGGGAAAGGTGGTTTCTCAATATAAGCGGTAGGAATAACAGGATCAACATTATAAGTGATGGTCTTTTCTTCAACTTTAATAGGTTCAACTACTTTTACCTCAATAGTGGGATGGTATTTAAACCACTTCTCCTTGGGGAGATCAACATGAGTAGCAAAAGATTCACAGAAAGAAGCTACTATCTCAGAGTCAAGTCCATATTTAGTGCTAAACTCACGGAAAACATCGGTACCCATGAAAGCTTTAACACAATCAAACTTAGGGGTCATACCTGACTCCTTACCTTCGTCGAGATCCCAATCTTCAGAGTTGCGTTTAATTCTTTCCAATAAATCCCATTTGAAGTCAATAGTCTTCATCATATAAGAGCCAGAACAAGAAGTATCGAGCATGGAGCGATTATTAAGAGAAAGCCGAGCATAAATTTTTTGAATGATCATTTCTCTTGAGAGCTCATGATTGGGGCATGAATATAACATTGACTTAAGCCTCCCCCAAGATTGAGCGATGCTTTCTCCTTCGAAAGGCCAGAAATTATAAATATAATTACGATCACGATGAACCTGGTGCATAGGGTAGAACTTTTGATAAAATTCCAACTTCAGACGATTATTGTTCCATGATCCCATGTCATCGCATAGCCTAAACCATGTCAATGCATCTCCCTTCAAAGATAAAGGGAAGACCTTCTTCTTGATAACATCCTCAGGCATACCTGCAAGCTTAAACAATCCACAAACCTCATCCACATAGAATAGGTGTAAGTCGGGATGCAACGTTCCATCTCCTGTAAAAGGGTTTTCAAGCAGTTTCTCTATCATACCCGAAGGAATCTCAAAGCAAACATTTTCAATAGGTGCAGTAGGTTGAGGAGCAACTCTTTGCTCTTCTGTTCGGGGTGAAGATACCCGAACAAGCCCCTCGAAGGATTTTGAGCCATAGTAACAAGTGACAATAAATTTCAGCACACTTTATAAATTTTTCCTTACCAAATTCCACTAACCAAAGGCGCTTCACTCCCCGGCAACGGCACCAGAAAAGAGTCTTGATGATCCACAAGTGTAGGGGATCTATCTAGTCCTTTTGATAAGTAAGAGTGTCGAACCCAACGAGGAGCAGAAGGAAATGATAGGCAGTTTTCAAGTAAGGTATTTTCTGCAAGCACTGAAATTATAAGTAACATATAGTTTTGTGATAAGGTAATTGGTAGCAAGTGACAAACGGTAAAAGTAAATAAGGTGCAGCAAGGTGGCCCAATACTTTTTGTAGCAAAGGACAAGCCTGGACAAACTCTTATATAAAGGAAAGCGCTCCCGAGGACACATGGGAATTGTCGTCAAGCTAGTTTTCATCACAATCATCCGATTCGCGTTCGGTACATTGATAATTTGGTATGTGGGTGGACCGGTGCTTGGGTGCTGCCCTTACTTGGACAAGCCTCCCACTTATGATTAACCTCTAATGCAAGCATCCGCAACTACAAAAGAAGTATTAAGGTAAACCTAACCATAGCCTGAAACATATGGATCCAAATCAACCCCTTACGAAGCAACGCATAAACTAGGGTTTAAGCTTCTGTCACTCTAGCAACCCATCATCTTCTTATTACTTCCCAATGCCTTCCTATAGGCCCAAATAATGGTGAAGTGTCATGTAGTCGACGTTCACATGACACCACTAGAGGAGAGACAACATACATCTCATCAAAATATCGAACGAAGACCAAATTCACATGACTACTAATAGCAAGACTTCTCCCATGTCCTCAGGAACCAAAGTAACTACTCACAAGACATAATATTGTTCATGATCAGAGGGGTATTAATATGCATAATGGATCTGAACACATGATCTTCCACCAAATAAACCAACTAGCATCAACTACAAGGAGTAATCAAAACTACTAGCAACCCACAGATACCAATCTGAGGTTTGGGTACAAAGATTGGATACAAGAGATGAACTAGGGTTTGAGAGGAGATGGTGCTGGTGAAGATGTTGATGAAGATAGCCCTCCCAAAGATGGGAGAGTTGTTGATGATGACGGCGGTGACGATTTCCCCCTCCCGGAGGGAAATATCCCCGACAGAACAGGTCTGCCGGAGCCCTAGATTGGTTTCCGCCTCGGTTCCGCCTCGAGACGGCGGTGTCTGGTCCCAAAAGCCTCCTTGTGATTTTTTTCAGGTCAAAACACCTTATATAGGAGAAGATGGGCATCGGGGGCCTTCCGGCTGGCCCACGAGGCAGGGGGTGCGCCCTAGGAAAGGGGGCGCGCCCCCCACCCTCGTGGACAGCCGGTGGCCCCCCTCGTGGACTTCTTTCGCCAGATATTTTTTATATTTTCAGAAACGAAGTTTTGTTGAGTTTCAGGGCTTTTGGTGTTGTGCAGAATAGGTTTCCAGAGTTTGCTCCTTTTCCAGCGCAGAATTCCAGCCGCCGGCATTCTCCCTCTTCATGTAAACCTTAAAAAATAAGAGATAAAAGGCATAAGTATTGTGACAAAACATGTAATAACAACCCATAATACCATAAATATCAACATATAAACATGATGCAAAATGGACATATCACATGTGTGCAGTACTTTGTTTTGATGACTTGTAGATTTTTGCAATAAGTATGTGATTTCTTTATGACTAATGTTGAGTCCATGGATTATACACACTCTCTCCCTTTCACGATTGCTAGCCTCTCGTGTACCGTGCAACTTTCGCCGGTACCATACACCCACCATATATCTTCCTCAAAACAGCCACCATACCTACCTATCATGGCATTTCCATAGCCATTCCGAGATATATTGCCATGCAACTTTCCACCATTCCATTTATTATGACACACTTCATCGTTGTCATATTGCCATGCATGATCATGTAGTTGACATCGTATTTGTGGAAAGGCCACCATGCATAATTTTTCATACATGGCACTCTTGATTCATTGCACATCCCGGTACACCGCCGGATGCATTCATATAGAGTCATATTTTGTTCTAGTATCGAGTTGTAATTTAATAGAAGTGTGATGATCATCATTATTAGAGCATTGTCCCAGAAAAAAAGAAAAAAGGAGAAAGGCCAAAAAAAGGAAAGGCCAAATAAAAAGAAGAAGGAAAGGCCAAAAAAAAGAAAAAAAAGAGGGACAATGCTACTATCTTTTTTTCCACACTTGTGCTTCAAAGTAGCACCATGATCTTCATGATAGAGAGTCTCTTGTTTTGTCACTTTTATATACTAGTGAGAATTTTCATTATAGAACTTGGCTCGTATATTCCAACGATGGGCTTCCTCAAATGCCCTAGGTTTTCGTGAGCAAGCAAGTTGGATGCACACCCACTTAGTTTCTTTTGTTGAGCTTTCATACATTTATAGCTCTAGTGCATCCGTTGCATGGCAATCCCTACTCACCCACATTGATATCTATTGATGGGCATCTCCATAGCCCATTAATATGCCTAGTTGATGTGAGACCATCTTCCTCCTTTTTGTCTTCTCCACAACCACCACTCTATTCCACCTATAGTGCTATATCCATGGCTCACGCTCTTGTATTGCGTGAAAATTGAAAAAAAATTAAGTATGAAACAATTGCTTGGCTGAAACCGGGGTTGTGCATGATTTGGGTATTTTGTGTGACGAAGATGAAGCATAACCAAACTATATGATTTTGTAGGGATGAACTTTCTTTGTCCATGTTATTTTGAGAAGACATAATTGCTTTGTTAGTATGCTTGAAGTATTGTTATTCTTATGTCAATATTAAACTTTTGTCTTGAATCTTTCGGATCTGAACATTCATGCCACAATAAAGAAAATTACATTGAGAATTATGTTGGGTAGCATTCCACATAAAAAATTCTGTTTTTATCATTTACCTACTCGAGGACGAGGAGGAATTAAGCTTGGGCATGCTTGATACGTCTCCAACGTATCTATAATTTTTTATTGTTCAATGCTATTATATTATTTGTTTTGGATGTTTAATGGGCTTTATTATACATTTTATATTATTTTTGGGACTAACCTACTAACCCAAGGCCCAGTGCAAATTCCTGTTTTTTGCCTATTTCAGTGTTTCGCAGAAAAGGAATATCAAACGGAGTCCAAATGGAATGAAACCTTTGGGAGGATCGTTTTTGGAACAAACGCAACCCAGGAGACTTGGAGTACACGCCAGGGAAGCCACAAGGTGGCCATGAGGCAGGGGGCGCGCCCAGGGGGGTAGGCGCGCCCCCACCCTCGTGGGCCCCTCATAGCTCCACCGACATGCTCCCTCCTCCTATATATACTCATATACCTTGAAAACATCCGAGAGCACCACAAAACCCGATTTCCACCGCCGCAACCTTCTGTACCCGTGAGATCCCATCTTGGGTCCTGTTCTGGAGCTCCATCGGAGGGGGAATCGATCACGGTGGGCTTCTACATCAACACCATAGCCTCTCCGATGAGTTGTGAGTAGTTTACCACAGACCTTCGGGTCCACAGTTATTAGCTAGATAGATTCTTCTCTCTCTTTGGATCTCACTACAAAGTTCTCCTCGATCTTCTTGGAGATCTATTTGATGTAATTCTTATTGCGGTGTGTTTGTCAAGATCCGATGAATTGTGGGTTTATGATCAAGATTATCTATGAACAATACTTGGTTCTTCTCTGAATTCTTATATGCATGATTAAAATATCTTTGCAAGTCTCTTTGAATTATCAGTTTGGTTTGGCCTACTAGATTGATCTTTCTTGCAATGGGAGAAGTGCTTATCTTTGGGTTCAATCTTGCGGTGTCCTTTCCCAGTGACAGCAGGGGCAGCAAGGCACGTATTGTATTGTTGCCATCGAGGATAAAAAGATGGGGTTTATATCATATTGCATGATTTTATCCCTCTACATCATGTCATCTTGCTTAAGGTGTTACTCTGTTCTTATGAACTTAATACTCTAGATGCATGCTGGGTAGCGGTCGATGTGTGGAGTAATAGTAGTAGATGCATAATCGTTTTGGTCTACTTGTCACGGACGTGATGCCTATATACATGATCATGCCTAGATATTCTCATAACTATGCGCTTTTCTATCAATTGCTCGACAGTAATTTGTTCACTCACCGTAGAATCGGTTATCTTGAGAGAAGCCACTAGTGAAACCTATGGCCCCGGGGTCTATCTTCCATCATATTAATCTTCCATCAACTAGTTATATTTACTGTTCTTTTATTTTGCAATTCTTACTTTCAATATATACAACAAAAACACCAAAAATATTTATCCTATTATCTCTATCAGATCTCACTTTTGCAAGTGGCCGAGAAGGGATTGACAACCCCTTTATCGCGTTGGTTGCAAGGTTGTTATTTGTTTGTGCAGGTACGAGGAACTTGCATGTAGTCTCCTACTGGATTGATACCTGTTGGGGAATGTAGTATTTAAAAAAAATCCTACAATCACGCAAGATCTATCTAGGGGAATCATAGCAACAAGCAGGGAGAGTGTGTCTACGTACCCTCTTAGACCGGAAGCGGAAGTGTCTAGTGACGCGGTTGATGTAGTCGAACGTCTTCGCGATCCAACCGATCCAAGCACTGAACGTACGGCACCTCCGTGTTCAGCACACGTTCAGCTCGATGACGTCCCATGAGCTCTTGATCCAGTTGAGCGTCATGTGAGATTTTCGTCAGCACGATGGCGTGGTGATGGTGATGATGAAGCTACCGGCGCAGGGCTTCGCCTAAGCACTGCAACGATATGACCGAGGTGTGTATCTGTGGGGAGGGGCAATGCACATGGCTAAAATAAACTTGTGTCTCTATGGGGTGCCCCTTGGCCACGTATATAAAGGAGGAGAGGAGGAGAGGGCCGGCCCTCCAATGGCGCACCCAAGGGTGGAGTCCTACTCCCACTAGGAGTAGGATTCCACCTTTCCTAATAGGAGTAGGAGAAGAAGGA
>LR738714.1:735791415-735907242 GCA_902687465.1 Secale cereale | reverse complement strand
AAGGGGGGGGGGGGAGAGGGAGAAGGAAACGGGGGCCGCGCCCCCACCCCTTGTCCAATTCGGTTTGAGCAGGGGGGAGGCGCCGCGCCACCTCTTGGCCCTTCTCCTCTCTCTCTCCACTAAAGCCCAATAAGGCCCATTACTTCTCCGACGAATTCCCGTAACTCCCCGGTACTTCGAAAAATACACAAATCACTCGAAACCTTTCCGATGTCTGAATATAGCCTTCCAGTATATCGATCTTTACGTCTCGACCATTTCGAGACTCCTCGTCATGTTCATGATCTCATCCGGGACTCCGAACAAATGTCGGTCATAAAATCACATAACTCATAATACAAATCATCATCGAACGTTAAGCCTGCGGACCCTACGGGTTCGAGAACTATGTAGACATGACCGAGACACATCTCCGGTCAATAACCAATAGCGGAACATGGATGCTCATATTGGCTCCTACATATTCTACGAAGATCTTTATCGGTCAAACCGCATATCAACATACGTAGTTCCCTTTGTCATCGGTATGTTACTTGCCCGGGATTCGATCGTCGGTATCATCATACCTAGTTAATATCATTACCGGCAAGTCTCTTTACTCGTTCCGTAATACATCATCTCGTGACTAACTCATTAGTCGTTTGCTAGCAAGGCTTATTATGATGTGTATTACCGAGAGGGCCCAGAGATACCTCTCCGACACTCGGAGTGACAAATCCTATTCTTGATCTATGCCAACACCACAAACACTTTTGGAGACACCTATAGAGCATCTTTATAATCACCCAGTTATGTTGTGACGTTTGATAGCACACTAGGTGTTCCTACGGTATTCAGGAGTTGCATAATCTCATAGTCATAGGAACATGTATAAGTCATGAAGAAAGCAATAGCAATAAAACAAACGATCATAGTGCTAAGCTAACGGATGGGTCTTGTCCATCGCATCATTCTCTAATGATGTGATCCCGTTCATCAAATGACAACACATGTCTATGGTTAGGAAACATAACCATCTTTGATCAACGAGCTAGTCAAGTACAGGCATACTAGGGACACTCTGTTTTGTCTATGTATTCACACATGTACTAAGTTTCCGGTTAATACAATTCTAGCATGAATAATAAACATTTATCATGATATAAGGAAATATAATAACAACTTTATTATTGGCTCTAGGGCATATTTCCTTCAATACCTTGGTTCTCAAAAACTGAGGGAAATACTTACGCTACTTTGCTGCATCACCCTTTCCTCCTCAAGGGAAAAATAACGCATGCTCGAGAGGTAGCAGTATGCTGATTATGCTAATTATATTGTCGCCAAATAAATACACCTAGTTTCACATACCAACAAAAGAAAATAGTTCTTCTATGATTTGAGACATTACTTCTGGGGTGACCCACATCTTTATAAAGGAGTAGATGGTATTATTAAATGTTGTGTACTTCAGCATGAACTGGAACAAATCCTACAGAAATGTCACTCTGAAGCTTATGGAGGACATCATGCGGGAGACATAACTGCTCACAAGGTATTACAATCTAGTTTTTATTGGCCTACTCTCTTCAAGGATGCTCGTAAGTTTGTCTTATCTTGTGATGAATGTCAAAGAATTGGTATTATCTGTAAGCGCCAAGAAATTCATGTGAATTATTCACTTGCTGTTGAACCATTTGGTGTATGGGGTTTTGATTATATGGGACCTTTTCCTTCCTCTAATGGGTATACTCATATTTTGGTTGATGTTGATTACATTACTAAGTGGGTAGAATCTATTCCAACTAGTAGTGCTGATCACAACACTTCCATTAAAATGCTTAAACAATTATTTCCCCTAGGTTTAGAGTTCCTAGATATTTAATGACTGATGGTGGTTCACACTTTATTCATGGAGCTTTCCGTAAAATGCTTGCCAAGTATGATGTTAACCACATAATTGCATCCCCCTATCATCCTCAATCTAGTGGTCAAGTTGAACTTAGCAATAGAGAAATACAATTAATATTACGAAAGGCTGTCAACAGGCCTCGAAAGAATTGGTCCAAGAAATTGGATGATGCACTTTGGGCCTACAGAACAGCTTATAAAAATCCTATGGGTATGTCTCCCTATAAAATGGTTTATGGAGAGGCTTGTCATTTACCTCTTGAGTTAGAACATAAAGCATATTGGGAAGTTAAAGAACTCAACTATGATTTCAAACTTGCCGGTGAAAAGAGGTTATTTGATATTAGTTCACTAGATGAATGGCGAACTCAAGCTTATGAAAATATCAAACTTTTCAAAGAGAAGGTTAAAAGATGGCATGATAAAAGAATCCAAAAGCGGGAATTCAAAGTGGGTGAATATGTTTTATTGTACAACTCTCATTTTAGATTCTTTGTAGGAAAACTTCTCTCTAAATGGGAAGGACCATATGTTCTCTAAGAGGTTTATCGTTCTGGAGCTATCAAAATAAATAATGCCGAAGGTACTAACCCG
Source organism: Secale cereale (assembly GCA_902687465.1). Lineage (NCBI taxonomy): Eukaryota > Viridiplantae > Streptophyta > Magnoliopsida > Poales > Poaceae > Secale > Secale cereale. The sequence goes on along the minus strand of LR738714.1, from coordinate 735,904,758 downwards.
AAGGTGGTCAATGGTCAAAGAATCAACATTATATCTCAGGTACGCCTATTAATGTTGAAAGAAATATTATCCAAACCATGACACATGAGGAACACACAAAAGAAACCTTCCGGAACACTCCAGAATCGTGAAAAAAGGGTGGTACGTGATACGGTAAGTAAATGGACTCCGAAAAATCTGCAAAAATATTTTTTATGAGTTTTGGAATATTACAAAAAATAGGAAAATAATAAGCAACCAGGAAGGCACCCCTGGTGGGCAAAAGACATCATGTCTTCTTCCTCCCCCAACAACGTAGAAGACGGTGCTTGGCTGAAGAAGATAGAATTGAGGAGGGAGGAGTCAAAGGAAGCCAGCAAGAGTGGCAAGAGCAAGGAAGTTGAGGAAGATAAAACCCCCTGCAATAGGGCAGGCCTTACCCATGGAAGAGGAAGAAGAAGATATCCTTTAACCATACTATGAATATCTTACCCCCACTGAACTTGAAGATTTTAAGATCATCTGAACGGTCCGTGTCCAAAACAAATTTCTCACTCGTGAAAACCTCATGTTGCAAGAACACATCATTGCTCTCCAAAGCGTCCTCCGTAGATTGGAGCGTCTTTTGAGCCTGAAGTGTGAACCTTCTGCCTCATCATCACCACCAACGCCTTCTTCACCACCAAAGGAAAATTGAATATCGGGTATGGGCACTCCCCTTGTCTTGTGCGAAGCTTGGGGGAGGTGCCCCGGTATCGTATCAAACCACCTCTTTTGCCTTTATTTACCTTAGTTCGATTAGTTATCTTTTGAATTAGTTGAATAAAAGTTTAGTTTGAGTTTGCTTAGTATTATATCTATCTATCTATCTATGTAATCGTGTGCGATATATATAATAAAGTTTAGTTTGAATTTTGCTTTCTTAACTTCTTTGTCTTAAGCAAAATAAACCAAACTAAATGAAAAAGATCATATGTGTCGGGGAAACTGATCGCCCACGAACACCTATGGGACCGGAGCCCCTTTTCGGTATGGCAAGGGGGCAGAGGATGCACGAAGAGCGGATCGAGGCAGTCACACGAGCAGTTTACCTAGGTTCGGGCCGCACGAATGCGTAAAACCCTACTCCTGCCTTGGTTTGTAGTGCGTTCTGGGCTCGAGAGCGAGAAGAACTACAGTGCTAATCGCTAGCAGTACCGAGCGTGAGAGTGATCGAAGATCGGAACCCCCCTACGTTGCGCATGGGCCTCCTTTTATAGGTCAAAGGGGTCACCGACAGGTGGCAACGCAGTCGAGGGTAAAAACGTAAAATGGGTGGTAGTTGGAACAGTGTTGCATAGTGCTCTATACCTAACTCTGACGGCAGGGGACAAGGGCTTTAAATGCCCGTCGCCGTCGCCCTAAACAGTGTAAAAAGCGTCCGTCAGGGCGCCACCGTCCGCCAGGACGGTGGCCTTGTCATCGCAGCTTGCCACCGTGTACCCCAGGCTGCACAGCCTTCCGCCACGTGCGCCTGGAAGGGCCCCAGGGCGACGCGTGGTCAGATGAGCTGGAGCGCGGGCACTTAGTGGAAGCTTGCCGCGGCAAGCGCCTTGCCGCGCCCGGGAGCTTGTCGCTCTCCGGGCCTTGCCGGGACGCGTGGCGCGTCGCGGCAAGTCTCTTGAAATGCCATGTTTGGCCTTCCCGGCAAGCTCCTCTTGCCAGGGTCCTGTGCCAAAGAAGTGATCTTGAGCCTTGAGAGTCCTTCCCGGCAAGCCCCTCTTGCCGGGGCCTTGTTTCTTTAACTTGAATACTTTGTTCTTGAATGGCTCCAAAGGAACCACTGTGGGCCTTGGCGGTCGCACGGCAAGCCCCGCCACGGGACGCTGCAACTGCCCGTGCACAAGTTCGGGATACTAAGGTACCCCTACTTTAGTACACCGACAGGAGCCCCCGGGCCTGGGCCATACACGGTGCCGAGCGCTGTTGGGCCAGGCCCAAAACAGTGCACGGGCACGCGCGGCCCGCGACACACCGTATCCCACTCTGTATCCACCGCGCCCCTCCCTAACGGCACGCGTCAATCGCGGAGTCGTGGGAGAGATCGTGGCCTGTTTCTTTAATGGGGAAATGCGGAACGTCCCCCACTCCCCCCTTAAAAGCAGGGGAAGCAGGGGCAGTTCTTTCCATTCGCCCATTGCTTCTTCATCCTCCAGAAACCCCCGCCGCTCCCCTCCTCCCCGAAGGTCGAAAGAGAGCAGCGCTCCGCCCCCCTCTCCGCCGCCGCCAGCATCACCTGTGCCGTCGACTTCCTCCATCGTCCCCGCCATGGCCCCGAAGGGCGAGAAGGCGAAGGCCGCGAAGTCCGCCAAGGCGCAGCGGCTGACAGCAATGCGGAAGAAGATGGCGGTCTTCCCGCCAAAGCTAGATGCGGAGGAGCTGAAGGAAACCTTCTACCTCTTCTGGTCGAGGGAGACAAAGGCGCATCCACGCACAAAGGTACTCCCCGCCGTGGCCTGCGAGATGTTCCCCGGTGGCTATGCCATTTTTGCTCTGTTCTTCTACTGCGGGCTCTGCCCGCCCTTCTCGGAGTTCTTCTGTGATATCACGAACACCTACGGGTTTCATCTCCTTGACTTCACCCCAAACGCCGTCTTGACCATGAACATTTTCGCACATCTGTGCGAAAATTTCGTCGTAGTTTACCCCAATGTAGCCCTCTTCCGCCATTATTTCATACCTCGAGTCGAGTCGGGGTCACCTCTGTCTGGCGGGATCTCTTGGATCTTTAGGCTTCATAAGAAAGGGGCTTCCTTGACGGGGGAGCTCCGCGGCAAGTGGGATGAGTGGATGGCTGATGGGCCTCTAACCCCTCGTTGGTTACCCCAAGTGGAAGGTGTAAGATGCAGTGTTGTGGAAGTTTTTCCCTTAGCAAAGATGCCAAGGATCGAATCCCCAGAGACTCCTAGGTTCAACAAGTAGGTGTCAACTGCTAACGGCGCCAGATATTACCAATCAATGTGGACCTGCACACAGATACAAATAACTTTGCTCCCAACGAGTACAGAGAGGTTGTCAATCCCTCCAGCCTTGTAGTTCACAAAGGATTAAACGCAAATGATAGTAGTGATAGATAATGTTTTGCAATAGTAAGTAAAAGCGAAAAGTAAATAGCGGATGTGATCAATGATGGTAATATGGACCAGAGTCTCATGATGTTCACTAGTGATGTCTCTCTCCCAAAAGACGATAAAACAGCTATGTGAGGTAAACGAATTACAGCTGGGCAATTGACAGGACCTACGAGCGCAAACCAATGCTGATTACATTGCAAGAGAGGTTGAGTTTCAAAGCATGGGCGGTACGCCAAAGTAAGTAGACCGAAATCCATCAATATCTACTACTAATCATCCACCTTGAGATATCTATCCAGAACATCTCGCTGGTATTAAGTTGCGAGCCCCACCCATAGTGTAAACTCAAAGCAACAGACAACTGCATTAAAAGAACTTTGCGTAAAGTAAACAATCCTTGCACCCGCGGGCACAAGCACCGTTGTTTCCCCCCTTGTGGCAACAGCACATCCCCTAGACTCATGTTTCTGTCACTCAAACTAGTCATCGAGGGGCATGAACCCACAATCGAGCATAACGTTCCCTCTTGGAGTCACTACCTACTACTTGGCCAAAGCAATAAATAACAACGGAGAACATGCAAGAATTACTTATGAACATAAATATAAAAGAGGTAGATCAAATATATTACTCAAGAACAATCTGAACATAATCTCATAATCCATCGGATCCCAGCAAACTCATCATAGCAACAGCATAAGGATTACATATGTGCCTCGATCATGTAGGGCAGCTCACGAGGACTAATTAGTGAAGCACAAGTACGGGAGGAGAACATCACATAGCTACTGGTCATGGACTCATGGTCCAAGGGAGACTACTCACAACTCATCCGGGAGGCGTCCATGGTGGTGGAGAGGCTCCCGATGGTGATCCTCCCCTCCGGCAGGGTGCCGGGAAGAGTTCTCCTGGTGCTCCCGATCTTGGAAGCGGCGGCGGCGGCAGAACAGAGATGAGATCACGAAAAAGAGTTCCCGTCCCGAGGGTTTCGAAGGACGCTCTAAATATATGCCAAAGGGGGGCACCAGACGGGGCTCGGGGGGCCCAGGCGCCCCCCGGCGCGGCCCAGGGGGGGGGGGCGCCGCCAAGGCGCCTGGAGCCCTGGTGCCCCCCCGGCTGTCCTTCGGGCGCAAGGTAGGTTCTGGAACGCTGATTTTTTATATAATTTTTCTGGATTTTTCCTGGCAGTTCTCGTAATGTGAAAACCTGAAATACAAAGACAACCGAAAACAGAAACTGGCACTGGGGTGCACTGGATTAGTAGGTTAGTCCAAATATGATCAAAAGTGTATGGAAGTGTATAAATATCATAGCAATATCACCCAAAAGTGGCATGGAGCAAGCAAAAATTATAGATACGTTTTGGACGTATCAACATCCCCAAGCTTAATTCCTGCTCGTCCTCGAGTAGGTAAATGATAACAAGAATAATTTCTGTGGTGACATGCTATTAACCGTATAGGACTTTTCATAGTCATATGACAAAAGCTTACTGAGACAATGAATCTATAGTAATTAAGTTGCCTCATGAGAAAATCACAAATGACTGAAAGTTTTACAATATGAAACTGAAGCATCAAAAAGATTTGCAATGAACATGATGTGCAAATATGATAAAGTGATATCTAGCTTGCCCCCTTTAGTGAAGCAAAACATAAATGCAGGGGCACCTTCAAGGTTTAAGTGATGACTAGATACAATGATTTCAAAATAAACGATATCACAATCATGCAAAGGACAATGCTACTTTAGAACAATGCACATTACACTTAGAATGACAATCATGCTCTCAGTAGTTGGTGCTTTAAAAGGAGGTGGAGACTCAACATAAAAGTAAAAGAATGGTTATGTGCTAGAGCTTTTTATTTTGAAAACATAGAAGCAATTTTGTCAACGGTAGTAGTACTTCATATGTGTCATGCATGAGACATCCTATAAGTTGCAAGCCTCATGCATCGAATACCAATAGTGCTCGCACCTTGTCCTAATTAGCTCGGATTTCCATGGATTGTCATTGCATTACATATGTTTCAACCAAGTGTCACAAAGGGGTACCTCTATGCCACCTGTACAAAGGTCCAAGGAGATAAATCACATTTGATTTCTCGTTTTTGATAGATCTCAACTTGAGGACATCCATACCGGGACAACATAGAAAATAGATAATGGACTCCTCTTTAATGCATAAGCATATTCTCATAAGAGATTGAGGATTAATGTCCAAGCTAAAACTTCCACCATGATACATGGCTTTGGTTGGCGGCCCAATGTTCTTCTCTAACAATATGCATACTCATTCAACCCATGGCAAATCACCCTTACTTCAGACAAGACGAACATGCATATCAACTCACATGATATTCAACAAAAGTGTGACAGTTGATGGCGTCCCCAGAAACATGGTTACCGCTCAGCAAGCAACTTATAAGAAATAAGATACATAGGCAACATATTCTTTACCACAATAGTTTTTAAGCTACTTTCCCATGAGCTATGTATTGCAAAGTTAGTTCGCTTAGTACAGGTGGATGTTAGCAAAAGACTGGGAGTGACCAACTAAGAGAGCAATGACGGTCATAATCATGCAGAGCGACAAAGCAATATTGAATCAGGCATGGTAGTTATATCGCTACTCAGAAATAAAAGATCATCAAGGCTTGATAGACTTTCTTTACAGTCTTTAAATATGCGTGAGCATACGCCAAGTCAATCAAAATAAATTCTTGAAGGAAGATATTACTAAACCATACCACATCATAGGCAAACAAATCAAGTTGGTACTCCAATAACACATTGGGAATCCCCCAGCTATTTGAGATTAACCGTAAGAAAACCTGAACTACTAAGCGCCATTATGCACGTAGCATCTTTATCATAGACATATTAACCAATGCAACGGAAGCAAACTCTCTTAATAAGATGAGCATGGTAATTAAAGAGAGTTCAAGCAACCAACTAAACAAAAGCTTCTTTGAAAAGATAAGCATGAATACTAAGAGTAGAGCATGATAGTAGCTATTAAAAGACAAAGAACACACACAGCAAAGATAGACATGAAAATTCTATGTTATGTTCTAGGTAGAAGTGGAGCGTGTTTCTCTCCCACATAAAGAATGCTGAGTTCCGACTCGTTATGAAAAAACTAAAAAGAAAACTAAAAGCAAGACGCTCCAAGCATAGCACATAACATATGAAGTGATAAAAATATAGCGAAATGAAAGACGAACTGATAATGTTGATGGAGAAGGGGATGCACAGGGGCATCCCCAAGCTTAGACGCTTGAGTCTCCTTGAATATTTCTTGGGGGTGCATGGGGGCATCCCCAAGCTTGAGCGCTTGACACTCCTGAATCTTTTTATCATCTTCCCTCGCACACTTGAAAACTCCCTTCATACATAACTCATCATAATCTGATTAGCGAGGTTAGTACCCTTAATAAAATAATTGCACCTTGCTGGAAATAAAGATATTCTTGAAGTTCTACTGTTTCTCAAGATTGCCAAAAGGTTTTTGCAAAGAAAAAACAAGCTCTTGGTTTGCAAAATGAAGGAAAGGCAAAACAGGACAGAATCTGTGAAAAACAGAACAGCAGGTAGTAATTGATTTGTTCGGGATACTTCTGCAACTCAAATCAAAAAACTCAGAACAGATGCACGAAAGACAATTATATAGAGAACGCTGTCGAAAAAAATTCAGACCAAAAAGATGATCTGGGGATTTTATACGAATTTTTCTATCCAAGGACAGAATCTGTTTCCTGGACAGCACCTCACAACTTTTGAACTTTCTAGCAATCAGAGGCTATACTTGGCACAAATATGAAAAGCAAAGATACAATGATGATGCTACAGCAGTAAACAACATCAAGACACAACAGAAGCAAAATTTTTATTCATGTGGGCTGCCTCCCAGAAGCGCTTTCTTTTGTGCCTTTAAGCTAGGCATAATGCATAGAGGAATCAATAACCATCATAATAATCGGAGTTATAAATTGATTCATATGGTTCCTCAACAAGTTCACTCTTGTTCCTCCTAGGAAAGGGGTACACACCTTTTGCCTTCCCGCGTAAGCGGATTTGTCCCTTACCTATATCGATGAAGCCTTTTACCGCTCGGAGGAAGTCCCTTCCAAGCACTATATTTCCTTGGTTTGGCTCCATGATGAAGAAATCAACCATTGCAATCCCTTTAAGGAATTTAATTGGCACATCTTTTATTCTTCCCTGGATTTCAGAAATATCTCCATTAGTGTGTTCATGATAAGATGGTAATCTATCCATGTTAAATTTTAAAGAATCATGAACAATTTTTGGCATAGTAGAAACCATAGATCCGATATCACAATAAGCAAGGAAGTCTTGATTAGAGATGCTAATCCTAACAAGAGGCTCCCAGTCATTATCTATTTCCAAAATATCTCTCTTATTGGGTTTGGGTTTCTCTACCTTCATTAAGTCTAGAGCATCCATTCTCTTTTCAATAGTAGCAAGTCTATCTATGACAGTATCAAAATTATGATCATAAACAAAGTAACTAGATAGACCATGTATAATTTCAAGAGCTCTAGCTTCATCACACTCTAGGAAATCTCCCTCGGCTATAATATCAAGAGAGTGTTTACACCATTTAAAAAGACCCTGGTAAAAATTCCTAAGCACAATTTTTATAGGTATCCAAGGCATAATTCTCCTATGTGCATCAGAAATTCTGTCCCATGCCTTCTTCATATTTTCTCCATCCCTTTGATGGAAATCTAGAACTTCTGATTCCCTCAAAGCACCATATCCTAACATGTTTAGCTAAACAGATAGGACTACTAACAGGAAGGCAAAATAATTTTTTTTTGTAATTTTTGATAAAGGATACTAAAGCAAAAACTGAAAGGTAAACTAACAAGACTAAAAAGCAAAGGTAAAAGATAGCGTGCAACTCCCCTATCCTGAAGAGTGGAGTCCCCGGCAACGGCGCCAGAAAAACTCCTTGATGGGCCTCTAACCCCTCGTTGGTTACCCCAAGTGGAAGGTGTAAGATGCAGTGTTGTGGAAGTTTTTCCCTTAGCAAAGATGCCAAGGATCGAATCCCCAGAGACTCCTAGGTTCAACAAGTAGGTGTCAACTGCTAATGGCGCCAGATATTAGCAATCAACGTGGACCTGCACACAGATACAAATAACTTTGCTCCCAACGAGTACAGAGAGGTTGTCAATCCCTCCGGCCTTGTAGTTCACAAAGGATTAAACGCAAATGATAGTAGTGATAGATAATGTTTTGCAATAGTAAGTAAAAGCGAAAATTAAATAGCGGATGTGATCAATGATGGTAATATGGACCGGAGTCTCATGATGTTCACTAGTGATGTCTCTCTCCCAAAAGACGATAAAACAGCTATGTGAGGTAAACGAATTACAGCTGGGCAATTGACAGGACCTACGAGCGCAAACCAATGCTGATTACATTGCATGAAAGGTTGAGGTTCAAAGCATGGGCGGTACGCCAAAGTAAGTAGACCAAAATCCATCAATATCTACTACTAATCATCCACCTTGAGATATCTATCCAGAACATCTCGCTGGTATTAAGTTGCGAGCCCCACCCATAGTGTAAACTCAAACCAACAGACAACTGCATTAAAAGAACTTTGCGTAAAGTAAACAATCCTTGCACCCGCGGGCACAAGCACCGTTGTTTTCCCCCTTGTGGCAACAGCACATCCCCTAGACTCATGTTTCTGTCACTCAAACTAGTCATCGAGGGGCATGAACCCACAATCGAGCATAACGTTCCCTCTTGGAGTCACTACCTACTACTTGGCCAAAGCAATAAATAACAACGGATTACATGCAAGAATTACTTATGAACATAAATATAAAAGAGGTAGATAAAATATATTACTCAAGAACAATCTGAACATAATCTCATAATCCATCGGATCCCAGCAAACTCATCATAGCAACAGCATAAGGATTACATATGTGCCTCGATCATGTAGGGCAGCTCACGAGGACTAATTAGTGAAGCACAAGTACGGGAGGAGAACATCACATAGCTACTGGTCATGGACTCATGGTCCAAGGGAGACTACTCACAACTCATCTGGGAGGCGTCCATGGTGGTGGAGAGGCTCCCGATGGTGATCCTCCCCTCCGGCAGGGTGCCGAGAAGAGTTCTCCTGGTGCTCCCGATCTTGGAAGCGGCGGCGGCGGCGGAACAGAGATGAGATCGCGAAAAAAAGTTCCCGTCCCGAGGGTTTCGAAGGACGCTCTAAATATATGCCAAGGGGGGCACCAGACGGGGCTCGGGGGGCCCAGGCGCCCCCCCGGCGCGGCCCAGGGGGGGGCGCGCCGCCAGGGCGCCTGGAGCCCTGGTGGCCCCCCCGACTATCCTTCGGGTGCAAGGTAGGTTCTGGAACGCTGATTTTTTATATAATTTTTCTGGATTTTTCCTGGCAGTTCTCGTAATGTGAAAACCTGAATTACAAAAACAGCCGAAAACAGAAACTGGCACTGGGGTGCACTGGATTAGTAGGTTAGTCCAAATATGATCAAAAGTGTATGGAAGTGTATAAATATCATAGCAATATCACCCAAAAGTGGCATGGAGCAAGCAGAAATTATGGATACGTTTTGGACGTATCAAGGGCCAACTGGTGTTGGATTATGGAAGATGACCCGCAGCAGTTCACTTCCCGGCGCCAAGTCGCAGTAGTACGCGGCAATGACTGGAGTGACCTGGCCCCCGAGGACGACAAGCTGAATATAGCCACCACTCGAATTCTTCGCCTCCGGCAAGCCAGGCTCACCGTAGGTGCCGTCGGGGCAGACTTTCTCCGCAGCCGCATCGCTCCCTTGCAGGAGAGGAAGAGGGCTGCTTGGGAGTTCGAGAATGCGGCAGACATCACGAGGTTGCGCCCGGGCCTCAATTACAACTTCACTGTCTTGGAGCTCAACGCAATGCTCCAAGCGCTATTCAAGTACGACTCCGCCCACCCGGAGTGGTTTGCGTTGCCGAGGGCGTAGTTCCATTGTGCAATAGCTCGGCGCTCAGTGCCATCCACGCGGCGATGCCGTTGTGTGATTCCCATGGGATCGACCCCACTAGGCGGGAACCCTCCGACGAAGCCGTGCAAACTTTCTTCGACAACCTGGTGGAGCTGCCAGTCGACGCCGACGAGAAGAGGGGACTCACCCACGACACCACCGACCAGGAAATGGCATATATTGCCACTAGGCTGGAAGAGGCTGCGGCAGCCAGGGCCGCGGGTGAGTTCGGATACACCGTGGAGGAGGCGGAGGCGGCGGAGGCGGTAAGTCTCGCCGAGGAGGAAGAGCTTCGCAAAGTGGGAGAGCTTGCCGGGCGACTCGCTGAGACAAGCGAGCCCACCGAGCAAGGCGCCGGGTCGAGCGGGCCCATCGAGCAGGGCGTCAGGTCAAGCGACCCCGCCGAGGACTCGGGCGGTTCGCTGGGCCTTGATTCCTCTTCTTCGTCCTCGGGCAGCTCGCCACCTCCAGCAAGTCCTCCAGCTCAAACAAGGAGGCGCCTTCGCAAGGCCGTCGACGCGGCGGGGCGGAAAGCGGGCCAGCAGCCGCAGCGCCGCCAGACACGCGCCACCGCGACGAGCAAGACCGCCAAGGGAGTGCCTCGTGCTTCAACGGCAACTGGAGGGGGGTCTTCCCGGACCGGCTCTACTGCTCCTTCCGCTCCTCGTGCTTCGGCGACAACCGGAGCGGGGTCTTCTCAGACCGCCGCCCCCGCTCCAGCCAAGCGGCCGAGGGAGCCTACTCCCCCAGCTCCTCGCGCCGGGACGCGCGAGCCAGACTTTGATTTCTCGGCGCTCAGCTCCGACGGCGAGGAGGAAGAGGAGTAAGTCTTCGCGACTCTTGTTTTTCTTTGGTTTTTTGTTGATTCTTGTTTTGTATTTCTTTCGCCTAATTCTGATCTTGTCTTTTTCCCAGGACTCTGGCCCAGAGGGCGGCGAAGAGGGCCAAAGTCCCGGTGATTGTCATCAAGGACGAGCCCGCCGCAGCAGCAGGGGTTGCGCCTGCGACAAGCTCGTCGGACCCGACGGCCGTTCTCCAGAGCAGCCCCCAGCTCAAGTCCTTCATCTATTTTCCGCTTGTCGGGCGCGCTTGGGCCTTCTACCTTTGTTGATGTTTTGTTTGTTGACTCGTGCAGAAACGGAGCAGCAGCATCTGGAGCGCCAGGAGACCACCCCCTACGCGCCGCATGTTCCAACCGCACCGCCAAGGGGAAGCTCCCCGGCAAGGGAGGCCACTCCGCCAAGGGCGAGTACCCCGCCAAGGGCGAGTACCCCGCCAAGGGCGAGTACCCCGCCAAGGGCGAGTACGCCGCCAAGGGACGGCGCCAGCGGCCCTCCGCCGGCGGGAGCTACCACCACGCCTCCGAGGGAGAACTCCCCGGCAAAAAACCCCACTGAAGAGGAGGCCCGCGCAGGTAAAACCTTGGACTTTTCTCCTTGTGATTTTCTTCTTCTTTTTGGATATTTTCTTGACTATTTTTCTTTCTTCTTCTTTCCTTCTGTCAGACCCGTCCGCCCCATAGCCGATGGAGACGGAGGTCGCCGTCGAGGAGGACGCGCGCGGCAACACTGGCAGTGCCACCGCTACCGAAGAGGCGGCTGGTGCCGACGAGCCCGCCGTCGAAGAGGTAGCCAAGGCCGCTGGCTCGGCAGCTAAGGAGGGGACCGGCAGTCGTGCTGACGGCCCTGAGGCCGCAGGAGCGTCAGACGCTGCGCCGTTTGCCGATCCCGCTGCTGCCGCGGCCGAGCCAGGCGCCTACCTGGAGGCCGGCAACGGAGTCTTCATCCAACTCCCGTGGGCGTTCACGTCGAGGGCGCCTGCGGAGGGAGAGGTCTTCGACGGGGAGGTCCTCGCCTCCGCCGGGCTGAAGTTCGTCGACGCGCCAAGCAACAGCAGCGAGCCCGAGGAGGAGCGGCTTCTGCGGAGGCTTTTGTCTCTGTACCGCGCACGGCAGGCCAAGCTGGAGTCCCGAGAGGCTCTGGCCGCCAAGGCGGGCATCGACTTGGAGAAGCGTGCCGAAGAGCTCCGAGCCAAGAACCAACCAGCTCTCCGATCCTTGGCGGAGGAGCGGGAGCAGCTTGCCGAGGCGCATCAGGCGTTTATTCTTGAGAAGGCCGAAGCAGAGGAGCAGCAACGGCTCGCCGCCGAGGAGTTGTCCCGGCGAGAAGGTGAACTGACGCAGCGGAAGGTCGACCTCGATAGCCACGAGGACGAGCTTGCCGCGCGCGAACAGTCTCTTGGCGGAGCTCTGCAGGAAGCGAAGGACGCCGCTACAGCTGCTGAGACCGCCAAGAGGGACTTGGAGGCGAGGGTGGCGCAACTGGAGGCCCACTTGAAGACGAGCGAAGAGAAGGTTGCCGCACTTGTGTCGGAGAGGGAGAAGGACGCCCACAGCCACTCTGAGCTGCAGGTCCGCCTCTCCGACAAGGGCAAGGAGCTCGCCGTCGCCAAGGACTCCATCGCCGATCTGGAGTTGAAGCTTTCCACCCTCACCACAATGCTTGACGGCGCCCGAGAGCGGGAGACGAAACTGAAGGAGGACCTCGGGGCCGAGAGGGCACTGTTGGACAGCACCGCTCTCTCCCAAAACAACTTCAGGCTGACGGTGGAGCACTGGACCGAGGGCCTTGTCGCCGCCGCTGCCGACGTCGACAAGGAGCTGGCGGAGCTGGGGGCGGAGCACCTCGGGTACTCCACCGACGAGAATCTCCCTCACAGCGCCAAGCTGAGTTTGTTCTACAGAGGGGTGGCGCCGGCCCTCCAGCAGCTCCGGGAAAGGATCCCAAAGCAGCTGGCGGACGAGTCGCGCAGGCTCTGCGCGGGGGCCCTCGAGAAGGTGTTGATGAAGATAGTGCACCGCAATCCGGGCCTCAATCTCACCAACGTCCTCAGGACCCTGCCGCCGGACATTGACCAGGAGGCGCTCAAGGCCCTTGTCGCGCCTATCGTGAACAAGGTGGGCGGCATCAAGAGGGTCGAGGGCGATCGCGCGGATTAGTCTCATTTAGTTTCTTCTTTCTTTGTTGCTGGAAACCATGTTATGAACAATAGTCTATTAGTACTGCGACAAGTTGCTTTGTAATATAACTTTATCTTAGGCACTGAATGCAATGTTATTTCCTCTACTTGACTTCCTTGCTTTGTATGTTTTTACCCTACGCTTTTAGGGAACTTGCCGGCATAGGGGCCCTTTGTAATGCCCCGGATGTAATACTTTCCCTTTTGGGCTTATAATAAATCTCCGGCTTCATCTATTTCCATTTCGGGTTCTTTGTCTTTCGGGCTTTCGTCGTTTTGTTGTGTGAGTGTGTGGCATTCATTCATATCATGTAGACATGTGCATTGCATTGCATTTGTGTTGTGGGTTGTTTCCGGTTCGTGGCGTTTCTTCCCGTTGTCCGTTTCGTGTTCCGGAGCTCCCTCGCGTGTCCGTGACGTCCCGTAGGCCTTCTTTGTTGTTCGGGCGTTTTTCGTTACCGGTGTGCCGCGAGGTTGTGTTGTGTGTTGTTGTTTTGTTGTGTGCAACCCGCCTCTCAAATCTCGTCTCGTTTGGACTCCGTTGACTTTTCCCTCCGTTGACCGTGTGGGTCCGATGTGCCTTCACTTCGTGTCCCGGAAATACCCCTGCTGCAGTCTCTTTTCTCCGTCTGGGCCTTTTAAATCATTCCCGCGATCGGATCCGTTGGATCCAGATCGGAGGGCTCCTAACACCCCTAGTCTCCCAAACCCTAGTCTAATCTGCTATATAGACCCCCTAGGTCTATTTGGCATGTCTCCTTCTTCTTCCTCCCCTCTCCTTTCTTTTTTTTCCCTTTTATCTCAGATCCAAGAAATCCTCCCGGATCCCGAGGGGATCCAGGTTTCCTTCGTCCAGATCGCAGCCGCCGCCCGCAGCTCCTTCGTTCGGCGCGAGTCAACGCACCGCAGGGCGCCGCTGCCTGGCCTCGAGGGCCTCTTCGCGTCGCGCCGAGCCGGCTGCTTCGACCGATCGGCCCGCACCGTTTTTCCGTCGAAGTGGTCCACGGGGCCACTCCTTCGTCAGCCACCTTCCCGCGCCGGCCCGTACCGCATCCAGCCAGTGGATCGGGCCCGTACACCGCACCGCTGCGGCTTCCCTCGTCCGCGCCGGGAAGGCCTCCCGCCGCCTGGGCCTCGGACCCCGGCCCGTACCCCCGCTCGCCACCGCGCGCCAGGCGCCGGGCGCCCTTCGCCCACCGCCTCGTCCACCAGCGCCTGGGCCGGTTCGCCCCAGGCCTCCCGCTCCGCCCGGCTGGGCCTCGCCAGCTGCGCGGGCCGCCGCCTCTTCTGCTCCGCCGGGCCACCTCCAGCCGAGAGGCCGGGCCGCCTCGCCCCGCCAGTCAGTTCCGCCGGGCCACTTCTTCCAGATCCGACGCTACTGTTCATCCGGCCCAACACTGTTCATCAGATCCAGATCTGAGGTCTTTTTCAAACCCTAGCCCCTGTTTTTCCTGATCTGTTATGCCTACTTTGACCATGCATAACTTTTACTGTGGTGCTCCGTTTTGGGCGTGTAGCATGTCCAGATGTTCGTGGAGATGTCCTCTACGTTTTACCTGTTGTTGTCATGCATGTTAGAGATCATCTAGGGCCTTGTTTTGCTGTTGCAAGAGTGTATGATGATATAAACTGCTGTTGTGTGATATTTTTGTGCCACCTTTGACATGTGATATCTTTTAGCTCGTTTGTCCAAACGAAGCAAATGACATGTCCACGTGTTCGTCTTGACACGAACTACGTGTTGTGTGTGATAGGTTGCATGGTAGATTTATTGTTTCCTTGTTATCATCGTTGCAAGATGCCATGTTCACATGTTGTGTTTGCACTTGTTATGAAATGCCATCTTGTTGAGCTCGTTGTAGTCGGTGTGTTCACCACAATGATGCATGCTTGTGTGTTTCGGGATCACCTTCATATGTATTTTGATGAGGTGCTTACCCTTTGCCATGTTTAGTTTCGAGGTGTCTTAAACATGCTCTTTTTGTTGCTATGATGATGTTGCTGTTTTAGGACTTAGTGAAATTTCACTAAGTCTGAAATCTGTAACGTTCCGATGCCATGTTCGTGTGATGTTGTAGGACAAAGCATGATAGTTTTGGGGTGGATTTTGATTGTTCCATGAAGTACATATTGTTGTCTTTCCATTCATGTCCTCACATGTCCATTTGAGTGGCTGTAGCATGTTTATCTTTTGCTCCAAACTTTCAATAAAATTCTGCTGCCAGAATTTTATTTCAAAGTTCAATATGTCCAAGATCATTGCTTTTGATCCGTGACTCCGTTTGGTGTGCACTTTGGACCTAGTTGCTGTACATTATATCTAGTTTGTGTTCAAGTCCTTTGCCATGCTTTTTGGGTGCTGTAGATTATTTTTTTTGAGCTCCCAAGATGCTATGTTGCTGTAATTTGCAGTTTTCGCTCAAATCTTGTTTCGGGCATAACTTTTAGCCCGTAACTCCGATTTCAGCGATCTTTATATCAAACTTGGGTGTTTTTCTGTGTAGATTAATAATATCAGGTTGTTATCTTGTTTTGAGGTGTTTTGCTTGAGTGATGTTTTCCGTGCTCCATGTGCTTCACTAGTGCATCCATCATGCATACATGTTTTTCGAGTGCGCATTGCATCGTGTTGATTGGTGCTTGGTGTGTTTGTCTTGTTTAGAGCCGGAAGTTGAGCACGAGTTTTCCAACGAGGTTGAGCACGAGGTTTCCAACGAGTTTGAGCAAGAGGACCCTTCTTTCGATCCGAACTTCTTCTCTTCAGGCAAGATGACCGAACCCCGATAACTTTACTATCTTCGCCTATTGCTAGTAGTCTCGATCTATAGTTTTGCCTCGATGCCCATGTTCTTCTTGTCAGCCTCCTACTTGTAACCAATTGCCATGTTTAACCACCCTACCTAGGCAAACCGTTGCTTGGCTAAGTACGCTTCGCTCAGCCCTTCTTATAGCGTTGCTAGTTGCAGGTGAAGTGAAGATGCTTGCTCCATGTTGAAGTTTGGTTGGGTTATATCACTCTATACAAATGCTTTAAATGAAATCACATATATATTGGCAAGGGTGGAAGGCTAAGCCTTTTGCTTGGTGTTTTGTTCCACTCATGCCGTTAGGATCCGTATAAGCCGGTTTTATGTTCCTTGATTATGCGTTCCTAACACGGTTGGGGTGTATGGGACCCCCTCGATAAACCGCTAAGTGCTAAGTCTTTTCCAGCAAATCCCAACCTTGGTACTATTTGCCTAATAACAAACTAAACATGCATAAGGGAGTAATTAACCCTCTTTCTTAATCAACAACCCCGGGCCAGTGCTCCACATGAGTGTTGGTCCGAAACGGGGGTCCTGCAGGGCCGCCTTGGGGCAACCCGAGGTATCTGGCATACACCTGTAGCATCACCCATCCGGTCGTGTCCTGAGACCTAGATACGCGCGGCTACGATCAGGGTGTCGACACGCCGGGAGGATTTGCTGGATTAGCCTTACCTTAGTTTCGGTTTAACTTGAGCACAGGATTCCTAGGATACTCGGGTCTTCCCACTTTGGAGTTGCGACTCCGCGGATCGTGGGCTTGTAATGGGTCAAGTTGGAACACCCCTGCAGGGTTTGAACTTTCGAAAGCCGTGCCCGCGGTTATGTGGCAGATGGGAGCTTGTTAATTCCGGTTGTAGAAAACTTGACACAATGATACTAATACACTACCAGCGTGAGTTCCGTGACTGTCAATTTCCGAATAGGGATTCGGGAGTTGAACACGGAGGGGTTATGTTGTGAGCTTGTAGCTAGGATCACTTCGTGATCACTTCTCGCGATGCCTTCTCTTCTCGCTCTCTCTTGTGTAAGTTAGTGCTAGTTGCTGCTGCAGACTCTTTGTTGTTCCTTCACCTCATTTCATTCTTCAGCCTTTCCCTCACCTAAAGGCTTTGATAGTTCTGTTACCCGGGAACGGGATTGCTGAGTCCTCTGTGGCTCACAGTTACTTCACACACCAGATGCAGGTCCAGCCGTGAGCTATCCAGGTGATGGCACCGAGCTGGATTGGGAGTACGACAAGGAGCGTAGTCGTTACTATGTGCGCTACCCGGACGATCAGTAGTGGAGACTCTTACTAGGATTCGATCCGCCTGTGGTTGTTTATTTATCTGAGTTTGGTACTTTGACAGTTGGTTTTGCCCTTAGAGGGTTGTAGTGATCTTATTGTATGATGCTTGAGACTTGTACTGTTATTCTGTGACGTGGCGATTGTAAGCCAACTATTTTCAGTTTACTTTCCCCTTTTTACATGAGTTGTGCAAAGATTACCAAACTTGAGATCATTCTAGGATGGACTTATGCCTTTAAGTCGTGCCTCGACACGTAGGAGGTATAATTCCATCCTGGGCATTACAAGTTGGTATTCAGAGCCTTCTCCGACCTAGGAGCCCCCACTGTTTGATCGAACCGTTGACGGTTGAGTCTAGGCACACACTGAAAACTTTTTGAGTCATATATTATATCGGAGAGTAGGATTCTTTGCTTCTCATCCCCTTTCTCTCTGGTGAGGACTCCTGACGTCTACTCTTGTCTCTCCTATTTTCAAAATTTGCACAAAATTTTTTTTTAGGATTCCCGCGAGTATTCTGGGATCGTTTCGATGTTCTTGTGACAAGGATATTGTTCCTGATGCCTCCTGTTACCGAGGAGTTGAGCTTCGGGGTATCACTGTAACAAGCATATCGCGACAGTACTAAATACTTAAGACGGCCGACATCGAAAATCTCCCCTATACGGCCAGTGGCACGATAACCCCGACATCACCCAGTACTGGGGAGGTAGTTCGGGAGTATTGCCATAGCTTGTTATAGTGGATGCTTTTCGAAGGTCCGAGGTACACAGTTTCCGAGAAAGACTGGTTATGTGTTGAAGGATGGATACACCTGGATGTAGGTTAGAGTTGATTGCGCGGTGCTTCCCGTGTATCCCCAACACCTGATTGCATAACTGGAATCTTTCGGAAAGCTATAGGTGGGTTTTATCCAGTAGATCGTAGGCATTCTTCCAACGAATGCAGGTTAGTGAGTTCGGGGTTCGACATTGAGTGAAGGGGTTATATGACCGAGGTTACTATCAGGAGTTGCATCTTAAAGGGTCCTTGGCTATGCTGATCCGGGGATTGCAAAACCTTTTCGTAACGCGTTCATATGCTTTCAGCACAAAGATGTTAGAACGAAACTCCTCTCTTGTGTTTGTTCCCGTCTGTACCTTGTTGTTTTTATTATTTTATCCTTTTGATCCCTATGTGGCTTCTCGTGATGACTGATGTTATCAATTAACTAAGAAATTCATTCGTTCCTCTTGTTCGGATGATTTCATTCGTTCTTATTGTTCGAATGATTATTGTGAAGACTTGTTGCAATTCATTCCATTGATTCAGCTTATTCCTTTTGTCAATCAATTGCTGATTCGTGGTCATCTCTTACAGGATGGCTCCGAAAAAGGTTCCGAATGCCAACCCAGAGGTGGAAGAGGTCCCAGAGCGTCCTCCTTCACCTCCTCCTCCGCCTGAGGCTTGGAGAGCAATTATGCAGACTACTGCTCAGAACACTCAGTTGATGATGCAGATGATGCAGCAAATGCAAGCTATGCAAGCTAATCAAGCTAATCAGGGCATTCCAATGAACCAAGGCAACTTCTTCCAGCAGCACCATGCTACCCTCAACCAGTTCTTGGCCAACAATCCTAAAGCTTTCAGTTACTGTGTCGACCCTCTTGATGCCGAGGATTGGCTGACCGACATAAAGAAGCATTTTGAGTGCAGTAACGTGAAAGAAGATGACTATGTGAAGTTTGCAGCCTTCCAACTGAAAGATCAAGCAGCTGATTGGTGGCAGCAGTACAAAGACTCAAGGCCGGGTCAAGTGATCTCGTGGGAGAACTTCTGCAGGGATTTCCGCTCGCATCACATTCCTACAAGTGTTATCGAGGGTATGCGTGAGCAATTCCGCAACCTCAAGCAGGGCTCCATGACAGTCTATCAGTATAATGTCAAGTTCCAAAACCTCGCTCGATATGCAAAGCAAGACATACCTGATGCAAAGAGCAAAATCTATCAGTTCCGTGGAGGTCTCAAAGATGAACTTCAGCTTGCTCTCACTTTGTTCGAGCCAGACGAATTCGATAAGTTCTATAATATGGCTTTGAAACAAGAAGCAGCTCAGCTTAAGATGGAGGCTTCTAAGAAGAGAATTCGAGATGCTGTTCACTCTACCTCATCGTCTCAGTTGGCTGCGAAACAACAGAAATTCTGGCTTCCTCCTCCTCCAATGTTTCGAGCTCCATACAACAACTCCAGCAACTTCAACAACTCCAACAACAAGAACTCTAGTGGCCGTGGTTTCTCCCACCCACCCAACCCAAGCAACCAGTCGAAGAAGCAGTTTCAGTCTCAAGGCTCCAAGTCCAGTGGCTCTCATTTCCGTCCTCTCTCTGAAGTGGTGTGCAACAAGTGTGGCCAGAAGGGTCATTATGCCAACAGATGCCCGAATCCGAAGCGTCTTCCTCCTCCTCCACCTGTGAGTTCAGCTATTGTCAAGCATGATCCAAAGTCTGCAAGGGTTAATCTGATGAATGCAGCACAAGCAGAGGCTTCTTCTGATGTCATTCTGGGTAATCTCTCAGTGAACTCTTTTCCAGCTAAAGTGTTATTCGATTCGGGTGCATCATGCTCTTTCATGTCTCAACCATTTGCATCCAAATATAATGTGGACATCAAAAGCTTGCCAAGGGAGTTATCAGTTATTTCTCCGAGGATACGAATGCATTCCAGCATATATGCTCCGGATGTTTCTATTCGCATGGGTGATTATCGATTTTTGGCTTCTCCGGTGATTCTGGGTCATTCTGACATCGACCTCATTCTCGGAATGGATTGGCTTTCTCAGCACGATGCTCACATTGATTGTGCTCAAAAGGAAGTCAAATTGACTCATTCTGATGAAGATGTGATTATCTTCGCCTCCAGGGATAATACTATTCGGCTTTTCTCTCTTAATGATAAGGGTGAAATTAATGCCATAGAGCAAATTCCAGTGGTGAATGAATATCAAGACGTTTTTCCAGAAGAACTTCCAGGCATGCCTCCACACCGTCAGGTGGAGTTTGTCATTGAACTCGAGCCGGGCACCGAACCTGTTTGTCGGCGTCCATACAAGCTCTCTTCAGATGAATTGAAGGAATTGAAGAAACAGTTGGATGAACAGGAGCGTATGGGTCTCATCAGACCGAGTACATCTCCGTGGGGCTGTGGTGTCTTATTTGTCAAGAAGAAAGATGGCACGGAGCGTCTCTGTGTTGACTACCGGCCACTGAACAAGAAGACGATTAAGAACAAGTATCCGCTCCCCAACATCAATGAACTCTTTGAGCAGCTCAAAGGAGCTAAAGTATTCTCTAAGCTTGACCTCCGAATGGGCTATCATCAAATTCGCATTCGCGAGGAAGACATTCCCAAGACGGCGTTCAGAACGAGCTACGGTTCATATGAGTATACCGTCATGTCCTTCGGTCTCGCCAATGCTCCTCCTACCTTCTCAAGGATGATGCATTACATCTTCAACCCCTATACAGGCGAGTTTGTGCTTGTGTATCTGGATGATATTTTGGTGTTTTCCAAGAATGAAGAAGATCACGAAAAGCACTTGCGTCTGGTTCTTGATCGACTCCGAGAGCACAAATTCTATGCCAAGTTCTCAAAGTGCGAGTTCTGGCTCGATAAGGTTCTCTACCTGGGCCACATTATCTCAGCTGACGGTATTGCGGTTAACCCCGAGAAAGTTGAAGCAATTGTCAACTGGGAAGCTCCTCAGAACGTCAAGCAGCTCCGCAGTTTTCTGGGTCTTGCCAGCTATTGCAGAAGGTTTGTGGAGAACTTCTCCAAGATTGCCAAGCCTCTTTCCAACCTCCTCCAGAAGAATGTCAAATACTTTTGGTCTCCCGAGTGTGAAGTGGCTTTCAAAACCCTCAAAGAGAAGCTTGTCTCAGCTCCAGTTCTGATTCCTCCAGATGAATCCAAGCCCTATGAAGTGTTCTGTGACGCTTCTCTTCAAGGCCTTGGTGGTGTGCTTATGCAAGAGAAGAGAATTGTGGCATATACTTCACGTCAGCTCAAGCCAGCTGAGAAGAACTATCCCACACATGATCTTGAGCTAGCAGCTGTGGTACATGCTCTGATTACGTGGAGACATCTGTTGTTGGGCAGAAAGGTCGACATCTTCACCGATCACAAGAGCTTGAAGTACATCTTCACACAGCCGCATCTGAACCTCCGCCAGACTCGTTGGGTCGAGATGATCCAAGAGTACAACCCCAGCATTGAGTACACTCCAGGCAAGGCGAATGTGATTGCAGATGCTTTGAGCAGAAAGGCATATTGCAACAGCCTTCTTATCAAGCCACACCAGCCTGAGCTTTGTGAAGCTTTCAGGAAGCTCAACCTTCAGGTTGTTCCGCAGGGTTTTCTTGCTAATCTCCAAATTGCTCCTACCTTGGTAGATCAAGTCCGTGAGGCTCAGCTCAGTGATACCATGGTGAAGAAGGTGAAACATGGCATTGCAAAGGGCACTCCAAAATATAAGTGCTTCCGTGTTGATGAGAGAGATACCTTGTTCTTCGAGGACAGACTCGTTGTTCCCAAAGGTGATCTCAGGAAGCTCATAATGGAAGAAGCTCATGACTCTCTCCTTTCCATTCATCCTGGCAGTTCCAAGATGTACCAAGATCTCAAGCAATCTTACTGGTGGACACGCATGAAAAGGGAAATTGCCCAATTCGTGAATGAATGTGATGTATGCAGAAGAGTGAAAGCAGAACATCAACGTCCAGCCGGTCTTCTCCAACCTCTTCCTATTCCTGAGTGGAAGTTCGACCACATTGAAATGGACTTCGTCACTGGCTTTCCTAAATCCAAGCGAGGCAATGATGCTATCTTTGTGGTGATCGACAAGCTTACCAAAGTCGCTCACTTTCTTCCAGTCAAAGAATCAATCAATGCAGCTCAACTTGCAGAGCTGTACACTTCCAGAATTGTGTCCCTACATGGCATTCCTCAAGTGATATCCTCAGACCGTGGCAGCTTGTTCACATCAAAGTTCTGGGACTCCTTTCAGTCCGCTATGGGCACGAAGATCAGATTCAGCACTGCCTTTCACCCTCAGACTAGTGGTCAAGTCGAGCGTGTGAATCAGATCCTTGAAGATATGCTCAGAGCCTGTGTCATCTCCTTCGGCATGAAATGGGAGGACTGTCTTCCATTTGCAGAATTCTCTTACAACAACAGCTTTCAAGCAAGTGCAGGCAAAGCACCGTTTGAAATTCTCTATGGCAGAAAGTGCCGTACCCCTCTCAACTGGTCTGAAACAGGTGAACGCCAACTTCTTGGCAATGATTTGATCTCTGAAGCCGAAGAAATGTGCAAAGTCATACGTGAGAATCTCAAGGCCGCTCAGTCGCGTCAGAAGAGTTACTATGACGGAAAGCATCGTGATTTGGCTTTCGACATCGGTGATCATGTCTATCTCCGAGTTTCTCCGATGAAAGGAACCCAGAGGTTCGGTATCAAAGGAAAGCTTGCTCCTAGATACGTCGGTCCTTTCAAAATTCTTGGCAAAAGAGGCGATCTAGCCTATCAGCTCGAGCTCCCTTCCAACTTTGCAAATGTTCATAATGTCTTCCATGTGTCTCAGCTTCGCAAATGCTTCAAGGCACCTGAGCGCATGATTCCGTTTGAGGAGATTGATCTTCAACAAGACCTTTCCTACCGAGAACATCCAGTTGCAATTCTCGAAGAAACCGAACGCAAGACTCGCAACAAGACCATCAAGTTTCTGAAAGTCAAGTGGTCACATCACACAGACCGAGAAGCTACCTGGGAACGAGAAGATCATCTTCGTTCCGAGTACCCTTCCTTTTTCCAGTCCTAGATCTCGGGACGAGATCTTTTTGTAGTAGAGGAGAGTTTGTAATGCCCCGGATGTAATACTTTCCCTTTTGGGCTTATAATAAATCTCCGGCTTCATCTATTTCCATTTCGGGTTCTTTGTCTTTCGGGCTTTCGTCGTTTTGTTGTGTGAGTGTGTGGCATTCATTCATATCATGTAGACATGTGCATTGCATTGCATTTGTGTTGTGGGTTGTTTCCGGTTTGTGGCGTTTCTTCCCGTTGTCCGTTTCGTGTTCCGGAGCTCCCTCGCGTGTCCGTGACGTCCCGTAGGCCTTCTTTGTTGTTCGGGCGTTTTTCGTTACCGGTGTGCCGCGAGGTTGTGTTGTGTGTTGTTGTTTTGTTGTGTGCAACCCGCCTCTCAAATCTCGTCTCGTTTGGACTCCGTTGACTTTTCCCTCCGTTGACCGTGTGGGTCCGATGTGCCTTCACTTCGTGTCCCGGAAATACCCCTGCTGCAGTCTCTTTTCTCCGTCTGGGCCTTTTAAATCATTCCCGCGATCGGATCCGTTGGATCCAGATCGGAGGGCTCCTAACACCCCTAGTCTCCCAAACCCTAGTCTAATCTGCTATATAGACCCCCTAGGTCTATTTGGCATGTCTCCTTCTTCTTCCTCCCCTCTCCTTTCTTTTTTTTCCCTTTTATCTCAGATCCAAGAAATCCTCCCGGATCCCGAGGGGATCCAGGTTTCCTTCGTCCAGATCGCAGCCGCCGCCCGCAGCTCCTTCGTTCGGCGCGAGTCAACGCACCGCAGGGCGCCGCTGCCTGGCCTCGAGGGCCTCTTCGCGTCGCGCCGAGCCGGCTGCTTCGACCGATCGGCCCGCACCGTTTTTCCGTCGAAGTGGTCCACGGGGCCACTCCTTCGTCAGCCACCTTCCCGCGCCGGCCCGTACCGCATCCAGCCAGTGGATCGGGCCCGTACACCGCACCGCTGCGGCTTCCCTCGTCCGCGCCGGGAAGGCCTCCCGCCGCCTGGGCCTCGGACCCCGGCCCGTACCCCCGCTCGCCACCGCGCGCCAGGCGCCGGGCGCCCTTCGCCCACCGCCTCGTCCACCAGCGCCTGGGCCGGTTCGCCCCAGGCCTCCCGCTCCGCCCGGCTGGGCCTCGCCAGCTGCGCGGGCCGCCGCCTCTTCTGCTCCGCCGGGCCACCTCCAGCCGAGAGGCCGGGCCGCCTCGCCCCGCCAGTCAGTTCCGCCGGGCCACTTCTTCCAGATCCGACGCTACTGTTCATCCGGCCCAACACTGTTCATCAGATCCAGATCTGAGGTCTTTTTCAAACCCTAGCCCCTGTTTTTCCTGATCTGTTATGCCTACTTTGACCATGCATAACTTTTACTGTGGTGCTCCGTTTTGGGCGTGTAGCATGTCCAGATGTTCGTGGAGATGTCCTCTACGTTTTACCTGTTGTTGTCATGCATGTTAGAGATCATCTAGGGCCTTGTTTTGCTGTTGCAAGAGTGTATGATGATATAAACTGCTGTTGTGTGATATTTTTGTGCCACCTTTGACATGTGATATCTTTTAGCTCGTTTGTCCAAACGAAGCAAATGACATGTCCACGTGTTCGTCTTGACACGAACTACGTGTTGTGTGTGATAGGTTGCATGGTAGATTTATTGTTTCCTTGTTATCATCGTTGCAAGATGCCATGTTCACATGTTGTGTTTGCACTTGTTATGAAATGCCATCTTGTTGAGCTCGTTGTAGTCGGTGTGTTCACCACAATGATGCATGCTTGTGTGTTTCGGGATCACCTTCATATGTATTTTGATGAGGTGCTTACCCTTTGCCATGTTTAGTTTCGAGGTGTCTTAAACATGCTCTTTTTGTTGCTATGATGATGTTGCTGTTTTAGGACTTAGTGAAATTTCACTAAGTCTGAAATCTGTAACGTTCCGATGCCATGTTCGTGTGATGTTGTAGGACAAAGCATGATAGTTTTGGGGTGGATTTTGATTGTTCCATGAAGTACATATTGTTGTCTTTCCATTCATGTCCTCACATGTCCATTTGAGTGGCTGTAGCATGTTTATCTTTTGCTCCAAACTTTCAATAAAATTCTGCTGCCAGAATTTTATTTCAAAGTTCAATATGTCCAAGATCATTGCTTTTGATCCGTGACTCCGTTTGGTGTGCACTTTGGACCTAGTTGCTGTACATTATATCTAGTTTGTGTTCAAGTCCTTTGCCATGCTTTTTGGGTGCTGTAGATTATTTTTTTTGAGCTCCCAAGATGCTATGTTGCTGTAATTTGCAGTTTTCGCTCAAATCTTGTTTCGGGCATAACTTTTAGCCCGTAACTCCGATTTCAGCGATCTTTATATCAAACTTGGGTGTTTTTCTGTGTAGATTAATAATATCAGGTTGTTATCTTGTTTTGAGGTGTTTTGCTTGAGTGATGTTTTCCGTGCTCCATGTGCTTCACTAGTGCATCCATCATGCATACATGTTTTTCGAGTGCGCATTGCATCGTGTTGATTGGTGCTTGGTGTGTTTGTCTTGTTTAGAGCCGGAAGTTGAGCACGAGTTTTCCAACGAGGTTGAGCACGAGGTTTCCAACGAGTTTGAGCAAGAGGACCCTTCTTTCGATCCGAACTTCTTCTCTTCAGGCAATATGACCGAACCCCGATAACTTTACTATCTTCGCCTATTGCTAGTAGTCTCGATCTATAGTTTTGCCTCGATGCCCATGTTCTTCTTGTCAGCCTCCTACTTGTAACCAATTGCCATGTTTAACCACCCTACCTAGGCAAACCGTTGCTTGGCTAAGTACGCTTCGCTCAGCCCTTCTTATAGCGTTTCTAGTTGCAGGTGAAGTGAAGATGCTTGCTCCATGTTGAAGTTTGGTTGGGTTATATCACTCTATACAAATGCTTTAAATGAAATCACATATATATTGGCAAGGGTGGAAGGCTAAGCCTTTTGCTTGGTGTTTTGTTCCACTCATGCCGTTAGGATCCGTATAAGCCGGTTTTATGTTCCTTGATTATGCGTTCCTAACACGGTTGGGGTGTATGGGACCCCCTCGATAAACCGCTAAGTGCTAAGTCTTTTCCAGCAAATCCCAACCTTGGTACTATTTGCCTAATAACAAACTAAACATGCATAAGGGAGTAATTAACCCTCTTTCTTAATCAACAACCCCGGGCCAGTGCTCCACATGAGTGTTGGTCCGAAACGGGGGTCCTGCAGGGCCGCCTTGGGGCAACCCGAGGTATCTGGCATACACCTGTAGCATCACCCATCCGGTCGTGTCCTGAGACCTAGATACGCGCGGCTACGATCAGGGTGTCGACACGCCGGGAGGATTTGCTGGATTAGCCTTACCTTAGTTTCGGTTTAACTTGAGCACGGGATTCCGAGGATACTCGGGTCTTCCCACTTTGGAGTTGCGACTCCGCGGATCGTGGGCTTGTAATGGGTCAAGTTGGAACACCCCTGCAGGGTTTGAACTTTCGAAAGCCGTGCCCGCGGTTATGTGGCAGATGGGGGCTTGTTAATTCCGGTTGTAGAAAACTTGACACAATGATACTAATACACTACCAGCGTGAGTTCCGTGACTGTCAATTTCCGAATAGGGATTCGGGAGTTGAACACGGAGGGGTTATGTTGTGAGCTTGTAGCTAGGATCACTTCGTGATCACTTCTCGCGATGCCTTCTCTTCTCGCTCTCTCTTGTGTAAGTTAGTGCTAGTTGCTGCTGCAGACTCTTTGTTGTTCCTTCACCTCATTTCATTCTTCAGCCTTTCCCTCACCTAAAGGCTTTGATAGTTCTGTTACCCGGGAACGGGATTGCTGAGTCCTCTGTGGCTCACAGTTACTTCACACACCAGATGCAGGTCCAGCCGTGAGCTATCCAGGTGATGGCACCGAGCTGGATTGGGAGTACGACAAGGAGCGTAGTCGTTACTATGTGCGCTACCCGGACGATCAGTAGTGGAGACTCTTACTAGGATTCGATCCGCCTGTGGTTGTTTATTTATCTGAGTTTGGTACTTTGACAGTTGGTTTTGCCCTTAGAGGGTTGTAGTGATCTTATTGTATGATGCTTGAGACTTGTACTGTTATTCTGTGACGTGGCGATTGTAAGCCAACTATTTTCAGTTTACTTTCCCCTTTTTACATGAGTTGTGCAAAGATTACCAAACTTGAGATCATTCTAGGATGGACTTATGCCTTTAAGTCGTGCCTCGACACGTAGGAGGTATAATTCCATCCTGGGCATTACACCCTTGCCGCGAGCGCTGAGTGCGGAACTTCAGCAGCCTGCTGGCAATGCCGTTGCCGACAAGAAACCTTGTCGCAGCTAGTCGCAGCACACTTAGGTTGTTGAGCGAACTCGAAAACGAAGTAAAGGCGCGACACTTGTCGCAGCACACTTAAGCCGTTGAGCGTGCTCGAAACAAAGTAAGGGCGCGTCTAGCCATGAGCTGGTTCATCCGCGCACAGGTCTTCCATACAAAGTGCGGTCGTTCAAGGAAGATAACTCAAAAATTTAAAAATTTGATTGCTTAAACTTTGGCAACTTAGCTTTTGTGTCGTTTGCTTCCCGGTAAGGCGAGGTTCTCTTGAACGGCACTTGGTGCATACCACTATCCCCTTCCCCCCCGGCAAACTTGTGTGCGAGGAAAACTTCTTCTGCTTGAGAGAAAAGAAAGGAGAGAAAGCAGAGATATGGAGCCTTGATGCTCGTTATTGCTTACCGGGAATAGGTGTTGCACAAAGTGTCAGATCGTACACGCAAGAGAATGAAAAGGCATGAAATGACAAGTTGTGCGAGGCACATAAGCTTTACTGGTGCACGGGGTCTGCACCCGGCTTTGTACAAAGGTTTACATGCAACAGCGGCAAGACTTGTACAAAAGGTGGTTGCCGGAGCGGATCACGGCAACTGCGCCTTACGGGTAAAACTTGCGAAGATGCTCAATGTTCCAGGAGTTGCTCACCGGTAAGCCATCTTCGGTCTCTAGGCGGACTGCGCTGGGCCTAGTGACTTGTTTCACCCGATAAGGGCCTTCCCACTTCGGCGTCAACTTGTTGGAATTCTTGGCGGACTGAACGCGCCAAAGAACAAGGTCGCCTTCCTCGAGACTTCTAGCTTTAACTTTGCGGCTATGGTAGCGGCGCAAAGCTTCCTGGTATCGAGCAGCTCGTACAGCAGCCTGAAGACGGTCTTCCTCAAGGAGCAGCACGTCGTCTTGTCGCAGCTGCTCTTGCTCGAGCTCATCATAAGCGAGCACTCGAGGTGACCCGTATACGAGTTCCGTGGGGAGAACTGCATCTGCTCCATAAACAAGAGCAAAGGGTGTCTGCCCGGTGGCTCGATTTGGTGTCGTCCTGATTGACCAAAGAGCCGCCGGCAACTCCTCGATCCAGTTTCTTCCGCACTTGTGCAGCCTGTCGAAAGTCCTTGTCTTGAGGCTGCGCAACACTTCAGCATTTGCCCTCTCCGCTTGACCGTTGCTTCTCGGGTGAGCAACAGAAGCGAACCAGACCTTGGCGCCAAGGTCTTGGACATATTGCATGAAGGTGCGACTTGTGAATTGCGTACTGTTGTCGGTGATGATCCTGTTAGGTATCCCGAAACGGCAAATGATTGAACTGAAGAACTTGACTGCTGACTGTGCGGTCACCTTTCTCACTGGTTCCACTTCCGGCCACTTTGTGAAATTGTCGATGGCAACGTACAAGTACTCAAAGCCCCCGGCTGCGCGGGGGAAGGGGCCGAGGATGTCGAGCCCACAGACCAAAAATGGCCAGGACAAAGGGATTGTCTGGAGAGCTTGAGCTGGTTGATGTATCTGTTTGGAATGGAACTGGCACGCTTCACACTTGGTTACTTGTGCAGTTGCATCCTGGAGGGCTTCTTGCCAAAAGAAACCTTGCCGGAATGCCTTGCCGACAAGTGCTCTTGCGCCAATGTGGTGACCACATATGCCTCCATGTATCTCTGCCAACAGCTTCTGTCCATCTTCCCGGGGAATACACTTCAATTTCACACCGTTGAGTCTTCTTCTGTACAGCTCGTTGCCGACAAACTGATACATACTTGACTGCCGGGTTACTCTTTCTGCTTCTTCTGGCTCTTTGGGAAGTTCTCCCGTTTGGAGATGGCGGACGATCTGCTGTGCCTATGCCGGAGCCTGTGGCTCGACGACAAGGACTAAAGGCATCCGTGATGCTGCGGGAACGTCAGCTTCTACGGTAAGAACCTGCGGCTCGGCCGGAGCTTGACGTTCCCCGGCAAGCTTGCCGTGGCCAAACTTGTCGGGAACGCCTGCTTCAACTGTACAAACCCTTGGGTTTGCAGGAGCAGACTGTTCCTTAGCAATCTTGTCGTTGACCTTGGGGACCTTATTGGCAGCGGCTTCGGGAAGCTCTGCCGGCAAGTAGTCACCAGAAACCAACTTCCTCTTCTTACTCTGTCCAATCGATGGTGTTACGGATGGTTGAGTTAGCTTGAGCACAAAGATTCCTGGTTCCAGAGGTAGCTTTAGTGCAGCACACTTTGACAGGCCGTCTGCGATGTCGTTCTGAGCTCTTGGAACATGCTCCATCTGTAAGCCTTCAAAGTGCTCTTCAAGCTTTCTCACTTCGTCGACGTAAGCTTCCATCAACGGACTTTGGTAGCTCTTGTTCACTTGGCGGATGACCAACTGTGAGTCACCCCGCACAATCAGCTTCTTGATCCAAAGTTCCGCTGCGATTCTGAGGCCGGCAAGTAAACCTTCATACTCTGTGGTATTGTTCGTTGCCTGCTCCTTGGGAAAGTGCATTTGGACAACGTACTTGAGGTGCTCTCCGGTGGGCGCGACAAGCAGCACGCCGGCACCGGCGCCTTGTAGCGAGAAGGCACCATCAAAGTACATTATCCATTCCTTGTTTGCTTCCTTGACGGGGATACTCGTCTCTGGAATCTCTTCGTCTGGCGTTGGCGTCCATTCTGCTATGAACTCTGCCAATGCTCTGCTCTGGATAGTTGAAGTGCTTTCAAACTTGAGGCCAAAGCTTGAAAGTTCCAGTGCCCACTCGACAATCCTGCCTGTTGCTTCTGGATTTTGTAATATCCTCTTCAGCGGAAAGCGAGTGACCACTGTTATCTCATGTGCTTGGAAGTAGTGGCGCAGCTTTCTTGAGGCCATGAGAAGGCCAAAAAGCAGCTTCTGCACGCCAGAGTACCTTGATCTAGCCCCTTGGAGAAGGGAGCTGACAAAGTAGACAGGGCGCTGCACCATCTTCTTCCGCACTTCCTCTTGC
Organism: Secale cereale; assembly: GCA_902687465.1. Taxonomy (NCBI): domain Eukaryota; kingdom Viridiplantae; phylum Streptophyta; class Magnoliopsida; order Poales; family Poaceae; genus Secale; species Secale cereale. The sequence continues at coordinate 735,874,384 of LR738714.1, read as the reverse complement.
ATCTGCGCAGTTCCATTCTTGTCGGGACTAGATCTTGTCGGGGAAGCCCCCTGCTTGTCGCTGGATGTGCTTGCCGGGGCTGCTGGCTCATCATCTGCCTCCCTCTCCGCTACTAACGCAGCACTAACCACTTGATTGGTTGCTGCTAGGTACAGCAGCAATTTCTCTTGTGGCTTAGGTGCGACAAGTATTGGAGTGGAGGACAGGTACCTTTTCAAGTCTTGCAGCGCCGCCTCCGCTTCCGGAGTCCATTTCATTGGACCTGCCTTTTTCAGGATTTTGAAAAACGGCAGGGCGCGTTCTGCAGACTTAGAAATGAACCTGCTGAGAGCTGCCACGCAGTCGGCAAGCCTTCGTACATCCTTGACGCGCTTCGGAGCTTCGATCTGCTCGATGGCTTTGATCCTGTCGGGGTTGGCTTCAATCCCCCTCTGGGACACAAAGAACCCGAGAAGCTTGCCGGAGGGGACTCCGAACACGCACTTCTCGGGGTTGAGCTTGAGTTGTATCTTGCGCAGATTCGCAAAGGTTTCATCTAGATCTTTAATCAGAGTAGCCCTGTCCTTGCTCTTGACCACTATATCATCCATGTAAGCTTCTACATTTCTGTGTATCTGTAGCTCAAAAGCCGTATGGACTACCCTTGCAAACGTCGAACCGGCATTCTTAAATCCAAAGGGCATGCGTATGAAGCAGTAAGTGCCACATGGAGTAATGAATGCGGTCTTCTCCTCATTTTCTTCAGCCATTAAGATCTGATGATATCCAGAGTATGCATCAAGAAACGAGAGCAATTCACATCCAGGCGTGGATTCAACGATCTGGTCAATGCGCGGCAAGGGAAATGGATCTTTGGGCCAAGCTTTATTCACATATGTGAAGTCAATACAAAGCCTCCACTTCCCGTTCGCTTTGCGCACGACAACAGGGTTGGCCAGCCATGTGGGATGGAGTACAACTCTGACAAGGCCTGCCGCTTCCTGCTTCTTGATTTCTTCAGCGATAAACTCTTGGCGCTCCACTGCTTGTTTTCTAACCTTCTGCTTGATGGGCCGCGCGTGAGGACAAACGGCAAGCTTGTGCTCAATTACTTTCCTGGGAACACCGGGGATGTCAGACGGTTGCCAGGCAAACACATCGACATTCGCCCGCAGGAAAGCAACGAGCGCGCTTTCCTATTTGGGATCGAGCGTGGCACTGATGGTGAAAGTACCACCAGTGCCGTCCTCCTTGGCGGACACCCTCTTTGTCTCTGGTGGAGCTGTCATTGCCTTCTTGCACTTGCCGGTGGAGCTCGATGGTGTGTCCTCGACGGCAGCGCAGCACTCCGAAGAGGTGCGTTTGCCGGAGTGGGCCCCAGAGCTCTTGCCGGACTTGGTCTTGTTCTTCCCCCCGGGAGCTTCAGCGGCAAGTGTTTTACTCTCTGTTGCGGCTGCTGCGTCCCGGTAAATCTTGTCGGCACAGATAAGGGCGTACTTCTTGTCGCCGGGGACAGAGATGACGCTTATCGGGCCTGGCATCTTGAGCATGTTGTAAGCATAATGAGAGGCTGCCATGAACTTGGCGAGCGCTGGACGGCCAAGTATTCCATTGTATGGTAATGGAATATCGGCAACGTCAAAGGTGATCCTCTCAGTCTTGAAGTTCAGCTCTCCGCCAAATGTCACTGGCAGTGTGATCTTCCCCTTCGGCTTGCTTCTTCCCGGGTTGATCCCTTGGAACGTGCCGGTTTCTTCAAGCTCGCTGTCGGGGATTTGGAGTTTCTGGACCACAGCGGAGGAGATCAGGTTCAGGCCGGCCCCGCCGTCAACCAGCATCTTGGTGACCTTGAGGTTGCGGATAGTTGGTGAAACCAACATCGGCAAGCACCCGACCGCAGTTGTGCGATCAGGGTGGTCTTCAATGTCAAAGACGATGGGCGTGCTGGACCACTTCAGAAGTTTGCACGACTCGACGGGCGGTTCGGCCGCATTGACTTCCCACACCCATTGTTTGAGTTGGCGGTGGGAAGTATGCAGAGAAGCACCACCGTCTACGCACAAAACCTCTGTTGCCTTCTGGAACTCCTGCTTGCTGATATCTCCGTCATCCATGTCTTCGTCGTCGTCTTCGTCTTCATCTTTGTCGCGGCCGCGGGGAGGTCTGTCTCCTTGCCGCTGCTTGGCCTTGCCGCGGCGTCCTCCCCGGCCGTTGAATGGCCGCTTCTTGCTGGACTCTCCACCACCTCCTTGGGCCTTCTCCTTGTCGCGTCGCTCGTACTCAGCTTTTTGCTGCTCGACGAGGTACTCGACCCTTTTGCAGTTCTGGAGGTCGTGGCCCTTGGTGCGGTGGATCTTGCAGTACTGCTTGTCGGAGCCGTCCTGCTTGTCGGCGGCCGCCACAGCGGCAGCCTCCTTGCCGGAGCCACCAGTCTGGGCTTTCTTGGTGCCAGCCTCCTTGCCGGACTGCTCAACGACCAGTACTTATTTGTTCTTCTTTTTCCTGTTGTTCCGCCGCCGGTTCTTCTTTGCCGGGGCGGCATCCTCGCTATCTGTTCCCCCTGCTCCTGCATCCTCCCCGGGGAGTTTCCTCCCCTCCTCAGCGCGTGCGCACTTGTCGGCCAGGGCATAAAGCTCACTGACGTCTCGGATCTTGCACATCGCCATTTCCTCCCTCATCCTGCGGTTGCGCACGTTCTGGTGGAACGCGCTAATGACCGCGGCAGGGTGGACGTCTGGGATGTTGTGCTGGACTCGATTGAATCTCTGGATGTACATTCGCAGGGACTCTCCTTCCTTCTGGGCCAGTATATGAAGGTCGCTCTCCTGGCCATGGGGTTAGTGGCCGCCCGTGAAGGCGCCGACAAACTGATGGCACAGGTCGGCCCAAGAAGAAATGGAGTTCTCCGGCAAGTGCATGAGCCAAGATCTGACGTTTGGCTTGAGCACGAGCGGGAAGTAATTGGCGAGTATCTTCTCGTCTCGTCCCCCAGCAGCCTACACCGCAATGGTGTAGATGCTGAGGAACTCCGATGGATGAGTCTTGCCGTCGTACTTCTCGGGTACGTCGGGCTCGAAGTTCTTCATGCTGGGCCACTGGACTTGCCGCAGCTCACGAGTGAACGCAGGACAACCCGCCGCGTAAGGCAAGTCGCTGGTTCTCCGGGCGCGTGCATGTCGACAGCGGGCCCAGCGCGCTGGTCGGATTGTCGCCGCTCTTCTCTTCAACGCTCGATGCGAGTTCGAGCGTCCTCTTGTCGTCTGTCGTCAAGGATTTGGCGTTGATCGCGGCGAGCTCATGGATCCGACGATGCAGTAGAGTCGTCGTCGATGTTGATCCTGCGAGTCGGCGATTTTGGCCTTCGGGGCGGGGAGTGCACGGTGGTTGCACCCCCGGCAGTCTTGTCGCCATCAGCCCGCGCCTGGCTAGCTTGCCGTGGCCGCGATGTCGTCGGCTGCTGCGGAGTATCGTTGTTGGCGAAGGCGATGAGGCTCTGGATGGTGGCGCTCCAGTCGTCGGCCTTGTCTGCCACTGGAGGGAAGTCGAGGAGCAGCTGAGCTCGAGCTAGAGCTTCTGCTGGAGTCGCGGGGAGCGGTGGCGAGCGGTGCGAGGAGCGAGATATGCTCGGACTTCTAACTGCGTTAGAAGGAGCAGCGTCTCGTCCCGGCGACCGCGCCTTGCTCGTGCCAGCATGTTGGCCTTGAGCATCCCGCGAACCACCAGCTTGTCCTTGGCCCAGCAAGCGTATGGTACCTTGAGTACCACGTCGCTGCCGGTCCCGCGCCTCCTGAGACGGGCGCGGTGCGTGCACGGACGCCGAGGTCTTGGAGTGCGCCTGGTCGTCCGTCTTGTCCTTGGACTTGGCGGCGCCCTGAGTTTCCTCACCAACGTCCGTCCTTCCGCCGGCGTCTACCCCACCGACCGTTAGCTCCGGCGGTGGCGGGATCGACGCGGACGGGCCTGCTGCCTCCGAAGCTTTCTTCTTCGGCGGCATGTCGATGGAGTCGATGAAGTTGATGAAGTTGACGAAGTTGGTGAAGATTTTGCTCGCGTGAACGCCGGATCGGGTTCACGCAACCTCGACGCACGCCCCTACCTGGCGCGCCAAAGATGTCGGGGAAACTGATCGCCCACGAACACCTATGGGACCGGAGCCCCTTTTCGGTACGGCAAGGGGGCGGAGGATGCACGAAGAGCGGATCGAGGCAGTCACGCGAGCAGTTTACCCAGGTTCGGGCCGCACGAATGCATAAAACCCTACTCCTGCCTTGGTTTGTATTGCGTTCTGGGCTCGAGAGCGAGAAGAACTACAGTACTAATTGCTAGCAGTACCGAGTGTGAGAGTGATCGAAGATCGGAACCCCCCTACGTTGCGCATGGGCCTCCTTTTATAGGTCAAAGGGGTCATCGACAGGTGGCAACGCAGTCGAGGGTAAAAACGTAAAATGGGTGGTAGTTGGAACACTGTTGCATAGTGCTCTATACCTAACTCTGACGACAGGGGACAAGGGGCTTTAAATGCCCATCGCCGTCGCCCTAAACAGTGTAAAAAGCGTCCGTCAGGGCGCCACCGTCCGCCCCGACGGTGGCCTTGTCATCGCAGCTTGCCACCGTGTACCCCAGGCTGCACAGCCTTCCGCCACGTGCGCCTGGAAGGGCCCCAGGGCGAGGCGTGGTCGGATGAGCTGGAGCGCGGGCACTTAGTGGAAGCTTGCCGCGGCAAGCGCCTTGCCGCGCCCGGGAGCTTGTCACTCTCCGGGCCTTGCCCGGACGCGTGGCGCGTCGCGGCAAGTCTCTTGAAATGCCATGTTTGGCCTTCCCGGCAAGCTCCTCTTGCCAGGGTCCTGTGCCAAAGAAGTGATCTTGAGCCTTGAGAGTCCTTCCCGGCAAGCCCCTCTTGCCGGGGCCTTGTTTCTTTAACTTGAATACTTTGTTCTTGAATGGCTCCAAAGGAACCACTGTGGGCCTTGGCGGTCGCACGGCAAGCCCCGCCACGGGACGCTGCAACTGCCCGTGCACAAGTTCGGGATACTAAGGTACCCCTACTTTAGTACACCGACAATATGCTAATCTTATTTTAAGTAATGACACCACATAAGGAAAAGTATAAGTAGTAAAATTTATTGGAGATTGACAAACATAGCATTGGTCAATGATGCAATTCATGAAATAATTAATAAGGGAAGAGAAGATTCACATGCAAATACACTATCTTGGACATCTTTTATGATTGTGAGCCCCCATCAAAATATTATATGCCAAAACGGTTGACGTTGGACAAGGAAGACAACGTAATGACTTATGGTTTTTCATATTTACATACAAGTTATATTGTCATAAATCCTTTAACATGTGGTGATTGCTCAATATCTTTTCTAGCCAAAATTCCGCACTAAGTAGAGATACTACTTGTGCATCCAAAAACCCTAAAACCCAAAATCTTTTTTGAGAGTCCACCATACCTACCCATGGATTGAGTAAGATCCTTCAAGTAAGTTGTCATCGGTGCAATAAGGCAATAAAAATTGCTTCTAAATGTGTTGAATATTTTAGTGTGAGAGAAAATTGAGAGTTGTAAGAACTTGTGATGGCAAAGTAATAAAAGCAACAGACTGCATGATAAAGGTTGCTATCATAAGGGGCAATATAACATGACGTTCTTTTGCATTAAGGGATTTCGCATGCAAACAAAAGGCGCATGACAACCTCTGCTTCTCTCTATGAAGGACATATCTTTTACTTTATGTATTTACTTTTATGCAAGAGTCAAAGTATACTTCTCTATTCCTTTTTACCTTTTATCTTTTAGCAAGCATCATGTGATGAGGAAACATCTAGGCACATATATCCAGTTGCATATGGGTAAGCATGAATTATTATTGTTGACATCACCCTTGAGGTGAACACGTTGGGGGGCGATACTATGAGCCCCTATCTTTCAATGTGTTCGGTTGAAACTTTTTGCTCGTGTGTATGCGGTGAGTGTTAGCAATCATAGAAGATTATATGATGGTTGAGTATGTGGAATTGCCTAAAGGCTTCGATATGAGACCCTTCCTGAAAAGACGATGAATTGTAGTTGCAAAGTTGAATGATAACATTGTTTGTTGGTTTTCAATAGAGTTTATGCTTTATACTTTGATGTTGTGATGAATTTTTACTTGCTCATGAGAAGTTATATGATCAAAGTTGTTTGATAAAGTTTCATGTCAAAACTTCTATAATAAAGTTTGTTGTTGTTTTAATAATTTACATGATGCTTCTATGTCCTATTTTGTTTTTATCGACACCTCTCTCTCTAAGCATGTGGACATGTTTTTCGATTTTGGTTTTCGTTTGAGGACAAGCGAGGCCTAAGCTTGGGGGAGTTGATACATCCATTTTGCATCATGTTTTCTTGCTGATATTTATAATTTTTTATGCATAATAATGCTTTATGGAGTGATTCTAGTGCATTTTCTCTCCTGATATGCAAGGTTTATATCAAGAGGGAGAATACCGGCAGCTGGAATTCTAGACCTGAAAAAGCTACACCAGGCCACCTATTCTGCACAACTCCAAATGAGCTGAAACGTCACGGAGATTTTTTATGGATTATTTAAGAATTATTGGAGCAAATAACTACCAGAGGGGGCCCACGAGGTGGGAACAACCCACCTAGGGGTGCCAGGGATCCCAGGCGCGCCCTGGTGGGTTGTGCCCTCCTTGGCCCACCTCTGGTGCCCATCTTCTGGTATATAAGTCATTTTGACCTAGAAAAAATAGAGGGGGGACTTTCGGGGCGGAGCGCGACTGTCTCGAGGTGGAACTTGGGCAGGAGCTCTTTTGCCCTCCGTCGGAGCGATTCCGTCGGGGAAACTTCCCTCCCAGAGGGGGAAATCGAAGCCATCGTCATCACCAACAACCCTATTTTCTTTGGGAGGCCAATCTTCACCAACATATTCAATAGCACCATCTCCTGTCAAACACTAGTTCATCTCTTGTGTTCAATCTTTGTATAGGAACCTCAAATTAGTACATGTGGGTGACTAGTAGTGTTCATTACATCTTGTAGTTGATTACCATATGGTTTATTTGGTGGAAGATTATATGTTCAAATCCATTATGCTATTCAATACCCCTCTAATCTTGAGCATGTTTATCACTTGTGAGTAGTAACTTTTGTTCTTGAGGTCACGGGAGAAATCATGTTGCAAGTAATCATGTGAACTTGATATGTTTTTGATATTCCGATGATATGTATGTTGTGATTTCCTTAGTGGTGTCATGTGAACGTCGACTACATGACACTTCACCATATTTGGGCCTTAGGGAATGCATTGTGGAGTAGTTATTAGATGATGGGCTGCTAGAGTGATAGAAGCTTAAACCCTAGTTTATGCGCTACTTTGTAAGGGACCGATTTGGACCCAAATGTTTAATGCTATGGTTAGGTTTTATCCTAATACTTTTCTCGTAGTTGCGGATGCTTGCGAGGGGGTTAATCATAAGTAGGAGGTTTATTCAAGTAAGAACAGCACCTAAGCATCAGTCCACCCACATATCAAATTATCAAAGTAACGAACACAAATCAAACCAACATGGTGAAAGTGACTAGATGAAATTCACGTGTGTCGTCAAGAACTCTTTCCTTATCATAAGAAACTGTTTTGGCCTATCCTTTGTCACAAAAGGATTGGGCTACCTAGCTGCATACTATTTACTGTTATGGTTACTCGCTCGTTACAAATTATCTTGCTACCAAACTATCTGTTACCGACAATTTCAGTGCTTGCAGACATTACCTTGCTGAAACCACTTGTTATATCCTTCTGCTCCTCGTTGGGTTCGACACTCTTACTTATTGAAAGGACTACGATTGACCCCCTATACTTGTGGGTCATCGCCTACTAAACCGTGATTTACCTCATCTAAAAAAACTAAATCGTGGTTTACCCCCCCCCCCCTACTAAAAAATCATTTGATATAAATCATTTGTTGTCCTGCATTTTACTAGTTCCCTTTTTTGCATATGCAAATCCGTAAAATAACTGTTCTTTAGAGGAAGTTGGGCCAAAATGCTCTTTAATAGTATTAGTAAACACGCAAACAATTATACGGGATCCCATATAATCTCTATAACTTCCCGTCCATCTATGGGAAGACATCCCCTCCTGTATAATTGCCACATCAGCACACTGCCACCAGAGTCCGCCGCGCCGCCCCCTCAGTTGTCCATCGCTGCCGCACAACCGTCCCACCCGCGGCCGCCATCACGGCACTCACGAAAACCACTTTTAGGGGAAGTTCTCTTGCAGGAAATAAGAAAATAAATAACTTGATAACTTCCTCTAAATTATATGGACATCCTATAAAAACTAATTTTATGGGAAGGTTTTTTTGGACACGGAGTTGCCTTGCCAAATATAATAAATCAGGCGACACACTACAGGCTACAGTAGTGATATAATACATTCAAAAAATACATTAGTGGTATGATTTGGCAACAACATGTGTGCTCCAACCCATGGTGTTGTCTTGTCTGGGGAAATTATTAGTATCTTGCACAAATTTGCATTCAAAGTTTGAATACAAACCCGCGGTTGTGAACCAAACATGAATTCTTGAGAGGGTTCTTCACTCGCCGCTGGCAGAAGAGGGTCATGCTTATTCTTGCAAATTGGATCCGGTACAATGATCTAGTAGCTCGGAGCCCTCCCTTGAGGTCATGTCAACAATTTTCATCAAAGCTCTACGATGAGTGTGCTCATCGGCCGACGGTGTGGTGCCCTATGATCCAAGGCGAGGGGGCTCCTTTTGGTAGTGAATAGGATGCCATCTTTGTGCCCATTGATGAGCTCATCGGCCGACGGTGTGGTGCCCTACGATCCAAGGCGAGGGGGCTCCTTTTGGTAGTGAAATAGGATGTCATCATTGTGCCCATTGATGAAAAAAAGAATTAGAAAGTAGCATTGGAAGAAGTTTGAAGACATAATGGAAATGAAATGTAGTAGCTAGAAGGAAAGATTACTTCCCAGACTCCCAGTGGGAGCAGAGTTACACTAATATAATCCTCCCTGACTAGTAGTCCCAATTTTATGATGTCCTTTTATGGACTCGCTGTGGGTGTTAATAAAGGAATGGACTTCTTAAGAGCCGGACTTTTGTGGAAGGAATAAGCTAATCAAAAGAAATAGCACATGATTAAATGGGCTGAAATTTGTATGCCTTTAGGAATCCAAAACCTTCCTCCAATGAATCAGACTCTCCTACGTAAATGATGGTGGAAGATTTATATAACCTAGGGGGATGTCTAGAAATTCTTGCAAACAAGTATGTGAAAGATCAATGGCTTACTGTGATTAAACCCATGCCAGGTAACTCAAAATTTTGGTATGGTTTCCTCAAACATAAATAACACTTCTTATTTGTCTGCCATTACGTTGTTGGGAATGACAACAATGTGATGTTTTGGAAAAACTGGTGGGTACGGGGACAAACCCTTGAAGTCCAACTTCCTCGGGTTATATAATATTTTCTTTCGTAAAAATCTCTTAGTGGCTGATGTTTTTAGCAAAGTTTAAACATTTTAAAAATTATCCAGTTTAGGAGGACTTTATTTAGGGGGGGGGGTCTCTAGAGGTTTTGAATCATATTAAAGATGTGTGTGAGGAGACTGAACTATCTGATAAAAATGATACTAATGGAGTCTCTTTCCCTCATAATTCCTTTGAAAAAGGAATCCTACCCCGAGTGAAAATCTTTATGTGCCTAGTGCTTAGAAATAGTATCCTGGCCAAAGATAACCTGATGGAGAAGCTGGATTGGTAACTCATTTGCCCTTTCGGGGGACAAAGATGAGTCAATTGATCATATTCATGAGATGTTTTATATCCAGGATGCTTTGGAATATTTTAGAATGTGCTTTAACCTTCTTGATATACCTGACAATCCTAAAGCTTTGTTTGATAATTGGGTTGTGAAGCTTAACTCTAATGAAAAGTGTGTGATGATGTGAGAGGTGTCTGCTATTTTCTGGACAATTTAAAAATTGAGAAATAGTGTGGTGTTTGATAATCTTAAGATCAATAATCCTTGTGGTCCTGTTAATATCATTGCAAGATTCTTAATGATTGGACTATTCGGTAAATAAAACAAGAAGATGAAGAAATGCTGAAGTGGGGAGTAGGAATGTTCGAACTTCTAGCAAGTGAAGTTTTTCGTGCGATTCATGGATGGATGATTGGACTAAATGTGATCCAATAGTAAAGGAGAATTGCCCTTTTGGTCTTGTTCTTGTTAGATCTTTTGGTTGAACGATTGTTAGGAGTCTAGTTGGTTCCAGTTGGGTGTTTGAGAGGTGGCATCTGAATTGCTGCTTAAGATTTCTTGGGTGTTTTTCTTATGATGCTGTGAGGATCTGACTTGTGGATTCCAATGTATCATGAGGTTTATCCCTGTGCGCTCTTGGATATTTTCCACTTTGCTATAATTTTTTCATTTTTGATGTTACTCCCTCTATTCTAGATTAATAGACGCTAAAAGGATGTATCTAGACGTAAGTGCTAGATACATCTATTTCAGCGCCAATTAATATCGAGCAGAGGGAGTCTCTACTATTAAAGGGGGATCGAACCTCCTGATGATTCGACCTGGTTTGACCTTCACCTCCCTGGCAATGGTCCACGCTCGCAGCATCCCCGCACAATAGAATTTTCTGGGAATTGATACTCACCCCTTCCCGCATGACAGAAAAACCCCTAAAGAAAACCCCACGTACGCAAGTCCCACCCCCACTCCCCGAATTCCTCGCTTCCGATCCCCTTCCTCCCGTAGAAGTAATCACCACCGCCGACCTCTTCCGTCGTCGTTGGACTCGCGAGAGACTGGCGTCTTGATACGTCTCCGTCGTATCTATAATTTTTGATTGTTCCATGCCAATATTCTACAACTTTCATATACTTTTGGCAACTTTTTATACTATTTTTTGAGACTAACGTATTGATCCAGTGCCTAGTATCAGTTCCTGTTTGTTGCATGTTTTTTGTTTCGGAGAATATCCATATCAAACGGAGTCCAAACGGAATAAAAACGGACGGAGATTTTTTTTGGAATATATGTGAATTTTGGGAAGCGAAAGTAACACGAGACGATAGCCGAGTGGGCCTCGAGGGTGGGGGGCACGTCCCCCTGCCCAGGGCGCGCCCAGAGCCCTCGAGGCCACACCGTAAGGCGGTTGATGCCCTTCTTTTGCCGCAATAAAGGTAATTTCCGGATAAAAATCGTGTCAAAAGATGAGCCCAATCGGAGTTACGGATCTCCGGGAATTTAAGAAACGGTGAAGGGCCATAATCTGGGAACGCAGAAAAAGAGAGAGACAGAGAGACAGATCCAATCTCGGAGGGGCTCTCGCCCCTCCGCCGCCATGGAGGCCATGGACCAGAGCGGAAACCCTTCCCCCATCTAGGGAGAAGTTCAAGGAAGAAGAAGAAGGAGGGGGGCTCTCTCCCCCTCGCTTCCGGTGGCACCGGAGTGCCACCGAGGCCATCATCGTGTGACGGCGATCTACACCAACACCTCCGTCATCTTCACCAACATCTCCATCACCTTCCCCCATGTATCTACAGTGGTCCACTCTCCCGCAACCCGCTGTACCCTCTACTTGAACATGGTGCTTTATGCTTCATATTATTATCCAATGATGTGTTGCCATCCTATGATGTCTGAGTAGATTATCGTTGTCCTATCGGTGATTGGTGAATTGCTATGATTGATTTAATTTGCTTGTGGTTATGTTGCTGTCCTTTGGTGCCTATCATATGAGGGCGCGCGTGGATCACACCATAGGGTTAGTTGTATGTTGATAGGACTATGTATTAGAGGGCAAGAGCGACAGAAGCTTCAACCTAGCGTAGAAATTGATGCATACGGGATTGAAGGGGGACCAATATATCTTAATGCTATGGTTGGGTATTACCTTAATGAACTTTAGTAGTTGCGGATGCTTGCTAATAGTTCCAATCATAAGTGCATAGAATTCCAAGTAAGGGATGACATGCTAGCAGTGGCCTCTCCCACATAAAACTTGCTATCGGTCTAGTAACGTAGTCAATTTCTTAGGAGCAATTCCGCAACTCCTACCACCACTTTTCCACGCTCGCTATCATTGACTTTATTGTTTCTTTATCTTAACAGCCCCTAGTTTTATTTGTGTGCTCTTTTTATTCTTTCAAACCTATCCCACAAAAACTACAAAGTACTTCTAGTTTCATACTTGTTCTAGGTAAAGTAAACGTCAAGCGTGCATAGAGTTGTATCGGTGGTCGATAGAACTTGAGGGAATATTTGTTCTGCCTTTAGCTCCTCGTTGGGTTCGACACTCTTACTTATCGAAAGAGGCTACAACTGATCCCCTACACTTGTGGGTTATCAAGACCCTTTTCTGGCGCCGTTGCCGGGGAGCAATAGCGTGGGGTGAATATTCTCGTGTGTGCTTGTTTGCTTTATCACTAAGTAGATTTTATTTGCTGTTTTAAGTTGTTCTCTATATTTAGTTATGGATATGGAACACGAAATACCAAAAAACTTAGGTGTCCTTGCTACTCATGGAGATGGGGAACCTCCTAAAACCCTTGATGCCAATTATGTGAAAGATATTATGTACTACTTTGATAATCCCGAGAAAACCCCATTCAACTATGTAATGGGAGTAACGTTGGATCAACGTGAATACTAGGGATTATCGCTTGACACAAAAAGGGAAACAGTTATGGGATCAAATTCATTTATTGCATTGGTATGCTCGGCAACTATGCTTGAGATATGATTATACTTGTTGCTCTAGGATGAAGGCTAGACACCTTCCCTTTTCATGCAAATTTAATGATAATAAAACCTTAGCTTCTTATGCTAATGGTATATATGATTATTATGATGTGGAACAAATAGAAGAATTCGTTGCTTTTAAGGGTGCTTATGAAATTGAATCTCTGTTTAGAAAGAATGATGCTTTTGATGATGATGTTTCTAGGCCTGAAAATCTTGCTATATTGAAATATTGCTATTTGAATTATGAATATAACTCCCATATTGATGCGTTTATTGAGAAGGTCTCCGCTGTCCAAGAAGAGACTAATATTTTGCAGGAGTCTACGGAAGAAGAAATTAATGACATTGTGAGCTCATTGGATGAAAAAGATGAGGAGGAGAGCAACGCCCAAAAGGAGGAAGATCGGATTGATCACCCGTGCCCACCTTCTAATGAGAGTAACTCTTTATTTCATACATTTTTTAATTTCCCTTCGTGCTTACCGAAGGATGAATGCTATGATGATTGTTATGATCCCGTTGATTCTTTTGAAATATCCCTTTTTGATGATGCTTGCTATGCTTGTGGCCAAGATGCCAATATGAATTATGCTTATGGAGATGAACTTGCTATAGTTCCATATGTAAAACATGAGATTGTTGCTATTGCACCCACGCATGATAGTCCTATTATCTTTTTGAGTTCGCCAAACTACACTATATCGGAGAAGTTTGCACTTATTAAGGATTATATTGATGGGTTGCCTTTTTCTGTTACACATGATGATTTTGATAAATATAATATGCATGTGCTTGCTGCTCCTACTTGCAATTATTATGAGAGAGGAACTACATCTCCGCCTCTCTATGTTTCCAACATGATAAAATTGCAAGAAACTGCTTATACTATGCATTGGCCTTTACTTGATGTGCATGAATTGTTCTTGTATGACATGCCAATGCATAGGAAGAAAGTTAGACTTTGTTGTTTCATGACACATATCACTTTGTGCTCACTACTAAATGTCAAATCATTGCTAATTAAAATTGGCTTTAATATACCTTGGGATCCGGGTGGATCCATTACTTGAGCACTATATGCCTAGCTTAATGGCTTTAAAGAATGCGCTACCAGGGAGACAACTCGGAAGTTTTAGAGAGTCATTTATTTCTGTTGTGTGCTTTTATAAAGTTTAAAAACGAAAAAAATAAAGAGTGGAACCTAAAACTTTTTCAAAAAGAAAAGTGAAAGTAAGAAGGACGAGCACCATTGAAATGGGGGAGCTCCTTGAACTTTGTTCATGCCCATGGAAACTTTGCAAATATTGAATTACAAAAACTTTTCATCAAAAATAATTATCCCCTTGTACAATTCCATTATATTATAAAAATATTGTGCCAAGGTTTGCCTTTAGGATGTTTACAATACTTGTTGGTTTGTGCGGTGCAGGACAGAAACTTTGGCTGTAGTGCGCGATTTTACATTTTTTGCTGAAACGTCAAATGATTCTGAAACTTTTTGCACTGTCTTTCTATTTTTTTATTTTTCCTAATTTTGGCAGAATTTTTCAAGTATCAGAAGTATGGTGAATGTTCAGATTATTACAGACTGTTCTGTTTTAGACAGATTCTGTTTTTGATGCATAGTTTGCTTGTTTTGATGAAACTATCAATTTATATCAGTGGATTAAGCCATGGAAAAGTTATATTACAGTAGCTACAATGCAAAAACAAAATATGAATTGGTTTGCAACAATACTTAGAGTAGTGATTTGCTTTATTATACTAACAGATCTTACCAAGTTTTCTGTTGAAGTTTTGTGTGGATGAAGTGTTCGAAGATCGAGGAGGTCTCGATGTGAGGAGAAGAAGGAGAGGCAAGAGCTCAAGCTTGGGGATGACCAAGGCACCCCAAGTAAATATTCAAGGAGACTCAAGCGTCTAAGCTTGGGGATGCCCCGGAAGGCATCCCCTCTTTCTTCAACACGTATCTGTATGTTTTCGGATTCGTTTCATTCATGTGATATGTGCAACTCTTGGAGCGTCGTGTGCTTTCTATTTTTCCTTTTAATAAATGCACCATGCTGGTATGAGATAGTACTTGGTTGATTTATAGAATTCTCTTTGCACTTCACTTATATCTTTTGAGTATGGCTTTATAGAATACTTCATGTGCTTCACTTATATCATTTGAAGTTTGGATTGCATGTTTCTCTTCACATAGAAAACCGCCATTTGTAGAATGCTCTTTTGCTTCACTTATAATTGTTAGAGAGTGGGCATAACTTTTGTAGAAACAATTAAACCTATCGGTGATTGGTGAATTGCTATGATTGATTTAATTTGCTTGTGGTTATGTTGCTGTCCTTTGGTGCCCATCATATGAGCGCGCGCGTGGATCACACCATAGGGTTAGTTGTATGTTGATAGGACTATGTATTGGAGGGCAAGAGTGACAGAAGCTTCAACCTAGCGTAGAAATTGATGCATACGGGATTGAAGGGGGACCAATATATCTTAATGCTATGGTTGGGTTTTACCTTAGTGAACGTTAGTAGTTGCGGATGCTTGCTAATAGTTCCAATCATAAGTGCATAGAATTCCATGTAAGGGATGACATGCTAGCAGTGGCCTCTCCCACATAAAACTTGCTATCGGTCTAGTAACGTAGTCAATTGCTTAGGAGCAATTCCGCAACTCCTACCACCACTTTTCCACACTCGCTATCATTAAATTTATTGTTTCTTTATCATGAAAGCGCCTAGTTTTATTTGTGTGCTGTTTTTATTCTTGCAAACCTATCCCACAAAAACTACAAAGTACTTCTAGTTTCATACTTGTTCTAGGTAAAGTAAACGTCAAGCGTGCGTAGAGTTGTATCGGTGATCGATAGAACTTGAGGGAACATTTGTTCTGCCTTTAGCTCCTCGTTGGGTTCGACACTCTGACTTATCGAAAGAGGCTACAACTGATCCCCTACACTTGTGGGTTATCACATCTCGTTCCCCTCCTCGCACCCACGGGCTGTAGCTTTCTGGCTATCAACCCCTGCCCTGCCTCTAGCCTCCATCTAGAGGCCCATGCATGGCCCGAATCCAATTGCCCTCTCATCAGAGCCATAAGCGGCAGGTCCTCGTCGACCATGTCATTCCGCCGCCGTCATCGTCATCCAATCGACCTTCCCCGTCTACGGCGACCTCGAGCGACCTTCTCTGCATATGACGACCTCGATCTAGCTTGGAGTCGCTTGCCATATCATTTATTCTTCACACATACCAGGAGGTGCTCGACGTGGGGAGGGCAACGAGCAGGACGGCGCGACGACAACGGCAACAGGCGACAACCTAGATAACCTTATCTCCCTCCCATCGCTCCACCCATCTTCTCCCAGTAGGTTATGCTCCAGATCTCCCTTGTTAACGTATGGGGTTTCAGTAGTGCAGCGCAGCGGCCGATGGATCCGTTCTGTCGGTGTCAAAACCGGCAGATCTCGGGTAGGGGGGCCGAAGCTATGCGTCTAAGGACTGATGGTAACAGGAGACTAGGGACACCATGTTTACCAAAGTTCGGGACCTCACGATCGAGGTAATACCCTACTTCCTGCCAGATTGATCTTGATGAATATGATTACAAGAGTTGATCTACCTCGAGATCGTAATGGCTAAATGCTACTTCTCGAGCTTGCGTTGTATTCCCTCGAAGAGGAAAGGGAGATGCAGCACAGTAGCGTAAGTATTTCCCTCAGTGTTTGAGAACCAAGGTATCAATCCAGTAGGAGACCACGCGCGAGTCCCTCGCACCTGCACAAACAAATAAGAACTTCGCAGCCAACGTGATAAGGGGTTGTCAGTCCCTTTACGGTCACTTACGAAAGTGAGATCTGATAGAGATGATAGTTTATATTTTTTGGTATTTTTTATTATAAGAATAGAAAGTAAAAGCGGAAAAAGTAAAGTAGATGTAGATTGATATGTTGAGAATAGACCCGGGGGCCAAAGTTTTCTCTAGTGGCTTCTCTCATGATAGCGATATTCTACGGCGGGTAAACAAATTACTGTCGAGTAATTGATAGAAAAGCGAATAATTATGAGACTATCTAGGCATGATCATTGTATATAGGCATCACGTCCGAGACAAGTAGACCGACTCCTGCGTGCATCTACTACTATTACTCCACACATCGATCGCTATCCAGCATGCATCTAGTGTATTGAGTTCATAAGAACAGAGTAACGCCTCAAGGAAGATGACATGATGTAGAGGGATAAACTCAAGCAATATGATATAAACCCCATCTTTTTATCCTCAATGGCAACAATACAATACGTGCCTTGCTGCCCCTACTATCACCGGGAAAGGACACCGCAAGATTGAACCCAAAGCCAAGCACTTCTCCCACTGCAAGAACTATAGATCTAGTAGGCCAAACCAAACCAATAATTCGAGGCGACTTGCAAGGATATTATGAGCACACATAAAGAGTTCAGAAAAGAACCAAATATTTCTCATAGATAATCTTGATAATAAACTCACAATTCATCGGATCTCAACAAACACACCGCAAAAAGAGATTACATCGAATAGATCTCCTCGAAGACCGAGGAGAACTTCGTATTGAGATCCAGCGAGAGAGAAGAAGCCATCTAGATACTAGATATGGACCCGAAGGTCTGTGGTAAACTACTCACAACTCATGGTGAGGGTGATGATGATGATGATGATGAAGGCCTCCGTGATGGATCCCCCTCCCGGAATAGGATCCAAGATGGGATCTCCACGGGAACAGCAGCTACGGCGGTGGAATTAGGGTTTTCTCTCTGCGTATGGAGTTTCTGGGGTACGTAGGTATATATAGGAAGAAGAGGGGCACCAGGGGCCACAGGGGCTGCCCTCGAGGCAGGGAGCGCGCCCTGGGAAGGGGGCGCGCCCCCCACCCTCGAGAGTGGGCCCCCTGTCCTCTGGCTTGGCCCCGAAGTCTTTCGTGCGTGATTTGCTCCAAAAATATCTCCTGCAAAGGTTTTATTCCATTTGGACTCCGTTTGATATTCCTTTTCTGCAAAACCCTGAAATAGGCAAAAAACAGCAATCTGGACTGGGCTTTTGGGTTAGTAGGTTAGTCCCAAAAATGATATAAAAGTGAATGATAATGCCCATTAAACATCCAAGACTTCATAAATAATATCATGTAACAATAAAAAATTATAGATACGTTGGAGACGTATCACTATGCCTCGCAGCCGAGCATGCCACTGTGCTCAGTAGCTCCCCAGCAAGCCAACGCCACCTCTAGCTCTTCCTCCGGTGCACCACAACACCGTTCCGGCCAACCCCGTGTGCGAGTGCCACCATGGATGTGCTCATCGCCGTCAGCTCCGGCGACTACCCGACCAACCAGTGGCACCGTTGGATGCGGTGCATCCCCAGGACCGCATAGAACCCACCCGCGCGATAAATGGTCACCGGAACAGAGATTACGGCGTGTCTCCGCCGCGCGAAATGGTCGCCGCCGGTCAAACTCCGGCGGCTTGACGTGGCCGCTTAGTTAGGGGCTAATGACTGTTAGTTAAACTTCCACAGCCACTGACAGTGGGCCCCACTGCGTGGTCAAACCCAGTTAGCTCTAGATTTGACCGGGATTAGTCCCTGTGTCAC
Organism: Secale cereale; assembly: GCA_902687465.1. Taxonomy (NCBI): domain Eukaryota; kingdom Viridiplantae; phylum Streptophyta; class Magnoliopsida; order Poales; family Poaceae; genus Secale; species Secale cereale. Next base: position 735,855,967 of record LR738714.1, on the reverse strand, counting down.
TGACATGTGGACCCCACACATCAGGTTTGACCCTGGCCGCCCAGTTGACCGCTGACGTCGCTGTGATGTAATGCTGATGCAATAAAGCATTTTCTGGATTTAGTTTATTTTAATTAATCAGGAAATTCCAGAAAATGTTATAAACTTCAGAAAATCATAGAAAATAATCTATAACTCCAATGAAAATAAGTTATATATGAAAAATGATCAGAAAAATTCAAGGAATCTGTTTATGGCATGTTCATTCATGTTTGAACAAGTTAAACATGCTGTTCAGGTCAAATCAATTAATTGGCATTTGAATAATCACATATGAGTTTGAATTTGAACCCTTGGTTCAAATCAACCTCATTTAATATGGTTACTAGTTGCATTAGCTCAATCAACATCATATTGCCATGTCATGATCATGCATCATATTGTCGCATTACATTGATTGTGTTCTTTCTCTGTTTTCCGGTCTTGTCCCCTCTCAGTGGACGTAGCTCCGACGATGAGTTCGATGACACCGGTGAAGAGTATTACTATCTTTGGAAGTGCCAGTCAAGCAAACCCCTTTGAGCATTCTGATACAATCCAACTCTCTCGCTCTTGCTCTCTTTTACTGCATTAGAACAACAACGCTTCAACTGTTACCTTCTGCGGTAGTTGAACCCCTTTCCTCTGCATGACCTGTCATTGCCACAGTAAATAGTTGAAACCCACTAGCATGAGTAGGAGTTGTTTGAGCCATGTTGTGCCTACTCATTCATGCTTTCTGGTTATGCCTGCTACTGCTTAGAGTTGAGTCGGGTCTGATTCATCGGGGATGAATTGGAATGGTGATGAACATGTCCTACTGTTGAGAGCTAAGTGTGTGAACACAGTTTGGTAAAGGTAGCGATGAGAGGCCATGTAGGAGTACATGGTGGGTTGTCTCATTGAAGCCGTCCTCAGGAACTGAGTTTTGTGTTTGTGATCCATGAATAGCTACTACCACACATTGGGATCCTTAATTGACTCTCTCGACTTATTAATCGCCCTTGTCCTCTGTCCAGGAGTTGCAATTAGTTTTCGGTGTTTGTAGTATACTAGAGGTCGTGCGCAGCACTGACCCTCGGGTGGGCTGTGATGCGGCAGGTACGTGGCCGGGTGTACCAAGCGTCGCCCGTTTGGTGGGCTTGGGAACCCTGTACACATCGTTTGGGGCCGTGAGCAACACCCCGGATGGATCTCCCCACGGATGGAACCCAAATAGGCGATAAACCTGGACTAGGGACTCGTGTGGTTAGTCAGGTCGTGGCCGACACCCTCGCTGGGCTTCCGCTTGAAGGTTGCCGAGTACATGTCGTGTAAACGGCGATAAGTGGTGGGAGCATGTGTGAAGAAGTACACCCCTGCAGGGTTATATATGATCTATTCGAATTGTCGTGTCCGCGGTAATGGACTTCTGGGTTACTTGTACAGTTCATAGACAAGTGAAAGTGGATACTCTAAAACACGCAAGATAAGCGTGAGTGCTATGGATGGCCTTCCCGTAGGGAGACGGGAGCGGATCCATAGTGGTGTATTGATTGGTGAATATGTGGACTTGTGTGTGCCACCTCAAAAGAGTTACTTGCAGTCGTAGTTCAGGATAGCCACCGAGTCAAAGCTGGCTTGCTGCAGTCAAACTCCACCACCCCTTTGTTGATACTGATGCATATGTACCTAGTTCTGATGTAAGTCTTGATGAGTACCTTTGTACTCACGTTTGCTTAATTTATGTTTTTGCAGAGAGACTTCAGTCTCACTAGTGGTTCCGCGTGGACTTCGACGTTTAGCTTGTTACCTCAGCTACGATCTTGTACCCGTGGGAGGGTCTTGTAGATAGTCAGGCTTCTCAGCCTTTTTCGTTTGTAGTTGTCTGTACTCAGACATGTTATGCTTCCGTTGCCTGTATGCTTTGTATGTTGGGTCATGTGACCTCTGTTTGTAACAAATGTTATGATGGCTCTTCTGGGCCTTTATCTATATGAGTTGTTGAGTTATGTTGTGATGCCATGTTGTACAACACATACTTGCATGTTATGCGTACGTGTAATGTGTATTGCTATGTGTGGGATCCGACACCTAGTTGTTTACCCTTGGTAGCCTATCTTACAGGGAAATGTCTCCTAGTGCTTCCACTGAGCCTTGGTAGCTTGCTACTACTCCGGAACACTTAGGTTGGCCGGCATGTGTCCTTCTTCGTTCATGTGTCTGTCCCTTAGGGGAAATGTCACGCGTTGTTCCTTTAAGTCCTTGTAGCTTGCTACGACTTGGGTTCATACGTTGATGACCGACACGTTTGTTGCTGGGTCATGTATGCATGTCTCTGTAATTTAGTGCCACTTTTGGTTTATAACTAGTCATGTCGGCCCGGGTTCTCTGTCATATGGATGCTAGAGACACTATCATATACATGTGCCGAAATGCGCAAACGGTCCCGGGCCAGGTAAGGTGGCACCCGGGGGGATACCGTGCGTGAGGCCGCAAAGTGATATGATGTGTTACAGGCTAGACCTGTGTGACTTAGGATCGGGGTCCTGACATTAACTCTCTCAAATAGGTGTGTCCAGCAAGGATAATTGTGGCAAGCTAACAAGCAAAGACTCAAATTATACAAGACAATCCAAGCAAAACACATATCATGTGGTGAAGAAAAATATAGCTCCAAGTATAGTTACCGATAGATGAAGACGAAAGAGGGGATGCCTTCCCGGGGCATCCCCAAGCTTAGGCTTTTGATTGTCCTTGAATTTTACTTGGGGTGCTATGGGCATCCCCAAGCTTAGGCCCTTGCTACTCTTTGTTCCATAATCCATCAAAGGAATACTCAAAACTTGATTACTTCACAACACAAAACTTAGACAAAAAATTCTCGTGAGCTCCATTAGCATAAGAAAGCAAACCACTACTCAAAGTTACTGCAATGAATTCATTCATTGTATATATTGGTGTTAAACCTACTGTATTCGAACTTCTCTATGGTTCATACGTCCCAATATTACTCATAGACGCATTAAAATAAGCAAACAACACACGAAAAACAGAATCTGCCAAAAACAGAACAGTCTGTAGTAATATGCAGGTTTAGCATACTTCTGTAACTCCAAAAGAATCAAACTAAATTGGTAAACATGAGGAATTTGTCTATTAATCATCTACAAAAAGAATCAACTAAACAGCACGCTCCAGTAAAATCTGATGACCATTCTAGCGAGCGCTAACGATTCTGTTTTTCACAGCAAGATCACATAAACTTCACACAAGTCTTCCCATAGGTTCTACTTGGCACAATCACTAAACAAAACATGAAACCACATCTAAACAGAAGCTAGATGCAATATTTATTCCCTAACAGCAACAAAAACAAAAAATATATAAAATTGGGTTGCCTCCCAATAAGCGCTATCGTTTTACGCCCCTAGCTAGGCACGATACATGAATAGATCTAGGTATTGCTATCCTTGGACGTCAATTCATTGATTAAGCACTTATGATTCTTAGGAACTTCTTTGTCCCTATTAATAATCAAACTCTTGGGCAAGAAATCAAGAAATTCTAAAGTGTCAAAAGGGTCCCTTGCAAAAGTAAGAAAATTAGGGTGAACACTTATGGATTTGAGATCCGCAATTCCTTGACTAGATGTTTCACCCTTGTCTTTAGGGACATACATGAACTTAGATAATTTAGTGGAAGAGGTTGATACGTCTCCAACGTATCTATAATTTTTGATTGTTCCATGCCATTATTTATGAAGTCTTGGATGTTTAATGGGCTCTATCATTCACTATTATATCATTTTTTGGACTAACCTACTAACCCAAAGGCCCAGTCCAGATTGCTGTTTTTTTGCCTATTTCAGGGTTTTGCAGAAAAGGAATATCAAACGGAGTCCAAACGGAATGAAACCTTTGTCAGAGATATTTTTGGAGGAAATCACGCTCGAGAGACTTCGGGGCCAAGTCAGGCGACGTGGGACCAGCCCTCGAGGGTGGGGGGCGCGCCCCCCTTCCCAGGGCGTGCCCCCTGCCTCGAGGCTGGCCCACACGGCCCCCGGTGCCCCCCTTCTTCCTATATATACCTATGTACCTCAGAAACTCCATACATAGAGAGAAAACCCTAATTCCACCGCCGTAGCTGATGTTCCCGTGGAGATCCCATCTTGGAGCCTGTTCCGGGAGGGGGATCCATCACGGAGGCCTTCATCATCATCATCATCGCCGTCACCATGAGTTGTGAGTAGTTTACCACAGACCTTCGGGTCCATAGCTAGTATCTAGATGGCTTCTTCTTTCTCTCCGGATCTCAATACAAAGTTCTCCTCGGTCTTCGAGGAGATCTATTCGATGTAATCTCTTTTTGCGGTGTGTTTGTCGAGATCCGATGAATTGTGAGTTTATGATCAAGGTTATCTATGAAAGATATTTGGTTCTTCTCTGAACTTTTTATGTGTGCTCATAATATCCTTGCAAGTCTCTTCGAATTATTGGTTTGGTTTAGCCTACTAGATCTATAGCTCTTGCAATGGGAGAAGTGCTTGGCTTTGGGTTCAATCTTGCGGTGTCAGCAAGGCACGTATTGTATTGTTGCCATTGAGGATAAAAAGATGGGGTTTTCATCATATTGATTGAGTTTATCCCTCTACATCATGTCATCTTGCTTAAGGCGTTACTCTGTTCGTATGAACTCAATACACTAGATGCATGCTAGATAGCGATCGATGTGTGGAGTAATAGTAGTAGATGCACGCAGGAGTCGGTCTACTTGTCTCGGACGTGATGCCTATATACAATGATCATGCCTAGATAGTCTCATAATTATTCGCTTTTCTATCAATTGCTCGACGGTAATTTGTTTACCCGCCATAGAATATCGTTATCATGAGAGAAGCCACTAGAGAAAACTATGGCCCCCGGGTCTATCTTTATCATATTACTTTCCCGTTAATTTCTGTTGTCGTTGTTCATTTGCTTTCTTTATTTTTCTGTTTCTATAGCAAAAAAATACCAAAAGTATAATTATCATCTCTATCAGATCGCACTATCGTAAGTGACCGTAAAGGGATTGACAACCCCTTATCCCGTTGGCTGCGAAGTTCTTATTTGTTTGTGCAGGTGCGAGGGACTAGCGCGTGGTCTCCTACTGGATTGATACCTTGGTTCTCAAAAACTGAGGGAAATACTTACGCTACTGTGCTGCATCTCCCTTTCCTCTTAGAGGGAATACAACGCAAGCTCAAGAGGTAGCAAGAAGAATTTCTGGCGCCATTGCCGGGGAGGCTTACGCAAAAGTCATATACCAAGTACCTATCACAAACTCTTATCCTTCGCATTACATTTATTTGCCTCTTGTTTTCCTCTCCCCCACTTCACCTTTGCCGTTTTATTCGCCCTTCTTCCGCCGTGTGTTTTTCGTTCGCTTGTTTCTTGTTTGCTTGTGTGCTGCTTGTCTGCTTGTCATCATGTCTAGCACACCTATCATTATCACCACTCCCGAGAGTGAGGTCCTCAACTTTCAACAAAGGGAGGAAGAAAACTTAAAAGATGCCTGGTATAGAATTTGCAATGCTCAAAATAGATCTAATCGGAAGCTTTCCACTTCCGTGCTTCTTCGCAATTTTTATGTTGGCATAACTCCGTGGAATAGATTTATCTTAGATACCATTACCGGAGGGAATTTCTTGGGTAGCCACACCGTGAATTCTTATAAAGCTATGACTGAATTATTTGGCTCACCACCTCTTATGGTTAATGGGACCGTTTTAACTTTGGAGCATGTTATGCAAAGGTTAGAAATGATTGAGAACAAAGTTGCTATGGTAGAATTGTTAGAGAACTTGGATAAATTCACAATGAAATTACCCAATATGGATCTATGGTAGGAGTTGTTCTGAAAAATCTTAAAGAAAAAGAACCTATAGTTAAAGAAAAGCTAGTCAAGATTCTACTAGAATCAATAAGCTTGAGGATGTTATCACTCATGTGGGTTCCGCTCTTTCCGCTATAAAAACCACTCCAAATACCTCCACTAAGTTATCTAAGTTCATGTATGTCCCTAAATACAAGGGTGAAACTTCTAGACTTGCGGATCTCAAATCTATAAGTGTTCATCCTAATTTTCTTACTTTTGCAAGAGACCCTTTTGACACTTTAGAATTTCTTGATTTCTTGCCCAAGAGTTTGATTATTCATAGGGACAAAAAAGTTCCCAATAATCATAAGTTCTTAATCAAAGAATTGCCTTCCAAAGATGGCAATACCTAGATCTATCTTGTATCGTGCCTAGCTAGGGGCGTAAAGCGATAGCGCTTGTTGGGAGGCAACCCAATTTTATGTTTTTTGTTTTTGTTTCTGTTAGGGAATAAATATTGCATATAGCCTCTGATTAGATGTGGTTTCATGTTTTGTTTAGTGTTTGTGCCAAGTAGAACCTTTGGTAAGACTTGTGTGAAGTTTATTTGATCTTTCTGTGAAAAACAGAATCGTTAGCGCTCGCTAAAGTAGTCTTCAGATTTTACTGGAGCGTTATTTTTAGTTGATTCTTTTTTATGCTGATTTTTAGACAAATTGCGCAAATTTACCAATTTAGTTTGAATTTTTTGGAGTTCCATAAGTAGGCGAACCCAGCAGATTACTACAGACTGTTCTGTTTTTGACAGATTCTGTTTTTCGTGTGTTGTTTGCTTTTTCCGATACATCTATGAGTAATATTAGAGGATATGAATCATAGAGAACTTGGATTACAGTAGGTTTAACACCAATATAAACAAAGAATGAATTCCTTGCTGTACCTTTGAGTGGTGGTTTGCTTTCTCTTACTAACGGAGCTCACGAGAATTTTTGTCTAAGTTTTGTGTTGTGAAGTTTTCAAGTTTTGAGTATTGCTTTGATGGACTATGGAACAAGGAGTGGCAAAGGCCTAAGCTTGGCGATTCCCATACACCCCAAGTAAATTCAAGATAATCAAAAGCAAAGCCTAAGCTTGGGGATGCCCCGGGAAGGCATCCCCTCTTTCGTCTTCATCCTTGGAGCTATATTTTTATTTGCAACATGTTATGTGTTTTGCTTGGAGCGTCTTGTATACTATGAGTCTTTGCTTGTTAGTTTGTCACAATAATCCTTACTGGACACACCTATTTGAGAGAGTTAAATATGGCCTAGAAATTATTAGAACACTCTATGTGCTTCACTTATATCTTTTGAGTTGAATAGTTTTTGCTCTAGTGCTTCACTTATATCTTTTAGAGCATGGTGGTGGTAATATTTTGTAGAAATTTTTGAACTCTCATGATTCACTTAGATCTATTTGAGAGTCTATTAAAACAGCATGGTAAAGTGTTTAGGCTAAAGAAACTAGTCTTCACATGATAAACATCCAATGTCAATGTAGTAAAAAAATTCACATCAAGTGCATTGAATAGAAAGAGATGTTGGATGCTTGATAATTGTTTTGAGACATGAGGATAGTGATATTAGAGTAATGCTAGTGGAGTTATTATGAAATTGAGAAATATTTGTGTTAAAGGTTAGTGATTCCCGTAGCATGCACGTATGGTGAACCGTTATGTGACTAAGTTAAAGCATGAGGTATTTGTAGATTGTCAACCTTTGTGTGGAGGTCGGGGGCGCGCGATGGTTAACTCCTACCAACCTCCCCCCTAGGAGCATGCGTTGATTGCTTTGTTTTGATGACTCGTAGATTTTTGCAATAAGTATATGAGTTCTTATGACTAATGTTGAGTCCATGGATTATACGCACTCTCACCCTTCCACCATTGCTAGCCTCTCTTGTACCGCACAACTTTCGCCGGTGCCATAAACCCACTATATATCCTTCCTCAAAACAGCCACCATATTGTTCCTCAAAACAGCCACCATACCTACCTATCATGGCATTTCCATAGCCATTCCGAGATATATTGCCATGCAACTTTCCACCGTTCCGTTTATATGACACGCATCATATTGTCATATTGCCATGCATGATCATGTAGTTGACATCGTATTTGTGGCAAGGCCACCATGCATAATCTTTTCATACATGTCACTCTTGTTTCAATGCACATACCGGTACACCGCCGGAGGCATTCATATAGAGTCATACTTTGTTGTAGTATCGATTTGTAATATTGTTTTGTAATGAAAGTGTGATGATCATCATTTTTAGAGCATTGTCCCATGGGAGGAAAGGCTGAATCTATAAAGCCCCTCCGCAAAAAAAAAAGAAAAAAAAAGAAAGGCCAAAGAAAAAAAAGGCCCAAAAAAAGAAGGAAAAAAGAAAAGAAAAAAAGGAAAAATAAAGGGACAATTGCTACTATCTTTTTCCACACTTGTGCTTCAAAGTAGCACCATGTTCTTCATTGTAGAGAGTCTCATGCTTAGTCACTTTCATATACTAGTGGGAATTTTCATTATAGAACTTGGCTTGTATATAACAACGACGGGCTTCCTCAAATGCCCTAGGTCTTCGTGAGCAAGCAAGTTGGATGCACACCCACTAGTTTCTTTTGTTGAGCTTTCATTCATATTTAGCTCTAGTGCATCCGTTGCATGGCAATCCCTACTCACTCACATTGATATCTATTGATGGGCATCTCCATAGCCCGTTGATACGCCTAGTCGATGTGAGACTATCTCCCTCTTTTTGTCTTCTCCACAACCACCTCTATTCCACCCATAGTGCTATATCCATGGCTCACGCTCATGTATTGCGTGAAAGTTGAAAGGTTTGAAAAGATAGAGCATGAAAACAAATGCCTGGCTGAAATCGGGGTTGTGCGTAATATGATTATTTAGTGTGATAATAAGGGAGCATAGCCAACACTATATGATTTTGTAGGGACAACTTTCTTTAGCCATAGTATTTTGAGAAGACATGATTGCTTTGTTAGTATTGCTTGAATTATTGTTATTTCTTATGTCAATATAGACTTTTATCTAGAATCTTTCAGATCTGAACATTCATGCCACAATTAAGAGAATTACATTGAAAAACTATATTGGTTAGCATTCCACATCAAAAATTCTTTCTCTATCATTTACCTACTCGAGGACAAGTAGGAATTAAGCTTGGGGATGCTTGATATGTCTCCAACGTGTCTATAATTTTTGATTGTTCCATGCTATTATTTATGAAGTCTGGGATGTTTAATGCGCTCTATCATTCACTTTTATATCATTTTTGGGACTAACCTACTAATCCAAAGGCCCAGTCCAGATTGCTGTTTTTTTTGCCTATTTCAGGGTTTTGCAGAAAAGGAATATCAAACGGAGTCCAAACGGAATGAAACCTTCGCGAGAGATATTTTTGGAGGAAATCACGCTCGGGAGTCTTCGGGGCCAAGTCAGGGGACGTGGGACCAGCCCTCGAGGGTGGGGGGCGCGTCCCCCTTCCCAGGGCGCGCCCCCTGTCTCGAGGCGGCCCACACGGCCCCCGGTGCCCCCCTTCTTCCTATATATACCTACGTACCCCAGAAACTCCATACGCAGAGAGAAAACCCTAATTCCATCGCCGTAGTTGCTGTTCCATGGAGATCCCATCTTGGAGCCTGTTCCGGGAGGGGGATCCATCACGGAGGCCTTCATCATCATCATCATCATCGCCCTCACCATGAGTTATGAGTAGTTTACCACAGACCTTCGGGTCCATAGCTAGTATCTAGATGGCTTCTTCTCTCTCTCTCTCCGGATCTCAATACAAAGTTCTCCTCGGTCTTCGAGGAGATCTATTCGATGTAACAACTTTTTGCGGTGTGTTTGTCGAGATCCGATGAATTGTTAGTTTATGATCAAGGTTATCTATGAAAGATATTTGGTTCTTCTCTGAACTTTTTATGTGTGCTCATAATATCCTTGCAAGTCTCTTCGAATTATTGGTTTGGTTTGGCCTACTAGATTATAGTTCTTGCAATGGGAGAAGTGCTTGGCTTTGGGTTCAATCTTGCGGTGTCCTTTCCCAGTGACAGTAGGGGCAGCAACGCACGTATTGTATTGTTGCCATCGAGGATAAAAAGATGGGGTTTTCATCATATTGCTGGAGTTTATCCCTCTACATCATGTCATCTTGCTTAAGGCGTTACTCTGTTCGTATGAACTCAATACACTAGATGCATGCTGGATAGTGGTCGATGTGTGGAGTAATAGTAGTAGATGCAAAATCATTTCGGTCTACTTGTCTCGGACGTGATGCCTATATACAATGATCATGCCTAGATAGTCTCATAATTATTCAATTTTCTATCAATTCCTCGACAGTAATTTGTTTTCCCGCCGTAGAATATCGCTATCATGAGAGAAGCCACTAGAGAAAACTATGGCCCCTGGGTCTATCTTTATCATATTACTTTCCCGTGAACTAGCCTATTTCAGCCGCTGTTGTTTATTGGCTTTCTTTATTTTTCTATTTCCATACCAAAAATATAATTATCATCTCTATCAGATCTCACTATCGTAAGTGACCGTAAAGGGATTGGCAACCCCTTATCGCGTTGGCTGTGAAGTTCTTATTTGTTTGTGCATGTGCGAGGGACTGGCGCGTGGTCTCCTACTGGATTGATACCTTGGTTCTCAAAAACTGAGGGAAATACTTACGCTACTGTGCTACATCTCCCTTTCCTCTTCGAGGGAATACAACGCAAGCTCAAGAGGTAGCAGAGGTATTTGGAGTAGTTTTTATAGCAGAAAGAGCAGAACCTACATTAGTGATAATATCCTCAAGCTTATTGATTCTAGTAGAATCTTGATCTAGCTTTTCTTTAACTATGGGCTCCTTTTCCTTAAGATTTTTCAGAACAACTCCTACCTTAGATCCATATTGGGTAATTTCATTATGGATTTTTCTATCCAAGTTCTCTACCAGTTCTACCATAGCAACTTTCTTTTTAATGATACCTAACCTTTTCATAACATGCTCCAAAGTTAAAACGGTTCCATTAACCATAAGAGGTGGTGAGCCAAATAATTCAGTCATAGCATTATAAGAATCAAAGGTATGGCTACCCAAGAAATTCCCTTCGGAAATGGTATCTAAGATAAATCTATTCCACGGAGTTATGCCAACATAAAAATTGCGAAGAAGCACGGAAGTGGAAAGCTTCCAATTGGATCTATTTTTTAGCATTGCAAATTCTATTCCAGGCATCTTTTAAGTTTTCTTCCTCCCTTTGTTTAAATTGAGGACCTCACTCTCGTGAGTGTTGATAATGATAGGTGTGCTAGACATGATGACAAGCAAGCAAGCAACACGCAAGCAAACAAGAAGCAAGCGAACGATAAACACACGACAGAAGAAGGGCAAATAAAACGGCAAGGGTGAAGTGGGGGAGAGGAAAACGAGAGGCAAAAAATGTAATGCGAAGGATAAGGGTTTGTGATAGGTACTTGGTGTATGACTTTTGCGTAAGCCTCCCCGGCAACGGCGCCAGATATTCTTCTTGCTACTTCTCGAGCTTGCATTGTATTCCCTCGAACAGGAAAGGGAGATGCAGCACAGTAGCGTAAGTATTTCCCTCAGTTTTTGAGAACCAATGTATCAATCCAGTAGGAGACCACATGCGAGTCCCTTGCACCTGCACAAACAAATAAGAACTTCGCAGCCAACGCGATAAGGGGTTGTCAATCCCTTTATGGTCACTTACGAAAGTGAGATCTGATAGAGATGATAGTTTATATTTTTGGTATTTTGTTTATAAGAACATAAAGTAAAAGTGGAAAAAGTAAAGTAGATGTAGATTGATATGCTGAGAATAGACCCGGGGGCCATAGTGTTCTCTAGTGACTTCTCTCATGATAGTGATATTCTACGGCGGGTAAACAAATTACTGTCGAGCAATTGATAGAAAAGCGAATAATTATGAGACTATCTAGGCATGATCATTGTATATAGGCATCACGTCCGAGACAAGTAGACCGACTCCTGCCTGCATCTACTACTATTACTCCACACATCGACCGCTATCCAGCATGCATTTAGTGTATTGAGTTCATAAGAACAGAGTAACGCCTTAAGCAAGATGACATGATATAGAGGGATAAACTCAAGCAATATGATATAAACCCCATCTTTTTATCCTCGATGGCAACAATACAATATGTGCCTTGCTGCCCCTACTGCCACTGGGAAAGGACACCGCAAGATTGAACCCAAAGCCAAGCACTTCTCCCATTGCAAGAACTATAGATCTAGTAGGCCAAACCAAACCAATAATTCGAAGAGACTTGCAAGGATATTATGAGCACACATAAAGAGTTCAGAAAAGAACCAAATATTTATCATAGATAATCTTGATCATAAACTCACAATTCATCGGTTCTCGACAAACACACCACAAAAAGAGATTATATCGAATAGATCTCCTCGAAGACCGAGAAGAACTTTGTATTGAGATCCAGAGAGAGAGAAGAACCATCTAGATACTAGCTATGGACCGGAAGGTCTGTGGTAAACTACTCACAACTCATGGTGAGGGTGATGATGATGATGTAGAAGCACTGCGTGATGGATCCCCCCCTCTGGCGGAGCTTCGGAACAGGCTCCAAGTTGGGATCTCACGGGAATAGAAGGTTACTGCGGTGGAATTAGGGTTTTCTCTCTGTTGCTGATGGTTTCGAGGTACGTAGGCTTATATAGGAGGAAGGAGGACACCGGGGGACTCACGAGGGACCCATGAGGCAGGGGGTGCGCCCTGGGAAGGGGGGCGCGCCCCCACCCTCGTGGGCACCTCGTGACCTCTACTCCATGGTTCTCAAGTCTCCCGTGCGTGATTTTCTCCAAAAATATCTCTCCCGAAGGTTTCATTCCGTTTGGACTCCGTTTGATATTCCTTTTCTACAAAACCCTGAAACAGGCAAAAAACACCAATCTGGACTGGGCCTTTGGGTTAGTAGGTTAGTCCCAAAAATGATATAAAAGTGTATGACAAAGCCCATTAAACATCCAAGACATCATAAATAATAGCATGGAACAATCAAAAATTATTGATACGTTGGAGACGTATCACTAAACCCTAAAGCCTAGCCTATGAGGATGTTATGATTCTGATCTTAGCCTCTACAAACTAAACCCTCCGGCTTATATACACGCCGGAGGGGGCCTAGGGTTACAAGGGTGACTTGGGGAGAAAGTAATAGCTACATCCGGACATCATGCCTTCCTTTCTACGTACATAGGAGTCCTGACCTAATACGGGGGAGAGTCTTCTGCTTCCATCTTCATGGCCCATCAATACGGCCCAGCTTCATTGACCCGGACGCTCGAGGACCCCTGAATCCAGGAATCCCTCAGTAGCCCCCGGACTTTCCTTCAAGGCCGAGATTGTGTCCGGCTTAATGTCTTCGGTCTTGCAAGTGAGTCCTTCTGGATGATAGTTCGGCTTCATTTAATTTAGTATCCCGTCGATTCCTCACCGCCGTCGCCTTTGCCTCCACGTTTCCAACGAATGCGAAATGTCTAGGTATTTTGCAATTACCCCCTTGACTATGTAGGGAAGGCGCCTATATTAAGAGACTAGATCTCAGATGCCATTCCATTCCATTCCACGTAGAAAAATCCCCAGCGCCTGCAAAAAATCTCCAAACATGGCCGGTGTTCCCAGCTCTTCTTCGCGCCCTCACGGCCCCCGGACGGGCGATTGGGAAAGTTTCTCCGTATCCCATGCGCATCTGAGAAAGCTTCAAGCGCAGGGATATCTCCCTCCCAAGGATCTAGTCCCCGTCCGGGCCGGATTAACTTCCATCGGCAATCAAGCCCTGGCAGAGAGTTTTCCCAACCCCTCCAATGGAGAGCGGGTATGCTTTGTCTCCTTCCTTCTAAGAGGCGTAGGATTTCCCATCCACCCCTTACTTAGGGGGCTCCTGGAGTTCTATGGTCTTCAACTGCATGATCTCACGTCGGGGTCCATCCTGCACATTGCGGGATTTGTCACTTTATGCGAACTATTTCTAGGCTGCGAGCCTCATTTTGAGCTGTGGCGGAAGTTCTTCTGCCTTGTCCCTCGCTCCGAGGAGGGATCCATATTTGAGGTTGGCGGCGCCGAAGTATGGCGCATAGTAGGGACAGACTATCTGTCCGGCACTCCAAATAAGGCATCTGAAGAGTGGCCTTCGGAGTGGTTTTATATCGAGGACGTTGCCCTGTCGGATGCAGTTCGGCAAGGTCTCCCCAAATATTCCAATGCTCCTCCGAAGAAGCTTTTCAACTGGCGCCCCCGCAGTACCACGGAAGAAGACAATGCGGAGGTCAAAAGACTGGCCAGCAATATCAAATTGCTTGTCAGTTAAGGGCTGTCAATAATTGAAGTGATGGCGATCTCAATAAAGCAATGCGTGCAGCCGCAACAAGCTAGAGGATTTCCTATGTGGCATTATAATGGCCAGGATGATGCCTCATGCTGCTTACGCCTGGGTCCGGGCGACCCTGCCGCTCTAGCCGCCATCCTAGAAGGTCTTTACAAGGGAGAGAAGCAAGACTTTCTTCGCTTGAAGTGCCGGTAGGGTTTCTCTATGTATAATCCTCCTGACTGGGTAAGTCTTTCTCTTGACCGCTATTTTCGCCCGTTTTTCATTGTATGATGTATTGACCAAACTGAGTTTGGTTATTCCTAATAGGAGTGGAGGAAGGTGGTTGAGGGGATTAATAGTCCCACCCCATAGCCAGAGGGCCACTTTCGAAATGCGAGCCCTGGATACAATGAAGATCCGGACATAGGCATAGAGCTAGAAGATGGAGTCTTCTATCAAACCAGCCGTGAGGGCGCCGTGGTGGCTATCGTAGCCGATTATCCCGGCCTCATTCCTTCCTCTCACGTAAGTACCCAGGAGATACCTCCTCAAAGAGAATATTCCCAGCACACCTTACCCATCGCACTTTCTTATGCTCAAAAGGGGCGGCGTTGCTCACACCGAACTGTGCGAAGACCGTCATCCCAGGGGGCGACGCCTGCATCGGGTGAGGCCTTGAAGCGAAAGAGGGCCGTGAACACCACCGAACCTTCGAAGAGGTATGTTTGTTTTAACATATACTGGGTGGCGAAGCCGGTATTACAACTTTCCGCCTTGTTTTCCCTTTTAGGAGGAGCATACACCGGACTATGTTCGAAAATCCTGCAGATCAAGCTCCGACCAATCCGGCATCCGGCCCGTCTACGAGGACAAGGGTTAATGCGGATTCAGCGCCGGATTGTCCCCTTCAAGAGGATTCAGACGGAATGTCTATTACTAATTCCGAAGCGGAGGTGGCGATGGTTCACCAGCGGCGAAAAGCAGCCATGCGTGACCCAGCCTTTTCTGAGGAGGCGTTTAACGCCCTCAGTTCTACGGATGCTTATATCCGAGCCGCTCAAGACGGACTCACTGGAGCCACTCACTAGCTTTCAAAGGATATGCGGGTAAGTGATAATTTTAGTATTCCCATGCCAGTAGCCCCCGAGACTTAAAGTAGTTGGTCCAACTGATTTGAGGATCGTGGTGTTTTGCAGGCGCTCCATGTCGGTATACTAAGGTAGGGGTACCTCAGTACCCCAACTTGTGCACGGGCAGTTGCAGCTTCCCGCGGCAGGGTTTACCACACGCTCGCCGGAGACCTTTCTGCTCCTTATTAAACCATTCAAAAACAAAGTATACAAGACAGAAGATCGAGACCCCGGCAAGTGGAGCTTGCCGGGAAGGCCGTACCAGGCTCAAGACTGCCTCACTAGCACAAGGCCCTGGCAAGAGGAGCTTGCCAGGATGACTAGGAGACACGCCTCGGCGCTATGTGCGCCCCGGCAAGGGCCCGGGGAGCGGCAAGCTCCCGGGCCCGGCAAGATCAAGGCCCCGGCAAGGTGCTTGCCGGGAAAGTTGCACTGTGTGCCCGCGCTCCAGCTCATCGGCCCACGCGTCGCCCTGGGGCCTATCCAGGGACGCGTGGCGGATGGCTGTGCAGCCTGGGGGACACGGTGGCACTCCACGGTGGTGGATCCATCGCCGTGGCAGACGGAGACGCAAGGGCGGGAGCTTTTGGGGTCGACGGCGACGGGCATTAAATGCCCTTGTCCCCCACTGTCAAAGTAGGTAGCGACCACTGTTCATGCACTGTAGCTCCACTGTTCCCGCACTGTTACAACTACCACCTCTTTTACGTTTTTACCCCTTTCTCCTACGTTGACACCTGTCGGTGACCCCTTGCACTATAAAAGGAGGCCCATGCACAACGTGGAGGGGGTTCGAAACCTAGATCATTCATACGCTCGGTGTAGCTGCTTCTTCAAGCTCCCGATCTCTCCAACTCAATACACGACCAAGCAGGAGTAGGGTTTTACGCGTCTACCGCGGCCCGAACCTGGGTAAAACTGCCCGCGTGCTCGCTACGATCTGCTCTTCGTGCTCCCTCCGCCCTCGTACCGCACAGACAAGGGGCTCCGGTCCCATAGGTGTTCGTGGCGGACAGTTTCCCCCGACATCTTTGGCGCGCCAGGTAGGGGGCGTCGAGGTTGTGCGAACCTGATCCGGCGTTCGCGCGGGCGCATTCTTCATCAACCTCTCTGAATTCGTCAACTTCATCAGCAACAGCTCCATGGCTCCGAAGAAGAAGGCTTCGGAAGTCGGGGGCCCGTCCGCGTCTCATCCGCCGCCACCGGAGCCAACGGTGGGCGGGGGAGACGCCGTCGGAAGGGTGGTCGCCGGCGAGGACACTCACGGCGCCACCAGATCCAAGAACAGGACGGACGACCGAACCTCGGTCTCCGTGGACGCACCACGTCCATCCCAGCACACGACAACCCAGCAACGCCATGTCACAGGAGGTGGCATCCGTTTGCTGGGCCAAGGCCAAACTGGAGGCTCGCGGGACGCCACGGACCTCCGTCCGGGCACAAGCAAAGCGAAGGCGCCGGCGCGGGACCCTGCTCCTTCTAACGCCGTTAGAAGTCCGAGCATATCCCGCTCCTCGCACCGCTCGCCCGCGTTTCCCTCCACTCCAGCAGAAGCGCTCGCAAGGGCGCAACTGCTCCTCGATTTCCCTCCAGCGGCAGACAAGGCCGAGGACTGGAGGGC
Source organism: Secale cereale (assembly GCA_902687465.1). Taxonomy (NCBI): domain Eukaryota; kingdom Viridiplantae; phylum Streptophyta; class Magnoliopsida; order Poales; family Poaceae; genus Secale; species Secale cereale. Next base: position 735,838,934 of record LR738714.1, on the reverse strand, counting down.
CACCATCCAGAGCCTGATCGCCTTCGCCAACAACGATTCTCCACAGCAGCCGGCGGCCTCGCGGCCGCGGCAAGCTGAGAAGACGAAGGCCGACGGCGACAAGACCGTCGGGGGTGCGACAAGCGTGCATTCCCCGCCGCGGAAGCAGAAGACGCCGCCCCGCCGGAACAACGCCGACGACGGCTCCACAGCCTCGTCGGACCCGCGGGCTCGTCGGGATCAGCGCCAGGTCCTCGACGACCGGCAACAAGAAGACGCTCTGACAAGAATCGAGCGCCGCCGAGAAGCTCGGCGACAATCGGACCACAGAGCTGGAGACGCTGTCGACGCGCGCGCGCCCGGTGAACCAGGCGACTTGCCGTACGCGGCAGGTTGCCCTGCGTTCACCCGCGAGCTGCGGCGCGTCCAGTGGCCCAGCGTGAAGAATTTCAAGCCCGACGTACCGGAGAAGTACGACGGCAAGACGCACCCCTCGGAATTTCTCAGCATCTACACCATTGCGGTGCAAGCTGCAGGGCGGCGCGATGAGAAGATCTTGGCGAACTACTTCCCGCTCGTGCTAAAGCCGAACGTCCGTTCGTGGCTCATGCACTTGCCGGAAGGCTCCATCTCTTCTTGGGCCGACCTCTGCCACCAGTTTGTTGGCGCCTTCACCGGCGGCCACAAACCCCACGGCCAGGAGAGCGATCTCCACATCTTGGCCCAGAAGGAAGGAAAGTCCCTGCGCAAGTATATCCAACGCTTCAGCCGAGTGCAGCACAACATCCCTGATGTCCACCCTGCCGCGGTTATCAGCGCGTTCCACCAGAACGTGCGTAACCGCCGCATGCGTGAGGAAATGGCGATGACCAAGATTAGGGATGTCAGCGAGCTTTATGCTCTTGCTGACAAGTGCGCACGCGCAGAAGAGGGGAGGAGACTCCCCGGGGAGGATGCTGGCGCAGGAGGAAGCGACAGCGACGACGCCGCCCCGGCAAAGAAGAGCCGGCGGCGGAATAACAGAAGGAAGGGCAAGAAAGAAGTGCTTGCCGTCGAGAAGTCCGGCAAGGAGGCCCCCGCCAAGCAAACGCAGGCTGGCGGCTCCGGCAAGGAGCCTGCCCCTGTAGCGGCGGCCGACAAGCAGGACGGCTCCGACAAGCAATACTGCAAGATTCACCGCACCAAGGGCCACGATCTCTCCAACTGCAAGCGCGTCGAGTACCTCGTCGAGCAGCAGAAAGCTGAGTACGAGAGGCGCGACAAGGAGAAGGCCCAAGGTGGCGGGGAAGAGCCAAGCAAGAAGCGGCCGTTCAACGGCCGGGGAGGACGCCGCGGCAAGGCCAAGCAGCGGCAAGGAGACCGACCTCCCCGGGGCCGCGACAAGGACGAAGATGACGACGAAGACATGGAGGACGAGGATAACAGCGAGCAGGAGTTCCAGAAGGCCACGGAGGTCCTGTGCGTCGACGGTGGCGCCTCTCTGCATACCTCCCACCGCCAACTGAAGCAGTGGGTGCGTGAGGTGAATGCAGCAGAGCCGCCCGTGGAGTCGCGCAGGCTCCTCAAATGGTCCAGCACGCCCATCATTTTTGATCTTGAGGATCACCCTGACCGCACCACGGCGGTCGGGTGCTTGCCGATGCTGGTCTCACCCACCATCCGCAACCTCAAGGTCACCAAAATGTTGGTTGACGGCGGGGCCGGGCTGAACTTGATCTCCTCTACTGTGATCAAGAAACTCCAGATTCCAGATGGCGAGCTCGAAGAAACCGGTTCTTTCCAATGAATCAACCCGGGAAGGAGCAAGCCCAAGGGAAAGATCACTCTGCCGGTGACCTTTGGCGGGGAGCTCAACTTCAGAACTGAGCGCATCACTTTCGACGTCGCCGATATTCCATTGCCCTACAATGGAATACTCGGCCGTCCTGCCCTCGCCAAGTTCATGGCAGCTTCCCATTATGCTTACAACGTACTCAAGATGCCGGGGCCGATAAGCGTCATCACTGTCCACGGCGACAAGAAGGATGCGCTTGTCTGCGCCGACAAGATCTACCGGGATGCGGCAGCTGCGGCCGAGAAGGATACTCTTGCCGCTGAAGCTCCCGGGGGGAAGAAGACGAAGACCAAGTCCGGCAAGTGCTCTGGGACCCACTCCGGCAACCGCACCTCTTCGGAGTGTTGCGCTGCCATCGAGGACGTTCCATCGAGCTCCACCGGCAAGAGTAAGAAAGGAATGGCCGCTCCTCCGGCAACCAATAAAGTGTCCGCCAAGGAGGACGGCACTGGTGGTACCTTCACCATCAGTGCCACACTTGACAGCAAATAGGAAAGCGCGCTCGTTGCCTTCCTGCGGGCGAATGTCGATGTGTTTGCCTGGCAACCATCTGACATCCCCGGTGTTCCCAGGAAGGTAATTGAGCACAAGCTTGCTGTTTGTCCTCATGCGCGGCCCATCAAGCAGAAAGGTCTCCGGCGGGCGTGTGGTAAACCCTGCCGCGGGAAGCTGCAACTGCCCGTGCACAAGTTGGGGTACTGAGGTACCCCTACCTTAGTATACCGACAGGAGCCCCCGGGCCTGGGCCACACACGGTGCCCAGCGCTGTTGGGCCAGGCCCAAAACAGTGCACGGGCACACGCGGCCCACAGCGTGCCGAATCCACTTCCGTATCCGCCGCATCCCCTCGTAACGGCACGCGTCGATTGCGGCGTCGTGGGATGGGACGTGCCCACGTTCCATCAATGAAAAGGGCGAAACGCCCCCCACTCCCCCATAAAAGCAGAGGAAGCAGGAGCGGTTTCCCTCCTTGCGCTTTCATTGCTTCTTCTTCTTCCTTCAGAGATCCTTCTTGCGCTCCGCCTCCACACCTCCGCCGCCGCCGTCTGCATCTCCGGCGTCGCCGGGCTCTTCATCCCCCTTCACTCCCGCCGGGCGCCTCGACAATCTTCAGACCCGCGGAGGCGAGGACCTCCCCGTCAAACGCCTCGCCCTCCGCGGGAGCTCGCGACGAAGACCCCCAAGGCACCTGGATGAAGACGCCGTTGGGGGCTTCAAGATAATAGCCCTGCTCCTTGCTGGCGGAGGGGTCGGCGGCCGGCGCAGCACTTGATGCTCCCGCCGCCTCCGGGTCGGCGGTGCGGTCGCCATCCCCCTCCCCGGCCGCTGCGTCCGCAGCCGGAGCGGCCTCTGGCGCAGCCGGCTCGGCGGCCTCAGCCATCTCCTCGGTGGCGGGGGCGCCGCCGCCGTCGCCCTGCGCGCCCTCCTCCTCAAGATTGATGACCTCCGTCTCCATCGGCTCGGGAGGAGGAAGATCTAGAAGAAGAAGAAGAAAAAGAAGTTCAAGCAAATATCCAAAAAGAAACAACGCCAAGAAGACAAAGTCACAAGACCTACCTTGGCGGACGTCGTCAGCGGCGGGCTCCCTCGCCGGGGAGCTCTGCCTTGGCGGAGTGGCCACCCTCGCCGGGCTGCTCGCCCTTGGCGGGGTACTCGCCCTTGGCGGAGTACCCGCCCTTGGCGGAGCGCTCTCCCTTGCCGGGGAGTTCGGCCTTGGCGGGGATGGCGGAGCCTGCGGCTCCTCGAGGGTGGTCTCCGGACGCTCCTGCCGCTGTGGCTCCACCTCTGCACAAGTCAAGACAAAGACATCGAGATATTAAGACAAGATAAAATCCCCAAGCGTACCCCGACGAGCGGAAGGATGAAAGTACAAGAACCCAGACTTACGCTGGGGGCTGCGCTGGGGGCTGCTCCTCGGAGCAGCGCTCGGGTCCGGCAGGCTTGGCTCCGGCACGTCCTCAGTTGCCGCGGTGGCCGGGTCTTCCGCGACCTCGACCACAGGCGCCTTGGCTTTCTTCGCCACGCGCTGAACCAAGGTCCTGAAATCAGAGCAACAGGCAAAATTAGCGTCGACAATAATCAAGACAAAACTCGAGAAGGTGTAAGATCTTGGATTCTTACTCCTGATCCTCCTCGTCATCCTCGCTCAAGGCGGAGAAGTCGTACTCCACCTGGGGCGCGTCTGCACGAGGAGCGGAAGACGAAGATTCCCTCGCGCGCTTCGTGGTCCCTGGGGCTGGGGGCTGCGAAGACCCAGCCCCTGTGGTAGCCGGCGCCCGAGGAGCGGGCGGAGCCGTTGCTCCGCTCCGAGAAGACCCCTGTCGGCTCGACGCCGGCCTGCGAGGCGCCTCCGTCGTGGCCCGCGCGCGGGCCGCCTCTGCTGTGGCTGGTGCGCCGGTCGCCCTTGGCGCGGCTTGGCTCCCCCGGGGAGCTGCCCGGCGAGCTGGTTGTTGCCGGGGCGCCTGCGCCCTCTCCCCCGTCGCCGCCTTGCGGAGACGCTTCGGTGGGGACTGCCTTGGGCTTGCCGGGGGCGGGGAGCTCTCCGACGAGGAGAGGTCGTCGGCGTAGAGCTCCGTAGATCCGTCGGAGTCCTCGGCCTCCTCCTCCTCCTCCTCCCCGGCTGGCCCGCTGGGCCCAGCGCCCTGTGCTGCGGCCTCCTTTCCCTTGGCGCCTCCGCTTCCTCCGGCGCCTCCGCTTCCCGCGGCGCCTCTGTTCCCTCCGGCAGTGCCATCCCTTGCCGCGGCCTCGGCCGCGATCCCGTGGATCCCGGAGTGCCTCAGAGAGGGGACCCCGGCGAGTGCGTCGGGAGGGAGTTGCAGCAATCTGCGGATCTCCGCCTCCTCCGCCTGGCTGGACGCATCCGCAACCTCCGCCTCTTCAGGCGTGTATCCAAAATCTCCTGCCGCTGCGGCTGCGGCGGCCTCTTCGGCCCGAGAAGCCATGTAGGCAATCTCCTGGTCGGTGGTGTCCCGCGTGTGCTCCTTGATGTCATTCTTGTTCTTCGCCACCTCCACGAGGTTGTCGTAGAAGTTGAGGACGTCGATGGGCTTGGGTGGAATCCACGTGCGGTCCACGCCGTGCGAATCGCAAGCGGGCATCATGGTCCGGAGAGGATCACAAGCTGTGCTGTTGCAGAGGGGCACCACTTCCCGGGGAGGTCTGAACCACTCAGGGTGTGCCGGGTCATATTTGAAGAGTTCCCGGACCATCCCCTTCAGCTCAGCGTCGTGAAGTTGAAGTTTAGCCCGGGGCGCAGCCTCATTATATCCGCCGGGCCGCCGTACTCCCAGGCCGGCCTTTTCTTGTCTTGGAGAGGGGCGATGCGGCGGCGGAGGAAGTCTGCGCCTACCTCTGCAACGGACAGCTTTGCCACCCGAAGACGAAGAATCCGGATGAGCGCGATGTCGAGCTTGATGTCGTCCGAGTCTAGCTCGCTCCAGTCCCTGCCGCGCACGATGGGCGTTGTGCGCGGCGCGGTGAAGGCCTGCAGCTCGTCCTCAACAACCCAGCACCACTCCGCGCGCCATTCCTCCCACTTGCTGCGGAGCTCCCCCGGCAAGTAGGACCCCTTCTTGTTCAGACGGAAAACCCAAGAAATTCCTCCGGAGAGGGGGGCGTCGGCCTCTGCTCTAGGGGTGAAGAAGTGCCTAAAAAGCGCTACATTTGGGTGTATTCCTATGAAGTTTTCGCACATATGTGCGAAAACCGCCATTGTGAGGATGGCGTTGGGGGTGAAGTCAAGAAGATGGAGGCCATAGGTGTGCATGATGTCGCAGAAGAAATCAGAGAAAGGAGGGCAAAGACCGCAGTGAAAGAAGGCTGCGAAGAAGTAATACCCGCCGGGGTAGTTGTCCTTGGCGGCGGCCGGATAAGCTCGCGTGCGGGGGTGCGCCTTGGTTTCCTTGGCCCAGAACAAGTAGTACTTGTTCCAGAGCTCCCGCGCGCCGAGCCTCGGCGGGAAGACGAGGTGCTGCTTCCGATACACGGCGAGCTTCGCCGCTTGCTCCGACTTCTCCCTCTTGGCCTTCTCCGCCTTCGCCTTGTCGGTCTTCGGGGCCATGGCGGACGCGGCGGAGGAAGGGGGATGAAGAGCCCGGCGACGCCGGAGATGCAGACGGCGGCGGCGGAGGTGTGGAGGCGGAGCGCAAGAAGGATCTCTGAAGGAAGAAGAAGAAGCAATGAAAGCGCAAGGAGGGAAACCGCTCCTGCTTCCTCTGCTTTTATGGGGGAGTGGGGGGCGTTTCGCCCTTTTCATTGATGGAACGTGGGCACGTCCCATCCCACGACGCCGCAATCGACGCGTGCCGTTACGAGGGGATGCGGCGGATACGGAAGTGGATTCGGCACGCTGTGGGCCGCGTGTGCCCGTGCACTGTTTTGGGCCTGGCCCAACAGCGCTGGGCACCGTGTGTGGCCCAGGCCCGGGGGCTCCTGTCGGTATACTAAGGTAGGGGTACCTCAGTACCCCAACTTGTGCACGGGCAGTTGCAGCTTCCCGCGGCAGGGTTTACCACACGCTCGCCGGAGACCTTTCTGCTCCTTATTAAACCATTCAAAAACAAAGTATACAAGACAGAAGATCGAGACCCCGGCAAGTGGAGCTTGCCGGGAAGGCCGTACCAGGCTCAAGACTGCCTCACTAGCACAAGGCCCTGGCAAGAGGAGCTTGCCAGGATGACTAGGAGACACGCCTCGGCGCTATGTGTGCCCCGGCAAGGGCCCGGGGAGCGGCAAGCTCCCGGGCCCGGCAAGATCAAGGCCCCGGCAAGGTGCTTGCCGGGAAAGTTGCACTGTGTGCCCGCGCTCCAGCTCATCGGCCCACGCGTCGCCCTGGGGCCTATCCAGGGACGCGTGGTGGATGGCTGTGCAGCCTGGGGGACACGGTGGCACTCCACGGTGGTGGATCCATCGCCGTGGCAGACGGAGACGCAAGGGCGGGAGCTTTTGGGGTCGACGGCGACGGGCATTAAATGCCCTTGTCCCCCACTGTCAAAGTAGGTAGCGACCACTGTTCATGCACTGTAGCTCCACTGTTCTCGCACTGTTACAACTACCACCTCTTTTACGTTTTTACCCCTTTCTCCTACGTTGACACCTGTCGGTGACCCCTTGCACTATAAAAGGAGGCCCATGCACAACGTGGAGGGGGTTCGAAACCTAGATCATTCATACGCTCGGTGTAGCTGCTTCTTCAAGCTCCCGATCTCTCCAACTCAATACACGACCAAGCAGGAGTAGGGTTTTACGCGTCTACCGCGGCCCGAACCTGGGTAAAACTGCCCGCGTGCTCGCTACGATCTGCTCTTCGTGCTCCCTCCGCCCTCGTACCGCACAGACAAGGGGCTCCGGTCCCATAGGTGTTCGTGGCGGACAGTTTCCCCCGACACTCCAAGAAAAGAATAACATCCTATGCAAGGAGCTGGAAGATTGTCGGGCCTAGCTGACGACTGTCACCACCGAATTGGAGAATTCGAAGAAATCCGAAAAGGATACTGATGGTAAGAACAATAGTGTCCGGACAGTATGATATTTCGGCCGATCAATAGTCTCTAAGTACATATTGGTTAAAATGCAGCAACAGGGCCGGGCGACCAATGGGAGAAGAAGCTAAGGGCTGCTCTGGCGGATAAAAAATATGCCAAAGATGAAACAGCCGCTGGGAAACACGTATTGACACAAGCCATACATAAAAGAAACCAAGCGCGGGATAAAGATGTCAGGCAATAACATGAGCTAAAGGACGTAAGAGCCCAACTCTCAGATTCCTTGGAAGAGAACTGGCATCTTAAAGGCGGCATATTCAGTATATCCTTAAACCTAGCTCTCCTTATAGTCCCTTATTTTCAATGTTCTTCATAGAACTATTCCTGCAGGTTTATTAACTAGGCAGCCGGAAGGGGAAGTGTCCGGTTTTCTGGGTGACGTGCTGCAAGAGCTTTCCAGAGTACACGAGCGAGCTCGGAAGGCCATTAAGAATATGGCCAAGGCTTTATGGCCGGGAAATTCCCCTCCAGAAACTATGGAGGATTTGGCGGACTTGTTCAAAGGGGCTCGATGCCGCTTTGATCTGTGGAAAGCATCAGCATGTCGCATGGGTGCTCGAGAAGCCTGGGCCATGGTGAAGACATGCTACACCAGCCTTGATTGGAATCATATGGCCCGCAAGGGACCTCGAGGATCGGATGGATAAGAAATTCCCGTGAGCTTGGTATATGACCAAGTGAAGATAGCTGCCATGTTTTCCCAACAGGACTGTAAACTAGACAGCCTTATAGAGGAAATAGAGAAAGAATAGTCGTTTGATTCTATGTATTGATGTACTTTTACATCAAACTTATCTCCGGCCAAAATTATAAAAAGATTGTCATGGCCGACCTTCCGCTTTAACCTCCATAAACCCAAAGGCTGGAGTGTTTATACCCGTGGTAAACACGTGGTATGTTCGGAAACCAGGCAATCCGGTGATAATTGCTTGAACAGACAAACTGTGTTCGGGGAGTTATGTTATATTACTATTTAACGTAAGAAACATCTTCCAGAGAGAATAGTTCCGTTAAGGGTTCCTTTCCCTTGGTCAGCATGAGTACATATGCATGCCTAGGCTTTTGATGCTGTCAAAAGGATTGTAGGATGCCATATCTTATGATAGTTTAGAATGTATGCATTAAAAGCAACATGTCGTGTATCCACCGACCAATTATTCCCTTAAGAACGCTCACTTCCGGCTTCACCCAGTCTGAGGTACAAGTCCGGATTACCCGATTGTAACAATCGCAGAGGTGCTCCCTTTACACCCTAGCCGAACAATCGGGAACGTAGGGGTAAGCACAGGAGCCAAGCAACCCATCTTGGCCAAAACTTAAGTCATATTGGTGCATATAATGGCAAGGAAGGACTGTAAAAACAGACGATATTATAAGCAAGAAGCTTTTTGATAACGGGCTTCTTCAAAGAAGCCCCCAAGTATATTCGAGGTAGATACATTCAAAGATGTGCTATCCTGTGGTAGTTCGGGTGAGCCGAATACTTATCAATGAAAGGGAAAGTAAAAAAAGTAAGAGGAGAAAATTAAAACAAAAGACAAAACCTAACTTAAAAGGAGGAAAAAATGCTACCGAACTATCCATAGAATCGTCGGAGCCTGGCAGCGTTCCACGGGTTTGGCTCTAGGCGGTTGTCTTGCGCATTCCGAAGGCGATAGGCTCCACCGGTAAGTACTTCGTCGATAATGAAGGGGCCCTCCCATTTTGGTTTGATCTTGTCCTTTTTCTTCTCCGGGAGGCGTAAAACAAGTTCGCCGACATTGTATGTCTTAGCCCGCACTTCTCTGCTCTCATACCACCTGGCCTGTTGTTGATAAAATGCAGAATGGCTTGTGCTGTATTGCGCTCCTCTTCAAGTCCATCTAGGTCGTCCTGCCGATCTAGCTCGGCTTCTCGCCCTTCGTACATGCGCACTCGAGGCGAGTCATGAATAATGTCGCAAGGCAGGATAGCCTCTACGCCGTACACCATGAAAAAGGGTGTGTATCCGGTCGTCCGATTGGGTGTGGTCCGCATCCCCCAGAGTACGGAGTCAAGCTCTTCGACCCAATGTTTATCAGACTCCCGTAGGGAGCGCACTAGTCGGGGTTTAATGCTGCTCATTATCAGACCATTGGCTCTTTTGACTTGACCGTTTGTTTGAGGATGGTACACGGAAACGTAATCAAGTTTAATGCCTAACTTTGCGCACCAGTTTATTACCTCATCAGCTGTAAAGTTGGTGCCATTATCTATGATAATATTGTGCGGGGCACCATAACGGTGTACCACACCAGATATAAAATCTATCACCGGCCCTGCTCCAGCTGTTTTTATTGGCTTGACTTCTATCCATTTAGTGAATTTATCCACCATCACCAGCAAATATTTCTTTTTATGGCTTCCCCCTTTAAGAGGTCCGACCATATCAAGCCCCCATACCGCGAAAGGCCAAGTAATGGGGATAGTTCTCAAAGCGGTGGGAGGCATGTGACTTTGATTTGCAAAGAGCTGGCAGCCAACGCAATGTTGGACTAAGGTCTGGGCATCTGCTTGAGCAGTTGGCTAGAAAAAGCCAGCTCGAAAAGTTTTGCTCACGAGCGCCCGGGCTGCGGTGTGATGGCTGCCCATTCCAGCATGTATTTCAGTGAGAAGTTGTCATCCCTACTCTTTGGAGATGCACCTTTGGAGAACACCAGTAGTGCTTTTCTTATATAGTTCACCTTCGTGAACTTTGTAGGCTTTGGAACGCCGGATTATGCGGCGGGCCTCATTTTGGTCATCGGGGAGCTCCTGCCTATTAAGGTAAGCTAAGAAGGGCTCTGTCCAAGGGCTATGACAGCCATGATCTCGTGAGTCGAAGAAGTTATCTCCACGTCTGAGTCTCTGATGACGTCTGGGTTAAGTTCAGCTGGGGGTGTGTTCGGATCCGGATTATTATCGCCGCTTTCGTCCTGCCATGTTACTGATGGCTTAAACAGCCTTTCCACAAAGGTGTTAGGCGGGACTGGGTCGCGTTTAGCGCCCATACGAGTGAGTTTATCCGCCGCCTAGTTATTATCCCGGGCTACATGGTGGAATTCCAACCCCTCAAATTGAGACGATATTTTCAATATGGCATTGCGATAAGCTGTCATTTTGAATCCTTCGCGTCAAAATCTCCGTTTATTTGAGAGATAGCGAGGTTTGAGTCTCCGCGTACCTCGAGGCATTGTATGCCCATGGATACAGCTAGGCGGAGACCATGCAATAGTGTCTCGTATTCAGCAGCATTGTTCGAGTCCATGTACATGATTTGTAGTATGTACTACCTCCGTCCGGGTTTATTAGGCCCCTTCGTATTTTGGGCCAGATTTTGACTATCTATAGACTACTAAAATATAGAGTATATGCTATGAAAAAATATATTGTTAGATTTGTATTTGTAAGAGCTTTCCGGGAATATAATTTTGTGGCATATAATTTACATTTTGTTAGTTAAATTTTGAAGTCAAACTTTAGCCCAGAATAAGAGGGGGCCTAATAAACCCGGACGGAGGGGGTACGGGACTGTATCCCCTGTTGGAGATATCAAGATGACGCCGGCCCCCAATCCGGCTAGCATTTTGGAGCCGTCGAAGTACATTGTCTAGTGGGAGTATGAGCCGTACTCTTAGGGAGTTCGGCTTCGGTCCATTCTGCGACGAAGTCAGCCAACACCTGGGATTTAATAGTCTGACGTGGCTTATATGATATTTTGTACGGTAAGAGCTTGAAGGCCCACTTGGCTATGCGTCCAGTGGTGTCTTTATTGTTAATAATATCGTTAAGTGGTACTTCGGATGCCACTATGATCGAACACTCTTGAAAGTAGTGTCGAAGTTTCCGAGATGACATGAAGACCGCATAGGCAATTTTCTGATAGTGGGGGTACCATTATTTGCATGGTGTGAGAACCTCGGATACGTAGTATACGGAATTTTGAATGGGGAACTTATGTCCCTCTTCGGCTCGTTCGACGACGAGCACGGGACTCACTACCTGGTGAGTGGCTGATATATACAGCAACATTGGTTCGCCAACACCCGGGGCGGCTAAGATTGGGTTGCTTGCTAGTAGAGTTTTTATTTCTTCCAATCCAGTTGTGGCCGCATCCATCCATTCGAAGTTGTCAGTGCGTCGTAGCAATCTATAAAGTGGCAATGCTTTCTCTCCTAACCTGGAGATGAAGCGGCTCAAGGCCGCTACACAGCCTGCTAGTTTTTGCACTTGTTTGAGATCGGTTGGCGTTTTGAGCTCCGACAAGGCCCGGATTTTAGCTGGGTTAGCTTCGATTCCTCTATGAGATACAATGAACCCTAATAGCTTTCCGTCCGGAACGCCGAAGACGCATTTTTCCGGATTGAGCCTTATGTCATATGCTCTAAGGTTATCAAATGTAAGGCGGAGATCATCCACCAATGTTTCGACGTGTTTGGTCTTAACGACTAGGTCGTCAACATATGCCTCCACTGTCTTGCCAATTTGTTTTTCTAAGCATGTTTGAATCATGCGTTGATATGTGGCGCCAGCGTTTTTAAGTCCAAAGGGCATAGTGTTCAAACAGAAAGGACCATACGGGATGATAAATGCCGTTGCGGCCTGATCGGATTCCTTCATCTTTATTTGATGGTATCTGGAGTAAGCATCAAGGAAACACAAGGAGTCGTGTCTGGCCGTTGCATTGATAATTTGATCGATGCGGGGCAGAGGAAAGGGATCCTTAGGGCAAGCCTTGTTTAGGTCTGTAAAATCAACACAGAGGCGCCAGGATTTATCCTTCTTCGGTACCATGACTAAGTTGGCTAGCCAATCTGGATGTTTAATTTCTCTGATGAATCCGGCTTCTAATAGCTTGGCTAGCTCCTCTCCCATTGCTTGTATTTTGGTTCGGAGAATCTTCGCAGTGACTACTTGAAAGGTTTGAACCCTTTGGTAATGTTGAGGCTGTGTTCGGCCAACCTGCGTGGGATTCCTGGCATATCTGAAGGGTGCCACACGAATATATCCCAATTTTCGCGAAGAAAGCCGCGTAACGCGCTATCTACCACCGGACCCAGCTGTGCCCCAATAGACGCTGTCTTATTAGAGTCCGTTGGGTGCACTTGGAATTTTACAATTTCATCTGCTGGCTTGAAGGAGGTAGATTTCGATCTTTTGGCAAGGATTACATCGTCCTTGTCCACCGTGGATCCTAAGGTGGTTAGTTCCTCGGCCGCGAGGGCTTCGGATAATGCCTCTAGGGCTAAGGATGCCGTTTTGTTTTCGGCGCGGATTGCTCTGTCCGGATTACTTGTTACTGTGATTACTCCATTGGGCCCTGGCATTTTAAGCTTCATGTACCCATAATGGGGTATGGCTTGAAAGCGTGAAAAAGCGTCCCGTCCTAGAAGGGCGTGGTATCCGCTATTGAAGAGAACAATGTGGAAGAGCGGTTCCTCCGACCTGTAATTCTCGGATGTGCCAAATACTACATCGAACATAATCCTTCCCAAACATCGGACTTCCCGGCTCGGAATAATTCCCCTGAAGGTTGTGTTAGTGTGCTCAATGCGGGATTTGTCAATCTGCATTTTTTCAAGCGTTTCCTCGTATATGATGTTGAGTACGCTTCCTCCGTCCATAAGTACTTTAGTGAGGCGAAAGCCATCTACTATTGGATCTATTACAAGACCTGTTGCTGCTCGGACCAGTCGGACTCGAGGTGCATCTTCGGCAGAAAAGCTAATTGTCGTGTCGCTCCATTGGCTTGCAGAGCTAATTTGATAGACCTCGACAAGTTCGCGATTTGCTCTCTTGCGGCGGTTGTTTGAGGAGAACATCTCGAAGACAATGAAGACACCGACATCCTTCTCCCCTGATACTGCGGTGGCCAGGATTGCTGCACCGCTCTTTGCTACCTGCCGGAGTACCCAACATGCCCTAAGGTAGTGGTTTGGGATATTGTCCGGGGCTGCATGTATTTGGCAAGGTTTATCGAGCAGTTCATCCAGTACGGATCTGAGTCTTGTAGAAGGTTTGCTATTCTTGCCAATATGCATATTATCGTATGACCTGCTCGGGTATGTCCGTTTAGCCTTAACAATGTGTTGTCCGAATATGGACTATTCCAGAGGTGTATTCTGGGCTTTCCAAGTGTTTTCCATTGCGCGATACTTTCGTACTAAATGCGACAGGTATGTGAAACTCAGAACACGATGTCGGTTGAGGGCGTTCAAAACTCCCTCATACGTACAGTTGCGGTGAAATAAGTGGACCGCATCATCGTCGCACTGGTCCTTAATCTTGTTCTTGACAAGCGGAAATCTGGCCCAAAAGTGGTTGACCGTCTCCTCGGGCTACTGCTGTATGTTCGCGAGATCATTTATGTCCGGGGATCCGGATTTAATTGGAGGGTTTTTCCCGGGGTGGGTGGCTGTTGGTAATTTTAAGTCCTGACCCAATGTGGTATTCGGGGTTTTGACAACCTCCGGTGAGGATGATCTGGGCTCGGCAGGATCTGATTGTTCCGTGGGCCCAGCGTCGATCACAGAGCTCGAAGAACACAAGGTGCCACCCGACAGGGGCATGTTCGGCTCGATGGATTCGAAGATCCGAACGATGACGGTCTCCGTCTCTAGAGGGGGAGTATCTTCGGCTCCGTCCTCGACTGCCGCCACTAGATGAGTGACCGGGATGGGATCAATCTCATCCTGACCGGATTTAGGTCCGATCTGATCTCCTGGCGATGAAAGCCCCATGGCGGCGATGCGATCCAGCAGCTCGTTTAAGGGCGAGAGATCTGCCGAGGTTGCATCATCAGAGTGGCCGAAATCAACATAAGAGTAATGCTTAATGACCGCAGGGAGTGCGGTCGGCCCGGAGGCCATGCAGGCGCATGCAGCGAACCCGCCGAGCTGGAGAACCTGGCCAGCGGCCAAGTTGTTTCCGAGGGTGATCTCATTGTTGATGACGAGATGGGCCATCGATCGCTTATTGTGAGCGCACAGCGGAGCTCTCAATGAAATCACCATTGTCGGTGTCAAAACCGGCAAATCTCGCGTAGGGGGGCCCAAGCTATGCGTCTAAGGACCGATGGTAACAGGAGACTGGGGACATGATGTTTACCCAGGTTCAGGCCCTCTCGATCGAGGTAATACCCTACTTCCTGCTAGATTGATCTTGATGAATATGATTACAAGAGTTGATCTACCTCGAGATCGTAATGGCTTAACCCTAAAGCCTAGCCTATGAGGATGTTATGATTCCGATCTTAGCCTCTACAAACTAAACCCTCCGGCTTATATACACGCCGTAGGGGGCCTAGGGTTACAAGGGTGACTTGGGGAGGAAGTAATAGCTACATCCAGATATCATGCTTGCCTTTCGACGTACATAGGTGTCCTGACCGAAAACGGGGGAGAGTCTTCTGCTTCCATCTTCGTGGCCCATCAATATGACCCAGCTTCATCGACCCGGATGCCTGAGGACCCCTGAATCTAGGACTCCCTCACGTTCCTTACCCGCTGCACGACGAGGAGGTGGCGGTCGGACTAGGCGGCCCCGATGTGTAGGAGTCGTAGGCCGTCGACGACCTATCCAATGACATGAGCGTGTCGCTGCTTCTTGCTACTTCTCGAGCTTGCATTGTATTCCCTCGAAGAGGAAAGGGAGATGCAGCACAGTAGCGTAAGTATTTTCCTCAGTGTTTGAGAACCAATGTATCAATCCAGTAGGAGACCACGCACGAGTCCCTCGCACCTGCACAAACAAATAAGAACTTCGCAGCCAACGCGATAAGGGGTTGTCAATCCCTTTACGGTCACTTACGAAAGTGAGATCTGATAAAGATGATAGTTTGATATTTTTGGTATATTTTATTATAAGAACAAAAAGTAAAAGCGGAAAAGTAAAGTAGATTGTAGAAATATATGTTGAGAATAGACCCGGGGGCCATAGTGTTCTCTAGTGGCTTCTCTCATGATAGCGATATTCTACGGCGGGTAAACAAATTACTGTCGAGCAATTGATAGAAAAGCGAATGATTATGAGACTATCTAGGCATGATCATTGTATATAGGCATCACGTCCGAGACAAGTAGACCGACTCCTGCCTGCATCTACTACTATTACTCCACACATCGACCGCTATCCAGCATGCATCTAGTGTATTGATTTCATAAGAACAGAGTAATGCCTTAAGCAAGATGACATGATGTAGAGGGATAAACTCAAGCAATATGATATAAACCCCATCTTTTTATCCTCGATGGAAACAATACAATACGTGCCTTGCTGCCCCTACTGTCACTGGGAAAGGACACCACAAGATTGAACCGAAAGCCAAGCACTTCTCCCATTGCAAGAACTATAGATCTAGTAGGCCAAACCAAACCAATAATTCAAAGAGACTTGCAAGGATATTATGAGCACACATAAAGAGTTCAGAAAAGAACCAAATATTTCTCATAGATAATCTTGATCATAAACTCACAATTCATCGGATCTCGACAAACACACCGCAAAAAGAGATTACATCGAATAGATCTCCTCGAAGACCAAGGAGAACTTTGTATTGAGATACAAAGAGAGAGAAGAAGCCATCTAGATACTAGCTATGGACCCAAAGGTCTGTGGTAAACTACTCACACCTCATGGTGAGGTGATGATGATGATGTAGAAGCACTCCGTGGAATATCCCCCCTCCGGCGGAGCTCCGGAACAGGCCCCAAGATGGGATCTCACGGGAACAGAAGGTTGCGGCAATGGAACTAGGGTTTTCTCTGTTGTTTTGATAGTTTCGGGGTACGTCGGTATATATAGGAGGAAGGAGGGCACCGGGGGCCAGACGTGGGATCCACGGGGCAGGGGGGCGCGCCCTATAGGGGGGTGCGCCCCCCATCCTCGTGGGCGCCACGTGTGCCCTACTCCGTGGTTCTCAAGTCTCCCGTGCGTGTTTTTCTCCAAATATATCTCTCCCGAAGGTTTCATTCCGTTTGGACTCAGTTTGATATTCCTTTTCTGTAAAACCCTAAAATAGGCAAAAAAAAATAGCAATCTGGACTGGGCCTTTGGGTTAGTAGGTTAGTCCCAAAAATAATATAAAAGTGTATAACAAAGCCCATTAAACATCCAAAACATGATAAATAATAGCATGGAACAATCAAAAATTATAGATACGTTGGAGACGTATCAAGCATCCCCAAGCTTAATTCCTGCTCGTCCTCGAGTAGGTAAATGATAAAAACGGAATTTTTGATGTGGAATGCTAACCAACATAGTTTTTCAATGTAATTCTAATTGTGGCATGAATGTTCATATCTGAAAGATTCAAGACAAAAGTCTATATTGACATAAGAAATAATAATACTTCAAGCATACTAACAAAGCAATCATGTCTTCTCAAAATACTATGGCTAAAGAAAGTTATACCGACAAAATCATATAGTCTGGCTATCCTCCCTTTTCATCACACAAAATATTCATATCATGCACAACCCCGATTTCGGCCAAGCACTTGTTTTCATACTCTATGCTTTCAAGCCTTTCAACTTCCACGCAATACATGAGCGTGAGCCATGGACATAGCACTATGGGTAGAGTAGAGAGGTGGTTGTGGAGAAGACAAAAAGGAGGGAGATAGTCTCACATTGACTAGGCGTATCAACGGGCTATGGAGATGCCCATCAATAGATATCAATGTGAGTGAGTAGGGATTGCCATGCAACGGATGCACTAGAGCTAAAAATGTATGAAAGCTCAACAAAAGAAACTAGTGGGTGTGTATCCAACTTGCTTGCTCATCAAGACCTAGGGCATTTGAGGAAGCCCATCGTTGGAATATACAAGCCAAGTTCTATAATGAAAATTCCCACTAGTATATGAAAGTGACTAAGCATGAGACTCTCTATCAGGAAGAACATGGTGCTACTTTGAAGCACAAGTGTGGAAAAGGGTAGTAACAATTGTCCCTTCTCTCTTTTCTCTCATTTTTTGGAGTGGCTTTCTCTCTCTCTCTCTCTTTTTAGCCCCTCTCTTTCTTTTTGGGCCATCTCTTTTTTTTATTGGCCTTTCCTCACATGGGACAATGCTCTAATAATGATGATCATCACACTTTTATTGTCTTATAACTCGATATTACAACTCGATACTAGAACAAAGTATGACTCTATATGAATGCCTCCGGCGGTGTACCGGGATGTGCAATGAATCAAGAGTGACATGTATGAAAAATTATGCATGGTGGCTTTGCCACAAATACGATATCAACTGGAATGGTTATGGAAATGCCAAGATAGGTAGGTATGGTGGCCGTTTTGAGGAAGGATATATAGTGGGTGTATGGTACCGGCAAAAGTTGCGCGATACAAGAGAGGCTAGCAATGGTGGAAGGGTGAGAGTGCGTATAATCCATGGACTCTACATTAGTCATAAAAATTCATATACTTATTGCAAAAATTTACGAGTCATCAAAACAAAGCAATCAACGCATGCTCCTAGGGGGGAGGTTGGTAGGAGTTAACCATCGCGGGCCCCCGACCTCCACACATAGGTTGACACTCTACAAATACCTCATGCTCTAACTTCGTCACATAGCGGTTCACCATACGTGCATGCTACGGGAATCACTAACTTTAACACAATCATTTCTGAATTTCATAATAACTCCACTAGCATGACTCTAATATCACTATCCTCATATCTCAAAACAATTATCAAGCATCCAACTTCTCATCATATTTAATGCACTTAGTGTGAAAGTTTTCACTACATTGATATTGGATGTCTATCATGTGAAGACTAGTTTTATAGCCTAAGCACATTACCATGCTGTTTTAATAGACTCTCAAAAGGATATAAGTGAAGCATGCGAGATCAAAAATTTCTTCAAAATATTATCGCCACCGTGCTCTAAAAGATATAAGTGAAGCACTAGAGCAAAAACTATTCAACTCAAAAGATATAAGTGAAGCACATAGAGTGTTCTATCAATTCCTAGGCCATATTTAACTCTCTCAAATAGGTGTGTCTAGCAAGGATAATTGTGGCAAACTAACAAGTAAAGACTCAAATTATACAAGACGCTCCAAGTAAAACACATATCATGTGGTGAATAAAAATATAGCTCCAAGTATAGTTAGCGATGGATGAAGACGAAAGAGGGGATGCCTTCCCGGGGCATCCCCAAGCTTAGGGTTTTGGTTGTCCTTGAATTTTACCTTGGGTGCCTTGGGCATCCCCAAGCTTAGGCTCTTGCCACTCTTTGTTCCATAGTCCATCAAAGCAATACTCAAAACTTGAAAATTGGTATATGACTTTTGTGTAAGCCGCCCCGGCAACGGCACCAGAAATTCTTCTTGCTACTTCTCGAGCTTGCGTTCTATTCCCTCGAAGAGGAAAGCGAGATGCAGCACAGTAGCGTAAGTATTTCCCTCCGTTTTTTAGAACCAAGGTATCAATCCAGTAGGAGACCATGCGTGAGTCCCTCGCACCTGCACAAACAAATAAGAACTTCGCAGCCAACACGAGAAGGGGTTGTGAATCCCTTTATGGTCAGTTACGAAAGTGAGATCTGATAGAGATGATAGTTTGATATTTTTGGTATTTTTAGTTATAAGAACATAAAGTAAAAGCGGAAAAGTAAAGTAGATTGTAGATTGATATGTTGAGAATAGACCCGGGGGGCATAGTGTTCTCTAGTGGCTTCTCTCATGATAGCGATATTCTACGGCGGGTAAACAAATTAGTGTCGAGCAAATGATAGAAAAGTGAATAATTATCAGACTATCTAGGCATGATCATTATATATAGGCATGACGTCCGAGACATGTAGACCGAAACGATTCTGCATCTACTACTATTACTCCACACATCGACCGCTATCCAGCATGCATCTAGTGTATTAAGCTCATAAGAACAGAGTAACACCTTAAGCAAGATGACATGATGTAGAGGGATAAACTCAACCTTAGTGATATAAACCCCATCTTTTTATCCTCGATGGCAACAATACAATACGTGCCTTGCTGCCCCTACTGTTGCTGGGAAAGGACACCGCAAGATTGAACCCAAAGCCAAGCACTTCTCCCATTGCAAGAACTATAGATCTAGTAGGCCAAACCAAACCAATAATTCGAAGAGACTTGCAAGGATATTATAATCATACATAAATAGTTCAGAGAAGAACCAAATATTTCTCATAGATAATCTTGATCATAAACCCACAATTCATCGGATCTCGACGAACACACCGCAAAAAGAGATTACATCGAATAGATCTCCTCGAAGACCGAGGAGAACTTCGTATTGAGATCCAGAGAGAGAGAAGAAGCCATCTAGATACTAGCTATGGACCCGAAGGTTTGTGGTAAACTACTCACAACTCATGGTGAGGCGATGATGATGATGTAGAAGCACTCCGTGGAAGATCCCCCCTCCGGAAGAGTTCCAGAACAGGCCCCAAAATGGGATCTCACGGGAACAGAATGTTGCGGCGGTGGAACTAGGGTTTTCTCTGTTGTTCTAATAGTTTCGGGGTACGTAGGTATATATAGGAGAAAGGAGGGCATCGGGGGCCAGACATGGGGTCCACGAGGCAGGGGAGGTGCGCCCTATAGGGGGGCGCCCCCCACCCTCGTAGGTGCCACGTGTGCCCTACTCCGTGGTTCTCAAGTCTCTCGTGCGTGTTTTTCTCCAAAAATATCTCCCCCGAAGGTTTCATTCCGTTTGGACTCCGTTTGATATTCCTTTTCTGTAAAACCCTGGAATAGGCAAAAAACAGCAATCTGGACTGGGCCTTTGGGTTAGTAGGTTAGTCCCAAAAATAATATAAAAGTGTATAACAAAGCACATTAAACATCCAAAACATTATAAATAATAGCATGGAACAATCAAAAATTATAGATACGTTGGAGACGTATCACTGCTCCATTCCAATCCTTGTGAGTTCTGCACCAGGGTAAACATACAAATCCTATCTGCATTAATAGTGTCAAGCTTCATACTAAGATTTGTCACATTTAAGTTGATTGGTATCTCTGTTTAGTAAGCCATTTAAGAAAAGGAAAATACATCCAAAAATTTCCTGCATTTAGGATGATAAGATTTTACAAATGTTTCTTCTCCTAGGAACTCTCGGGCCTTGATTTCGTACATTCGCAACTCAAAACATTATTTTAGTTCATATAACAAGGTGCTGACCATTGGCTTTCAAGAACAATGTTGTTGCAGCGAAATAGTATCTGCTCATACAGCTACATTGGTAGCACATTGGTTTCAATTGGATTCTTGAGTTTTTATGTCGTCTTACAAAGAGCGTTTTTCACTTTTGAAAGAGGTTCTTTTACATCGGTATATGCAGTCCACGTATAGATTAATAGTCATGCTATTGAAGTTTGATTAATTTCCCTTTTCCAAGTTATTATGGGTCCATTTATTAACCTCTAAAAAACATTTCTTTTCACATCTCTTTTACTCCCAGGAACTCTAATTCAAGCTCCACTGCAAGTTAATAGAAGGAAGTTGGGCGCAACATTGACATACACAAGTCTGCGGTAAATTTCTCACTCATACTGTAATCTAAAGCCCATTATTTCTCCAATCTTTATTGGTATCTAAAACTTATGTTTTCTTAACATGTTCTATGCATTGTCTGATTGTTACTTGACTTATCATCCTATCCTTTTTTAGGTAATGGATATTTTAAAGTTGAAAGAGGACATGCTTCACTGATTTACCTTCCGAGTGATAAATGGATGTAGTGCTTGTGACAGAGTAATCCTCTTTCCAGGATTTCTCCAAACCAGGACAACATTTGTGGATCATCATGTGAAAAATAAAATTGGCACAAGCTTACTGACATAGAGTTGTAGGTCAGCATGTGATAAAAACATGTAAATTTAGAGGAATCTTTCCCACATAGTCTTGTGGTTCCCACTTTTCTGGCCTTGCTTTTCCAAAAATAGCTTTTAGTCGTGCATGCTTTTGTATCCTCACCATTGTTTGATCAACGCCGTATTATGTTAGTACAAACTAGCTCCATAGTGTTCTAAGCATGATGTTCTTTTGTTCAGTCCAGATGTCGGTGGACCACATGTTTAAACTGGCATTGGGGGCCATGTTACAAATCCTTATAGTGCAACCACTTGTCGTACTTTCTTCTTCACTATTTTATTTCGGTTCGTGAATTTTATTTCGGGTTTACTGTCAATTTGTCTGAACCTGAAAAAAGCTTCCGCTAGGTTGATGCCTGAACCTGAAAAAGTTTATTGTATACATTAGTGCAGAAAAGAGAATAGTTTGATTGATGTCGGGCTGTGTTGTGGATTAAGTGGATAGGAAATGTGCATAATCTTGATGTTGTTGTGTCTTGACACACACACGGGTCAGCATCTACCCCAATGGTTTGGCCCTTCAAGAGCTCAGGTTCATGACTTCTAAAAATTTAAGCGCACAAGTTCATGACTTCGGTGACTTGTTTTGTATAAAGCAGCCTGCTTGCTTTCAACTTGTGTTTTGTTTGTTATAGCTGCTTCTCCTTGTTGTCAGCTATGTTAATCCAAACTCATGTGCGTTACTTCTCGAGGAACACATTTGGCTTCTCATGTACAGTACCTTGATTACCTTTCAATACAAGTTGGGTCTGAACGAGATAAAATGTTGACATTAGCACAACGGGACCAACAATTAAGAGAGAAAATTGGCATGCCAAGAGATCACCAAGCAACAATATTACATAAACCAAAAAAACCTTAGCAAATAAATACCATTTAATAGAGAATACTATGTACTTGCTTTAGAGTTGTGTGTGTTCACCTTAGGGAAATATGCTTCTACCTCAATATATAGTAGAGATGAAGCAATCTCACTTGAAGTTTCCCTATTTGTTGACTCAGCATCTATACAATGTCATCTATACATGAGAGCACGGAGTAGATATGGTTTCCAATGCCCACCAAGGAAATCCCTTCTAATCATCTCAACGCTACTTTGGTGGTGCTGAAACAAAGTAGTAGAGAGGACGTCAAATTAAGGCATTTTCAGCACAGCTATACTAACTTACCCCAAGGATATTGTGATGGTAAAAAATGTTCAACCTCGAGCGAATTTCGCAGAAATGCCTCCTCGTTAAAATAATCTATGTGGTCAAACACAAATGGTAGTTTAAATATGCTTCTACCTTTATTATTTTAGAATGAAGCAATCTCACCTGAAGTTTCCCTATTTGTTTAGATATAAACTCATACTCCCTCTGATCCGAAAGTCATAAATTATCCTTTGATATAGAAAGTCATAGGGCCTAGGTGAAAGTCATAAATTATCCTTTTTGTTGTTGCTTCCTTTTATGCGTTTTTTTGTCAATGAATGATATTAGCATGTCTTTGTAATTTTTCCCTCCATGCACACTATGGCTCTCAGTGGAGGAGCATATAACGTGTTTTATGCAGTCCTTTTCCGTTCATTAATCCATATTATATGTAGCCATGGGAGTGGACTGTAAGCATCCTTGTGTTCCTGATCAGATATGTGAATGTACTATGATTTTTTCCTTTGTAAGATGGGGATTCGTGCTTAAGTACTAGTAATATATAGATTTATTGTTTCCTTCTTATACATAGAGAGAACCAAAATTCAAGGTTCCTCGTATTGAAGTGAGGCTTTTATTGCATGGCAATTACAACATTGAAACTCCTAGCAAAGCTAAGACGGGTTGAAATGAGGAAGAGAACATGTTTTCACAAATTTGAATTTTGTAAAAATAAAACTTTAGTGTGATACTCTGACTACTAATTTATTCAGTAATATATGTGCTATTTGACATACAATTATACCATTGGAAAGTTTCTTGAATACGAATTTGGTGCATTTTTTGTAACATAATGCATGTTTAGCTGATGAATTTGATGGGCAAAGTGAAATGCACACATGCCATATAAATTAGGATAGAGTAATAATTTTTATCCAAGTTGGATGGAGAAGATATATGCAAAGTTGGGTCGAAAAAAGGCCCTATGTTTGTCTTCATTGTGGAGCACAAAGCTATAGTATGAAGGTAGATTTTTCCAGTTGAGTCATGGTGATTTGAATACGAGCCATATGGATTTTGTTATAATATGAAGTAGAAGATGATATTTGTGGCAACACACTCATAAGCCACATGTGCATTGTTGTGAATTACAATGATTTTTTTAATCCGTGGCAGCGCATGGGTATACAACCAGTAGCTTGTAAGATAATGACATTGTGGTTTCTTATATACGAAATCGGAGAGGAAACTCTCTTTAAAAAAAACATGATGGCGATGACATGGCCTCCCTTGAGCCTAGTCTCCTGAGATGGTCTCTCTGCTTTGCTCCAATTCTACGATCACGAACAAGGGCTTCTATGACTCCAAGTTGTGCTGCAATTTTCACTTGATATTTCCTTGTTAGAATGTGTTGTTCTTTGCTAGTTTCTCGGCACATTTGTATGTTTGATGTGTTGTCTTTGTGCATTGCGGTGTTTGTGTTGCTCGGTTGGCTGTTAATAAGAGCTAAGTAACAATTAATTTACCACATGGTGTATGTGGTAAGCAACCTCAAAACAAAACGATGTGAAGAAAAAAGTAATAATTATTTTAAATCCGGACGATAGCCTTTAAACACTCTGGTGATGTGGTCAGTCAAAGCCTGTATGGGTGGAAGCGGAGCCTGTTCGTGTATGCAGGATCCAGGACAGAGCAACTTGCCAGCTTCTGCAGTTCTACTTCGGGTGGTAGCGACCTCATTGTGTTGGGCCTGAAGCGGGAACGGACGCCGCGACCACATAGATAGGTCACAGCCTCTAGGTTTGAGACAGGCATGGCCATGCGAGACTGCTTTGAAGGCTCCTGGGACCGAGCTAAATTTGCCGGCCTCCTCCCCTATCCATTGCCTGTACTACTTGTAGACCCGGGTCCTTGCGCGGACGAACATCTGTACGATTCGGGCTTCAATTTGGTCCTGAAAATGCATCCAAATTTGATTTCAAATACCTACCAACGAGAAGGATGCATCGTCACTCGTCAGGGGTGTGCGGCGTGCCCTCTGGAGTGAGATCGATCACAGAGACACGCACGATCAAGGAGCTCAGGCGCGTGCTAGCTTCTGCTCACTGTGCGATCGTGATTCGTGAATGCGGACGCCTTCTGTCATCGGTCCGTCCGTCTCATCAGGCCGACCTGGCCGGCTTTCGATCGCGGCGAGATCCCGGGATGTGATGGATCGATCCAGGGGCGCGCGGTGGCGAGCGAGCGGCGTTCTTTTTCTCGCGCCTGGGCCATGATCTATCTACGATCGACGAGTAATTTAACAGGGCTAGCTGCAACAGCTACTGCGTTCGTACGAGCGCCACACTGCTGCTCGCTGTGCGATCGATTGGATGGTCATATAGGTCCCGGGCCGGGCTCCCGGTCGACCTCCATCCATGTCACCACGGTCCCGTCTGTACCGGTGGCATGCAGCTGCTTCCAGCGCCTGCAGGATGGACTGTATCGCTTCACCTACGTACGCGCGCCTGGCAGAGTCTAGGTCTAGTCTAGGGTTTTCTCGGAGTATATACAAGACCGATCGACGTGCTCGCCATGCACTCGGCGTACGTGTACACCAGGGTGCCATCCGGGCACACGTACGACTTCGGCTGCACGCTCGGCTTACCGAGGTGCGAGCATCTCTGTTAGGCTGGTCATAGTGGGGAGTAATTTATACGGAGTACTAGTATCATGCATATGACACTAGTCTAAGTTAGTATCTTCATAGTGTAAAATAACATAATAGTAGTGTCATATGTGGCTTCATTTAATAGTTTGTAGACTAACCTTGTCTTGCAAGCGCTATGTTACAGTAACATATTAATGTTAGCACTTCTCATTAACTATTTGCCACATAAGCAAAAATTTCTTGGAGTGCGCTATGTTACTTGCTAAGTTACTCCCACTATGACTAGCCTTAGCGCATGTCGGCCTTCACGTTGTTTTTTTCGTCGATAGCCTCGTTTTTATCCTTTGGTTTATATTTAAGCCGAGTATCCCTGAAGTGGCGCTTAAGCCGGTCCAAATGAAGTTGAGGGGCTTAAGCCGAGTGTAACACTCGGCTTACACTTCCAAGAGTATGTTTCAAACGTTTTTTGAATGAAAGAGTATGTTTCAAACTTGCCTTCATTTATTTTTCCTGCAGTGATGTATCTCTGACCATAGCATATGCATTATATGATGGATGGTAAAGAATCAACTTCTGTAGCAAAACAGCGTCCATATGCCAATATGGTTTGGTTTTCGTGGCTTGTGAGGTCACCCGATGGAATCCCTTGGTGCTGAAGCCTCCCAATTATGCCAGACATGATGTGAGCCCAATCACTTCTCAAAAGATACACTATTCGTGGCCAATCAACCCATCATTCACTCGCCCATCCAAAGTTACAGAATGATGGTGAGGATCTTTGTGCAGGTTGGTGCACAGGGGCTAGCTAGCAGCTCTGAGCAAGACAAGGGAGCAGGATTGGGTGTGGAATGTAGTGAGATGGAGAGACATGAGTAGAGACGGGCCTGGTCTAGGCCATCCTATTCACTCATCTTTACTAATTTCTTTCTCTTCGATCACCACCTCCCTAGCTCCTCCCGTTTGCCCCTACCTAGTTCTTGCACTTGTCCCACCCTCTCACACCAACAAGTGTCAAGTGTGAGTCCCAAGTGTCATCATGCCTTTGTCTCATGGCCACCCATGGTGATAAGAGTGGTGATGTGGAATTGGACCAGCTGTCAAGAACTACTACTAGTCACTAGTGAGGTTCATTAAGGATCTTCAGGTTTTGATTCTTGACTAGACAATTTTTTCTATATTGTGACTCTTGGATGACTTCAAGAATGACTATCCTCGGGCCTAATTTTTTCTTTCATTGATGGATTTTTTATCATATAGTATACGGAAATCTCGGAAAAAATACAGTCTAAATCAGCATGGTATCGGGTCTGTTGAAAGACTTGCTAGATATCTGAATCTCATTGCGGCGCCGTCCAAATAGCAACCCATCAAACTACCCTTATTTCAAGAAATTTATTTGTGCACCAAGAAGCATGCACATCAGGTATATGCAAAGTAGTGGAGTTTATGACCCACGCAAAGCATGTTGTAGGGTAATTTGGTTCACGTTGCTAGTCTCCGATCCCACTAAGGCTATAACCTCTAGTAGCATCGGTCGCCTGATGATATCCAAGCAAAAGATAGCACGAGAGATCAAAAGTTTACTAGAACAGTGCATGCTCCTCATGGCAAAAAAGTTGAGCTATTTGCATGCTATCAGTAGTGATGATATGTCTCCAGAAATATGCTCCCTTCTCACCCTCGGTATTGGCCCTGTCACCCTTTACCCAACTTGATACTAGCCCTTACTTTTCTTGAACTTGTGTTGGGCTGAAATACTTGCATTGATAAGACTAGGTGTTGTACTAGAGTCACCCCACATTTGGACAATCTGTACTTCTCACCACAATGCCTAGGTAAATAATTCAAGTTGTTACAAAAATGTGCAGAAAATATCAATTTAAGCCAGGGAACAACGAAGCTTATTTATGTAAAAAGGGAAACGCGTAAATTGCAGGACAACTAATGATTTACATCAAATAATTGTTTCAGAAATACATGAGTATTGACCTCTTCTATATTTGACTACTCATTCCCAGATTGAACCCTCATTTGCAACAACACGGCATTAGTGTTCTTGTAACATAATTTGTGGCTATTTGTGCAAATTGCAGAAGAGTTCAATTTTAAAAAATAATTTACAGACAGATTCCAAAAAGAAATAAGGTGACGAATAATTTGTCATACCTATGAACCTACACCAAATTGTATGCTATAAATGATTGTGCCAGCTTTAAAAATTGTATGCTATATATGACTGTGCCAGCTTTATTTTATTAGCAGTTCGAGATATCGTACTGCTACCCAAATCTTGTGATGGCGCATTTTTGTAGCCTTTGTGTTTGCCTTTTTTGATTTTGTTCTATTTTTCTTCCTAGCTAACTCTTCCCATAGATCGTTTGCATTTTTGTAGCCTTTGTGTTTGCCTTTGTGTTTGCCTTTTGGCGCATTATTTTCTTCCTAGCTAACTCTTCCCATCCTGACTCTTTGGACTAAGTTCATGATAAATTAAAGTTCAATTTAATCATATTAATTTAAAGAACTCCCACTTAGATAGACATCCCTCTGGTCATCTAAATGATCACGTGATCCAAATCAACTAAACTATGTCCGATCATCACGTGAGATGGAGTAGTTTTCAATGGTGAACATCTTATGTTGATCATATCTACTATATGATTCACGCTCGACCTTTCGGTCTCCAGTGTTCCGAGGCCATATCTGTATATGCTAGGCTCGTCAAGTTTAACCCGAGTATTCTGCGTGTGCAAAACTGGCTTACACCCGTTGTATTTGAACGTAGAGCTTATCACACCCGATCATCACGTGGTGTCTCGGCACGACGAACTTTCGCAACGGTGCATACTCAGGGAGAACACTTATACCTTGAAATTTAGTAAGGGATCATCTTATAATGCTACCGTCGTTCTAAGCAAAATAAGAAGCATAATAAGATAAACATCACATGCAATCAAAATATGTGACATGATATGGCCATCATCATCTTGTGCTTTTGATCTCCATCTTCAAAGCAACGTCATGATCACCTTCGTCACCGGCTTGACACCTTGATCTTCATCGTAGTATCATTGTCGACTCGCCAACTATTGCTTCCACGACTATCGCTACCGCTTAGTGATAAAGTAAAGCAATTACATGGCGATTGCATTTCATACAATAAAGCGACAACCATATGGCTCCTGCCAGTTGCCGATAACTTTACAAAACATGATCATCTCATACAAAACCGTATAACTCATCATGTCTTGACCATATCACATCACAACATGCCCTGCAAAAACAAGTTAGACGTCCTCTACTTTGTTTGTTGCAAGTTTTACGTGGCTGCTACGGGCTTAGCAAGAACCGTTCTTACCTACGCATACAAAACCACAACGATGTTTCGTCAAGTATGTGATGTTTTAACCTTCACAAGGACCGGGCGTAGCCACACTTGATTCAGCTAAAATGAGAGAGACAGACACCCGCCAGTCACCTTTAAGCAACGAGTGCTCGTAACGGTGAAACCAGTCTCGCGTAAGCGTACGCGTAATGTCGGTCCGGGCCGCTTCATCTCACAATACCGCCGAAGCAGAGTATGACATGCTGGTAAGCAGTATGACTAGTATCGTCCACAATCTCATTGTGTTCTACTCGTGCATATCATCTACGCATAGACCTGGCTCATGATGCCACTGTTGGGGAACGTAGTATTTTAAAATTTTCCTACGATCACGCAAGATCTATCTACCGGATGCATAGCAACGAGAGGGGAGAGTGTGTCTACGTACCCTCGTAGACCGGGAGCGGAAGCGTCAAGTGACGCGGTTGATGTTGTCGAACTTCTTCGCGATCCAACCGATCAAGCACCGAACGTACGGCACCTCCGCGTTCAGCACACGTTCAGCTTGATGACGTCCCACGAGCTCTTGATCCAGTTGAGCTTCACGGGAGAGTTTCGTCAGCACGACGGCGTGGTGACGGATATGATGTGTTCACCGGCGCAGGGCTTCGCCTAAGCTCCGCGACGGTACGACCGAGGTGTGATTCTGTGGAGGGGGGCACCGCACACGGCTAAAACAATTCAACTTGTGTGTCTTTGGGTGCCCCCCTGCCCCCGTATATAAAGGAGCAGGGGAGGGAGGCCGGCCAACCTCTCCTGGTGCGGCTAGGGAGGGAGTCCTACTAGGAATAGGATTGCAATCCTATTCCTAGTAGGATTCACCGAAAGGAAGAAGGGGGAAAGGAATAGGAGAGGTGGCGCCCCCAATCCTAGTCCAACTAGGATTCCTAGGTGGGGGCGCCGGCCAGCCCTATGGGCTGCCTCTCTCTCACCCTTTAGGCCCACTATGGACCATCCCCTCTCGTAGGGGGTTCCGGTAACCCCCTCCGGCATTCCCGATAAATCCGAAACTTTTCCGGTATACTTCCGGTGTCCGAATATAGCCGTCCAATATATCAATCTTTATGTCTCGGACATTCCGAGACTCCTCGTCATGTCCGTGATCTCATCCGGGACTCCGAACTACCTTCAGTACATCAATACTCAAAAACTCATAATACCGATCGTCATCAAACGTTAAGCGTGCGGACCCTACGGGTTCGAGAACTATGTAGACATGACCGAGACTCATCTCTGGTCAATAACCAATAGCGGAACCTGGATGTTCATATTGGCTCCTACATATTCTACGAAGATCTTTTATCGGTCATAACCGCATAACAACATACGTTGTTCCTTTTGTCAAACGGTGTGTTATTTGCCCGAGATTCGATCGTCGGTATCTTTATACCTAGTTCAATCTCGTTGCCGGCAAGTCTCTTTACTCGTTCCGTAACACATCATCTCGTGACTAACTCATTAGTCTTTTGCTTGCAAGGCTTATTGTGATGTGTGTTACCGAGAGGGCCCAGAGATACCTCTCCGACACTCGGAGTGTCAAATCCTAATCTTGATCTATGCCAACACCACGAATACTTTCGGAGACACCTGTAGAGCATCTTTATGATCACCCAGTTACGTTGTGACGTTTGATAGCACACAAGGTGTTCCTACGGTATTCGGGAGTTGCATAATCTCATAGTTATAGGAACATGTATAAGTCATGAAGAAAGCAATAGCAGTTAAACTAAACGATCATAGTGCTATGCTAACGGATGGGTCTTGTCCATCACATCATTCTCCTAATGATGTGATCCCGTTGATCAAATGACAACTCATGTCTATGGCTAGGAAACATAACCACCTTTGATCAATGAGCTAGTCTAGTAGAGGCATACTAGGGACATACTGTTTTGTCTATGTATCCACACATGTACTAAGTTTCCGGTTAATACAATTCTAGCATGAATAAAAGACATTTATCATGATATAAGGAAATACAAATAACATCTTTATTATTGCCTCTAGGGCATATTTACTTCAGTCTCCCACTTGAACTAGAGTCAATAATCTAGATTACAAAGTGATGATCCTCACACCCATGGAGTCTTGGTGCTGATCATGTTTTGCCCGTGGAAGAGGCTTAGTCAACGGGTCTGCAACATTCAGATCCGTATGTATTTTGCAAATCTCTATGTCTCCCTCCTTGACTAGATCGCGGATGGAATTGAAGCGTCTTTTGATGTGCTTTGTTCTCTTGTGAAACCTGGATTCCTTCGCCAAGGCTATGGCTCCAGTGTTGTCACAAAAGATTTTCATTGGACCCGATGCACTAGGTACTACACCTAGATCGGATATGAACTCCTTCATCCAGACTCCTTCATTTGCTGCTTCCGAAGCAGCTATGTATTCCGCTTCACACGTAGATCCCGCCACGACGCTCTGCTTGGAACTGCACCAGCTGACAGCTCCACCGTTCAATAAAAATACATATCCGGTTTGTGACTTTGAGTCATCCAGATCAGTGTCAAAGCTAGAATCGACGTAACCGTTTACGACGAGCTCTTTGTCACCTCCATATACGAGAAACATATCCTTTGTTCTTTTCAGATACTTTAGGATGTTTTTGACCGCTGTCCAGTGATCCACTCCTGGATTACTTTGGTACCTCCCTGCTAGACTTATAGCAAGGCACACATCAGGTCTGGTACACAGCATTGCATACATGATAGATCCTATGGCTGAGGCATAGGGAATGACTTTCATTTTCTCTCTATCTTCTGCAGTGGTCGGGCATTGAGTCTTACTCAACTTAATACCTTGTAAAATAGGCAAGAACCCTTTCTTTGACTGATCCATTTTGAACCTTTTCAAAATCTTATCAAGGTATGTGCTTTGTGAAAGTCCAATTAAGCGTCTTGATCTATCTCTATAGATCTTGATGCCTAATATGTAAGCAGCTTCTCCGAGGTCTTTCATTGAAAAACTTTTATTCAAGTATCCTTTTATGCTATCCAGAAATTCTATATCATTTCCAATTAACAATATGTCATCTACATATAATATTAGAAATGCTACAGAGCTCCCACTCACTTTCTTGTAAATACAGGCTTCTCCAAAAGTCTGTATAAAACCATATGCTTTGATCACTTCATCAAAGCGTATATTCCAACTCCGAGATGCTTGCACCAGTCCATAGATGGATCGCTGGAGTTTGCATACTTTGTTAGCACCTTTTGGATTGACAAAACCTTCTGGTTGCATCATATACAACTCTTCTTTGAGATATCCATTTAGAAATGCAGTTTTGACATCCATTTGCCAGATTTCATAATCATAAAATGCGGCAATTGCTAACATGATTCGGACATACTTAAGCATCGCTACAGGTGAGAAAGTCTCATCGTAGTCAACTCCTTGAACTTGTCGAAAACCTTTCGCAACAAGTCGAGCTTTGTAAACAGTAATATTACCGTCTGCGTCGGTCTTCCTCTTGAAGATCCATTTATTTTCGATGGCATGCCGATCATCGGGCAAGTCAACCAAAGTCCACACTTTGTTCTCATACATGGATCCCATCTCAGATTTCATGGCTTCAAGCCATTTTGCGGAATCTGGGCTCATCATCGCTTCCTCATAGTTCGTAGGTTCATCATGGTCTAGTAACATGATTTCCAGAACTGGGTTGCCGTACCACTCTGGTGCGGAACGTACTCTGGTTGATCTACGACGTTCAGCAGAAACTTGATCCGAAGTTTCATGATCATTATCATCAACTTCCTCACTAATTGGTGTAGGAATTACTGGAACAATTTCCTGTGATGTACTACTTTCCAATATGGGAGAAGGTACAATTACCTCATCAAGTTCTACTTTCCTCCCACTCACTTCTTTCGAGAGAAACTCTTTTTCTAGAAAGGATCCGTTCTTAGCAACGAATATTTTGCCTTCGGATCTGTGATAGAAGGTGTACCCAACAGTCTCTTTTGGGTATCCTATGAAGACACATTTTTCCGACTTGGGATCGAGCTTATCAGGTTGAAGTGTTTTCACATAAGCATCGCAGCCCCAAATTTTAAGAAACGACAACTTTGGTTTCTTGCCAAACCATAGTTCATAAGGCGTCGTATCAACGGATTTAGATGGTGCCCTATTTAACGTGAATGCAGCTGTCTCTAAAGCATAACCCCAAAACGATAGTGGTAAATCGGTAAGAGACATCATAGATCGCACCATATCCAATAAAGTACGGTTACGACGTTCGGACACACCATTACGCTGTGGTGTTCCAAGTGGCGTGAGTTGTGAAACTATTCCACATTGTTTCAAATGAAGACCAAACTCGTAACTCAAATATTCTCCTCCACGATCAGATCGTAGGAACTTTATTTTCTTGTTACGATGATTCTCTACTTCACTCTGAAATTCTTTGAACTTTTCAAATGTTTCAGACTTGTGTTTCATTAAGTAGATATACCCATATCTGCTCAAATCATCAGTGAAGGTCAGAAAATAACGATACCCACCGCGAGCATCAACGCTCATTGGTCCACATACATCAGTATGTATGATTTCCAACAAATCTGTTGCTCGCTCCATAGTTCCGAAGAACGGAGTTTTAGTCATCTTGCCCATGAGGCATGGTTCTCAAGCACCAAGTGATAGATAATCAAGTGATTCCAAAAGTCCATCTTTATGGAGTTTCTTCATGCGTTTTACACCAATATGACCTAAACGGCAGTGCCACAAATAAGTTGCACTATCATTATTAACCTTGCATCTTTTGGTTTCAATATTATGAATATGTGTATCACTACAATCGAGATCCAGTAAGAATAGACCACTCTTTAAGGGTGCATGACCATAAAAGATATTATTCATCAAAATGGAACAACCATTATTCTCTGATTTAAATGAATAACCGTCTCGCAATAAACAAGATCCAGATATAATGTTCATGCTCAACGCTGGCACCAAATAACAATTATTTAGGTCTAAAACTAATCCCGAAGGTAGATGTAGAGGTAGCGTGCCGACGGCGATCACATCGACTTTGGAACCGTTTCCCACGCGCATCGTCACCTCGTCCTTAGCTAATCTTCGTTTAATCCGTAGTCCCTGTTTCGAGTTACAAATATTAGCAACCGAACCGGTATCAAATACCTAGGTACTACTACGAGCATTAGTAAGGTACACATCAATAACATGTATATCACATATACCTTTGTTCATCTTGCCATCCTTCTTATCTGCCAAATACTTGGGGCAGTTCTGCTTCCAGTGTCCAGTCCCCTTGCAGTAGAAGCACTCAGTTTCAGGCTTGGCTCCAGATTTGGGTTTCTTCGTTGAAGTAGCAACTGACTTGCTATTCTTTTTGAAGTTCCCTTTCTTTCCCTTGCCCTTTTTCTTGAAACTAGTGGTCTTGTTAACCATCAACACTTGATGCTCCTTTTTGATTTCTACCTCCGCAGCTTTGAGCATAGCGAAGAGCTCGGGAATTGTCTTTTGCATCCCTTGCATGTTATAGTTCATCACGAAGCCTTTATAGCTTGGTGGCAGTGATTGAAGAACTCTATCAATAACACTATCCTCGTCAACTTTGCAACCAAGTTGAGTCATATGATTGTAGTACCCAGACATTCTGAGCAAGTGTTCACTGATAGAACTATTCTCCTCCATTTTGCAGCTGTAGAACTTATTGGAAATCTCATATTTCTCAATTCGGGCATTTGCTTGAAATATTAACTTCAACTCCTGGAACATCTCATATGGTCCATGACGTTCAAAACGTCGTTGAAGTCCCGGTTCTAAGCCGTAAAGCATGGCACACTGAACTATCGTGTAGTCATCAGACCGTGATTGCCAGACGTTCAAAGCGTCTGCATCAGCGGAAGGGAGCTTGTCACCTAGCGGTGCTTCAAGGACATAATTCTTCTGTGCAGCAATGAGGATAACCCTCAGGTTATGGACCCAGTCCGTGTAATTGCTACCATCATCTTTCAACTTAGCTTTCTCTAGGAATGCATTAAAATTCAAAGGAATGGTAGCACGGGCCATTGATCTACAATGACATAGATATGCAAAACTATCAGGACTAAGTTCATGATAAATTAAAGTTCAATTTAATCATATTAATTTAAAGAACTCCCACTTAGATAGACATCCCTCTGGTCATCTAAATGATCACGTGATCCAAATCAACTAAACCATGTCCGATCATCACGTGAGATGGAGTAGTTTTCAATGGTGAACATCTTATGTTGATCATATCTACTATATGATTCACGCTCGACCTTTCGGTCTCCAGTGTTCCGAGGCCATATCTGTATATGCTAGGCTCGTCAAGTTTAACCCGAGTATTCTGCGTGTGCAAAACTGGCTTACACCCGTTGTATTTGAACGTAGAGCTTATCACACCCGATCATCACGTGGTGTCTCGGCACGACGAACTTTCGCAACGGTGCATACTCAGGGAGAACACTTATACCTTGAAATTTAGTAAGGGATCATCTTATAATGCTACCGTCGTTCTAAGCAAAATAAGAAGCATAATAAGATAAACATCACATGCAATCAAAATATGTGACATGATATGGCCATCATCATCTTGTGCTTTTGATCTCCATCTTCAAAGCAATGTCATGATCACCTTCGTCACCGGCTTGACACCTTGATCTTCATCGTAGTATCGTTGTCGACTAGCCAACTATTGCTTCCACGACTATCGCTACCGCTTAGTGATAAAGTAAAGCAATTACATGGCGATTGCATTTCATACAATAAAGCGACAACCATATGGCTCCTGCCAGTTGCCGATAACTTTACAAAACATGATCATCTCATACAAAACCGTATAACTCATCATGTCTTGACCATATCACATCACAACATGCCCTGCAAAAACAAGTTAGACGTCCTCTACTTTGTTTGTTGCAAGTTTTACGTGGCTGCTACGGGCTTAGCAAGAACCGTTCTTACCTACGCATACAAAACCACAACGATGTTTCGTCAAGTATGTGATGTTTTAACCTTCACAAGGACCGGGCGTAGCCACACTTGATTCAGCTAAAATGAGAGAGACAGACACCCGCCAGTCACCTTTAAGCAACGAGTGCTCGTAACGGTGAAACCAGTGTCGCGTAAGCGTACGCGTAATGTCGGTCCGGGCCGCTTCATCTCACAATACCGCCGAAGCAGAGTATGACATGCTGGTAAGCAGTATGACTAGTATCGTCCACAATCTCATTGTGTTCTACTCGTGCATATCATCTACGCATAGACCTGGCTCATGATGCCACTGTTGGGGAACGTAGTATTTTAAAATTTTCCTACGATCACGCAAGATCTATCTACCAGATGCATAGCAACGAGAGGGAAGAGTGTGTCTACGTACCCTCGTAGACCGGGAGCGGAAGCGTCAAGTGACGCGGTTGATGTTGTCGAACTTCTTCGCGATCCAACCGATCAAGCACCGAACGTACGGCACCTCCGCGTTCAGCACACGTTCAGCTTGATGACGTCCCACGAGCTCTTGATCCAGTTGAGCTTCACGGGAGTGTTTCGTCAGCACGACGGCGTGGTGACGGATATGATGTGTTCACCGGCGCAGGGCTTCGCCTAAGCTCCGCGACGGTACGACCGAGGTGTGATTCTGTGGAGGGGGGCACCGCACACGGCTAAAACAATTCAACTTGTGTGTCTTTGGGTGCCCCCCTGCCCCCGTATATAAAGGAGCAGGGGAGGGAGGCCGGCCAACCTCTCCTGGTGCGGCTAGGGAGGGAGTCCTACTAGGAATAGGATTGCAATCCTATTCCTAGTAGGATTCACCGAAAGGAAGAAGGGGGAAAGGAATAGGAGAGGTGGCGCCCCCCCAATCCTAGTCCGACTAGGATTCCTAGGTGGGGGCGCCGGCCAGCCCTATGGGCTGCCTCTCTCTCACCCTTTAGGCCCACTATGGACCATCCCCTCTCGTAGGGGGTTCCGGTAACCCCCTCCGACATTCCCGATAAATCCGAAACTTCTCCGGTATACTTCCGGTGTCCGAATATAGCCGTCCAATATATCAATCTTTATGTCTCGGACATTCCGAGACTCCTCGTCATGTCCGTGATCTCATCCGGGACTCCGAACTACCTTCGGTACATCAATACTCAAAAACTCATAATACCGATCGTCATCAAACGTTAAGCGTGCGGACCCTACGGGTTCGAGAACTATGTAGACATGACCGAGACTCATCTCTGGTCAATAACCAATAGCGGAACCTGGATGTTCATATTGGCTCCTACATATTCTACGAAGATCTTTTATCGGTCATAACCGCATAACAACATACGTTGTTCCTTTTGTCAAACGGTATGTTACTTGCCCGAGATTCGATCGTCGGTATCTTTATACCTAGTTCAATCTCGTTGCCGGCAAGTCTCTTTACTCGTTCCGTAACACATCATCTCGTGACTAACTCATTAGTCTTTTGCTTGCAAGGCTTATTGTGATGTGTGTTACCGAGAGGGCCCAGAGATACCTCTCCGACACTCGGAGTGACAAATCCTAATCTTGATCTATGCCAACACCACGAATACTTTCGGAGACACCTGTAGAGCATCTTTATGATCACCCAGTTATGTTGTGACGTTTGATAGCACACAAGGTGTTCCTACGGTATTCGGGAGTTGCATAATCTCATAGTTATAGGAACATGTATAAGTCATGAAGAAAGCAATAGCAGTTAAACTAAACGATCATAGTGCTATGCTAACGGATGGGTCTTTTCCATCACATCATTCTCCTAATGATGTGATCCCGTTGATCAAATGACAACTCATGTCTATGGCTAGGAAACATAACCATCTTTGATCAATGAGCTAGTCTAGTAGAGGCATACTAGGGACATACTGTTTTGTCTATGTATCCACACATGTACTAAGTTTCCGGTTAATACAATTATAGCATGAATAAAAGACATTTATCATGATATAAGGAAATACAAATAACATCTTTATTATTGCCTCTAGGGCATATTTCCTTCATAGACATGAGTTGTCATTTGATCAGCGGGATCACATCATTAGGAGAATGATGTGATGGACAAGACCCATCCGTTAGCTTAGCACTATGATCGTTTAGTTTTACTGCTATTGCTTTCTTCATGACTTATACATGTTCCTATGACTATGAGATTATGCAACTCCCGAATATCGTAGGAACACCTTGTGTGCTATCAAACGTCACAACGTAACTGGGTGATCATAAAGATGCTCTACAGGTGTCTTCGAAAGTATTCGTGGTGTTGGCATAGATCAAGACTAGGATTTGTCACTCCGAGTGACGGAGAGGTATCTCTGGGCCCTCTCGGTAATGCACATCATAATAAGCCTTGCAAGCAAATGACTAATGAGTTAGTCACGAGATGATGTATTATGGAACGAGTAAAGAGACTTGCCGGAAATGAGATTGAACTAGGTATAGAGATACCGACGATCAAATCTCGGGCAAGTAACATACCGATGACAAAAGGAACAACGTATGTTGTTATGCGGTTTGACCGATAAAGATCTTCGTAGAATATGTAGGAGCCAATATGAGCATTCAGGTTCCGCTATTGGTTATTGACCGGAGATGTGTCTCGGTCATGTCTACATAGTTCTCGAACCCGTAGGGTCCGCACGCTTAACGTTTGATGACGATCGGTATTATGAGTTTATGAGTTTTGATGTACCGATGGTAGTTCGGAGTCCCGGATGAGATCACGGACATGACGAGGAGTCTCGGAATGTCCGAGACATAAAGATTGATATATTGGACGACTATATTCGGACACCGAAAGTGTTCCGGAAAAGTTTCGGATTTAACCGGATTGCCGGAGGGGGTTACCGGAACCCCCACAAGGGGGGATGGTCCATAGTGGGCCTTGAGGAAAGAAGAGAGGCAGCCCATAGAGGCTGGCCGGCGCCACACCAGGGAATCCTAGTTGGACTAGGATTGGGGGGCGCCACCTCTCCCTCTCCTTCCTTTCCCCCTCTTCCTTCTTGGTGGACTCCTACTAGAAATAGGATTGCAATCCTATTCCTAGTAGGATTGCCTCCCTAGCGCGCCATAGAAGGGCTGGCCAGCCCCTCCCCTGCTCCTTTATATACGAGGGCAGTGGGGCACCCTAGAACACACAAGTTGAATTGTTTTAGCCGTGTGGGATGCCCCCCTCCACAGAAACACACCTCGGTCATACCGTTGCAGTGCTTAGGCGAAGCCCTGCGCCGGTAACTTCATCATATCCGTCATCACGCCGTCGTGCTGACGAAACTCTCCCGTGAAGCTCAACTGGATCAAGAGCTCGTGGGACGTCATCAAGCTGAACGTGTGCTGAACGCGGAGGTGCCGTACGTTTGGTACTTGATCGGTTGGATCGCGAAGAAGTTCGACTACATCAACCGCGTCACTAGACGCTTCCGCTCCCGGTCTACGAGGGTACGTAGACACACTCTTCCCCTCATTGCTATGCATCTAGTAGATAGATCTTGCGTGATCGTAGGAAAATTTTGAAAATACTATGTTCCCCAACAGTGGTATCAGAGCCAGGTCTATGCGTAGATGATATGCACGAGTAGAACACAATGAGTTGTGGGCGATACTAGTTATACTGCTTACCAGCATGTCATACTTTGCTTCGGCGGTATTGTGAGATGAAGCGGCCCGGACCGACATTACGCGTACGCTTACGCGAGACTGGCTTCACCGTTATGAGCACTCGTTGTTTAAAGTTGACGGGCGGGTGTCTGTCTCTCTCACTTTAGCTGAATCAAGTGTGGCTACGCCCAGTCCTTGTGAAGGTTAAAACAGCACATACTGGACGAAACATCGTTGTGGTTTTGTATGCGTAGGTAAGAACAGTTCTTGCTAAGCCCGTAGCAGCCACGTAAAACTTGCAACAACAAAGTAGAGGACGTCTAACTTGTTTTTGCAGGTCATGCTGTGATGTGATATGGTCAAGACATGATGAGATATACGGTTTTGTATGAGATGATCATGTTTTGTAAAGTTATCGGCAACTGGCAGGAGCCATATGGTTGTCGCTTTATTGTATGAAATGCAATCGCCATGTAATTGCTTTACTTTATCACTAAGCGGTAGCGATAGTCGTAGAAGAAATAGTTGGCGAGACGAAAACGATGCTACGATGAATATCAAGGTGTCGCGCCGGTGACGAAGGAGATCATGATGGTGCTTTGGAGATGGAGATCAAAAGCACAAGATGATGATGGCCATATCTTGTCACATATTTTGATTGCATGTGATGTTTATCTTATTATGCTTCTTATTTTGCTTAGAACGACGGTAGCATTATAAGATGATCCCTTACAAAATTTCAAGGTATAAGTGTTCTCCCTGAGTATGCACCGTTGCGAAAGTTCGTCGTGCCGAGACACCACGTGATGATCGGGTGTGATAAGCTCTACGTTCAAATACAACGGGTGTAAGCCAGTTTTGCACACGCAGAATACTCGGGTTAAACTTGACGAGCCTAGCATATGCAGATATGGCCTCGGAACACTGGAGACCGAAAGCTCGAGCGTGAATCATAGAGTAGATATGATCAACATAAGATGTTCACCATTGAAAACTACTCCATCTCACGTGATGATCGGACATGGTTTAGTTGATTTGGATCACGTGATCATTTAGATGACCAGAGGGATGTCTATCAAAGTGGGAGTTCTTCAAGTAATATGGTTAATTGAACTTTAATTTGTCATGAACCTAGTCCTGGTAGTATTAGCATATTTGTGTTGTAGATCAATAGCTCGCGATATAGCTCCCCGTTTATTTTATATGTTCCTTGAGAAATATAAGTTGAAAGATGTTAGTAGCAATGATGCGGACTAGGTCCGTAATCTGAGGATTATCCTCATTGCTACACAGAAGTATTATGTCCTTGATGCACCGCTAGGTGACGATCCTATTGCAGGAGCAGATGCAGACGTTATGAACGTTTGACAAGCTCGGTATGATGACTACTTGATAGTTTAGTGCGCCATGCTTTACGGCTTATAACCGGGAGTTCAAAAACATTTTGAACGCCACGGAGCATATAAGATGTTCCAAGAGTTGAAATTAGTATTTCATACTCATGCCCGTGTCGAGAGGTATGAGACCTCTGACAGTACTTTGCCTACAAGATGGAGGAGAATAGCTCAACCAGTGAGCATGTGCTCATATTGTCTGGGTACTGCAATTGCTTGAATCAAGTGGGAGTTAATCTTCCAGATAAGATAGTAATTGACAAAGTTCTCTAGTCACTATCACCAAGTTAGTAGAACTTCGTGATGAACTATAATATGCAAGGGATGACGAAAGTAATTCCCGAGCTCTTCGCGATGCTGAAATCGGCGAAGGTAGAAATCAAGAAAGAGCATCAAGTGTTGATGGTTAACAAGACCACTTGTTTCAAGTAAAGGGCAAAGGGATAGAAGGGGAACTTCAAGAAGAATGACAAGCAAATTGTCACTCCCATGAAGAAACCCAAAGCTAAACTCAAGCCTGAAACTAAGTGCTTCTACTGCAAAGGAAATGGTCACTGGAAGTGGAACTGCCCTAGATACCTGACGGATAAGAAGGATGGCAAAGTGAACAAAGGTATATTTGATATACAGATTATTGATGTGTATTTTACTAGTGTTCATAGCAACCCCTCAGTATTTGATACTGGTTTAGTTGCTAAAGAGTAGTAACTCGAAATGGGAGTTGCATAATGAACAGAAACTAGTTAAAGGATGAAGTAACGATGTGTATTGGAAGTAGTTCCAAGATTGATATGATCATCATCGCACACTCCCTATACTTTCGGGATTAGTAACCTAAATAAGTGTTATTTGGTGTTTGTGTTGAACATGAATATGATTTGATCATGTTTATTGCAATACGGTTATTCATGTAAGTTAGTGAATAATTGTTGTTCTGTTTACATGAATAAAACCTTCTATGGTCATACACCCAATGAAAATGGTTTGTTGGATCTCGATCGTGTGATACACATATTCATAATATTAAAGCCAAAAGATGCAAGGTTAATAATGATAGTGCAACTTATTTGTGGCACTGCCGTTTAGGTCATATTGGTGTAAAGCGCATGAAGAAACTCCATAGTGATGGACTTTTGGAATCACTTGATTATGAATCACTTGGTGCTTGCGAACCATGCCTCATGGGCAAGATGACTAAAACTCAGTTCTCCGGAACTGTGGAGCGAGCAACAGAGTTGTTGGAAATCATACATACTGATGTATGCGGACCAATGAGTGTTGAAGCTCGCGGCGGGTATCGTTATTTTCTGACCTTCACTGATGATTTGAGCAGATATGGGTATATCTACTTAATGAAGCACAAGTCTGAAACATTTGAAAAGTTCAAAGAATTTTAGAGTGAAGTGGAGAATCATCGTAACAGAAAATAAGAGTTTCTACGATATGATCGTAGAGGTAAAATATTTGAGTTAGCGAGTTTGGCCTTCAGTAAAAACAATGTGAAATAGTTTCACTACTCACGCCACCTGGAACACCACAGTATAATGGTGTGTCCGAACGTCATAACCGTACTTTATTAGATATGGTGCGATCGATGATGTCTCTTACCGATCTACCACTATCGCTTTTGGGGTTATGCATTAGAGACAACTACATTCACGTTAAATAGGGCACCATCTAAATCCGTGGAGATGACACCGTATGAACTATGGTTTGACGAGAAACCTAAGCTGTCATTTCTTTAAGTTTGGGACTGCGATGCTTATGTGAACAAATTTCAACATGATAAGCTCGAACCCAAATCGGAGAAGTAAATCTTCATAGGATACCCAAAAGAAACTGTTGGGTACACCTTCTATCACAGATCCGAAGGCAAGGTCTTTGTTGCTAAGAGTGGATCCTTTCTAGAGAAGGAGTTTCTCTCGAAAGAAGTGAGTGGGAGGAAAGTAGAACTTGATGAGGTAATTGTACCTTCTCCCGAATTGGAAAGTGGAACATCACAGAAACTAGTCCAGTGATTCCTACACCAATTAGTGAGGAAGCTAATGATGATGATCATGAAACTTCAGATCAAGTTTCTGCTGAACGTCGTAGATCAACCAGAGTACGTTCCGCACCAGAGTGGTACGGCAACCTAGTTCTGGAAGTCATGTTACTAGACCATGATGAACCTG
Organism: Secale cereale; assembly: GCA_902687465.1. Lineage (NCBI taxonomy): Eukaryota > Viridiplantae > Streptophyta > Magnoliopsida > Poales > Poaceae > Secale > Secale cereale. The sequence continues at coordinate 735,796,375 of LR738714.1, read as the reverse complement.
CGAACTATGAGGAAGCGATGATGTGCCCAAATTCCGAAAATGGATTAAGGCCATGAAATCTGAGATGGGATCCATGTATGAGAACAAAGTGTGGACTTTGGTTGACTTGCCCGATGATCGACAAGCCATCGAAAATAAATGGATCTGCAAGAGGAAGACCGACGCAGACGGTAATGTTACTGTTTACAAAGCTCGACTTGTTGCGAAAGGTTTTCGACAAGTTCAATGAGTTGACTACGATGAGATTTTCTCACCTGTAGCGATGCTTAAGTCTGTCCGAATCATGTTAGCAATTGCCACATTTTATCAAATTTGGCAAATGGATAACGAAACTGCGTTCTTTAATGGATTTATTAAAGAAGAGTTGTATATGATGCAACCAGAAGGTTTTGTCAATCCTAAAGGTGCTAGCAAATTGTGCAAGCTCCAGCCATCTATGGACTAGTGCAAGCATCTCGGAGTTGGAATATACGCTTTGATAAGTTGATCAAAGCATATAGTTTTATACAGACTTGTGGTGAAGCCTGTATTTACAAGAAAGTGAGTGGGAGCACTACAGCCTTTCTGATAAGTATATGTGAATGACATATTGTCGATTAGAAATGATGTAGAATTTTCTGGAAAGCATAAAGGAGTGTTTGAAAGGAGTTTTTTGAAAGAAAAACCTCGGTAAAGCTGCTTACATATTGAGCATCACGATCTATAGATAGATCAAGACGCTTGATAAGTTTTTTCAATGAGTACATACCTTGACAAGTTTTTGAAGTAGTTCCAAATGGATCAGTCAGAGAAGGAGTTCTTGCCTGAGTTGTAAGGTATGAAGTTGAGTAAGACTCAAAGCCCGACCTCGGCAGAAGATAGAGAAAGAATGAAGGTCATTCCCTATGCCTCAGCCATAGGTTCTATAATGTATGCCATGTTGTGTAAAAAATCTGTTGTACCTTACCATGAGTTTGGCAAGGAGGTACAAAAGGGATCCAGGAGTAGATCACTGGACAACAGTCAAAATTATCCTTAGTTACTGGATGACTAAGGAAATGTTTTCTCGATTATGGAGGTGATAAAGAGTTCGTCGTAAAGAGTTACGCCGATGCAAGGTTTACACTAATCCAGATGACTCTAAGTATCAATCTGGATACATATTGGAAGTGGGAGCAATTAGCTAGAGTAGCTCCATGCAGAGCATTGTAGACATAGAAATTTGCGAAATACATACGGATCTAACAGACCCGCTGACTAAACTTCTCTCACAAAGCAAAACATGATCACACCTTAATACTCTTTGGGTGTTAATCACATGGCGATGTGAACTAGATTGTTGACTCTAGTAAACCCTTTGGGTATTGATCACATGGCGATGAGAACTATGGGTGTTAGTCACATGGTGATGTGAACTATTGGTGTTAATCACATGGCGATGTGATCTAGATTATTGACTCTAGTGCAAGTGGGAGACTGAAGGAAATATGCCCTAGAGGCAATAATAAAGTTATTATTTATTTCCTTATATCATGATAAATGTTTATTATTCATGCTAGAATTGTATTAACCGGAAACTTAGTACATGTGTGAATACATAGACAGAACATAGTGTCCCTAGTATGCCTCTACTAGACTAGCTCATTGATCAAAGATGGTTATGTTTCCTAACCATAGACATGAGTTGTCATTTGATCAGCAGGATCACATCATTAGGAGAATGATGTGATGGACAAGACCCATCCGTTAGCTTAGCACTATGATCGTTTAGTTTTACTGCTATTGCTTTCTTCATGACTTATACATGTTCCTATGACTATGAGATTATGCAACTCCCGAATACCGTAGGAACACCTTGTGTGCTATCAAACGTCACAATGTAACTGGGTGATCATAAAGATGCTCTACAGGTCTCTCCGAAAGTATTCGTGGTGTTGGCATAGATCAAGACTAGGATTTGTCACTCCGAGTATCGGAGAGGTATCTCTGGGCCCTCTCGGTAATGCACATCATAATAAGCCTTGCAAGCAAATGACTAATGAGTTAGTCACGAGATGATGTATTACGGAACGAGTAAATAGACTTGCCGGTAACGAGATTGAACTAGGTATAGAGATACCGACGATCGAATCTCGGGCAAGTAACATACCGATGACAAAAGGAACAACGTATGTTGTTATGCGGTTTGACCGATAAAGATCTTCGTAGAATATGTAGGAGCCAATATGAGCATCCAGGTTCCGCTATTGGTTATTGACCGGAGATGTGTCTCGGTCATGTCTACATAGTTCTCGAACCCGTAGGGTCCGCACGCTTAACGTTTGATGACGATCGGTATTATGAGTTTATGAGTTTTGATGTACCGAAGGTAGTTCGTAGTCCCGGATGAGATCACGGACATGACGAGGAGTCTCGGAATGTCCGAGACATAAAGATTGATATATTGGACGACTATATTCGGACACCGGAAGTGTTCCGGAAAAGTTTCGGATTTAACCGGATTGCCGGAGGGGGTTACCGGAACCCCCCACGAGGGGGGTGGTCCATAGTGGGCCTTGAGGAAAGAAGAGAGGCAGCCCATAGAGGCTGGCCGGCGCCCCACCAGGGAATCCTAGTTGGACTAGGATTGGGGGCGCCACCTCTCCCTCTCTTTCCTTTCCCCCTCTTCCTTCTTGGTGGACTCCTACTAGGAATGGGATTGCAATCCTATTCCTAGTAGGATTGCCTCCCTGGCGTGCCATAGAAGGGCTGGCCGGCCCCTCCCCATGCTCTTTTATATACGGGGGCAGGGGGCACCCCAGAACACACAAGTTGAATTGTTTTAGCCGTGTGCGGTGCCCCCCTCCACAGTGGCCGGCCCCTCCCCTTGCTCCTTTATATACGGGGGCAGGGGGCACCCCAGAACACACAAGTTGAATTGTTTTAGCCGTGTGCGGTGTCCCCCTCCACAGAAACACACCTCGGTCATACCGTTGCAGTGCTTAGGCGACGCCCTACGCCGGTAACTTCATCATATCCGTCACCACGCCGTCGTGCTGACGACACTCTCCCGTGAAGCTCAACTGGATCAAGAGCTCGTGGGACGTCATCAAGCTGAACGTGTGCTGAACGCGGAGGTGACGTACGTTCGGTACTTGATCGGTTGGATCGCGAAGAAGTTCGACTACATCAACCGCGTCACTAGACGCTTCCGCTCCCGGTCTACGAGGGTACGTAGACACACTCTTTCCCTCGTTGCTATGCATCTAGTAGATAGATCTTGCGTGATCGTAGGAAAATTTTGAAAATACTACGTTCCCCAACAACTGAGGCCCTGTTTGTTTCGGATTCTGGAACCAGATTCAGCTTTGCCAGTGAAGCTGAATCTGGAATCTAAAACAAACAGCTATTTGGAATCAGTTTTGCCAGTAAAGCTAAATCTGGATTTGAGCATTTTTAGTGCAACTTCCTGAAGCACCTCAAAGTGTACTTCGGTGGTGAAGCTGATTCGCAGAATCAACTTCGCCACTGAAGCGAATCCACATGTGATTAAAATGCAAGCAAATCTGAAACAAACAGGGCCAGAAGGTGTCACCAAAGTCTACACCGGCACGTTGTGGGAGACCACATACAACCCAGCGGACGAGTTGAAGCAGCCCACGGTGACAAGCTTTCCCAACCAATGTGTAGTTCGAATTATGACACTCATATTTTGAAAATAAATTTCATGACAAAAAAATTATATGATCCTCATTTTACCAATATTATACTCCATGAGACGGCGGGAGTAGTTTGTACCCGTCGTGGGTAATTATTCACTCACGAAAGGCGTTGTATAAACAGTTATTATATCATTTGAAAGATTAGTGGACATGTCATGAAGCATGATCTGAAATGTTACTATCTCGGAAATGATAAATCTCGAATGTTCAGGGTTTGCCCATGGCAAATCAAACATGTTTAATGGCAAATTTAGTCGACGCGAGAATTGCCATGCTTACCAACTAAACTTGCCATCCCTCGCAATTATAAATTGCCACAAAAATGTTTGATTTGCCATGGAAAAATCCCGAACATTCGGATTTATCGGTGTCCTACTATTTTCTCTTGAGAACACCATCCAATGTTTGTGACAAGGATAGTACAAAATCCAAGCGACATTGACTTTCCGGCTGATGTTTCAATAATTATCAAACGCATTAGTGTACCATTTATTATCTTAGTAAGGCCACTTCCAATGCATAGGTGCTTAGATAAGGTGCTAAGCATATTATTTTTTAGCAATTAATGTCCACAATGCATAGGTGCTTCACTTGTTGGTGCTAAGCTCCCCTCATGTAATGCTTAAGCAACTAAACTATTTCATACATTGGTGGGTTTCTTTTATTTAATTGCTTTTGCCTAGGTTCACGTGTTTGGCACTGGTTCTTTCTGGGGTCACCAAACTCACATCTCTCCTCTTTATTACCTTGCCACGTCAGATTTTTGCCTACATGGCAGCCTTAGCACCTGTATAAGGTGGAGCATTGGGAGGGCCTAAGGGCAATACATTGTTAGGTGCAAAGTTAATCTATAACACACATTACGTCTTTCTATCTTATGGGTGGCAATTCGGATTGCAAATAAATGCCTCAGTCAAACCAAATTGAGACAAAAAAAACAGTGATAACCACGCATGCATACCAAAACAATAGATTTCTCATCTTATTCCCAGCGAGAGAGAGAGAGAGAGAGAGAGAGAGAGAGAGAGAGAGAGAGAGAGAGGTGTTATGATTGTGTGAACGGTGAGGCCATGGCTGGCGAGGGTGAGGAGGAGAAGCGGCAACACAAATGTGATGACCTGTTAAAATAAAGAACGTGGACCTATGGGTCTCAAGTCATGGTTATTATTAGGTTAAGAGCGTGTGTTATTTTTTTCTCTCGTTGCAATGCACAGTCTCTTTTGCTAGTCCTACAAGTAGCTAATACTACAAATTTCGAGAAAAATTAAAGTCCAAAACAA
>LR738714.1:735752892-735791328 GCA_902687465.1 Secale cereale | reverse complement strand
TATATATATATATATGTGTGTGTGTGTGTTCCCCTCAAAAAAAAAAATCTATATATGCAACATATGTTTGATTAAATTCAACGGAAGTTATCTTGCGCCATATTAGTGACAAGAATATTTATCCCGGTAGGATATTCCTTCACGGCGCAAAGATTCTCAAGCAAAGAATCACCGTGCATACCGGGAGCACAGATTCCGAGGCACATAATTCATTCTTTGTCCTAAAATAAAAGAACAGTTCGGTAGTGGGGGCCCACACGGCCCGGCCTTTAGGCGACATGATGCCGGGCTAAACACGGTCAGGATTTGGTCCTAATATGCCCGGCACCCGGCCGGCATGTACCGAACCAACCAAATCTCTTTCAGAGAATATTAATGAATGGAAGCAATAGAGTAAAGTTGCACTAAACACGTCTTGATTTGCTAATGGAGAACCGGCCGCGCGCGTGTGAGTGTGCTTCTTGCTATAGACAAAAGGTCGTCCTGTTCACTCACGACCTCTGCTATAGAAGAATAGCTAGGGTATATGATAACTTGCCGTAAGCATAATTTAATTATTTCATTCTGTTTGAAAATATAACAAGTCTCAGGCATAAATATGATTGCCGTTTTATACACATATTTTGTAAACTATTAAATGTTTTCCAAATTACGAAATATATTTTTATGACAAATCAACTGATATTATTTTTGTCAGATCAAACTCATTTTTTCTGCTGGATTTAAAATAACGACTACTTGTGTACCATTTTCTTTATTTGGCACCAGAGAAAAGGTCAAATGTTTTTGCACTAAAATTTGAAACCATGTGCACTGCTTTGAGTGCACGAGAGAAAAGGTCATATTTGAAACCATGTATATATGTATTTTTTTTTATCCTTGAATTCTATAAAAATATATTCTAATATCCAAGAGCTTTGAGTGCACGAGAGCAATGGATAGGTCAGCAACTAATGATAACAATAAAAACATGTCGTAGATTTTGAGTGGAACAATGCACACTTCTCCGACAAAAGTTTGGCAACAATATAAGTATAGTTTTAGCAAGCCTCCCAGCCTTAGGTTGCAAAAATGGACCACTGGATTGTATGCATGCTGTTGCAAGCTTGCAACTGGTTGGTTAGCAATTGATCCGTTCTTGACCTCAGCTGGATCTTGTCGCTGGATCCACGTTGGTGCGGCGCTTTAGATATATCAGTTCCTAATTGGATCTAACTAGCTTTCTAATTAGCAGCTACCTGTTAATTAATCCAAATCCATACAAGCCCACCATATATTATAGTGTTAGTAAGATATTGTGTTTTGTTGTCAAAGATTGATTGTTTCACACTCGATCAGCAAAAGTCGTGATTACATATGGAGGCTAGCTAGCTAGCAATATGATCTCGTAGTTAGCTACATAGTTAGGTTTAAGCTAGGCCACTTGTTCATGCATGAAAGCAACAGTGTTAATTAACTATAAACATATGGCTACATAGTTAGGTTCAAGAGGCCACTTTACTAACTGGACCTAGAAAGTAGAACAAAGTGTTTTACTTATTTAGTGAGATCCAGTGAGCGCGACAGCGAAGTAAGATACTCCTACATTATTTACGGAACTGCATATACATACATGCATGGTGATGTCAATTGTCAAAGCTAAAGATTTTCTAGAAGCTTAGAAAGTAGAGCCCTTTGGTACATGTTTGATCGGCAAGATTGCATGGGATATGCGGCCTTGTGTGTGCTTGAAAGCAATGGTTGGCGGCCTATTGCTTTTGCAAAGTTAAATTAAGTTGGCAGAATGGACGGTGCAAAACGTTGTCATCGAGCCCGACTTATCGCTCTACCCTAGGGTTTATTGCCTACTCGTAGTTAGGGTTACTACATTTGTCAAACAGGCTATTTGCACATCTGAATTAACAACATTATCAGTTGTTTTGTGCTTGACCTTAATGAGGTTTTGGTCTGATGGGCGACATCATATTTAGAGTACCATAGAAGCCACGGGAGCCAGAGGCTAAACGGTAACTAGTGCTATCATGAGAAGACGACACCACTCGGGTCTGGGAGGGGGGGGGGTGTCTAATAAATTGAAAGGTTTCAAAATCTAGGATATGTGACATAACTTCACAACTTAAACATACCTAGTAGTACTGCTCTCCAGCCAGCTTAGAGGGTGCAACAGATTTTCAGCATAATTTTCCCAAGTCTATGTAAAATATATACATATCTTTGGTCTGAACTAAAAACTGTATAAAAAAAGGACGCTAGAAGAAGAGCACATGCCTTCCATAGGGTTCCACCCGCGCCGCCGCCGGCTCCCCCGTCGTGGGTAGCCACTGCACCGGCCGGCGCCCGCCGCCGCTAGCCCTCCCCTCCCCCGACCCCCTCCCTTCCCTCCTTCCTCCCACTCCCCCGTACCCCCGCGTCGCCTCCCCGAACGAGGCGGCCGGGGGCTCCCTCCCCGCCCTTCCCAGCGTCCCCCCTCCCCTTCTCCTCCTCCCGCCACCGCCGGCCTGGACCACCGGGACTTGCTCGTGTGGTGCCGCCGGCGGCGGCCCCATTCTTTCCCCTCGCGCAACACCACGGCTCGGGCGGCTGGCGGCAGCGCACTTCGGCGGGTGGCGCGGTGCCGGGTGGCGAGGTGGCGGCGGCGTGGCTGCTTAGCGGTGGGGCGTCGCGGTAGCTGGCGCGGTGTCCTTTCAGCCAAAATTTGGGCCCTTTTGGGGCCCGTCTGGGTCTGGGCGGGCCTGGCCGGAGCTCCTCTGCGGTGTATTCGGTGGACGGCGGGGCGACTTGTGCGGGGAGTGGCGACGACAGCGGCTCGTCTACTACAGCGCGGTGACGGGGGCTTCACGAGCCCGTCTCGGGCTCGGCCGGGCCTATCTAGGCCTTCGGCGCGGGGGAGAAACATGGTTTCGGGGGGGTGTGGCTGGAGCCGGCACAGCGCCGGTCATGGCCATGGGCCACTTCTCCGCCTCCCCTTTCCCCCGGTTGATTTGGTCGCGGTTGCCTGGTTTGCCCCTGTTGCTACGTCCATCCGGTTCCTGCCACGGGAGGTGGAGGTTGTCCCCTCCCGCGTGGGTGCTGTAGTTGCCGCCCCTCGTTCCCCGGTTGCCTTCTCTGTTCCCGTCGGTCTTGCTTCGTTTGTCACGGTGAGACGGCGATGGGGACTGCACGGCTGTGGTGGCGCATGTTGGTGGGCGGCGTGTTTGGTGGCGCATGATGGATCGCCTGGGGTCGTGGGTGGTTGGTGGTCAGGAGAAATCCTTGTCGACTTCTCTTGCACCGACGTGGTGATGCGTGTGGGCATCGTCGTGCCTTCCTGAAGAGCGTCGGGTTTGCCCTTCCCCGCACTCCTCTACGTACCGAGGGAAACCCTAGGACTTGTCCGGCAGCAGCGTCATCGGCGTCGCGATCCTTCTTGAAGGTGTTGCTTGGTATGCGGCGATCTGGAGTGCTTGGAGTGTGGTGGAATTCTCCCGTGGGCGCAGCGGTTGTGGGTCCTCATCGTTTTCGTTGATCCATCGTTGTTCACATTTGTTTCGTTTTTGTTTTCTCTTTCGTTTCTTTTGGGCGTGACTGTGCTGCTTCCGCCCCAGCATCTATCATTGGCTGTATCGATGTTGATTGCTTTGTAATACAAAGCGGATTGAAACCCTTTTTCGTAACTGTATAAAAAAAGTTCACTTAAAGAGAAAATTTCAATATATCTGGCTGGAGACCTATTTTCAGAATGGAAGAGAAATTTGCCCGGTCTCTTCAACATCAGAGAAGGGGCATCTCTATATAAATAAAAAGTTGATAAATCACACATCTTATACACTATCTCCGTTTCTTTTTAATCTACATATACGATTTGGTCAAAGTCAAACTTTGTCAACTTTGACTGAGTCTATAGGAAAAAATATCAAGGTTCACAATATGAAATTAATATTATTAAACGCAGCATGATATTAATTTTCATACCATATAGTTTCGGAATAGATAAATCCCGAACGTTCGATTTTTAAGCATGCTTCCGAACTCTTTTCATGGCAACTTTAGTTAAGATGATGTTGACAAACATGATAATTTTCTGACAAAAAATCAAACTGGAACAAAGTTGCCGTATGTTAACAACTAAGTTACCATCTCGCAGCAACTAAAGTTGCCATCAAAAAAGTTCAGGATGACATGCTTAAATTCCGAACGTTCGGGACTTATTGAGGTCCTATAGTTTTAGTATTGTAAATGTTGATATTTTTTTTCTATGAAGTTAGTCAAACTTTGTAATGTTTGACTTTGATAAAATAGTATATACAGACTAAAAAGCAGCGGAGGAAGTACTCTCTCCGTTCCTAAATACAAGTCTTTTGAAAGATTTCACTATGGACTACATTCGAAGCAAAATGAGTGAACATATACTCTAAAAGGCGCCAATACATTCGAATGTAGTCTATATAGTGAAATCTCTAAAAGACTTACATTTAGGGACGGAGGGAGTACTTTAGTAATTGGTTTCCACTATCTCTACTTATCTTACTATATGCACGCGCATGTCACCTTACCACATATGCCACCTCATCAATCCACTACATTTATTTCTTTCAACATACAACCCTACTATTTTTATTTTCCTCTGCATGCAAGGAAAATGTTACTAACACTATTTCTCTCAACATGCACTCATTGCACTTCATCAAGCCCACTTCTTTTATTTCTCTCGCCATGCATGAGTAATACTATTTATATTATATAAATATTTATAACTATACTTTTTGTGGGGATTTTTTACAACTATATAATAATCAAATACAACAAGTCATATGAATTTTATTCTTCATTCTCGTATTCAAATTTGAGACATCCAAATCTCATCAAAATAATATATTGCAACCAATTTCCGCAGCAAGCGCACGCATGGTATCATCTAGCTAAACCAAAGATGCAAGCATAATTCAGATCCTGGATATAGGGGAAGTCCTTTTGGTCCCCCTGTACATGCACTAGCGATGAGGCGCAAGTAGTGACAATTTACACACGCATGTTACCTAAGGAAAGTTCAAGAACAGTTACCACCCGCAAGTTGCATCCTTCCATGAGCTTTCATGGTTGGAGTCTAATCATTGTTTGTGTCCAGCGATTGGTATGATCAACTGCTCCTTACGTACGCGGTCGATTGTTCAAACTTGCTGACCCCTCTCGCGTTGGCTGTATTGTCGTACTAGCTGGTTGCATGCATGCATATATGTCATTAGAGGCTTTGACTGAACATATATTGTACTGTGCATCTGTAATAGTATACATATTCTCCATGTGTGTTTTTTAAAACATTTTTTCTCCATGTGTTTGTAACGTAGCTATCTACAATACTTTACTTGATACTTGCACAGTTGCACAAGACAACTATACTACTAGTTTATCTATAGGCTCTCTGGGTGGTCTTTTTTGGGTAGATTCAGTAAGCATGCATCAGCTTCCACACATGCATAGAAGGGGTCCTCTTTCTTTGCTGCCCTCTATTAATTTGTATATCACACTAATTTTTATCTTTAGTCCAGCCTAGCTAGCCCCTTTCTAGGAACACGCGGTATGGCTCTTGCGAAATTAGGGGGGAAGAAAGCTGAGATTTCCAAAAGGTAGACCCCACATAGATTGCTAGGGCCCACACTGGATATGAATCACATGCTGAGATTTAGCCCAACCAACTCGCGAGACTTTTCCATTCTCTTGTAGTACAACATAGGTGAATTACGTCTGAGAAATATATGCCTAGGGATTCGTGATAGTAAGTTGAATTGTACACTGTAAATTTCCTCTAACCAGCTATACCACATTTTCTTGTAAGGATTTTTTTCCCGTAGAACAGATTTACAAGCTACTCCCTCTGTAAAGAAATATAAGATCGTTTAGATCACTATCAATAACACCTATGGTAGCCCCCTTAGCATTGGCAGCAGCCGCGCAATCCTTGGCTCTAGCAATGGCAGCCTGGGCTACCTCATTCGCATGAATAACAGTGAGGAGAGAAGAAGGAGAACCAATGTTCAAATCAAAACCAATTCCCGAATTGGACAAAACGTTGACTAAAAGGCTATCAGGCAAAGACGGAAGAACCAAACGAACCGGAGAAGGAACATCAGTGGACCTGAGGGAATGGCGTCCTTGGCCGCCACACGATGAGCCGCCTTCTCAGCCATGGGCACCCCGTCATCCTTGGTGTGACGGCTCTTGCTGGACGTGGACACAGGAGAACAAACGGGGACGGAGCGAGCGGACGAGGGCGTGGCAATCCCAACCGAGGCACCAGCCGCCACACTGCCGAGGTTTGCGTCTAGCCACCTGCACTGCCACTGAATACTTGGAGTACAAGCCTACAACAATGTTTTTTTTTAGAAGAACTAAATTACAAGCTAAACTAATAATGAACCTCACAGAAAAACAGTTACATGGGAACGGAGTTCCAAAGCAAGTCTCCCAAAATAAAGAAAAGTAAAATTATGTAAGTTAGATAAAGAAGAGCGTGCGCTATTTTTTGGGAAGTTTACATATATGCTAGTTACAGCTTGTTAATCCATGGCTTGGGCAATATTGGGTTAACAGCAAACACAAATGTCGAACTAGGTCAAAATTTGACGACCCCTACCTTGTACACACTATGTTTTCGCAATTGAGTAAGGCTTCTTGCTCACGAGAAGAAAAGGAGTAATATTTCTTGCCTCCCTAAAAAAACAGAGGTACGTGTTATTTTCCTCTTTGCTAGCTAGCTTCACCACCAACTAAATCACTCAATGATAGATTCAGAGGTCATTTGACATGCGTTGTCCATTGAAATATACTCCCTCTATTTTTATATACAAGACCACAAACTCGGATTACAGGCATCAATGTAAAATTTAATGTCTGCTTTACAAGTCAACTTTTCTTCTTGTTTACTGAGATCATTAATACTCCACATGCATGCAAAGAAACTAAGTGGAGGAAGAAGATGACTGTCATTATGACTACATGCATGCAAGTATTAAACAACTTGTTAGTACGAGAAAACATCATTAATTTTGCCTCGATTACTGTTTGTGGCCTTGTATAGATGCAAAATGTATATTCCATAGTGGCCTTGTATATAAAAATGGAGGGAGTATTGTTGTCATGCTTGTTCATCAATTACCATGTGTATCTGTTTCTTATGGAAATGCAAACAGGAAAACAGTTTTTGAGTTGATTTGATCTATTAACTACATAGTGATGGCGTACTTGCAATTGATGTGAAAAGTTGGCAGCGTAATGTTCAAAGATGCCAGCCGGCAACCGCAGATCTAGCAATTGTACTTCTACCTAAACACTGGACAATTAATTATCCGGTGGTTTGGTTTGTTGTCCAAAGTAACATCAACTCAAGGGGCACGCAATAATTAACTACCTGCAGCTTTAGTCTAGGGTTGGTTCTGATGGCAAGCCACGCACACAATATTTAAAGAGAACAGATATAATTGGGGCACTTATCCGTGGAATCCAATACAGTCTCTAATGACTTGCACTTGAAGAAAAAACCAAGCATGTGTATATTATAAATAGCTAAACGGTAACCCTAAAAAAAATAGCTAAACCGTATTCCCAAATAGTAGCTAAATGCAAAATAACCATATTATAAGTCTGACTGCCAACAAGTCGACTAGTTTTTAAACCGTACCCGTCGACTGAAAACTTAAAGAAAGTTGATCTCATTTAAAACAAAATGAGTACAACTGCACATTATTGAAAGAAGATAATTCCATAATTCTGGAAGTCCTACTGGTGTAGATTAAAAATGCAGCTGCGCAGCAAAATAAAAGGAATCAACTGTTTTCAAATCAAATCTGCAAAACAAAATCAAACATCAAAGTAAAACATTGAATAAATACAATTGCCCGTTACATATCAGCATAAAAATGTGCAAATGGTACAGAATAAGTGTCAGACAAGAGATCAAACTACAAAAAATGACCGGTTCCATAAAAAAATAGTCGAGTGGCCCCAAAACAAAAATCAGTTCGTTTGTCCGAACAAAACCTGTGTTTAAAATCCCACGACGATTGTGATTTAGAGCAACGCCAATAGCCCACTATCCCTAAAAACCTACCGTTTATGGGAAGTTAAGGCAAGAAAAGGCCTCCAACCTGTTTTTTTACCGGATCCCGTATAATCACCTCCCTCGTCCCTCGCCTTTACGGGAAAATGGACTTCCGTATAATTTTTTTTTGAAGGCAAAGCACAAACGCTTTATTACTTAACGGTGCTCGGCTATATCACCCGCCACACAAGCAGCCACTTGGGCTGGTACATCAGACTCCCATTCCACCCCATAGTTTCCAGGGTACATGCTCCCCAGCCTAGCTAGTTCGTGAGCAGCCGTGTTAGCACTACGGCGACAAAATTTTATTACAAATTTGGAGAACCAGAGTTTCAGCTGGTATTTGGTATCTTCGATGACGGCGGCATAGGGTGATGAATCAACTGTCCGGACGTCCAGGGCCTCTGCCAGCAGTTGGGAATTAGTTTCAAATTCTGCTCGTATAATCCCAAGCTCGGCCGCAAAAGCCACAGCGTTAGACATAGCCTGAATTTCCGCAGCAAAGGCGTCCTGGACATGCTCCTTCCTTCCAGCGCGTGCTCCCAGCACTATACCTTCGCTGTTTCTTGCGACAACACCCCACCCAGAGTGGCTCTCTCCTGGAGCGAAAGCACCATCGACGTTAAGTTTTACCATACCCTCATCAGGTGGCTGCCACTTCTGGTTACACTGTTTTTTGGCCGCCGGAAAGTAGGCCTGCACGTAGTCCAACACGCAGCTGCGCGTGCATCTCGCCACTTCCTTGCCTGATGTAGCAGGTTCCCCCTTCCTCACTTTGTTCCTAGTACTCCACCACATCCACCAGAATGTTAGGATTTGTATGCGCTTCTTAACATCCAGAGCCCATATGTAATCCATCATCACATGTACAGATGAGATAGCTTCTAGCTCACTTCTTTCCTTCTCCAAGGCGAGCTCCCTCCATATTTCCTTAACAGACTTACATTTGATAAACAGATGTCATCCATCTTCATCAGCACGTTGACAGAAGAAGCATCTTGTGCTGTCCACTCTTAGCCCCCGCTTCTGCATGTTCGTGAGGAGGGCAAGAGATTCATGCCGCATTCTCCAGGTGAACATCTGGACAGTCCGCGGGCAAGGAAGCTGCCAAATCCTTTTCCATGATTCATCCTTGCAGTTGTTCAGATTACCAGCAGCCGTAGAGCTCATGCCCACTCCTCCGTTCTTCCTTTGATCCTTCAGCTCCACATGCAGCTTGTATGCACTCTTAACAGAGTGGTGACCTTTACTGTCAAAATGCCAAGCCACAAAGTCCTGCACCCCCTCCCGCAGTGGTATCTGCATGATATGTTGAGCGTCGTCCCTAGAGAAGGTGTCTCGTACCAGGCGCTCATCCCACTGTCATGTGGTCGGGTCTATTAGCTCGCATACATGCTGCAATAGGTTGTTGCCTCTCGGGGTAATAACTCTCCTTGACCATGGCCTCAGGATCCAGGGGTCGGTCCAGATATTGACACTGAGCCCATCCCCAATTCGCCAGATGTAACCCTCGCGGACAAGGTCGAGGCCTTTTAGCAAACTCCTCCATGCATATGATATACCATCCCTTGGCACGGCCTGAAGTACATGGTTATTGGGAAAGTAGCGAGCTTTCAAGACTCTAGCGCATAGCGAATCCGGGTTTTGTATGAGCCTCCAAGCTTGCCTTGATAGCATTGCCATGTTGAAGCTATACATGTCTCGGAAGCCCAGTCCACCCTTTGCCTTGGGTTTGATCAGTTTTTCCCATCCAATCCAATGCACAGTGTTCTCCTTATCTTGTTGGCTCCACCAATAGTTACCGATCAGGGCACTCAACTCTTGGCAGAAGCTCTTTGTAAGGTCAAAACAGGACATAACAAAGGTGGGGATAGCTTGTGCGACGGCCGTCACCAACGTCTCCTTTCCAACCTTCGCTATCAGCTTCTCCTTCCACCCATAGATGCGTCCCGCTATCGCTCCTTTTATATATGCAAATGCCCTCTTCATTGATCTTCCCACATGGACTGGCAATCCTAGGTACTTGGCTGACCAATTCTCACTCTGTATCCGGAGATTGTCTTTCACTGAATTCCTTGCTGCCTCTGGTGTATTCGGACTAAACATCACTGCAGATTTGTCTACATTGATGCATTGCCCAGAGCACGATTCATAAAGGTCCAGGATGTCCCTCAATGCAGCCGCCTCTTGTTGGTTTGATTTCAGCAACATTATTGAGTCATCAGCGAAAAACAAGTGTGACACCACCGGCGCAGTTGGGCATATCTTAACCCCACTTACCCTCCCTTCACTAACTGCCGCATGAAGTAGTGCAGATAACCCTTCAGCACATATCACAAAGAGATACGGTGACAGTGGGTCACCTTGCCTCAACCCCCTTGAAGGACAGAATTGTTACGTCAGATTACCATTCACCTTTATTTGGTACCGGACCGACGTCACACACTTCATGATGAGATCCACCCAGTTTGTGCTGAAGCCCAACTTAACTAGCATGGCTTGAAAGAAATTCCATTCTACCCGGTCGTATGCTTTGCTCATATCCGCCTTGACCGCCGTATACCCCTCCTTTCCCTTCTTCTTGTTCATAAGAAAGTGTGACAACTCATACACAACCAGGACATTGTCCGTTATTAGCCTCCCCGGCACAAACGCACTCTGATTTTCAGATATGATCGAAGGCATAATTATCTTTAGGCGATTGGCAAGCACCTTCGATATCATTTTGTATAGGACGTTGCATAATGAGATTGGTCTGAGATCTTTAATTTTGTTAGGGTTCTTGGTCTTTGGAATAAGCACGACCACCGTATCATTCCATCCTGTCGGTATCTCACCCCCATTCAACACCGCGAGCACTTCCTCCACAATTTTGTCACCTATGAAGTGCCAGTGTTTTTTGTAGACTATGGATGGCATTCCATCCGGTCCTGGAGCTTTGAGGTCACCGATATGATCAAGCGCAGCCTTGATTTCCTCACGGGTAAACTCAGCATTGAGAGCATCTAGCATTTCATTGGTGACACGCGGTTGAACTTTAGCAATGAGCTCAGGTATCCGAAGCCCGTTCTTTTTTGTGAATAGCTCCTGAAAAAACGAACAGACATAGTTAGACATCTCTTCACCCTCCTTCACCACCGATCCATCCTCCCTTCTGAGCTCCTTTACTCTATTCGCCTTCTTCCTTGCTGATGCAAACGCCATGAAGTAGCGGGTGTTTCTGTTCCCATCCTTCAGCCAGGAGATATGAGTCCGCTGCTTCGCCTTGATGTTCTTTTTTTCTTCGAGATCTCTCACCACTCCCCTTAGCCTTGCCTCCTCCTTCACTTTTTGTTCGGACACTTGTTCCTTCATACATCTTTCAAGCTCCAACTTCGCCTTCTTCAGCCTACCTTCTAGCTCTCCCGCCACTTCTCTATACCATTTCTTCATACGACCAGCGACCCTTCCCATAACTCCCGCCACACCTCCATCCCCTATAGCCCAGCTTTCCTCCCATGCTTTTTCAATTTCTTCACTGCATCCTTCCTCCCTCAACCACCAAGCTTCAAACTTAAAGCTCCGATCTCCCACTGGCTTCTTCCTCCCTTCCCCTTGTGTGCTCACGATAATTGGTCTGTGATTAGAGTGACGGGGTAGGCCATTTAGGACTGTAAATTCCGGGAAAGCTTCACACCATTTGGTATTTGCTGTTGCCCGATCCAACCGTTCGCATATATAGATGTCCAAGTTCGTACTATGGTTCCGCCATGTAAATTTATCTCCATCAAAACCAATATCATTCAGCTCACATCCCACCAGCGCTTCTCTGAAGCCGTCCATGCACGCGGGAGCCCTTGGCACTCCACCTACCTTCTCGTCATCAGTTAGAATCTCATTGAAGTCGCCAAGGCATAGCCACGGTCTCCCATCTTGATGTTGTTGTCCGAGTAGCTTGAGTGTCCGCCATGTTTCTTTCTTACGGTCAGCCGCGGATTCACCGTAAATTCCGGTCAGTCTCCATACTTGTCCTCCCTCTTCCGTGATATCCACATCTACATGTCTCCCCCCATACGTCCTCAGCATCACATTCACCTCCCTCCTCCAGAATAGTGCAATTCCTCTACTCCTACCCACCGGGTTCCATGCGATCATATGCACGAGACCCAACGACCACCGCAGGCCATCCAACTCATTTTCCGTAAGTCTCGTCTCCGCTAAGAAAAGTACATCGGGCTCCTCCGTCCTCCCTAGTTCAAGGAGGCTCTGAATTGCCGGTCCATTCCCGAGACCCCGGCAATTCCAGCTTATGATTTTCATTGCTCCCGGCGGGACTGCTCGAGCAGTCCGGCCGATATAACTGTACTGTTTTCCCTTACTTCCTCACCGATGGATCTTCCTTCCTCCTGCTGACTCCCTTGATTCGCCCTTAAAACAGCTCTATTCTTCTTTGTAGAGTTAACATCGTCAATCTCCATGTCCTCTCCTACTCGCTTTCCTAGCTTCACATTGAGCTCCTCTTCTGACCCTACACCTTCCCCTTGTTGCTTCCTTCTGAACTTCTTACCACCCCTCTCCCCAGCCACTGCCTTCATCTGGTCTCCCTTCCTAGCCCCCTCTGCAGTTGCTTCCTTAGTGTTGGCCCTTACTAGGGCTAAACCTACCATCGACTCTTCGGCTGCCCCAAGCTGGACACTTTCACCGGTAGGCACATCTATCCTCAAGTGATTGCCATCTTCCTCATCTTGATTGCCTTTCTCCTGAAACTGCAGTCTTTTTGAGGCTGCGCTACTCCCTTTGTGATCCTCCCTTGCTGCACTCTTTAACGGACTTGTCACCTCCTTCTCTTCCCCCCCCCCCTGAACTTTGCCACTCTCTCTGTGTGTTGAATCGTCCTTTCTCCATGACGGTGCATCGCTCCCAGAACTCCCTGATCCTCTTCCCCAATTATTATGACCACGGTTATTGAATGCTTTGTTGCCGTTACTTCCTCTACCCCCGCTAAAACTCCTGCTACCATTGCTTACTCGCCCATCCTGCCATTTACCTCTCACCCCACCCTCTCCACTCCTGTTGTTCTCTTCGGCTCTCATCCATGGGCCAAACTGGGGCGCTTCTCCTTTTGTAGGCTTCAAGCTGCAATCCTTCTCCCCATGGCCGATCACGCCACACCTATAGCAGAAATCTGGCATGTGCTCATACTCAAAACGGCACCAAAGGAGATCTCTCTTATTCTTCTTCTTGCTCTCCATCCCTTCCCCCTTTTCTATAATCTCCATGCCCTCATTCATGTCACCTCTGTCCAGCACAAAACCCCTCATGAGTGGCGCACTAATATCCAGCTTGACCTTCACGCGTAAAAACTTGCCCACCGCCTTCCCATCATGCCCCACATCCAGGTCAATCAGTTCATGGAATCCCTCTCCAATCCGCTCGCCCGTCGCTCTGTTCATGTGTCCGAGTGGCAGACCAAACACACGTATCCACATGGGAATTATTTTGAACTCGTACTCCTCCACTGTTTTCTCCGGATCAAAATCTTCCATAACTAAGAGTTCATTGTCAAACCACCATGGCCCTTCTTCTAGAGCCCGCCTCCATCCAGACGCCTGACGGAAGGTGAATAAGAACACGTTGGCTTCCAGCTCCTTACACTCGAGACCCTTGATGGGACACCAAATTCTTCCTAAGGTCTGTCCCACCACACCTGCATGTGCTGGTTTTTCAGATAGCAGTTTCCCTACAGCCTGGGGATCATCAGGCGCCCACTCGCATGTCTTCCCCTTCTCAGCTACTCCGATCTTCAGCCCCCTACTTTCCGCCTTCGGCAGCTTCAGGCCTCGCAGCAATCCTTCTACGTCCTCCATCTTCCTCCTTTTCGCCCCTTTCCCCCGTACTGCCGAAGAACCCTAGGGGTGGAAAAGGTGGTGTACGACCGCGTTCCCCCAGCACACGGAAGGTTTTTGGTGGATGGGAGTGAATCTTGTTTAGCGAGGTGTGGTTCTCGACGCCAGATCACTGCGACTCCCAGGTTGAGACGAGATCACGGACCGATGGCGGCGCACTTTCCAGGAACCCTAGCGAGATCGGGATTGCCCCGATATCGCCCCTCCGTAAGTTACGCTAACCGTCACCCTAGGGACGGACTCTAGATTATTTCCGTATAATTTTGATGGGCGGTTCCGCCTGAAACTTCAAGAGAGAAGACTTGCGCTGCCGTGGGACAGCCGCCACCAAGCCACCTCAACTTCGCGGAGCCGCCAATCCGCCGCTGCTCCGGCGCTCCGCCGCCATGAGGCTTGTTGTCTGATTGAGGCACCAGCACGCCACCACTCCAATCGCCGTCCCCACGCCTCCCGTCGTGTCACTAACTTGTAGGCCCTAGCACCATTTAATTGGAAATAGAAAAGAGAACAGATTTTGCGAGAAGAAGTTTATGTGAACTGTGAAAAGTTGGTATCTGACAACTTCCCTTCAATTTTATGGTCGTTCCATAAACCTAGTTTAACGTCAAAGTTTTTTAGAGGAGCTATTGGAGTAGCTCTTAGGGGTGGAAATATTCTTTAAAGTATTTTTTATAAAGTAAAGATAAAGTTGGTGAAATTCCTTGAACCATCGAGGTCTCTCACCTAATTATTGTGCCTCTAGAGTACAGCATCATAAATGACAATCTCTCCGGTCATATGCTAGATAAACAGAACAATGAATCTTTACGGTAGAGACAATAGCTTAGACAATAGAGATATCCACTTCATTAGTGAGTGTCCTCGTCAGAGTTTTGTTATAGGTCGACCAAGGCACTGGCTGTGTTGTAATGGTCAAAATAAGTTGGAAAACTAGAACACAACCGCACATTGCTAAACTTGACACGACAGGTGATGTATGCTCATGTATGTGTGCACAAGTGGATGTCGGAAAAGGTGGCAAAAACATGGGGTGTCTGAGAGCAACTCAAGCAGACCCCGCAAAACGTGTTTGCAGTTTGCGCAAAAATGCCTTTGCGGGCCGGCGCGGACGCCCGCTGTTGCAGATCCCGCATAATGGATCCGTAAAAAAGGATATTCACGGGTCCATTATGCGGGGCCTGATCTGGCGCAGCTCCTCACGGCCCGCAAAACTGAAATTTGCACCTTAATTTGATCTAACATATTGCATTTCTTTACTTTTTCAACAACATTGGTTACAAAAGACATCACCAAATCTTTGCTAGAATAGCAAGACCAAAGAAAACAAGAACCACAAGTATGCATTTTAGAAGATTTCCAACTTCCATAACTCCTCCCACTAGTTGGACTAATATCTTCTCCATGCATTCGTTGTTGATCTGTGGATTCTTGATTTTGCATTCTTCTTTCTTCATCGTTGGTTCGAAAGAAGTAGATGTTGCCCCCCTCTAGTTGCACATGCAACCGCATCATTGCCTTCGATTCTACTAAGGAGTGCACCAACATCTATTATGTTTCTTTCTATCAATAAATCAATGTATTGGCCTTCCCAAAACCAAAATGAGCATCCATCGTCCTACACAAAAGAATGACCATGTTCGAAATAAGGATCCGCAATTGAACTAAAGAGTGAGCTATCAAATGAGCTACCGCAAGTGCACATACCCCGTCGTTTTCGCATTTGAAGAACACCCATCCGGGGTGCTTCGGCGTGTCTGAAGTGAGCCGCAGCACTTTCCGTGTGTAGTCGTCGCACTGTATGAGCGGCATCGGCAAGCCACAAAGAGGTTGCGCGAGCGCCAAGCCCGGTGGACGGCCGGACGAATCCATGCCTGCAAACCTTCGACGACGGCGGGCGGACGAACCCGTACCTGCATGCGGTGATGCATCCTTGACTGGGCTGCGGGAGAGGCTCCCCGACCACTCCATCGCTTGGGGCAGCGGCCGACGGCCGGAAAAAGCCAAATCTGGCGGAAATCCGGCGGCCTGCCTTGAAGTGTCATAGATCCGCAAATCCGGCGGACCGCTGACGCAGGGGGGGAGGGAGGGGAGGGCTCATGTGCTTGGCGGTCTTTCGGCATGCTCCTGCCGGCTGCTTTCACCGGAATCTTGGGCGGCGGCCGACGACGGCGCGAGGGGAAGAGGGGAGGTGGTTGGTGGGGGAAAGCGCGGGATTAAATGTCCCCCCACCAATCGCTTCCGCTTATATGCAGGGCACCGCAGCCGCGAGGGGGAAACCCGCGTTTTCCCGGGTTGGGGGAGGGATTTTGCCGCACCCCCCAAAAAAATTTGCGGGCCGAGGCGGGATGCGGAGTCTGATCGGGCAGGATTTTCCTCCCCGGACCGCATTTTGGCGGTTATTTTGCGGGTTGGGGCGAGATGCGGGGTCTGCTAGAGTTGCTCTGAGAGGACTCTTCGGAGTGATTCGCAACTATCTCCGTGGCATCTCAACTGAAAAAATCACATCAATAGGATATTCTAAATTCAGGTAATTATGAGTGATGATAAATAATTGTTTCTATATTTGACTGTTCATCCCCAGATTGGCACACGGAATTCACCAGCATTTTGTATGTACTTCTTTCGGTCCTTTTTAGTTCGCATATAAGATTTTGTTCAAAGTCAAGCCTCGTAATGTTTGACAAACTATATAGAAAAAGATACCAACATCCACAATGTGAAATCGGTATCATTAGATGTGTAATGACTTAAATTTTCAGATCGTATAACTTCAGTATTGTGGATGTAGATATTTTTTCGTATAAATATGGTCAAACTTTACGAAGCTTGACTTCATACAATTCTTATATGCAGAGTAAAAAGGACCAAAGAAAGAATTACCATAGCCCAAATGAAGTAAATTGAGTTCATATCGATACCACTCTACAATGTATGAATAACTTTCAATATTGTCCGCTGAATAAAGCCGATCCAATGGTTGTGAGATGGCAAATCCGAGTAGTGTTGGCCATTGGATATTTTCTTCACTACACCGGATTGTGTCACGTGTAATGTCGAGAAGATTCCACGCTTGGCCATATGCACCATTCATAATAAATAATATGCACAAACCTTAAAACAACGAGACTTCTTCTTTGCTCTACACACTTTCATACTTTAATTCTCTCATTTTTCTCTACTAAAAGAATTGCCATTAGTTTTAATTTTATTATTTACTATGCACAGTATGCACAAAAAATAGTGACTTGCTTTAACTTGACAAGTTTTCTCCTTCTCAAAGAATTGTCTTTTTTATTTTCTCTTTTTGTTTCGGTTCAAGGCTAATGCAACATCTTCCTATAATCCATTTATCTTTCCAGATAGAGGACTTAATTTGAGTTTTGTGTAGTATATATCATAGTCACACTACTAGGAAAAACCCTAGCAGTAGCACGGGGACCCATGCGTTACTGATAATTACTTGAAACGCGCCCAGCCCCGCGGTACTAATATTTGTATATTCCATTTCTCTTTTGTTTTATAGTGTATTTATTCACCGCTATACAAGTTTTGATACAGTAGTAATTTAGATATTGTCATATCATTATGATCATGATGAGTTATTATATTAGTGGGTGAAAGAAATGTGGATTGAATTTAAGTGGATGCAACTGGGTAGTAGTCCTTTGGATCTGCATCATGTTGCCTCCACTTGTATCTAATCTACGTTTTTTTCACCCACATATAAAATAACTCATCATGCTCATAATGATATAACAACTCAGCATCAGCATCATAATAATAACTCATCATCATTATGATAATAACAAGACATACTCATCATCATCATAGTCATCTAACAAATCATCATTCTAGCACATCACTCATCATCATCATCATCATCATCATCATCATCATCATCATAACAATAACAACTCGTCCTCATCATCATAGTCATAACTAACACTAGTTAGTTGGTCTTAATTAGAACATGGTGAGTACTAGCTACGACCTGCTACCCTCTCTAAGTTAAAATAGCATAAAACGGGATAGGCCCTGACAACAGTGGGCCTATCACGAGAAGAAGGAAAGGAAGCGACCCCCGCGACAACAATCGGCATCCTTCCTTCAAGAGCAAACCGAAAGTCACACAAGGAGCCCCGACGAAATGACAGTCAACCCATTGCATATATCGAGTAGTGACATAAAAAATGACCAACGGTTTGCCGGAATGTCATTTAATTCTTGTTCCAGCGAATCACGGGCACTCAATATTTTCGACTTTATAGCACAAGTCCTGCTGAAATCCACGGAAATTTTCGACATGACCTTTGCTAAAACAGGACATATCGAGTGCCTGAAATTTGTCGGAACGGAAATTAATCAATATTCCAGTAAACATAGGCTACTCGGAGTTTCACCGCAAACAATACAAGCCAAGATAACACTTGGGCAAGCACATACACATGCTAGTACTACACATCACTACTCCACATATCACAGTAATAAATAGAACATCTTAATTTACTCATTGTAGGACTATATCGAGAATGCCGGTGATCTTCTGGGTGTCGCCAAGCGGCACATCGGTGATCTTCCCTACACCCGAATATTTACTATGTGAGATATGCTTGATATGCTATCCAAATCTTCAAATGGCCACTAAATAGCAACCTATGGGAATATCCAATTTGATTCCAAATAAAAATTTCTACTTTCTGCAATTTGTTTCCTAAACCCTAGGAAAATACCCTGATTTGTTTACCTCTATCTACTTCTTGAACCATAGAAAAATGCCCTAATTTCACAATATAACAAGTATAGGTCATTTTTTAAAATTCTATCAACTAAATATAGTAAACTACAAACTATAATGTAGAAACTAAAATTTCTTTTCGAAAGACTTAAAATTTCCTACATTCTAAAACCTACATTCTACAATGTCTACATTCTAAAACCTACATTCATATTACCTACACTCTACAAGAACAGGGGGAGAAGGGAGGGCGGGAGGGAGGGAGGGAGGAGCAGGGAGGGAGGGGCAGGAGTGAGGGAGGGAGGAGGGACGCATGAGTGAGGGAGAGAAGAGGGATGTACGAGGAGCTACCTCGGTAGCGGTGGCGCGCGGGCGACGGCGGCTGGCGGCGGCGGCGAGCGGGTAACGGCCGTGGCGAGCGACGGCAGTGCACGGGGTGAGAGAGAGGAGAGAGCGAGTGTGGTGAGGGAGAGGAGATGAACGCGCCGGCCGGGATCGGAGTAGGGGATAATGTGGGCTTAGCAGTAGCGCAAGTCTGTAGCCCAACGCTACTGCTAAGTTTGGCTCACTACCTACCACGTGCAGTTTTAGTAGTAGCATGGGTTATGGACCCAATGGTACAACTAATAACGCGAGTTGCCCAGCCCACACTGCTACTAAGGCTAGACCAAGGGTAGCCTTCTGGCCCACTTAACAGCAGTGCTCGTTCCTTGAGCCCGCGTTACTACTAAGTTTTACCTATAGCACTGGTTGCACGCCAGCGCTGCTGCTAGTTAACAATAGCATGGGATTCCTACCCAGCGCTGCTGCTAATGATCTACCTATAACCTTTTCCCTAGTAGTGTCATACAATATTTTATAGGTATAATTCAATTTTTAGTGAGATTGATGACATGAATCAAATCTACATGTTATACCTACTGCAAATGCGATATCAATACTCAATCGTACTTTATTATCTAAACTCTCACATGCAAGGCACGTGTAGCTTACTAGTAGCGAATAAAACAAAAAAAAGGTGAACAATTCCGCTTATTCCTTTAGTTTGTTTCCAAGTAGTAGGATGGGATGCAAAAATAAGCTCACATAGCCACCGCCTCCTCTCCCAAGCTTAGGTGCCTCCCGCCGACGTCGCGCCGGTCTGTATCGTCTACGGTGGCCTTAGGGCCATGAAGACGCGGTGGATCCTGACCCTTAATGGTGGGAGGGATTCGCTTTTAGTTGTTTATTTGTGTTTTCTTAGGGTTTTTGTCCTACTTAGAAGGTGAAACGGCGGCGGCTCTCTAAGATGGAATAAGGTTCTCCCTGCCTATGCATCATTTCGGTGGTGCGTCTAGCACCGTAGGTCAACATTTGTCAACGTTAGTGTGTATTCAGGTTAGATCCTTCTGATCTATGCTACTCTTCATCGACGAAGGTTGTTGTTCTGGTGCGTTGGTCCTATGGGGCCTTAACACAACGACTTCCTGACTATCTACTACAAGACAATGCTGCCCTTCATCGGCGATGGTTGTAGTAGACAGCCAGGAAGTCATCATGCTAAGGCCTCATAGGACCAACGCACCGATGGGTTCTAAGGTCATTGACGCGTTCTAAGGTCGTCGACTGGTTCTAAGGTGTCGTCTGACGCTACTACTAAGTTTTGCCTGGCTGAGACGAGGGAGGGGCTATGACGGCGGATGCCCTTCGACGACCTTAGAACCCGTCAGATGCCCTTTTCCAGATAGTAGATATACATTTGGGAACACGACTATTTACAATACCAAATGCACTTTGTCTTTCTTCTCTCCCCTAACTCGATCGCTCTCTTTTCCATCGTTTTACTGGTGGGCGCTTCTTTCGAGGTATAAGGACCGTGTGTGATGAATTCAATAACGTAAAGGATAATTTTATTAATATCGTATGCAATGGCAACACTATCACAGACGAGTTGATGGGGAAAATTGTGTGTGATGTGCGTGAGAATGGAAACGTTTGTCTGAGATTCACCGCGTGGGATGTACATACAAACAGAAACGTATTTCTTGGACTGACTGCGTGGAATGTACATACGAACATAAATGTATTCCCTGGATTGATTGTGTGGGATGTACATACGAACGGAAATGTATGTCTTCGATTAACTGTGTGGGATGTATTTACGAACGGAAATGATTGGGCATATATAATTGTCTGTGATATGGCTCACCCAATCGCACACGAGCTCATTTTGCCGCGCGTGTGTGACCAGGGGGCCTATCCCCGACGGTTTCTGGATCGTGTGGGAAGGACTCCCTATCGCACACAGTAGCGGTGCCAGGTTAAAGCGACGCCCCAGGCAACCAACGTATGTATGGTGCCAAACAGTGCAGAACACTGTAGCTATACCTATAGCCAACGAAGTGACGGCCAGCCACGCCCCAGGACGAGGCCCTGGCTTCCTAGGCCTGGATCCGCCACTGATCGCACACACTGACAAGGCAAAGGTTCAAAACGCCGTCGTGGAAATGGGGTAAAAACCGTTTGTATAGCAGCTCACTGTACTAGTGGTCACACGTCTTGTCTTCCTCATGTCCGGCAATTTCATCGGGCGTGATCCCCGGGAAGTGAAGCTGCGGGAGGGGAGGAATAAGACGTGGTATGTGGCCTGGGAGGCAAGTCATGGCGGCATCTCATGTGCTACTCTTCCTCATCGGAGGCCGTCGTGTCAACGGCGTCAGACGTGGATGGCTCGTTCTCGCGGTCGTGGCCACCGGGCGCGAACTGCTGTGGTGGCGCGCCTGGTGTTGTTCGCGGTCGTGGCCACCGGGCGCGAACTGCTGTGGCGGCGCGCCTGGTGTTGTTCGCGGTCGCATGTGCCTCCTCTTTGTCGTCCTCTGCATCGACCTCCATGAAGATGGTGTCTCCCTCTGCCTGCAAGACACACAGCACACATCGCCCGCGCCCTATCTCATGGGCGCTGCACATGGAGTGGCACATCGCCCGTTGCTCATCCAGGAAGCCCGGATCCTAACGGCCATGGCCGCGACGGCATCCTCGGTTGCCTGCTCCCAGATGATATGCCCCTTTGCGAGATAGTGTTCATCGAGGAGCCAAAGGTTGTAGCTTTGGTTCTCCTGCGCCTGCTGAAACGCTAGCACAGGCGGCGCCGACTGCTCTTCCTCCATGACAACATTAAAGTGCGCATGCGCAGACGGGGCATCCTCTCGTGTCTCGTCGTCGGGTGCCTCTTCCATCATCTGGTCCTCGTTGCTGACTTCCGGTGAGCTCGTCGACAAGACATCCTCAGTTTGTCGCGCACGACGGGCCTGCTAGCTGGCCGCAATGTCAACAAGCTCCTACTTCTGCTCCATTGAGAGGCTCTACCAGATCGCTCTAGAACTGGCGGTCGTGGAGGACGTGGTACGGTGCTGGCCGTACCGGAGGCAATGTATAAATAGTAGGTGCCGGCCAGGCCAAGCGATGGGATGTGTCAATGTGGGTGTCGGAGTGGGTTTCTCGCCTGTCGTGCCTGTTTAATTTTGGCAGGCGGACAGACGGGAGCCGGTTTGAATGTGGTATAGAGTCGTCCAGTCTCGTGCGTTTACGCTTCTCCAGCATTGGAACAGACGCGGAGAGCGGGTGGCGCTCTCGGCCGGCGCGCTGCTTCAATGACGGCTCCAGCGAGAGATCATCCACTCTAAGCCGGCATGAATGCGCAGCAACAGCTTCGCGTGAGAGAGAGTGTGGGCGCGGGGTAGTTTTCTGGATGGGTTCGAGCTGACAGATACGTAGGTGGCAGCGGTTCACACGTCCATGGAGTCCCTTGATTAGTGTCCGGTTTACAGAAAAACAAACCTCCGGACCAGTCCATCAACCGATGAGTTCCGGTGTTGGATGACTTTCAGAGTGCTCGGTCCGAGCAGCTGCGGGTGGAGTTGCCCTTGGACAACCACATATATTTCTAGAAACACTTTGTGAAGGGAAAAGAACTGTGAGTCCGTGAGGCAGAAAAATCTAAATCGCCGTCAATGTGCCTCCGATAGAAGCACTATAGCAGTAGATGAGCATCATATCATGTAATAGTAGTAGTGAACTAATGTGCCATGCTCCTATTCCAAAAGCAGACATGATCGGATCCCTGGAGCACGCATGGCGGGCCACGGCCCCCCTGCTTGGATCCGTGCCCCTCCCCGGGAGCCGGCACGTCGGCACGGGACGGCAGGGCCCGCGAGCCGAAAGCCCGCGCGACAGGAGAAACGCCAGGCGGGACACGTGGGGCGCGGGGCCCCGGCGCGGCCACCGCTCCACTTCCCCGACATCCCGAGGCCGGGCCGCACCGGCGATCGCTCTCCGGCCGCCCTCGCCGCCAAGTCCGGCGCATGCATGCCCTCTCTCTGTGGGTGAGCGTGACAGTACGGCGCTGCCGGTCACGCATCAGCTGACGAGCCGGGCCGGTCAGTGCGCACACAGAACAGAGACATGGAGCGGACGGAAACAAAGGAGGAACACCTGTGCCGAGTGCCCATATAATTGGTCGTACACAGCGGATTTTTTACACGTCAGGACTCACGACATGTAGTAGATGATGTTCCTCCTGTCCGTGTAATAATTAGTTACAGTCGGCATCTTTTTGTACTGCCACGGCCTGGGTTGCAAGTACGAGTTTGACTTTCCCCATCCCAGAGAAGTACTACTGCTTTGACGTCTGACGGTAAAATAAAAAAGAAAATGCAAAAAAGGAAGGATGAGTGAAATAAAAGTGCTCTGAAGAAAGTGTGTGTGTTCACGTGTCTGGCGATGACGGGTTGTGTGGACGGCATTGACACAGATGGAAGCAGTCAACAGGTCAAGTGCCAAAAGTGGTCGTCGCCAGCACGATCGATGGCGCACGGGTTGCCATCCGGCGGCCATGCGCTTCTTGGTGTAGTGGTTGGCCTGGCCCAACTTGAGGCAGTGTTCTCGAAGCAACCCCGGCCGTCAATATATTCATTCCACCACCAAGTGATTGCCGTCCTCTCCAGAATACGTAGTATATGCTTGAAAAGAAGAACTTGTCAATAGTACATTCCACATTTTACCTCCTAGCCGTAGCATCGTGACAACTTTTACTATAATCTGAAAAATCTGGACATGCTTTACCCTTTACTCGTAACCTTGTTTTTCGCGAGAAGGCTATGGCCATGGAAAATACGATCGCTTAAACGCCCTCCCGCGGAAGCGCCTGGTCAGTGATTGAGCGTGTTCGTTTCGAACCCCTATTTATCTATCCACGCAGCCACACTTCATATTTTCTTCCTCATACGTTTAGTCGGTTGCATGTGATTGTTGGTGATGAAAAGAGAGAGAAAATGAACAAAGAAAGAGAAAATGTGGTTCGGCGTGAGGCCATGTCCTACATGGCGGACTGACCGGACGCGTCCGCGAGACCTCCTACCCTCCGTATATTTGAGATGAATATAAGAGTTCGCGAATAGACCGGGCGCATAGGGATGATATGAGGCGTCCGGTTAAGTCACAGTTTTCCTTCTCTCTTGTCCGGTCACTGACCGAACGAGTCCGTAAGCGTATGAAAGATGGTTTGAGACGCTGGACTATAGATGCTCTTATGCAACATTTATATGACATGCTTTAAAAAACTAAGGCTAAAAGGGACAAGGCATTTGTCTGTTGACTCGTCCACGCACAAGAATACATGAGCCCACCGTCCAAACCCTGTCTTCTCAACGCCTGCCTTTTTATTATTTTGTTATCAACACTCAAAATAATAATAGAAAAATCACAATTCATCCATAAATAGTTTGCAAATATTTCTAGTACGGCCTAGGTTTCTCTGCCTTCCGTCACCGCCGCCAGTCTCCCTCATCTACGGAGGCCTTAGGGCCACGAGGGCATGGTCGATCCTGACCCTTGATAGTGAGAGGGCTCCGTTTTTAGATGTTTCTTCGAGTTTTTTAGAGTGTGTGTCATGTTCAGAAAGACGAAATGGTGACGTCTCCCTGGAGATGGAATAAGGTTCTCCCTGCCTAGACCCCGTCCCGGTGGTGCATCTAGCATCATCGGTGAACGTGTCGAGGTGTATTTGACGGGTCTATTTTTGGTGAATTTGCTCGGATCTCGTAGTTCGTCTACGTTCTTGTGTTTTCAGATTGGATCCTTCCGTTCTACGCTACTCTTCATTGGTGGCAGTTGTTGTTCTGGTGTGCTGGTCTTATGGGGCGTTAGCACGACAACTTCCCGACTTTCTACTACAACAAGTTTTTTGCGCGGCTCCTGCGAAGGAGGGGTGATGAATGGCGACGCGTCTTCGGCTCACTTCAATGCTTATAGTTGTCTTTAGATGGTGTATGGATCTAGATGTAATTTTTATTATCGTTGGTGTTCGTGGTAATGATTGATGAATAAATCGAAAAATTCCGCAAAAAATGGTTCAAATGTAAGTATTATATCAATTCATCAATTCATGAATATTCAATAAGCTTTTCAAATTCATCAATTCATACTCAACTATACTCGAGTCGTAATCGGCATAAGTCCTCCCATGCACTATTGCCCTTGAGATACAATTAATGAATGCAATTAGTCTGCCCTCAGTCATGTACTACATAATGAGGGCACGTTCAGGCTATACAACGTAATAATTATTAAGTTCAAAAATCAATGAATTGACAAACATGTAGAGGAACAAGAAGCAAGACTTACGATCTTCATGTTGACAAGCCGGTGGCCTTATTGTCTCCACTCGTGCAATCACACCCCAAACTTCGTGGCGGCGTTGGGGCGGTGTACCATCGATAGGCTAGCGAATTTACATTGCGATTAAGGAGCACGTGCGTGTCGTAGGACACAAAGTGCTTTTGCTCAAGAAACAAAGCACACATGTTTTCCCAAAATAGTGTGCCTCCTTGCCTCATGCCTACAAAGTCTGCATATACGACCTTCCACGCATAGCGCAGCAACTCGTTCTCCACCACCCAAATACTCCGCTATCGTGCTTACTCTAGAAAAGAACGAGAAGTTAAGCATAAAAGGACCGAGCATCTGCCGAGAGTGGTGTCCATCATGGACGGCGTCAGCTGGGAAAGAGGATACTTGGTTAAAAACGTATCCTGGGTAGACACCGGCGTAGTTCAAGGTGGGCAGGCATCTGGGCGGAGGTCCGAGGATGCATGGGCGGCGGTCGGAGAGGTACATCCATGGCGTCGAAGGAGGAGGGTGTGGATTAAAAGCAAAGGAAAAGCAGGGCGCGAAGTGAAAGAGAAGTGGACCGAGAGGGGATTCGAGTGGGTCAAGGGTATCGAAGTCCTATGAGGCGGCGGTTGGACTCCCATAAAGCCACCCTCAGCATGCGTCAAGTTTGCGAGACTCATATGAGGACCGATGAAATACCGTGTGGGTGGTAAATTGCATCTGGACCGTCCAAACAGAAGGAGACGGTTTAGGGGTGACATTGGAAATGCCCTAAATGTTTAAAAATGCATAAACGGTAAATGCACGTAGGGAAATGTCTCACCATGCGCCCTCTACCACAAGGTTAAGGGCATCTCCAACGCCGACCCTCAAACACGCCGCAACCGTCAGGACCGCGTTCTCCAGACTGCGAAAGCCATCCAACGCGATCATGTATCGGTCTGCAGCGCGGCCCAGACGCATTTTCTCCCGCAAACCGAAGACAAGCATAGGGGGCATGGGCTTTGTGGGAGTCTGGACCGATCCCATGCCCACGTCTAAATGCCCTGAGAGGCCAAACCCCCTCCTTCCTCCCTTCCCGCACTTTCCTTCCCATCCACGCTCCGCTTACCCCACCGCATTCATGCCGACCCAGATCACGCGAAGGCAAGCATTGATGCCACGATGTGACTGGAGGGAGGGAGGGCTGCACTGACCGACGCGACCTCTTAGGAGCCGTCGCTTCAATGTAGACACACGTTCCCGAGGAACCAACTCTGGCCACTGCCCTGCATTGAAGCAGTTGACCGGCCCTTCGCATGGCCTGACCATGGCTTTATATGGCGTGCCCCGGCGATGGGCAACTCCACATCACATCCTCGCCCACCTCCTCCTCCTTTGCTCTCCCCGCCCATCTCCCTCCGCATCTCCGGCGATGGGCAAGTCCTGGGCGTCAGTGCTGGTAGGCTATTCCAGAGCGGGATCTGGCGGATCGTGGCGACGCCCCTCCCCCCCCCCCCCCCCCCCCGAACTCCTGGGCCATCGTCCTCATTGGCGGGCAGCTCTTCGACGAAGGTGGAGATCGTCATCTCCTCCGGCTACGATGAGGGCCACCCGCCGCACCAGCAGTCCGCGGTGGCGGGGCTGGGTCAGGTCTACGTCGCCACCGTCCTAGAGTTCGAGGAGCAGATGGATTTGATGCTCCGTCGTCCACATCACGGCACAACTCCACCACCGGGGGCGCTCTTCCCCGTGAAGCCGGAGCCGGCATCCCCCCTCCCCACGCTCTTCGCCGCCGTGCAGCTGCAGCGTCCAAATCGGACGCCGCGTCAAGGAGGAGCGGCTCTCGCCGCCGCCGGCGCGTCGTCAAGCAAGAGCGTCGCGCACCGCCGCCCATGCCCAAGGCGCGCGGTGGCATTCTGCACTACCTCGGCAGTGAAAGGGCCGGCGATAGCTCCTCATCTTCATCCGAGAGCACCATGACGGCACATGAGTGCGCCGACCAGGAGCAGCGCCGGTGGGACAGGCGCAACACCTTGCCCCGGTCCAAGTTCGCAGACTCGGATGTCACGCCGCCACACATCGCGGTGGACCCAAACCTGGCGTATGCTACAGCCTTGGACTGCTCCGCGAGGACGTCGGAGATGGCCAAGCGTCGTCTCTGCCGCCTTGATGGGGAGATGCCCAGGTACGGCGAGGAATGGTCCCTCGTTGAGATCGACGCCACCAACGACGCATCCTCCAACGACTGCCATCCTCTCCCCTAGGGCACGTCCTCGGTGGCCAAGGTCGCACTGCACACGACGCATGAGGAAGCGGAGAGGATCATCCGCGAGCGCCAGGCGGCCGCCGGGAAGCCCTGCCGCGACGCTTCCACCTTCCGTCGCCCGTAGCCCGACGGTGATGTCTCCAACGCCTGATCAAGCCACGATGACGGAGGAGGAGCCATGCCAGCCCGTCATGGCCTACGAGGTCACGGTTAAGTATACGATAGTTTAGGGTTTTATTTTTAGGTCAAATTATTCTAGTTTCAATGAAATCTACCGTGTTTATATCAAAATCCGCTCTGCTTGATCGAATTTCGTCCAGTTGATTCTTGTTATTGTGAAAATATATGCGGTACGGTTGGATGGATACCTCTCCCGCATCCATGTCTTCGGCTGGTCTATCCCTCAGGCTGGCAATGGAGATTACCCAGATAGGTATTGGACTCCCATCCCCGTCCCCGTGACAGCCTTACCATGCCCGTCCCCATCCCCATACCCGTGTGCGGGGATAAAAATATTCCCATCCCCATACCCGTCGGGTTTTTATATACCCCTGGGGAAACCCATACACACAATCAACAACAACATCAGATTGCATTTCAATAGAAAAATATAGTATTTCAGCATAATAAATAGTATGTTATGTCTAGGTTAGGGTTTTCTTCGAGATATTTGGCCAAAGGGGTGGGATGGTGAAAATATCGGTGGGTAAGGGCGGTAATTACATGGGTTCTACTAATTTTTTAGGCCCGATGTAAGGCCTTCACGGGTAAGGCGAGTAACGGGTATGGGTAATGCTATCCCGTCCCCATCCCCGTCGTGCATGCTGGGTATGGTATTTGACCCATAAGCTTCCCCGTGGGTATTAAAGCTTGCACATCCCCGTCCCCTAATAGAGTATAATTATCCACGGGAACGTGGGTAACGGTTAACCATTGCCAGCTTGATCTATCCCTCTTCGCAGACGGAGGCCGGAAAAAATTGTGGATTGCTTAATTACCAAAGTACCAGTAGAAGTTGCCTCCCGGAAGCAGAATAGTTAACGAATTAAACGGCAGCATTTGCGCCATGTGAGAGACGTGCGCGAAGGGAGGGAGGAATCTCCCTTGGTGGAGCCTGCCTACCAGCCAGCCACATCACACACGCACACGCAGCCGGCCGGTCGACTCGACAGAAGGGTCAAAGCGGTCTCTCCCCTGACCAGGACCCGCGCCCCCTGCTTTGCTTTCGCCTACCTCTGGGTCGAGTTCGACCGAACCACTTGTCCGCACGCACGCACGCACGCACGCACGCACCACCGTCGATCGTGTCGGTCTCGGTCGGTTTCACATCGCAAATTTTATTTTTTTTTATTTTTTTATTTACCATAGTATCTGGACTAGTACAAAGTACTAGTACGTGGCCAGGATCTCACGTACGCGCGCTCGCACGTGAGAGGCAACGACCGGAGCTGGTCACGCGCGCGCACGCAAGCGACGGAGACGGTCCCAGTCGTACCAGGAAGGGGTGGTTGCCTGTATCGTGTACGTACCTGTACACGTCGCCGTCGGGGAGATGCTGTTGGATACGAGAAACTAACTGGTCACGGCCCCCACGCCTCCTCCGAGGAACGAGATCCTCTAACATCATGAAGGGATGTTAGAGAAGCTATAATACCGTGACATTCCTTCTTCACATCCATATGATTAAGGCTAAAATGACTTGAATTAATTCGCAAATTACAAATCTACAATATACATTTACAAAAATTACATACAAACAAAATTATGATGCAATAAAATTAATTTCAGAATTATTTTTTATGAACAGTAACTTTGTACAATACATATCGCTACAGTATCGTGACATTCCTTCTCTGTTTTGCACTGGATTTACACTGTAGCTTCGTGACATTCCTTCGTGATGTTAGAGGATCCGTTCCCCTCCTCCGACCTCTCCCAGCTGCGTGCATGATTGGTACGTACGCGGACGCGGTTAACCGGTGAGTGGGTGAGAATGCGTGCCAGCCAAATCGTCAAGCCATTCATCCTCCAATAATTATAACTGTATATACCATTTGACAGCAGCTGCTCTCGTCGGTCAGTCGGTCTCCGGAAGAGAAGAGAAAGAACTAGTTATTTACCAGGTGTGATGATCCAAGTCCATACGTTTATATACAAGGTAAAAAAGTTTGTATTCTACTAGTAGTTTCGAGGTGATTGACGAGGGCGTATTCTCACTGTCTGGCGATGGTGAACAGCATGTGAACATGGCACAAAGCATGCAGGCGTCGCTGCGGGCAGCCTCATGCGCGCCATGTGACCCTGCGACCGCGAGCGAGCGCCACGGCAACGGCAGCTTCGGAGAAGATCCGTCCGTCGGTCGACCCGCCGGCGTCGCGTCGCGTCGCCACGGGGATTTACAAATCCGGCCGGCACGCTTCTTCGCCCTGCCGGAGCCTGGCCGCGGCAGAAGGAACACACCTGCATGATCCCTGGGGAATATATGATCTCTGCCCCGCCATGCAGAATCGATCCGATCCGGCGTCCGGCTGACATGCTCTCTAATGAAAGTCCACTCATGACTCATCAGTGAAACAGCCCACTGGAATTGGTACCATGTCTCCTCCACTGGGCTGGCGTACGTTTAACGGCCGGCAGAGGTAGAGACACGCGGTGCCCTGCCCCATGCGTGCATGCCTCACACGGACGAGACGGCGGCGAGGCGACCGGGCCGTAAAAAGAAACATTTTGCGCCACTACGGCATGTCTCCGTCCAGAATGTGCAAGCAGTCGGTCTTCCTACGGGTTCTACTTCTACTGCTACTACCCAGCGCCAGCGGTGGCCGCGATTGGTTGACCGCGCCACTCACGTCCCCCCCGCTGCGGCTGCGTCGGCGTCGCCACCCAGCCGGCCGGCCCGCGCCCTTTAAATCTCCCCCTCCCTCCCACTCCTCCCTCCATCCCCACGACTCCACCACTCTCCCCCCTCCCTCCGCCGCCCCTGTTGCACCCTCCAACAAGCCAAGCCAAGAACGAACCCCCTCATTCGCTCCGGCTCTGGTAATTATAGCTTGGTTGGTTGTTCTCCCTTGCAAGTTTCCTCCGCCGGCGCCGGCTTGCCGTCCACCAACCTGCCCAACTGCGTGGACGCTTGGGGCGAGCTAGCTAATCGGGGTTGGCCGCGCGGCTTTCCTGAGGTATATATAAAGTTAGTCTAGTCCGGGGAGGCAGCCATGGTGAGGGTGTCGGTGGTGTGCTGCCTCAAGCTGCTGCTGCTGCTGGCCCTGGGCGGGGTGACCATGCACGTGCCGGACGCGGGCGTGCTGGCGCCGCTCGGCCCGCTGCGGCTCGACGGCCACCTCAGCTTCCACGACGTGGCCGCCGCGGCCCGCGACTTCGGCAACCGCTGCAGCCTGCTGCCGGCCGCCGTGCTGCACCCGGGCTCCGTGGCCGACGTCGCCGCGGCCGTGCGCCGCGTGTTCCAGCTGGGCGAGCGCTCGCCGCTCACGGTCGCCGCGCGCGGGCACGGGCACTCGCTCCTCGGCCAGTCCCAGGCCGCCGGCGGGATCGTCGTCCGGATGGAGTCCCTCGGGGGCAGCGCCAGGATGCGGGTCGTGCACAGCGGAGGCGCCGGGGTGCCTGCCTATGTCGACGCCCCCGGGGGCGCGCTCTGGATCAACGTGCTGCATGAGACGCTCAAGCACGGGCTGGCGCCCAAGTCGTGGACCGACTACCTCCATTTGACAGTCGGCGGCACCTTGTCGAATGCCGGGGTCAGCGGCCAGGCGTTCCGGCAAGGACCGCAGGTCAGCAATGTCAACCAGCTGGAGATCGTGACAGGTCTCATACAAACCCAGCCACACAGATTAATTAAGCACCAAGCATCATCATCAACTAGTCAGCAACAAATTAATCAGTAACCACAGCAGTACCTGATCTATCGTCCCATAACCACCAAATGCAGGGAGAGGAGATGTCGTCACCTGCTCGCCGGAGGAGAACTCCGACCTCTTCTACGGCGCTCTCGGCGGCCTGGGCCAGTTCGGCATCATCACCAGAGCCAGGATCGCCCTCGAACCTGCACCAAAGATGGTACGTGAATTCGTCGTGATCACACAAGTAAATCAATCATTTGTCACAGCCAAATGCAGACCGGCATGGATCACTCATTTCATTCAGTTGTACTGATCTCTTGGATTGGATACGTATCACAGGTGAGGTGGATCCGGGTTCTGTACTCGGACTTCGCGAGCTTCACCGAGGACCAGGAGGCGCTCATCTCGGCGGAGAGGACCTTCGACTACATCGAAGGGTTCGTGATCATCAACCGGACGGGCATCCTCAACAACTGGAGGACGTCCTTCAAGCCGCAGGACCCGGTGCAGGCGAGCCACTTCCAGTCGGACGGCAAGGTGCTCTACTGCCTTGAGATGACCAAGAACTTCGACCCTGATGAGGCCGACATCATGGAACAGGTGAATCCATTAATCATTTCATTTCATTTCTCCCCGAATGCAGATGTTGACGCATTTGGCCCGCCCAGGTTGTGTGTGGTTTGGGTTAATCTAATCTAATTCTAATCTTGTCTTTGTCTTTGCAGGAGGTTGGTGTGCTGCTGTCGCGGCTGAGATACATACAATCAACCCTCTTCCACACCGACGTCACGTACCTCGAGTTCCTGGACAGGGTGCACTCCTCGGAGCTCAAGCTCAGGGCCCAGGGCCTCTGGGAGGTGCCACACCCATGGCTCAACCTCCTCATCCCGAGGAGCACCATCCACCGGTTCGCGGCCGAGGTCTTCGGCAACATCCTCAAAGACAGCAACAATGGCCCCATCCTCCTCTACCCGGTGAACAGATCAAAGTAAGCAAGGCAGTTCCATCATCATCAGAAACCTAATTTTTTTACCACCTCTGGTCGTATGTAAATTTGATTGATGGCAAGTAACTGATCAATCAAGCGGCTAATTCGACGCATTGTGTGTGGGGCGCAGGTGGGACAACAGGACGTCAGTGGTGATACCGGAGGAGGAAATCTTCTACCTGGTGGGGTTCCTGTCGTCGGCACCGTCGGCCTCCGGCCACGGCAGCGTCGAGCACGCGGTGAGCCTCAACGACAAGATCCTAGACTTCTGCGACAAGGCCGGCGTCGGGATGAAGCAGTACCTGGCGCCCTACACCACGCAGCAGCAGTGGAGAGCCCACTTCGGGGCGAGGTGGGAGACATTTGAGCGGAGGAAACACATGTATGATCCCCTAGCAATCCTAGCCCCGGGACAGAGAATATTTCCAAAGGCGTCGCTGCCCATGTCCTCTTGACAAACAGCATCCGCCATGTAAAGGCCTTTGTAAAGCATATGGTGTACATAAATGTAGGTGACCAAAAAAATATCCCCTGTAAAGACAGAAGATCTGCCGAAAAAGGCGGCCCGAAGAACACGCAGCATAGCAGCTGGTAGTGGCAGGTGCCTCAAGGAACATTTCAGAGTAAGAGTAGAGCAGCCTGACCTTTAACTCTGGGTGTAGAGGATGTGACTTTGGAGGGAGGCAATCATGCGTTCCAGGATTATGCTGGTTTGAGTAACGGCACAGGCCCAGCTGCTGTTGATGCAGAGTTGTGTAATTAGCTAGCTAACCAGTGGAACTCATGTAGAATTGTTTGTGTTCGTTCGGTTACAATGGCAGAGAGTAACTTCAGGGTACAACCTTCTGTGTGAAATGATATTATCTCTCCAACACATGTATCTGGGGTCTCATCTCATAATCACCTGCACCAATTAAGCTAATCTTTATGAATCAAAATGGATATGCCCTAAACTATGCACGCAACAGTAAAGTTTCCTGTCATTTTTATCAACCACACTTGTTTCTAATATCCCTTGTAAAGACAGGATCTGCCGAAAAACGCGGCCTGAAGAACACAGCATGGCAACTAGCAGTGTGGTGGTAGTGGGACTGGGAGGTACCTCAGCAGACACTTCAGAGTTCAGAGTAGAGAAGGGCTGACCTTAATTAACCCTGGGTCTGGAGGATGTGAACTTTTGGAGCAATCATGCGTTCCAAGATTATACCGGTTCGAGTAACGACACAAGCCCAGCTGTTGTTGACACGGCGTAAGGCAGAGTTGTGTAATAGCTAGCGAACCAGTGGAACTCATGTAGAATTGTTTGTGTTCATTCAGTCACAATGGGAGAGAGTAAGTAACTTCAGTGTAGAGCCTACATCATCAAATGATATTTTCTATTAAATAGTTGTCTCATATCAGAACTACCTGCACAAGTTTCTTGAAGCAGGGCCATGTTAATCTTTCTGGATCAAAATGATATGCTCTGAACTATGCACGCGACAGTAAAGTTTCTCGCCGTATTGTCAACCACACTTGTTTCTAATAGTGAGCCTTTTGGAAGGAAATTCCCCTGACATGCGCATCCAACACTAACAGTTTGTAGTCCGTGGGGTAAAATAGTGGTTTCAACTTGTGCAGGTTGTATGAATAATTGGTACCAAAAGAATGGGCAGGAATAAAAGTGTAAAGTTTTGCTGAGGAGGGAACAGAGAAAGAAATGCCCTAAAAGCTGGGCACATAGCAATGGATGCAATATTCCTGCATTTTATACCAATGAATTGTGATCTACTATTGTCCCCAATTATCTTCATATGTAGCAAAGGAGAAATAGCCCAAGAAAAATGTTCCAATTTATGAAGAAACAAAAAAACTTACTCCACACCTTGATGGCTACTTGCAGTCTCTTCCACACCTTTTTCTGATAATTTGTATAGTCTTCTTAATAAAAGTCTTGGTAGTGGTAACTAAGTTGCTGCATATTAAAAGCTGCAGTGTCAGTTGGGGAGCAATATCATCTAAATAAGTAGAAATGATAGCTGTGATATAGCACATCAGAATTGAAAAATGAAAAAAAAAATCCTACGAAGCTTCAGAGAACAGGGTCTGGCAACGCAGCTATAGAAAGTGAAATCATGCGGGTGATGTGTTATACACATCACAAGTAAACATTTGTGGTTGGTTTCAGTCAGCCTGACAAGAACTGGATAACGTCGGAGCACAATGAGAAAACTCGTGCTGATCTAGTCCACAATGCAGACAAAGAAACGGGCATGATTGGTGTCCAGATGTTATGTTACACAAAAAACCTGTCTAAATCTACCTGTACCATTTTGGACTGAACCAGCGCAAAGCTGTGATGAAATAATGGCACACCATGTTAACTGCCACCAAAAGCGTCACCTGTCAACGACTATCATACACCACATGTGGATTTCAGCAACATGAATTTCACTGTTATGTTCGTCTAACGGACATCACTCCGGACCATATTAATTAGAAGCATAGCACTAGTAGAAAACAGGGCATTGGACCAGCTCATTAGCCCCGGTTCAATCTAGAACCGGGTCCAATGGGGACACTGGACCCGGTTCGTGAGCCCAGGGGGCCGGCCGGGCCACGTGGGCCATTGGTCCCGGTTGGTTTGGACCTTTTGGTCCCGGTTGGAGCGACAAACCGGGACCAATGGCTCTTGGTCCTGGCCCACCACCATTGGTCCCGGTTTGTGTTATGAACCGGGACCAAAGACTCCCCTTTAGTCCCGGTTCATAGCATCAACCGGGACCAATGAGGTGCCTATATATAACCCCTCACTCAAGAGCAGAGCTCACTGCTCTGTTTTTTTTTTCTGGCCGAGGAGGAGAGGGGTTAGTGGTGCTCTAGCTCACCTCCTATGCACACAACGTGTTCGGTGGAATGCCCGAGCCACACTAGTTAAGCTTTTCTCCTCTCGAAACTCTATTTTCTTCGAGATTTGTCTAGGTTTAGCGGTCCGTCACGTCCCGTCCCCGTCTTCGCCGCCGTCGATCGCCCCCGCCGATCTCGTCACCGGCACCACCGTGGTGAGCCTCTTGTTATGTTCATGTTTTTCTTACTTTTATTATTGCTTGTTATTATTGCTTTAGATAGATATTTGTCTAATTTTCTTACGTTTATTATTGCTTGTTATTATATAGTGCGATGGTTTTGATATCCGCCCACGTGGGCCCTCGTCCTGTCTACGATTCGGATGTAGTATATTATCTTTAATTTATAACTAATTGTTTTAGTGTTTATGATAGTTATGCCGACCAACCTGACATGCATAGATGTTTTATTATGTCTAGGAGGTAGTTGAACCGGAAATTCCAACCGACCCTCTTGTGGAGAGGTTAAATTTAGTTGAAGAGGAAAACATTTCCTTAAAGAAAATATTGGAAAAAATGGAGGAGGAGAAGATGGAATTGGAGTTGCATGTTGCGGAAGTCATCGATGATCACAAGATCAAGATGGACCCTATTGTCGAGAGGTTAAATTTAGTTGAAGAAGAAAACAAATTCTTGAAGGAAAAAATAAAAAAATTGTGGACGAGAAGATGATATTGGAGTTGCATGTTGCGGATGTCGTCGATGATCACAAGATCAAGATGGATGCAATGCGGTTGAAGATTAAAAAGATTAGAAAATATGCCATTCATACCGAGGCTTGGTATCATTATGCCGTTGGATCAATTGTTACCTTGGTTGCGATTATGATCATATTTGTTTTCGCATTGAAAAGTTTTACATAGTTTCGATGTGTATGGAGAGCTATATGTTGTTAGATGAGAACTATATATGTATGTACTTTGGTTTTAATGTGATGATGAACTTTTATCCATTTGGTCACTTAATTATCTATTCATGATGTTCTGTAATGGTTTTTGACACACTTAATTATATATAATGCACGCAGATGAACCGGCAATGGATGTACGGTGACAGACACACCTCCGAGTACATTAAGGGCGTGCATGAGTTTCTAAATGCGGCTGAGGCAAACAAGCAGAATGGTTTTATGTGTTGTCCATGCACTAAATGTGTGAATACGATGTCTTACTCTAACCGGAAAATCCTTCACTCCCACCTGCTTTACAAGGGTTTCATGCCACACTATAATGTTTGGACGAGGCACGGAGAAATAGGGGTTATGATGGAAGACGGCGAAGAAGAAGAGTACGATGACAACTATGTGCCCGCTGAATACGGTGATGCTGCAATGGAGGGAGCTGGTGAAGATCAAGAGGAACCAGACGATGTGCCCAATGATGCTGCAACGGGTGAAGCTGCTGAAGATCAAGAGGAAGAACCAAATGATGATCTCCGCCGGGTCATTGTCGATGCAAGGACACAATGCGAAAGTCAAAAGGAGAAGCTGAAGTTCGATCGCATGTTAGAGGATCACAAAAAAGGGTTGTACCCCAATTGCGAAGATGGCAACACAAAGCTCGGTACCGTATTGGAATTGCTGCAGTGGAAGGCAGAGAATGCTGTGGCTGACAAAGGATTTGAGAAGCTACTAAAAATATTGAAGAAGAAGCTTCCGAAGGATAACGAATTGCCCGACAGTACATACGCAGCAAAGAAGGTCGTATGCCCTCTAGGATTGGAGGTGCAGAAGATACATGCATGCCCTAATGACTGCATCCTCTACCGCGGTGCATACAAGGATCTGAACGCATGCCCGGTATGCGGTGCATTGCGGTATAAGATCAGACGAGATGACCCTGGTGATGTTGATGGCGAGCCCGCCAGGAAGAGGGTTCCTGTGAAGGTGATGTGGTATGCTCCTATAATACCACGGTTGAAACGTTTGTTTAGAAACAGAGAGCATGCCAAGTTGATGCGATGGCACAGTGAGGACCGTAAGAAAGACGGGAAGTTGAGAGCACCCGCTGACGGGTCGCAGTGGAGAAAAATCGAGAGAAAGTACTGGGAGAAGTTTGCAAAGGACGCAAGGAACGTATGGTTTGCTTTAAGTGCGGATGGAACTAATCCTTTCGGGGAGCAGAGCAGCAATCACAGCACCTGGCCCGTGACTCTATGTATGTATAACCTTCCTCCTTGGATGTGCATGAAGCGGAAGTTCATTATGATGCCAGTTCTCATCCAAGGCCCTAAGCAACCCGGCAACGACAGTGATGTGTACCTAAGGCCATTAGTTGAAGAACTTTTACAGCTGTGGAATGGAAACGGTGTACGTGTGTGGGATGAGCACAGACAGGAGGAATTTGACCTAAAGGCGTTGCTGTTCGTGACCATCAACGATTAGCCCGCTCTCAGTAACCTTTCAGGACATACAAACAAAGGATACCACGCATGCACGCACTGTTTACATGACACTGAAAGTATATACCTGGACAAGTGCAGGAAGAATGTGTACCTGGGCCATCGTCGATTTCTTCCGACCAACCATCAATGTCGAAAGAAAGGCAAGCATTTCAAAGGCGAGGCAGATCACCGGAAGAAGCCCGCCATGCGTACCGGTGATCACGTACTTGCTATGGTCAAAGATTTACACGTAATCTTTGGAAAGGGCCTCGGCGCACTAGCTGTTCCGAATGACGCTGAGGGACACGCACCCAT
This sequence comes from Secale cereale, assembly GCA_902687465.1. Lineage (NCBI taxonomy): Eukaryota > Viridiplantae > Streptophyta > Magnoliopsida > Poales > Poaceae > Secale > Secale cereale. The sequence continues at coordinate 735,753,314 of LR738714.1, read as the reverse complement.
GTGGAAGAAGAAATCTATATTTTGGGACCTACCCTACTGGAAAGACCTAGAGGTCCGCTCTTCAATCGACGTGATGCACGTGACGAAGAACCTTTGTGTGAACCTGTGATACGTCCAAAACGTATCTATAATTTCTGCTTGCTCCATGCCTCTTTTGGTTGATATTGCTATGTTATTTATACACTTCCATACACTTTTGATCATATTTGGACTAACCTATTAACTCAGTGCACCCCAGTGTCAGTTTCTGTTTTCGGCTGTTTTTGTATTTCAGGTTTTCACATTACGAGAACTGCCAGAAAAAATCCAGAAAAATTATATAAAAAATCAGCGTTCCAGAAGCTACCAGGCACCCGAAGCACAGCCGGAGGGGGGCCACCAGGGCCCCAGGCGCTCTGGTGGCGCCCCCCCTGGGCCGCGCC
>LR738714.1:735725812-735743282 GCA_902687465.1 Secale cereale | reverse complement strand
GTTTGTATATATATATATGTATATATGTGTGTATATGTGTTATATGTATATAGTTGCTGTATATATTTTTTGTATGTGTATTTTTTTTATTTATCTTAGGAATTTGCTAAATATATATGTTAAAAATGTTTTTTTTTCATAGAATGTTTTTTGTTTATATATAGATAGTTGCAATTGTGATGTATATTGCTGTATGTGATGTGTATGTGATGTATATATATATGCAAAAGAAGGATAGGAAAGAAGAAAAAGAAGGATAGGAAAGAAGAAAAAGAATGTTTTTTTTCATACACTAGTAGAAAACAGGGCATTGGTCCTGCCCATTAGCCCCGGTTCAATCTAGAACCGGGTCCAATGGGGGTACTGGACCCGGTTCGTGAGCCCAGGGGGCCGGCCGGGCCACGTGGGCCATTGGTCCCGGTTCGTATGGACCTATTGATCCCGGTTGGAGCTAAAAACCGGGACCAATGGCTCTTGCTCCTGGCCCACCACTATTGGTCCCGGTTGGTGTTATGAACCGGGACCAAAGGCACCCCTTTAGTCCCGGTTTGTAGCACGAACCGGGACCAGTGAGTTGCCTATATATACCCCCTCACTCAAGAGCAGAGCTCACTGCTTTGTTTTTTTTTCTGGCCGAGGGGGAGAGGGTTTAGTGGTGCTCTAGCTCACCTCCTATGCACACAACGTGTTCGGTGGAATGCCCGAGCCACACTAGTTAAGCTTTTCTCCTCTCGAAGCTCTATTTTTTCCGAGATTTGTCTAGGTTTAGCGGTCCGTCACGTCCCGTCCCCGTCTTCGCCGCCGTCGATCGCCCCTGCCGATCTCGTCACCGGCACCACCGTGGTGAGCCTCTTGTTATGTCCATGCTTTTCTTACTTTTATTATTGCTTTAGATAGATATTTGTCTAATTTTCTTACGTTTATTATTGCTTGTTATTATATAGTGCGATGGTTTTGATATCCGCCCACATGGGCCCTCGTCCGGTCTACGATTCGGATGTGGTATATTATCTTTAATTTATAACTATTTGTTTTAGTGTTTATGATAGTTATGCCGACCAACCTGACATGCATAGATGTTTTATTATGTCTAGGAGGTAGTTGAACCGGAAATTCCAACCGACCCTCTTGTGGAGAGGTTAAATTTAGTTGAAGAGGAAAACATTTTGTTAAAGAAAAAATTGGAAAAAATGGAGGAGGAGAAGATGGAATTGGAGTTGCATGTTGCGGAAGTTATCGATGATCACAAGATCAAGTTGTACCCTATTGTCGAGAGGTTAAATTTAGTTGAAGAAGAAAACAAATTCTTGAAGGAAAAAATAAAAAAAATTGTGGACGAGAAGATGATATTGGAGTTGCATGTTGCGGATGTCGTCGATGATCACAAGATCAAGATGGATGCAATGCGGTTGAAGATTAAAAAGATTAGAAAATATGCCATTCATACCGAGGCTTGGTATCATTATGCCGTTGGATCAATTGTTACCTTGGTTGCGATTATGATAGCATTTGTTTTCGCGTTGAAATGTTTTACATAGTTTCGATGTGTATGGAGAGCTATATGTTGTTAGATGAGAACTATATATGTATGTACTATGGTTTTAATGTGATGATGAACTTTTATCCATTTGGTCACTTAATTATCTATTTATGATGTTCTGTAATGGTTTTTGACACACTTAATTATATATAAATGCACGCAGATAAACCGGCAATGGATGTACGGTGACAGACACACCTCCGAGTACATTAAGGGCGTGCGTGAGTCCTAAATGCGGCTGAGGCAAACAAGCAGAATGGTTTGATGTGTTGTCCATGCACTAAATGTGTGAATACGATGTCTTACTCTAACCGGAAAATCCTTCACTCCCACCTGCTTTACAAGGGTTTCATGCCACACTATAATGTTTGGACGAGGCACGGAGAAATAGGGGTTATGATGGAAGACGGCGAAGAAGAAGAGTATGATGACAACTATGTGCCCCCTGAATACGGTGATGCTGCAATGGGGGGAGCTGGTGAAGATCAAGAGGAACCAGACGATGTGCCCAATGATGCTGCAACGGGTGAAGCTGCTGAAGATCAAGAGGAACCAAATGATGATCTTCGCCGGGTCATTGTCGATGCAAGGACACAATGCGAAAGTCAAAAGGAGAAGCTGAAGTTCGATCGCATGTTAGAGGATCACAAAAAAGGGTTGTACCCCAATTGCGAAGATGGCAACACAAAGCTCGGTACCGTACTGGAATTGCTGCAGTGGAAGGTAGAGAATGTTGTGGCTGACAAAGGATTTGAGAAGCTACTGAAAATATTGAAGAAGAAGCTTCCGAAGGATAACAAATTGCCCGACAGTACATACGCAGCAAAGAAGGTCGTATGCCCTCTAGGATTGGAGGTGCAGAAGATACATGCATGCCCTAATGACTGCATCCTCTACCGCGGTGCATACAAGGATCTGAACGCATGCCCGGTATGCGGTGCATTGCGGTATAAGATCAGACGAGATGACCCTGGTGATGTTGATGGCGAGCCCGCCAGGAAGAGGGTTCCTGCGAAGGTGATGTGGTATGCTCCTATAATACCACGGTTGAAACGTTTGTTTAGAAACAGAGAGCATGCCAAGTTGATGCGATGGCACAGTGAGGACCGTAAGAAAGACGGGAAGTTGAGAGCACCCGCTGACGGGTCGCAGTGGAGAAAAATCGAGAGAAAGTACTGGTAGGAGTTTGAAAAGGACCCAAGGAACGTATGGTTTGCTTTAAGCGCGGATGGCATTAATCCTTTCGGGGAGCAGAGCAGCAATCACAGCACCTGGCCCGTGACTCTATGTATGTATAACCTTCCTCCTTAGATGTGCATGAAGCGGAAGTTCATTATGATGCCAGTTCTCATCCAAGGCCCTAAGCAACCCGGCAACGACATTGATGTGTACCTAAGGCCATTAGTTGAAGAACTTTTACAGCTGTGGAATGGAAACGGTGTACGTGCGTGGGATGAGCACAAACAGGAGGAATTTGACCTAAAGGCGTTGCTGTTCGTGACCATCAATGATTGGCCCGCTCTGAGTAACCTTTCAGGACAGACAAACAAAGGATACCACGCATGCACGCACTGTTTAGATGACACTGAAAGTATATACCTGGACAAGTGCAGGAAGAATGTGTACTTGGGCCATCGTCGATTTCTTCCGACCAACCATCAATGTCGAAAGAAAGGCAAGCATTTCAAAGGCGAGGCAGATCACCGGAAGAAGCCCGCCATGCGTACCGGTGATCACGTACTTGCTATGGTCAATGATTTACACGTAATCTTTGGAAAGGGCCCCGGCGCACTAGCTGTTCCGAATGACGATGAGGGACACGCACCCATGTGGAAGAAGAAATCTATATTTTGGGACCTACCCTACTGGAAAGACCTAGAGGTCCGCTCTTCAATCGACGTGATGCACGTGACAAAGAACCTTTGCGTGAACCTGCTAGGCTTCTTGGGCGTGTATGGAAAGACAAAAGATACAGCTGAGGCACGGGAGGACCTGCAACGTTTGCACGAAAAAGACGGCATCCCTCCGAAGCAGTATGAAGGTCCTGCCAGCTATGCTCTTACGAAAGAAGAGAAAGAAATCTTCTTTGAATGCCTGCTCAGTATGAAGGTCCCGACTGGCTTCTCGTCGAATATAAAGGGAATAATAAATATGACAGAGAAAAAGTTCCAGAACCTAAAGTCTCATGACTGCCATGTGATTATGACGCAACTGCTTCCGGTTGCATTGACGGGGCTTCTACCGGAAAACGTCCGATTAGCCATTGTGAAGCTATGTGCATTCCTCAATGCAATTTCTCAGAAGGTGATCGATCCAGAAATCGTACCAAGGCTAAGGAGTGATGTGGCGCAATGTCTTGTCAGTTTCGAGCTTGTGTTCCCACTATCCTTCTTCAATATCATGACACACGTCCTAGTTCATCTAGTCGACGAGATTGTCATTCTGGGGCCCGTATTTCTACACAATATGTTCCCCTTTGAGAGGTTCATGGGAGTCCTAAAGAAATATGTCCGTAACCGCGCCAGGCCAGAAGGAAGCATCTCCATGGGCCATCAAACAGAGGATGTCATCGGGTTTTGTGTTGACTTCATTCCTGGCCTTAATAAGATAGGTCTCCCTAAATCGCGGTACGAGGGGAGACTGACTGGAAAAGGCACGCTTGGAAGGGACTCAATAATATGCAGGGACGGATATTCTTGGTCTCAAGCACACTACACAGTTCTACAGAACTCTACATTGGTGACCCCGTATGTCGATGAACACAAGAACAGTCTGCGCTCCAAACACCCGGAGCAGTGCGACGACTGGATTACACGTGAACACATCAGGACTTTCAGCAGTTAGTTGGAAACACGTCTCAGAGGTGACAACACTGTTTGTGATGAGTTGTACTTGTTGTCCAGGGGACCATCTTCGACTGTATTGATTTACAAAGGATACGAGATAAATGGGAATACATTTTACACGATTGTCCAAGATCAAAAGAGCACCAACCAAAACAGAGGTGTCCGCTTTGATGCAACAACCGAGAGGGGAAAGGACACATATTATGGTTACATAGTGGACATATGGGAACTTGACTACGGACATGATTTTAAGGTCTCATTGTTTAAGTGCAAATGGGTCAATCTGTCAGGAGGCGGGGTACAGGTAGACCCACAGTATGGAATGACACCAGTGGATATGAAAAATCTTGGATACACTGACGAACCGTTCGTCCTAGCCAATGATGTGGCACAGGTTATCTATGTGAAGGACATGTCTACCAGACCGAGAAAAAGAAAAGATAAGGAAGAGAATACATCATACGATGAGCCAAAGCGCCACATAGTTCTTTCAGGAAAAAGGGACATCCTGGGAGTGGAGGGCAAGACAGACATGTCTGAAGATTATGAAAAGTTTCATGAAATTCCTCCCTTCAAAGTCAAGGCTGACCCAAGCATCCTGATAAACGATGAAGATTATCCATGGTTACGGCGCAATAAGCAAATGACACAAGCGAAGAAAAAGTGAAGACTTTTTTCCGCAACTATTATGATGATACCATGCCAACTTTGTAACAAACGAGTATGATACCATTGTCCGTTTGTACTATTCAAATTTAAATACTACTTGCACTAACAGAGAAAGTTTGTAATTGGTTTTACCAGAAATAATTAAAAAAATAAAGCAAATAACAAAAGAAAATAAATAATGCAGAAAACAAAACAAAAAAACTTGAAAAAAAATAGCAACAATAAGTATTTTGTTGTAAGTAGAAACAAAATAAAATAAATAAAGCAACAAAGAAAATAAATAATTTCAAATTTAAACTATTCAAATTTGAATACTACTTGCACTAACAGAAATTTTGTAATTGGTTTTACCTAAAGCAATAATATTCACAAAGAAACTCTAAATACAGCAAAAAACAACTTAGAAATAAATAAAGCAAAAAAGGAAAAAAAAATGGGCGCTGCCTAGTGAGCCTGCAAGGCCTATAGCACAGGATCCACCTGTACTATAAGGCCCAGCAAGCTCACAGGGCAGCGCGCAGAGTTAGGCCCAGAAGCCTGCATTTGAGAGAAGCTCGAGAGGGTGGGAGCAGCAGCCCTTATAAACCACTCTCGAGCTCCCTCAGCTAGCGAGCTGGGACTAAACATCCCACCGCTACCGCGCCAGCACAGGCCCTTTGGTCCCGGTTGGTGGCTGAAACCGGGACTAAAGGGTGGCATTAGTCCCGGTTGGTGGCTGAAACCGGGACTAATACACCCCTTTAGTCCCGGTTGCTGCCACCAACCGGGACTAAAGGCCCCTCCTTCCCGCCCTTTGGGCTGCTGAAAAGGGACCTTTAGTCCCGGTTGGTGGTAGCAACCGGGACTAAAGGGGGGTATTAGTCCCGGTTTCAACCACCAACCGGGACTAATACAGCTCCTATATAACCAGGACTTGCGAAATTTTCGTCAGTTTCCTTCTTCCCCGCGCCCACGCCTCCTTCTCCTTCCCCGCCCCCGTCGCCCCGTCGCCGTCGCCGTCGCCCCCGTCGCCCCGTCGCCGTCGCCGTCGCCCCCGACGCCGCCCCGACGCCGCCTCGTCGCCGTCGCCCCGCCCCGCGCCCTTGGGCCGCCCCGCCCCGCGCCGTCGCCGCGCCCCGTCGCCGTCGCGCCGCGCGCCTCGTCCCGCCGCCATATATATATATGTGTGTATGTGTATATATATATGTGTGTATGTATATATATGTGTATATATAGTTGCTGTATATATATGTATGTGTATATATATATATTTTTCTTAGGAATTTGCTAAATATATATGTTAAATATATATGTATGTGTATATATTTTTTTTTTCTTAGGAAGTTGTTGTATGTGATGTGTGTATGTGATGTATATATATGTGTATGTGGCTATATAGTTTTTTGTTTATATATGCTAAATATATATAGAAAGTTTTATATATGCAAAAGTTACAAATTTAGAAAAAGAAGGATAGGAAAGAAGAAAATAAGAAAGAGGAAAGAAAGAAGAAGAGGAGAGGAAGAAGAGGAGAAATAAATAAGAAGAAGAAAAAAAAGAAAAAAAAGGAGAAGAAGAAAGGAATAGAGGAGAAGAAGAGAAATTTTCTCTTCTTCTCCTCTATTCCTTTCTTCTTCTCCTTTTTTTTTCTTTTTTTTTTCTTCGATCTTCTCCTCTAGCGGTTCCTTTTTTCTTCTTCTTCCTATTTTTTTATCGGATATGTCTATGTCGATATACACCCTCCCCGATAACTTCGACATTAGGGGGGGCCGGGGTCGAGGGTCGTCGAGGGACCGAGAGGCCGAAGGTCGAGGGGTCGAGAGGTTGCCTAGCAGTCGGGGGTCTAGGGTTGTGGATCGCCGAGCAGTCGGGGGTCAAAGTATTGAAGAATTCCATGACTTCATCATTTGCCAGAAGTAACCGGGGCATGTTGGTACGAAGTTATGCAAAGATGTTCTGGAACGGAGTTCCTGATAGGATAATCCGTCTTTTGTTACGGATTATCTTATCTGGGACTTCGTTCCAAAACAACTTTGGAGAGCTTCGTACCATCATGCTACTGTTACTTTCGCCTAATGATGAAGTATTGGTTTGTTGAATCCTTTGACACTAGACAAAATGTGACATGAGGGGGTCTAGGGTTGTGGATCGCCGAGAAGTCGGGGGGGTCGAGAGAGGTTGCCTAGCTAGTGTCAAAGTATTGAAGAATTCCATGACTTCATCATTTGCCAGAAGTAACCGGGGCATGTTGGTACGAAGTTATGCAAAGATGTTTTGGAACGGAGTTCCTGATAGGGTAATCCGTCTTTTGTTACGGATTATCTTATCTGGGACTCCGTTCCAAAACAACTTTGGAGAGCTTCGTACCATCATGCTACTGTTACTTTCGCCTAATGATGAAGTATTGGTTTGTTGAATCCTTTGACACTAGACAAAATGTGACATGAGGGTGTCTAGGGTTGTGGATCGCCGAGAAGTCGGGGGTCGAGGGGTCGAGAGAGGTTGCCTAGCTAGTGTCAAAGTATTGAAGAATTCCATGACTTCATCATTTGCCAGAAGTAACCGGGGCATTTTGGTACGAAGTTATGCAAAGTTGTTCTGGAACGAAGTCCCTGATAGGATAATCCGTCTTTTGTTACGAATTATCTTATCCGGGGACTCCGTTCCAAAACAACTTTGGAGAGCTTCGTACCATCATGCTACTGTTACTTTCGCCTAATGATGAAGTATTGGTTTTGTTGAATCCTTTGACACTCTTGACAAAATGTGACATGAGGGGGTCTAGGGTTTGTGGATCGCTGAGCAGTCGAGGGTCGAAGCTAGTTCTACGTTCGCCATTAATATATCCATCTGTCATGTTTGAATAATAATTGGCATGTTGTAAATATTTGTAGAAACAATGGACCACAACACCCGAGACCTAGCACAAGAAGCGATGTTGATGGACCTAATCGCAGACGGACAAAATGCCGTCTTGTCGTTTCTCAACGACACCGATGACCAGGTCGAAAAAGAGCTGCAGCTGGAAGATCTAGGCTATGATATTGATGGATCCGGTGACCCAATGCACATGGAAGAATTAGTAGACCGTGAGGACGGCTCCGGTGACCCAATGCCGGTGCAAGAAGGAGACCGTGATGCTGGCTCCGGTGACCGAACCGAGTCCGGCCAGGAGGTATATATGTTAGTTAAGCATGTGCTGACTAGTTAATTGATGCATTCATTAACTCTCGTCTTTGTTCCTTTTTCTAGCCCTCCGGATCGAGCAAATCTTCGGTAAAGAGACGAGGAGCGAAGAAAAAGTTGAGGCCGGATGAAAAGTTTGAGATCTCAGAAATCTCGCGCTCCGGCGAGCCGATTGCACCCATCCGGACAAAGAATGCATTTGTTAATCAGTGCGGGGTTCTGGTTAGGGACAAGATCCCGATCAGCATCCATCAATGGTTAAAGCCGGCTGCAAACGACGCTCAGGTGACTTATGTCACTGATATGCAGAAAGAAGATTTTTGGACTGAGCTGAAGTCAAATTTCGTCCTACCGCGAGAGGATGATCCGGCGAAGCCAGTTAAAGAGGAGTTAATCAAGTCTGCTGCATTTTCGAAGATGGCAGACCAATTCAGGGCATGGAAGAAAAAACTAAATACGTTTGTCAAAGATAAAAAGACTCCAGAATTCGTGGGCATATATGAGAAGATCAAAGATGACTGGCCCGCATTTGTGGCCCATAAGATGTCGGAAAAGAGTCAGAAGATGTCGGAGACAAACCGGATAAATGCTGCGAAGAAGAAGCATCACCATCGCACGGGGTCAGGCGGCTACCTCATAGCCCGGCCTAAGTGGGCCAAGGCTGAGAATGATCTGCTTCAGAAAGGGATCGAACCAGAGACAATGCACTGGCCAGACCGTTGCCGGACTTGGTTCTTCGGGGCTGGCGGAACCTTGGACCCTGTAACAGGGTGGTGCATTTGGACGGACAAGCAATTGGAAACACCACTCAGGAAGATGCGGCAGTATATCAAAGCAGCGCATGAAGGGACGTTCTTCCCCGACAGAGAGAACGACGAGCTGACAATGGCCCTCGGGAATCCTGAGCACCCTGGACGGACACGAGGCACGCCAGGCTCCCTTCCGTGGCGTGCTGGGTTTCTGGACGCAGGAGGCTACAAATGCCACGACAGGAGGAAGAAAATGGAGCTGACCGAAATCCAGGTGCTGCGGGCCAGAATACAAGCGATAGAGGAACGGGAAGCAAATCGGGACAAAAGAATTGCCGAAGCTACCCCGCCATCTCAGCGGAGAAGCAGCGTGGCTTCCACCGAGCTGCTTCAGCCAGAGCCTGTCTTGACGGCTACTGCCAGGAATCCCGTGGATGCTATCACGCAGGCACAAAATTGCCACCTTATGGCGCAGTGGATGAATCTGAAGGTCAAGGCGGCTGCTGACTCTGTTTATCCTTCTGGACCCGGCGACACTTTTCACTGCCGGCCGATTCCAGAAGGATATGCTAGGGTGATGGTCGACGAAATAACGGAGGGATTTGAGGAGCTCCAGCTTGACCACCTTACCGGTGAAGGGGAGACTCGGCTGGGTTCTTCACTGAAGACTCCATGCCTATGGCGGAAGGACCTCATCAACATTCTCAACTGGACGACTCCGCCTCCTCCTCCTCCTCCGGCGAGTCAGGGCACTCCGCCTCCTCCACCGCCTCCTCCTCCGGCGAGTGACCATCAGGGCACTCCGGCTCCTTCTCCGGCGCGTGGCGGCACTCCGCCTCCTTCGCCGCCGGCGCGTGGCGGCACTCCGCCTTCGCCGCCGGCGCGCCCGAGCAGCCAGCCTGCTCCTCCTTCTCCGCCTAGTCAGCAAGGGCGGAAGAGACCTGCCGCCGCTCCGGCTGCTCCTGCTCCGGCTAGTAAGCAAGGAAAAAAGACAGCCGCTTCGACTGGTCCGGCGACATCTAGCAATACAGCCAGAGGCGGGAGGCGATGCAGATTTGGTCCTTCTCTCACGCCTCTAGAGAAGTTACCGTACGAGAGGTCCGACGAGGAAAACACGAAGATCGCTCAAGGCGAAGTGAAGGACTTTTTTGAAGGGTTGAAAGCACAGAGACATCCACCTCCGGAGGAGAAGATAGATGCGGTGAAAGCAAAGCGCACTCTTGCTGCCCTGAAGCAACCAGCGAAAAGTAAGCCGCAGGACAACTATGACCGCATGATTCAAAAGTCATATCAAGCAGCGAAGCGGTCGGGAAGTACTAAAAGTGATCAGAGGTTAGCAGAAGGACGAGCTGGGAAACAAATTGCCCAGCTCGGCGAACAAGCGGACCAATCGTGCCCCCCGCTCAAGGTGTCTAGCGACATGGTCGCTAATGATCCGAGGATGGTGCCCGGTTATACCAATCATGCAGATTACGCGTCCGACGATGTACACTATGATTTCTTGGAAGTGCAGATAGAAAGATACGAGTACAAAAAGCCTCTCGTCAAAAATGAAAGATCTCTATCAACGAATATGCGAAGATTGCATGATTGGTACTTGAAAATCTACAGAGAGTCTGGGGGGACGAATAACTTGTATTTGAGAGTTAAACTGGAGCATGACCTCGTTGGAATTGACCTGTTGCCTGTTCCATTTGAGGAGTTCTATCAGTTTTTCAATCAATTGGCCCTCGATAAAACAACGGTCACCTGCTACTGTATGTAAGTAGTACTACTTCTGTCATTAAGTCTCTCTATATAGCTGATCTTCATTGCATGTATTTATAATTATCCTCACTATATTATGCAGATTGAAGATCGTCGAATTGAAGAAAAGACAAGTAGGTGATATTGGGTTTATTAACACATACCTCATAGATGCAACCGAGGTTAAATTGCGTCCCGACGATACCGAGACCAACTTGCTACGATCGTTGGTGGTAAATGAAAACAAAGATATAATACTCTTTCCTTACAACTTCAAGTGAGTGTTACTGTCTTGTGCATATTTGGTTTCCCTTATATATCAGTCAAGGTTATAGTGATGTAATTGATGAGTTCATGCATTCGTGCGCAGCTTCCACTATATTCTCTTAGAGATTAAGCTTGAGAAGGGAGTAGTAACTGTCTTGGACTCTAAACGTAAAGATCCCGAGGAGTATGCGGACATGACTCAAATGCTCGTCAGGTAAGTTAAATCGATCAATATTATCCACCATGCATATATATCAGCAACTTCATTTCTGATATCAACTAATTGTTTTCTTTGTCTGGCAGGGTTTGGAGAAAATTCACCAAAAAAGCTCCGGGACTGCCGAAGAAGCTACAATTTAGATACGAAGAAAATGGAGCTGACCGAAATCCAGGCGCTGCGGGCCAGAATACAAGCGATAGAGGAACGGGAAGCAAATCGGGACAAAAGAATTGCCGAAGCTACCCCGCCATCTCAGCGGAGAAGCAGCGTGGCTTTCACCGAGCTGCTTCAGCCAAAGCCTGTCTTGACGGCTACTGCCAGGAATCCCGTGGATGCTATCACGCAGGCACAAAATTGCCACCTTATGGCGCAGTGGATGAATCTGAAGGTCAAGGCGGCTGCTGGCTCTGTTTATCCTTCTGGACCCGGCGACACTTTTCACTGCTGGCCGATTCCAGAAGGATATGCTAGGGTGATGGTGGATGAAATAACGGAGGGATTTGAGGAGCTCCAGCTTGACCACCCTACCGGTGAAGGGGAGACTCGGCTGGGTTCTTCACTGAAGACTCCATGCCTATGGCGGAAGGACCTCATCAACATTATCAACTGGACGCCTCCGCCTCCTCCTCCTCCTCCTCCTCCTCCTCCGGCGAGTCAGGGCACTCCGCCTCCTCCACCGCGTCCTCCTCCGGCGAGTGACGATCAGGGCACTCCGGCTCCTTCTCCGGCGCGTGGCGGCACTCCGCCTCCTTCGCCGCCGGTGCGTGGCGGCACTCCGCCTCCTTCGCCGCCGGCGCGCCCGAGCAGCCAGCCTGCTCCTCCTTCTCCGCCTAGTCAGCAAGGGCGGAAGAGACCTGCCACCGCTCCGGCTGCTCCTGCTCCGGCGCGTAAGCAAGGAAAAATGACAGCCGCTTCGTCTGGTCTGGTGATGTCTAGCAGTACAGCCAGAGGCGGGAGGCGATGCAGATTCGGTCCTTCTCTCACGCCTCTAGAGAAGTTACCATATGAGAGGTCCGACGAGGAAAACACGAAGATAGCTCAAGGCGAAGTGAAGGACTGGCTTGAAGGGTTGAAAGCACAGAGACATCCACCTCCGGAGGAGAAGATAGATGCGGTGAAAGCAAAGCGCACTCTTGCTGCCCTGAAGCAACCAGCGAAAAGTAAGCCGAAGGGCAACTATGACCGCATGATTCAAAAGACATTTCAAGAAGCGAAGCGGTCGGGAAGTACTAAAAGTGATCAAAGGTTAGCAGAAGGATGAGCTGGGAAACAAATTGCCCAGCTCGGCGAACAAGCGGACCAATCGTGCCCCCCGCTCAAGGTGTCTAGCGACATGGTCGCTAATGATCCGAGGATGGTGCCCGGTTATACCAATCTTGCAGATTACGTGTCCGACGATGTACAATATGATTTCTTGGACGTGCAGATAGAAAGATACGAGTACAAAAAGCCTCTCGTCAAAAATGAAAGATCTATATCAACGAATATGTGAAGATTGCATGATTGGTACTTGAAAATCTCCAGAGAGTCTGGGGGGAGGGATAGCTTGTATTTGAGAGTTAAACCGGAGCATGACCTCATTGGAATTGAACTGTTGCATGTTCCATTTGAGGAGTTCTATCAGTTTTTCAATCAATTGGCCCTCGATAAAACAACGGTCACCTGCTACTGTCTGTAAGTAGTACTACTTCTGTCATTAAGTCTCTCTATATAGCTGATCTTCATTGCATGTATTTATAATTATCCTCACTATATTATGCAGATTGAAGATCGTCGAATTGAAGAAAAGACAAGTAGGTGATATTGGGTTCATTAACACATACCTCATAGATGCAACCGAGGTTAAATTGCGTCCCGACGATACCGAGACCAACTTGCTACGATCGTTGGTGGTAAATGAAAACAAAGATATAATACTCTTTCCTTACAACTTCAAGTGAGTGTTACTGTCTTGTGCATATTTGGTTTCCCTTATATATCAGTCAAGGTTATATATAGTGATGTAATTGATGAGTTCATGCATGCGTGCGCAGCTTCCACTATATTCTCTTAGAGATTAAGCTTGAGAAGGGAGTAGTAACTGTCTTGGACTCTAAACGTAAAGATCTGGAGGAGTATGCGGACATGACTCAAATGCTCGTCAGGTAAGTTAAATCGATCAATATTATCCACCATGCATATATATCAGCAACTTCATTTCTGATATCAACTAATTGTTTTCTTTGTCTGGCAGGGTTTGGAGAAAATTCACCAAAAAAGCTCCGGGACTGCCGAAGAAGCTAGAATTTAGATACCCGAAAGTAAGTACTATATAGTAGCATGTTCCGCGCGCGCATCTCCTATATCTTGATTCAAGCGCTAGTTTCATCAATATCAATTTGGCATTCTTGCTTATCAGTTTGATTGACCTCTATTTCTTGTAAAGTGATTGTGGCAGGATTACTGTGGATACTACATTTGCGAGTCCATCCGCCACACGACCTGTGAGCGGGGCTACTCTGAAGCACAATTTGAAATGCGTAAGCAATCAATAATATTCACAAATTTATAGCATCATTTCATGTATTGACCCCCTACTTCAAATAAGATGTTTCGGATGCGGGATGAACTCCTAACACCAGATCGTGTGCGAGCAATTCAAGAGGAATTGGCGGCATTCTTCCTTGAACACGTGATCGCTGAAGACGGAGAATACTGTGTGGACCATGTATCCGTATGATAGGAGATTATATTTGTAAGAGATAATTATTGTATATATGTACCCGGTAGTGTCGGATAGATATACAAGAACTTGTTGTTTGACCAATCTCTCGGAGAAGGAGAGGTGGTCGATATTACTTCTCTCTGTATGCATATATATATATATATATATATATATATATATATATATATATATATATATATATATATATATATATATATATATATATATATATATATGTTGATTATACGATCTTCTGTTTCCTTCGTTTGCTTTACTAGCTAGCTAGCTAGCTAGCGTGTCTAGTCCTCTCTATACGTATGTGTAGTACGTAGCGTCGACCAAGCACGGACATAAGAGATGACACTTCTCTCTATTAATTAGCTAGCTAACACAATATGAAACACCTAAATTAACCCCCCAAAACCTCCAACCCCCCTCCTTTTCAAAAACAAAAAACTAAAACCACAACCACAGAAATGCTGACGCGTGGATGCCTTTTGGTCCCGGTTGGTACCATCAACCGGGACCAAAGCCCCTCCTGCCTGGGCTCGGCGCATAGGCCACGCGGACACCCATCTGCCCCGGTTCTGGATTGAACCGGGACTAAAGGGTCAGAGCATTAGTACCGACACTCTTGTCCCGGTTCAGGAACCGGGGCTAAAGGCCCAAACGAACCGGGTCTGATGACCCTTTATCTACTAGTGTAGGCTCAAAGTATTAGAGACTGAAATTAGTGCTTTGAACTGACAATACACAACCATTCAATTCCAGCTTTTCCGCCGATCACTGGTTGCCAGGGGCAAAGAAACAAACATATGCAATTTATGTAGTACCAGTTAACTGAAGACAAACAGTTGTGCATGAGTTCCGAGTATAACAGATTGACACTAATTCTACTTACATGAGTTCTGAGTCTAACAGATCGAAACTTCTCATTTGATCTGACAGTACACAAGCATTCAATTCCAGCCTATCCATCGATCACTGGTTACGGACTGCGAAGATCAACAAACACATGCAATGTATGTAGTGATCTAAACGCTCTTATATTAATTTACGGAGGGAGTACCATTTAACTGAACACAAACAATTCTACATGAGTTTTGAGCATAACAGACTGACTAATTCTACATGAATCCTGGCTGAATATAACAGACTGAAACTTCTCAATTGATCTGACAATACACAAGCATTCAATTCCAGCTTATCCGTCGATGGCTGGTCACGGACCGCGAAACAAACACTTGCAAAGTTGCAAGTGCAATGTACCAGTTGAAACAACAATTGGTGTAATGTCATTCATGGCCAGGGACAAGCTGACTGAACACTAGGAGAAGCTATCCCCTGTAAGATCAATCATTCATTCGAAGTGCAAGGATCAACAGAAACTGACAGCAATGGCGGCGAACCACACGACAGCTGAATACACCGGTGCTGGCGTGCGCAGCGATGTAATCGTCGGGTAAAAATTGCATAGCTGACAGCAATAGGGAGGGTCAAAGCTCGACAGAAACAAAGTTCACCGTCAACCGTCGGCCCAGAAGCAAAATCCGTCGGATCATTTTCCGTGCCAGAAACGAACTCCGCGCGACCGAAGCCGGAATCAATCCCTAGACCGACGGCCGCAGCGGATCGGAGCGGTGATGGATGGGAGCCTAACTGAATCGGGGAGGGCGGGACAGGGGAGAGCTCACGGCGCGTTCGATCAACGGGGCGCCGGCGCCGGCGCCGAGGACGGAGGGAGGGCGAGGCGGACGTGCCGCGTTGCGCGGGGAGGAGGAGGCGAGGCGGCAACGGCGGACGCGGCTTTCGCCGCACACGCCGGGCTGTGGATGGGCTCGCGGCGGCTGGTCCACACGCGCGCACGGGCGCACCTATATCTCGCCTTCAGCGAGTCTAGGTTCTGACTCCCTGAAGTGGCCGAGCAAGATGGACCGGCCCACGCGCGAGATAGGCCACTGCCTCTTTTTTAGGTTTTTTGCTTTATTTTTGTACTTTTATTCAAAAAACATTTCAAAAATGAAAAAACAATATTTTAAAAATGTTAAACAAGAATTCAGAAAATTTTGAACTGGTATTTGAAAAATATTGAACTAGTATTTAAAACAACTGTTGAATTAGTATTAGGAGAATGTTAATCAAGCATTCGGAAAATGTTGAACGTGTATAGAAGAAATGTTGATGATGTCTTAGAAAAATGATGATTTTTTCGAACATGTATATAAAAATTGCAATCAAGAATTTGTATAAAATGTTGAACAATTATTTGTAAAATTCTAATCGAGCATTTCGGAAAATTTTAAATGTGTATAGAAACAATGCTAACCATATATTAGAAAATGACGAGAAAATTTGATCATGTATATAAAAATCTTAGTCAAGCATTTGAAAAAATGTCGGGCAAGTGTTTGAATAATGTTAATCAAGCGTTTGGAAAAGGTCAAATGTCTATAGAATTTTTTTTTTGACCATGTATTGGAAAAAATGTTAATATTTTTATACGAAAACTTTTGACCAAGCATTTAAAAAATAGTATATAAAAATATTTAGCATTTACTAAAAAAGTTAATCTTGTATATAACAAATGTTAATCAAGCATTTGAAAAATGTTTAAACTGTGTATAGAAATAATGTTGACCATATATTCAAAAAGTATTAAATTTTATTGGAACAATGCTAAATAGTAAATATGGATTAGAAAAAGGTTGTTGACATATACCAAAAATTTAGAATAAAAAACCAAAGAAACAATCAAAATAAAACAAAAAAACAAAATCAAAGAACTAAAAATAAAAATCAAAGAAACAAATGAAAAAATAATAATAAACAGAGTTGAAAAAAGAAATGAAAAAAAACAGAAAAAACTGTGGAGAAAATAGGCTCTTTTACCTTAAAGGAGGTCGCGCCGTACCATTCATCACATGCCACACCCAGTGGTTCTTGTTGGTGTCGTTGGCTCCTATCTAGGAGACCCGGGTTCGAACCCCGATTTTTCTTGCTTTTTTCTCCACCTTTTTTTTATGAAGTGGGCCGACCCAGTTGTTACAGTAGACGGAAAAAACCTTCAGCGAGAGCTACTACCGTCTCGCTTAATGCGAGACATAGCTCTCACGGAGTGCACGTACTAATTGTTGTTGCTACTGGTAGTAATAAGGTGGGCCGCTTCTTCTCGCGCTTGAAATGGTTCAGATTCGTCGGGCCACACTTAGCAGGCTTGGTTGGTGTTAATTCCTTTTTTTGTTGAGAGCAAGCTATTGTTGGGAGCCCCTATTTGACACTCTTTGAGTCAAATTGGTGGCGCCACACAAAGCTATACCGCAACAAAAAAGATGGCAAAAAACAGAGGCGAGCGCGACAAGGATTCGAACTAGTGACCAACCGCTTGTGACTGCGCACACATAGACACTCCAGTAGACTATTGCTGGTTGTAGAGCATGGCATAACTTAAAGAACTAAACCGGAATTGTGTACTATAGCGAATAGGAACCAGTTACTGCCCAAATGCTTAAAAGCGCAATTGCGCTTTCTTATCATCTTGAGCCAGGGACGGATTCAGGGGGGGGG
>LR738714.1:735633241-735725725 GCA_902687465.1 Secale cereale | reverse complement strand
CCCCCCCCCCCCCCCTCCCGGTCCCTCTCTTTCTAACTTAACGTGAAGGCCCAGCTCATATACAACAGATTATTGGCAAAACTCAAATTCCAGCAAGAGAAGAACGGAAAGCCCATTGTAGACAATGGGGTCAGGTCAGGAACGCACGCACACATAGAGATCAAGTCGTCGCTAGGTTCGTGGCTGCTACGAGATCAACGTCCGATGCCCGGTCTACCGCCGCCTGCACTGCTGCTAATCTAGGGCAGTTCACGATCCATCGACGTGGAGCTTCAAATCCAAGTCCAGATTGCTGAAGGGGCAATCCACACTTAGCACGGCAGATCAGCCGGCCGGCCGCATAACGAACATGACAGGAAACGAGACATGGAAAAATGGTTAGGTTACTCTTGTCTCATGTTCTCAATTACTTAGTTGATGACTAATGTTTTTAGATTAAATTAACATGTGCCTTTAGAACTACAAGATTTGATCTTTATAAACCACAAAAAATAATAACCATGAGACAAGGTTTTACATTGGTTGTCTTGTTCTGTAATGAGAAGATTTAGTTACATCGCAATTGCTTTCTGTATTTGCTTTATGATGAAAACTTCTGATTAAAATTAAATTGTTCATAGCTCACACCAATTTTATTCACTTGATTAGGGTATAGTTCATCAACCTTCCCCGAAAAAAACATAGTTCATCAACCTAGGCTATTGCCCCACAAAATACCCTAGGCTACCGTTGTCTCTGCATGATCTTCTTATAAGTCTCCACTAGAATTCAAAAAAAAAATTGTCTCCACACTGAAGGCGAAATCTCGCCCCCCTATGTTAGAATCCTGGATCCGTCCCTGTCTTGAGCGCACGCGCTACAGGACAAGAGTCAACGGCCAGGGTTTTGTTGTCTTCCTCTGCAGAAAAAGAAGGCCTTGTCCCAATTTCCTTTTCCTTGTGTCCATTTAGTGAGGTGGTGAAGAAGAAGAAGAATAAGAAAAAGAAGAAGAAGAAGAATAAGAAGGGCGTCGGTGTCGATGCTCGGAGGTTGAGGGGGAGGCGGTGAACTGGAGGAGCCGGGCGTGCCGATCGGCCGTGAAGACAGAGGAGCAGCACCACAACCTCCTACTCCTAGGCCTATCTTCCTCACCTCGTCTCCGAGCCTCTATTGCTTCCCTCACTAGGAGAGTGTGAGGCAGATCGACTAGGCCCAGATTTGCCATGGCTGCCGCCACCCGCCTTGGAGGTTCCTCTACTCTAACCCTAGTGCCATGGATCAAGACATGCTCTCTCTCCCTCTGTTTGCATGGATTTGGCAACCCTCACCTTGACTTCTCTCCCTATCTAGCACAGATGACAGCAGATCCCTGCATCCATCCTTCTCGCGTGGGAAGTGAGAAGGAGGATATCCATTAGCTGCAGCCCAGGTTTGTCTCTTTCTTTCCTCGTCCCTGCTCACTATCTCAACTCACTGCTCAGGTTTGTGTGTTGCTGCTAGATCCTAAGTCTGACTTTAGCTTGCTAGATATGTGTACTAGTTTCATCAGTTTCTCAAGTAGAAGAACGGGGGAGTGAGGAGACCATATTTATTCGTGTGTTACTCAATTTTGTACTAGTTTCTCAAGTAGATCAGGTTCTTGTGTTGCTCAATTGACCCTGACATGGGTTAGGTGGATGGATGGATTGATACATATATCTAGCGAAATGAATATGAGAACTTATTATATCTAATTAAGTCGATTGATGCAAGGTGTTCATACTTTTTGCACATGCCAGCAAAAATAGCACAAGTTGGATAAACCTATGTGTGTGTTATATTTACCACTTCTAGGAAATGGAATCAATGTCTTTTCTTGGAGATTGTACTAATTTTTACCACCAGGATTTTTTTCATTATAATTGCTTCACTTTTTAGCATGAGTTGCCTAAAATTACAAATAAAGTTCCAACTTTTTGGAAGAACATAAATTTCGGAAAATGATTCAAGAATTCATAAAATGTTGATGGATTCAATTTTTTATGATTTTGAGGAAAAAAAATGTTTGCATATTAAAAAAATCATGAATTTGAAAAAATAGTGTTAAGGAATCAAAAAATGTTAACGTATTCAAAACTAATCAGGAAATTGAGAATTGTTTTTAGAAAATTAAGAAAATATACATGATATTTAAAAAATGTTCTCCAAATTCAATAAATCTTTGTCAAGTACAAAAATGTTCATCGATTCAAAAAATATTCGCTGATTCAAAAAATGATACAAATTCTAAAAATGCTCATGCATTTCTAACTAATGTTCGTCAAACAAAATAAAATCATGAATTTCAAAAAACAAAATCCCAAATTTAGAAAAAGTTCATCGATTCAGACATGTTTTCCGATTCATAAAAAAATATTGACGAGTATAAAATAATATTCACAATTTCAAAAATTGTCTGCCAATTTGTAAAAATATTAATGATTCAAAAAATATCCAAGATTATGTGTCATAAAGTTTAAAAATGTTCTCGATTTCATAAAAATGTTCACAAATTCAGAAAATAATAATGATTTCAGAAAATGTTCAGGATTAATTTTTTTAGGAATTTTAAAATATGTTCGAAAAATGAAGGGAAAAAATTGAAAAATAAAACAAAATAACAAGTAAAAAATAGATATAAAAATGAAAAAAAATAAAGTGGAAAAGGAATGGAAAGAACGAAAATGGAAAAGGAACAAAAAAGAAAAAAAGAAAAAAGAGGAAACCCCGGTATGGGAACGTAGTACCTAGTTGTGCCGGCCCAAAATGTATGGAATGGTAGGGGGTACCCGCTTGGTCACTAACCAACAACCTACACGACAAATAGTATTGACCCTACTTTTTACTATTTTTTGAGGGGGTTGCTACTTTACTAGTTGTACTTTAGAGTTTCGTGGGCTTCATTATTGTTAGTTAAAAAAAGGTTTTTTCAACTGAAGTTCTTTTTTGTTTAAAGGGAGCAACTACTAACACTTAGCCTTTGAGGGGTTCCCGCAAGGGTTGATTTTTTGGACTGGGAGCGCACCAAGTGGAGTACTCAACCGCCATCACATGTCACGTCCTGGGCACCCCCTCTGAATTTTGACATTTTATTTTCCTGTACGTGTTTTCAAGTTTTTAATGAGGTTGTTTTCAGTTTTTTTTTCTTTTCAGTTTTGCTTTTATTATAGATTTTGAAGGATTTTTTTGAAGAACCAGTGCATTTTTGAGAAAAGCACAATTGTGCTTTCTCAAAAAGGGAAAACCATAGCCTATGCTTCCACAAAAAGAAGATCTTTGCTTGCCAAAAAGAAAAAGAAAACACAGATGACAAGCGAACAAAGGGGGCGCATCTACATCTTGTCTCATGCAAGACGGATGAATTGCTAACCTCAAGGCAACCTCTAGTGGGCCAGCCCTATTACATGCTTTCTTTTTTCTCTATGAGGCCTTTGGTTTTCCCTTTTGTACTCTTTTGTCCACATAATCTCATAAATTATATTTTTTCCTGTGTTTAAAAAAAGTTGATGACATTTTTACAAAATGTTTATAAAATGTAAAAAAGGTTCCCATACTTTTACAAAAAAAGTTCATATTGTATAAAAAAATGTTCGACATTTATACAAAAAAATTCTCAATGTATATTTCTGAAAAAGTTTGCATGTATTTTAAAAATAAAGGAAAAGAAAAGTAAAAGTGGAACGGAAAATGATTTTTTAAAAGAAACAAGGCAAAAACAAAACAAACATAAAAAAAAGCAGAAGCTACAAGAACACACCTTATGGACCCGCACATCCTAGTGATCACCGATTGCGAAAACAATACTTGGTCTCACTGAGAGAACGGGCCCAAACCTGCACGAAGCATGAAAACATGTTCGAAATCACTAATTAAGGAGTACTCTTTGCAAAGGCTGCTCACAACTTCTCCAGTTGTAATAAGCGATGCATAGAGTTTTTTTTTCGTAGATTCATTTATTCAAAATGTTTAATCTCTTAAATCGTGCATCAAATCTCATGCCGTTTTCATTGTTGGATTCCTCACAGAGATCTTCAAAACTAGAACCATGTTGATAGGTTTCAATGATCTTTTTTTCATGAAGAAACCGAAGCACGTTTTTTCCTTTCTAAAGAGGCACAACTTGTGCCTCTCGTGGAACCAAATCCGTTCCTCCACGAGAAACAAATTTGTTCCTCTTGTAGAAGAAAAAATAAAACACATTTTTCCCTTTTCAAAGAGGCCCAACTCGTGGAAGTAAATCCGTGCCTCGACGAGAAGCAAATATGTGTCTCACAAAAGAAAAGAAAAAAGAAAAAACAATTTTTTTCGAGAGGCACAGTCGTGCCTCTCGTGGAATCAGTCGTGTGCCACCACGAGAAGTAAATATGTGCCTCGCAGAAGGAAAAAAATAAAACATATAGTATCACGCAATTCATTTTCATATTTTTTTAAACCCAAAACCTAAAAAAAACCCGGAGGAAACCAGGATGCTGAAACACCTCGAAAAAAATCATTTAAAAGCCAAAAACGTGTATAGAAAAGATATAAAACTAATTCGGAGGGAGCGTCCATAGAGCGAAACAGGGCTGGGGCTCTCGAAGGAGCACTCGTTGATTAGTTGCTCTCATTTCCATAGATTTTCCTCTCTCAAATTTGTGCTAAATCTCCGCGGAGGAGGCCCACCTACGGAACAGGCCTGGGTCGGCCTGCATCCCCAAAATTCAAGGGGGCTCCTAGGTTCACATATAGCCCACGTCTGGTGGCCCAAGGCGATGCAATATGGACCGGTCCAGTAATGTGTACAGGATTCCAAGCAAATTTTCTTTTGGTCTTTGTTTTAGTATGGTTTTCTGTCCGTTTTTTTTCATTTTCCTGATTTTTTGTCTGCCTGCTTTCTATCGTATTTAAGTAAACTGTTAATCATGTACAATTAAAAAATCATGTATTAGGAAAATAGTCATGTATTTCAAAAACAAAACTTGTATATTTCAAAATTTTCATCGTCTATTTTATATTCCTGTATATCTAAAAAATGTTTATTTGTATTTCAACAAGTATTTAATAGTATCAAAAACTTCATCATGTATTTCAGATACATGTAAACACTTTCTAAAAATTGCATGAACGTACATGCAATACATTTTAACTTTTAAATATTCTAAATTAGATATATAAAAATAGTGAAACATACTTTTTGTTGAAAAAATATATTTTGGAGAGCTTTTTTTTGCTTACATACTCATTTTTGTAATCGCGTCTACGCATGTCTTGTGCTCCTTTTTTTTGACAACATGTGAGCAAAGAAAAAACATGTGATATGCTTGTAGTGTAGGTGCTAACCAGTCGAAAGTGAATAGGCACTTAGTGGGCCGGCCCAGCAGTAAGCACCGGGAAAACAATGTGAGCAAGCAGTCACATCTACTTGCTAAGAGCGGCATATAGATGAACACATGCTTGTCTTTCCAAAGAAAACACATGTTTGAAAATTCTGATCTAGGACTGTATGATGAGGAGTGACTTGTCGCGAAGATGATGACAATGATTAAGAGGTGGCAAAATAGATGGTGGTTGTGAAGAGGTAGACCCGAGGAGGCATTTGACATGAAAGCAAATGACTTCAGACCTCAAGTTTAGAGTGATGGCATGATCCGGTGGTAGTGAAGATGATGGCGTCGACAACCACCAAAATGATGGTTCCTATATGAGACCCGTTAGCGTCAATTTGTCGCACCTTCATGAAGAGCGAGCCACCCACCATGTCCACTTGGGTCTGCCCACGATTCGCTTCACTGTTGTTTCTTCATTGAGGGATCACTCCTTGGTGAACCTTTCAGAAGGTTCTTGGTTGGTTCTGGAAACCTTCCAGAATGTTCCATGAACCAGGTTTTTTTCCTATTTTTTACCAGATTTCTTGTTTTCATATTGTTCCAATTTCTTTTTTATTTTTCTCTTACGTTATCTTGTTTTTCTTTATTTTTGGCTTCATAAATTCAAAATTTTCAGAATTACAAATTTCATTTTATTTTTCAGAAAATGTTGACAACTCCAAAAACAATTAATGATTAAAAATATTGTTTTCCGCTTTCAAACTTTGTTCGCTATTTCAAAAATTGTTTACTTTTATAAATAAATGTTCATGTTTTTCAAATTTTGTTCAAGTTTGATATTTTTTGTCGCAATGTTTTATAAATTAATTGGTATTTTTTTTCAATTTCAATGATCCGGTTTTTTAGTATATTCATTCAGTTTTTTAAATTTGTTCTCCACTTAAAGAAAACTGCATTTTTAAATTTGGTCACAAATTCAAAAAATGTTCATTGTTTTAACAATTTTTTCTCGTTGTCAAGTTTTTCAGTATTTAAAATATTATTCAGAATTTTATTTTTTTGGGAATTTTAAAGACAATTTACCTATTTTATTTTCGCGTTCCCAAAAATTGCTCACGTTTTAGAAAAAATGCTTTAATATTATTTTCTCGCAGATTCAGAAAATGTTCACATTTTTTATATTTTCCATGTTTTGAAAATTCTTCACTTTCTTCACTATCTGGAAAATTCACTTTACAAAAATGGTTCACGCTATTTAAGAAAATATTTTTTAAATATTCAAAATAAAAACCGACCAAAACCAGAAGACAAATAATTAGCAGGAAGAAATGGGAAAAAAGTCAAACGAACAAACATTGCATGGGGCCAAACTGGGCCGACCCATTTGCGCCCGTTAGTGAGGGTAGCCTTCCTAGTTGATGGAGGTCTCTCAGAAGATGGTAAAAGGAAGCGGGTTGGCCTCTATTTGCAGAAGTAGAGACAACATCTACTTGGGGTCATCACCTCTGGTACTGCATGGCACCATAGACCCGACGACATTGGAGATTCTAGCTTGCCGTTCGTCATTGTCACTAGCTGAAGATCTCTCAATTCCAAAGATCGTTATTGCATGTGATTGTAAGACAGTGGTAAAGGACATTTTGGAGAGAAGAGGAGGCACTTATGAGGCCATTGTTAAGGAGTTCACTATCAGAACTAGTAATCTAGTTAATTGCTTAGTTACTTTTGAAGGTAGAGTGTAAACTTTAGAAGCTCATTTACTTACCAAACACGCTTCCGTGCTTGCTCAGGGCCGCCATTGTGGCTTATTTCTCCTCATGACCCTTCTTGTATTCCCTTAAAAAATCACATTGTTCAATAAGTGTTGGCAATTCTAAAAAAAACTTGACACCAACGGGCATTTTTTTAAACTAGGAGTTCTCCACCAAAATTACAGAGGAAAAAAGGTGGCTTGAGATTCAAGAAAGAGGCAAAGCCATTATACCCAAACAAATTTCATTAAAGAAAGTAACGACATAACCATTATAGATATGATGCTTCTTTGGTTGATATAGCATGAGGCTGCATAATCGGTTTATATTTCCATTTTTTATTCTTGCTCATGCCTAAGTTACGCATTAAGCATATTGTCGTTGTGTCCACAAGAATACATTTTAAATAAAAATTAATGTATGCACAAATACAAAACGATGCACAAATCCTCATGTTTCTGAGTATTGATTAGTAGGACTGAATTCTTGAGGGCGTATCACCTTTGATTTTCTTTTATTTTTTCATTATAAAAGTTGGATCAGATTGGATATGCACACCAGAGTCTTAGTGTAAGCATATACCCTTTTTAGACCAAGCATATATGTACCTTTTTCGGAGGAGTATAGAAACAATATTGTTTGGATTATTTTGTATTGCCATGCCCAAAATGAACAAGAGCATAGAGCCGCGGACTTAGGCTGTGTTTGGGAACCCTCCACCGTTCCACTACCGAGCGGAGCGCATGGAGCACCGTTTTAGCTGCTCCAGAAATTACAATTGCATACCGCTCCGCTTAGGAGCAGAGTTGCAGAGCAGAGGGAGTCCGAACATGCTCTTACTCTAGTGTGACTACGGTAACTAATCTAGTGATCATGTAGACTAGGTGTTAGTTTGGTTGGTGTCCTTGTATCTGCACGTCCGATGATCAGGGGCTTGGCAGTGTTCAACCACAGCCCACGGGGGTGCACAAGCCACCGGGTCTAAGAAATCTTTTTCTATATGCCATGTATTCATGACGGTTTTATGATATAATCAAGATAGTCATACCTGTGATGTCGTAGAAGTGTTCCATGACAGTACTCAAATTATCATTACGGAAGTGTCCACTTCCATGACGATAAATGACATCTCATGGAAGTGTTTTCGTCATCGAGTCCGGATTTGGATCTGATTACCCGCTAACAGCCCCGACCAATGGCGATTTTCCACGTGTAAAATTCTTATTGGCCGAAGGGATCACATGTCAGCCCCGCATTCTGACAAATGTCATCCAACGATTGGACATGAAGCGCCTATGATACATCGACATGTGGCATGGTTCAATAGTGGCCCATTTAGGTTAAAAGGCCGACCCAGTCAAAATAAGCAGGTCGGCCCATTACCGGCCTCCTTGCGACCAATCCATTTACAACCACGACCCGTACAAGGTCAGCTATTTAGGTCCGTCAAAGGCCCATTAATGATTTGACACCACCGCGGCCCATCGTCAGTTCCAACTCGTTAACAACCCACTTTGTCTTCGGGCTCATTTGCGGCCCGATCTTCTTTTGGCCTGTTAGAGGCCCATCCCCACAGACGGGCCAATATGCAGACGATACGTCTTTCAGCATGTTAGCAGCCCATTCTGGAGTTGGGCCAATATCGGGGCGGTATGACATTAGGCCCGCTAAAGGCCCAATCTGTAGTTGGGCCAATTTCCAGCCCGGGTTGACTTTTGGCCTGTTAATGACAACACCATAGTTGAGCCATTCAAGCTCCGACCTGACATTGGGTCCATTAGCGGCCCATATTCTCCGTGAATAAATTCTAGCCTGCCAAGACTTTGGGCTTGTTAAAGGCCCATGTCGAAAATAGGACCATTTATGGCCCTATAGGATTACGAGCCGTTAACGGCCTGACATGGAAATCGGCCAAGCATTATGAGAGGTCCTTTGGGCCTGCTAGTGGCCCGTTTGCTCATTTCCATCATTGCGGCCCAATCGAGCATTCGACCTGTTAACTGACAATTGTGGACACCATCAGTAATTCCCCGAAGAGGAGAGGATGATGCAGCACAACGAAGGTAAATATTTCCCTCAGTTATGAAACCAAGGTTATTAATCCAGTAGGAGAATCAAGCAAGTTATGTAAACAAATCCTCGCAACCCGACGCATAGAGGGGTTGTCAATCCCTCTTGGGTAAAGTGATTGGTAAATAGATAGATTGATAGCAAATAAAATAAAGGCAAATAAAATCCAGCGACATATTTTTGTGTTTTCGATAATATAGATATGAAAATAAAATAAAAGGCACATATCAATATAGGTCTGAAAGTATATGATGAGAAAATAGACTCGGGGGCCGTAGGTTTCACCAGTGGCTTCTCTCAAGAAATAGCACACAGTGGATAAACAAATTACCGTTGGGCAATTGATAGAAAATGGAATAGTTATGAAGATATCCAAGACAATGATCATGTATATAGACATCACGTCCAAGATTAGTAGACCGACTCCTGCCTGCATTTACTACCATTATTCCACACATCGACCGCTATCTAGCATGCATATAGTGTATTAAGTTCATGGAGAAACATAGTAATGCCTTAAGAATGATGACATGATGTAGACAAGATCTTTTCATGTATGAATAAACCCCATCTTTTTATCTTTAATGTCAACGATACATGCGTGTCATGGATGAAAGATTCAATCAAACCACTACTCCTTCAATGAATCAATGCTCTACCATGATCCTAGTAACATGGTTATTTTTTGTATATTTGTAAATATCCTGTTGTATTATGATAGGTAGGCCTTCTGAACACCTAGTTAGCTTTTTGTTTTTGTTTTTCTTTTATGCAATACTTGGAGCCTGGTTTTAATAAATGGCTGTGGGGCTTTTGCCTCACAGTGTTCAGT
This sequence comes from Secale cereale, assembly GCA_902687465.1. Taxonomy (NCBI): domain Eukaryota; kingdom Viridiplantae; phylum Streptophyta; class Magnoliopsida; order Poales; family Poaceae; genus Secale; species Secale cereale. The sequence goes on along the minus strand of LR738714.1, from coordinate 735,715,769 downwards.
CAAAAAAAGATACATGTGTGTCATGTCCCCTTCTACCACTAGGATTGAGCACCGCAAGATCAAACCCATTACAAAACACCTCTTCCCATTGCAATATAAATCAACTAACTTGGCCAAACAAGACCAAAATATCAGAGAAGAAATATGAGGCTATAATAATCGATTATGGATATTAATGCAAGATAGATCTCATCATAAACTCACAATTCATCGTATCCCAACAAACACACCACAAATTACATCAAATAGATCTCCGAAGAGAACATTGTATTGAAGATCAAAAAGAGAGAAGAAGCCATCTAGCTACTGCCTACGGACCCGTAGGTCTGAGGTGAAGTACTCACGCATCATTGGAGGAGCACCAGTGAGGATGATGAACCCCTCCGTGATCGTGTTCCCCTCCGACGGAGCGCCGGAAAAGGGCTCTAGATTGGATCTCATGGCTCTGAAACTTCCAGCGACAGAAACAATTTTTCGTTGAATCCCCTAGGGTTTCTGGAATATTTGGATATTTATAGAGTCGGAGGTCGGTGGAATGGAGTCCCGTGGACTCCACTTGGTACCAGGGCACGCCAGGGGCCTTGGGCCCGCCCTGGTGTCTAGTGGGGACCATGGGCCTTGTCTGGTGTGGCCTCTTGACTCCCTGGATGTCTTCTGGTCCAAAAAAATCTCCAAAAAGTTTCATGACATTTGGACTCTGTTTGATAAGGATTTTCTGCGAAAGAAAGAACAAGCAAAAAACAACAACTGGCACTAGGCACTATGTCAATAGGTTAGTCCCAAAAAATGAGATAAAATTGCTTTAAAATAATTGTAAAACATCCAAGAATGATAATATAACAGCATGGAACAATAAAAAATTATAGATATATTGGAGACGTATCATTAACGAGTTGGTAAGAGCCCATTTTAAGATGGGCCCTCATTGGCGCCCACAATCCATTTGTGTCACGTCATGGACCATGATTTCTTCGGGCTTCGTGATTGCACCAACCGAGCAATCAAAGGCCCACGAACATTACGGTCTACTAATTATTGTGGGCCAGCCCAATAAAGGCTCCCTTTAACTATCATTTTGTTTCTATTCGAATGGCGTCCCGGTAACGACATGATAAAAAATAATTATCGTACTCTATACAATCCCCTCAAGAAAAGCCTACACTATACAATAAAGAATTTTAAGAGGCATAGAATGGAAGAATAATCCTACATTATACAATAAATAAATTATGAAAGAAAACATCCACTAGACATCAATGTTTTTCACAAGTGATAATAAAGCATAAAGAAACAACAAATTACATACACTAGGCACATAAACCTCATATATCTTGGACGCGCATCAAGACAACTTATCATTTGAATTATGATCTCTTCAAAAAATAGGATTGGCCAGATTCAGATAGCAAACTTCAGTCTGCAAAATCTCCACTTTCTTTGTGGTTTCCTTTGTCCGTTGTTTCATTTTGTTGACTGGTGCATCTTCTGCACCTGCCTTAACTACCCGTTGATTACACATTGAGTCTTCGTCCGCACACTGTCTTTCCACCTCTAGTTGATGTTCAAGAACATCAGCAAATTCCAATTCCAATCCATAATCATTTGGTAAAGGCCATGCCGCATTGCTCTGAGAGCTTTTTGTTGATGTGACTTTATCCTGAAATGTTTCTATAAGTACACACGACTACGGTAAAATATAGCTACAACACTGAAGCGAGCAAGACAGACTAATTTGTACATGGCAAACAAGTCTGTTAATAATGTACACGTCATGAAGCATAAGTAGGTAATACTTTAAAAATTATAAATATGATAGTCTGTGTAGGACGCGTACAGAAATCTCTCTTTGCTCACCAAAGGAGCATGATGTTGGGGCCAAATGCAAGACAATGACATGTTACAAATTTAGACCACGTGCAACTACTCAATATTAGATATATCTTGCGTATAAGTAAGCAAGCAGTTAGCCATTGTGTAGCTCGTATTAATAGCTGGAACATTGTATGCCATGTTTCAAGTATTAAGGAGCATAATGAACTGTAGAGGGATTCACACAAACCTACTACATCAAGCAAGACTATGCAATCATTAGCCTTATATAAACTAGATTATGAACCTCATGCAGGAGTAGTTGGTTGATGGACTTCAAAGTTTCGGGCACACTTTGCCAGAGTAATGAAATGGTAATGTATTTAATTATGCCAACTAATAGTTTTACAAGTACCCTACATCACACAACATTGTTTGGGTATCTCATTAACTACAGGACAAATAAAGCAATTGAAACGAGCAATTTAACTATACCTGAAACAAACAAGCAATTGAACTGATGTGTTGGCAGCATTCCGCATCAATAACATCCTTGGCCTGGCTACATTTGAGTCGACTAATATATCTTTTAAATAATGGAACAAGTAATGTAACATTGTTTGCCCCCTATGAAGTATCTAGACTAGTATGTACTCAAGATCCTAGGTAGTACTAATCAATGACCCAATGTCTGGGTTACAGGTGAAGAACCTAATGCAAGCATAATGCCAGACAAATAGGATGTCTTGGTAATTGTAATACAAACCATAACTGGTTGTACAAGCTTAACGTTGCTCCTCCTTCTCTTGCAAGGCTTCTTCATAACATCATTGAAAGAACATGTAGTGCCCCCCATGTTTAGTTTTGGTAGTTGATGACATTCTCTATGGACTAATGGTGCCTTGATTTATATTTGAAGGTTTTGTCCATATGAATTTCTTGAAGTCCATGTGTTGGTTTCAAGGAGTTTATGTGTTGACCAAGGTACTATTCAAGGAATTATCTAAAGATTGGTCATGATGCATGGTTGATCAAGACTAAGTCAAGAGTGAATCAAGTTGATCAACACACAAAGCATACAAGATGTACCGAGAGGGATTAAGTGATCCCATTGTATGGTAAGCATTGTCCATTACGCTTTGTGTACTAACTCATGGTCTACGTGAGAGTTCTATGTGTGGTTAGGTATGTTTCCCTGGGCTCGCGTCAAGAGGAATATATCATACAACCCATGGAGAGGATGACATCAAGTGGTGATCATCATCAAGATTGCGGTGTGCAAGTTCAAGTGGAGCATCACGAAGGGATCAAGTGCTTGAAGCTTGCCGTCCATTGTGGTGATGATGTCTACTACACAACCTTCTTCTTGTAGACGTTGTTGGGCCTCCAAGTGCAGAGGTTTGTAGAACAGTAGCAAATTTCCCTCAAGTGGATGACCTAAGGTTTATCAATCCGTGGAAGGCGTAGGCTGAGAGAGACCATCTTCATCCTACGCCTTCCACGGATTGATAAACCTTAGGTCATCCACTTGAGGGAAATTTGCTACTGTCCTACAAACCTGTGCACTTGGAGGCCCAACAACGTCTACAAGAAGAAGGTTGCGTAGTAGACATCAAGCTCTTTTCTGGCGCCGTTGCCGGGGAGGCTAGGTAAGCGGCACTCACATCCCGTCAACGAATCTCTTTCCTGGCGCCATTTCCGGGGAGGTGAGTGCTTGAAGGTATATCTTTAGCTATTGCAATCAAATCTTTTAGTTTCTTGTTTTATCACTAGTTTAGTCTATAAAATAAAACTACAAAAAAATGGAATTGAGGGTGCCTCATATGCTTCATCTTTTTAATATCTTTCGTGAAAATGATGGAAAGGAAAATTGTGCCCAAGTACTAGAAGAAGGATGCATTAAAATGTTTGGCCCTAAATACTTGAATGATGAGCATGATTGCAATGTTGTTAGTGTGAATCCTTTGAATATCCATGATGCTAATGATATGCAAAGGCCCATGCTTGGGGAAGCTATGTTTGATGAAGATGATATTTTTTGTACCCCAAGTTTTGATGAGCAAATTTATTATGATGAAAGCATGCCTCCTATTTATGATGATTATATTGATGAAATTGGATTTGGAGAGGTCATGACTTTATTTAGTGATGAATACACTATTTCGGAAGAGGTTCCAATTGATTATGAGGACAAAGTTGGTATTTATGATGATTATTGTGATGACTTGTATGCTATTAAGAATAATGATAACCATGAAACTTGTCATCATGATTTTAGTTTTCAATTGGATTATGCCTCACATGATAATTATTTTGTTGAGTTTGCTCCCACTATTATTCATGAGAAGAGATTCGCTTATGTGAAGAGTAATAAAATTTATATGCTTGGGTATAATGAAAAGAATGCTTTATGTGATGGTTATATTGTTGAATTCATTCATGATGCTACTGAAAATTATTATGAGGGAGGAACATATGCTTTTAGGAATTGCAATAATACCAAGTTTCCTTTCTATGTGTTGAAAATCTTGAAGCTATGCTTGTTTTGCTTTCCTATGCTAGTTGATTATTGTTCCCATAAGTTGTTTGTTCACAAAATCCCTATGCATAGGAAGTGGGTTAGACTTAAATGTGCTTGTCATGAAATTCATGATGCTCCCTTTGTGTTTCAATTCTTTACTTTCATGCGAGCATCATTGTCATCATCATGCCTAGCTAGAAAGGCATTAAAGAAAAACGCTTGTTGGGAGACAACCCAATATTCACCCTTACTGTTTTTGTGTGTTCACATGATTAAGATACTGTAGTAGTCATGTTTTATAGCTTTTGTTTCAATAAAGTGCCAAGTAGAACCTTTGGGAAGACTTGGGTGAAGTCTTTGCGATCTTGCTGTAAAAAATAGAAACTTTTGCACTCATGAGATTAGCTGCCATTTTTTACTGGAGAGTGCTTTTAGGTTGATTCCTTTTGCAGATGATTAATAGACAAATTCCTCACGTCCACCAATTTATTTCAGAATTTTTAGAGTTACAGAAGTATTCGAGAGTTAGAAATTACTACAGACTTTTCTGTTTTTGACAGATTCTGTTTTCTATGTGTTGTTTGCTTATTTTGATGAATCTATGAGTAGTTTCGGAGGGTATGAACCATAGATAAGTTGGAATACAGTAGCTATTACACCAATATGAATTTAGAATGAGTTCACAACAGTACCTAAGTGGTGGTTTTATTTTCTTATACTAACGGAGCTTACGAGTTTTCTGTTGTGAAGTTTTCAATTTTTGGGTAAAGATTCGATGGAGTATGGAATAAGGAGTGGCAAGAGCCTAAGCTTGGGGATGCCCAAGGCACCCCAAGGTAATATTCAAGGATAACCGAGAGCCTAAGCTTGGGGATGCCCCGGGAAGGCATCCCCTCTTTCGTCTTCGTCTATCGGTAACTTTACTTGATGTTATATTTTTATTCACCACATGATATGTGTTTTGCTTGGAGCGTCAATTTATTTGGTTTTGTTTTGCTTGCTGTTTGAATAATATCCCAAGATATGAAATTCTTAAATGTTAGAGAGTCTTCACATAGTTACATAATTGATGGGGAACATAGTATTTTAAAATTTTCCTACGATCACGCAAGATCTATCTACCAGATGCATAGCAACGAGAGGGAGAGTGCGTCTACGTACCCTCGTAGACCGGGAGCGGAAGCGTCAAGTGACGTAGTTGATGTAGTCGAACTTCTTCGCGATCCAACCGATCAAGCACCGAACGTACGGCACCTCCGCGTTTAGCACACGTTCAGCTTGATGACGTCCCACGAGCTCTTGATCCAGTTGAGCTTCACGGGAGAGTTTTGTCAGCACGATGGCGTGGTGGTGGATATGATGAAGTTACCGGCGCAGGGCTTCGCCTAAGCAATGCGACAGTATGACCGAGGTGTGTTTCTGTGGAGGGGGGCACCGCACACGGCTAAAACAATTCAACTTGTGTGTCTTTGGGTGCCCCCTGCCCCCGTTTATAAAGGAGCAAGGGGGGAGGCCGGCCGACCCCTATTGGCGCGCCTAGGAGGAGCAATCCTACTAGGAATAGGATTGCAATCCTATTCCTAGTAGGAACTACCAAAAGGGAGAAGGGGGAAAGGAAGGAGAGGGAGAAGGAGAAGGAAAGGGGCGCCGCCCCCCCCTCCTTCCTTGTCCAATTCAGACCAAGGGGTGGGGGCGCGCGGCCCAGCCCTGGCCCTCCTTCCCTCTTTCTCCTACGGCCCATTAAGGCCCATAGTTTCCCCAGGGGTTCCGGTAACCCCCCTGGTACTCTGGTTAATTCCGAAACTTTACGGAATACTTCCTATGTCCGAATATAGTCGTCCAATATATCAATCTTTACGTATTGGACATTCCGAGACTCCTCGTCATGTCCGTGATCTCATCCGGGACTCCGAACTACCTTCGGTACATCAAAACTCATAAACTCATAATACCGATCGTCATCAAACGTTAAGCGTGCGGACCCTACGGGTTCGAGAACTATGTAGACATGACCGAGACTCATCTCCGGTCAATAACCAATAGCGGAACCTGGATGCTCATATTGGCTCCTACATATTCAACGAAGATCTTTATCGGTCAAACCGCATAACAACATACGTTGTTCCTTTTGTCATCGGTATGTTACTTGTCCGAGATTCAATCGTCAGTATCTCTATACCTTGTTCAATCTCGTTACCAGCAAGTCTCTTTACTCGTTCCGTAATACATCATCTCGTGACTAACTCATTAGTCATTTGCTTGCAAGGCTTATCAGAGATACCTCTCCGACACTCGGAGTGACAAATCCTAGTCTTGATCTATGCCAACAACACGAACACTTTCGGAGACACCTGTTGAGTATCTCTATGATCACCCAGTTATGTTGTGACGTTTGATAGCACACAAGGTGTTCCTACGGTATTCGGGAGTTGCATAATCTCATAGTCATAGGAACATGTATAAGTCATGAAGAAAGCAATAGCAAATAAACTAAACGATCATTGTGCTAAGCTAACGGATGGGTCTAGGCTATCACATCATTCTCCTAATGATGTGATCTCGTTGATCAAATGACAACTCATGTCTATGGCTAGGAAACATAGCCATCTTTGATCAATGAGCTAGTCTAGTAGAGGCATACTAGGGACACACTGTTTTGTCTATGTATTCACACCTTGTCGGTGTACTAAAGTAGGTGTACCTTAGTATCCCGAACTTGTGCACGGGCAGTTGCAGCGTCCCGCGGCAAGGCTAGCCAGGCGACCGCCAAGACCCCTCATGGTTCCTTTGGAGCCATTCAAGAACAAAGTATACAAGTCAAAAAGGCAAGACCCCAGCAAGAGGAGCTTGCCGGGAAGGCCACTCAAGGCACAAAAACCACTCAAGACACAAGACCCCGGCAAGAGGAGCTTGCCGGGAAGGCCATCCAAGGCATATCAAGAAGCTTGCCGTGACGCGCCACGCGTCCCGGCAAGGACCGGTGAGCGACAAGCTCCCAGAAGCGACAAAGATAGCCACCGCGGCAAGGCGCTTGCCGCGGCAAGCTTCCACTCAGTGCCCGCGCTCCAGCACATCCACCCACGTGTCGCCCTGGGGCCCTTCCAGGCACACGTGGCGGAAGGCTATGCAGCCAGGGGAACACGGTGGCAAGCGGCGATGACAAGGCTGCAGTCGTGGCGGACGGTGGCGCCCTGACGGTCACTTTTTGCACTGTTTGGGGCGACGGCGACGGGCATTCAATGCCCTTGTCCCCTGCCGTCAGAGTTAGGTATAGAGCACTATACAAACACTGTTCCAACTACCACTCTTTTTACATTTTTACCCTCATCTGTGTTGCCACCTGTCGGTGACCCCTTTGACCTATAAAAGGAGGCCCATGCGCAACGTAGAGGGGGTTCCGAACATCGATCACTCTCCACGCTCGGTCTTGTTAGCGGTTAGAGTGTACTGTTGCTCTCCTCGCTCCCGAGCCAAGAACTCAATAACAAACCAAAGCAGGAGTAGGGTTTTACGCATACGTGCGGCCCGAACCTGGGTAAACTGCTCGTGTGCTCGCCTCGATCTGCTCTTTGTGCAACCTCCGCCCCTTGCCGTACCGAAAAGGGGCTCCGGTCCCATAGGTGTTCGTGGGCGATCATTTTCCCCGACATCTTTGGCGCGCCAGGTAGGGGGTGCGTCGAGGTTGTGTGAACCCGATCCGGCATCACACGAGCTAGAGCTTCACCAACTTCATCGACTTCATCAACATGCCGCCGAAGAAGAAGGCTTCGGAGGCAGCAGGCCCGTCCGCATCGATCCCGCCACCACCGGAGCCAACGGCTGGTGGGGTAGACGCCGGCGGAAGGACGGACGTCGGCGAGGAAACTCACGGCGCCGCCAAGTCCAAGGACAAGACGGACGACCGAGCACACTCCAAGGCCTCGGCGTCCGTACACGCACCGCGCCCATCTCAGGAGGCACGGGACCGGCAGCGTCGTGGTACTCAAGGTACCATACGCTTGCTGGGCCAAGGTCAAGCTGGCGGATCTAGGGACGCTCAAGGCCAGCATGCACATCAACACGCCGGCACGAGCAAGGCGCGGTCGTCGGGACGGGAAACTGCTCCTTCTAACGTAGTTAGAAGTCCGAGCATATCCCGCTCCTCGCACCGCTCGCCACCGCTACCCGCCACTCCAGCAGAAGCTCTAGCTCGAGCTCAACTGCTCCTCGACTTCCCTCCAACGGCAGACAAGGCCGACGACTGGAGGGCCACCATCCAGAGTCTCATCGCCTTCGCCAACGGCGACACCCCGCAGCAGCCGAGCACATCGCGGCCGCGGCAAGTCAGCCAGGCGCGGGACGATGGCGAAAAAACCGCTGGGGGTGCAACTACCGTGCACTCCCCACCACGGAGGCCAAGATCGCCGGCTCGCCGGATCAACATCGACGATGACTCCACGGCGTCATCGGATCCGCGAGCTCGCCGCGATCAGCGCCAAGTCCTTGACGACCGACAACAAGAGGACGCTCGAACCCGCATCAAGCGCCGAAGAGAAGCGCGGCGACAGTCCGACCAGCGCGCTGGGCCCGCTGTTGACATGAAAGCGCCAGGGGGACCAGGCGACCTGCCGTACGCGGTAGGTTGCCCTGCTTTCACTCGTGAGCTGCGGCAAGTCTAGTGGCCCAGCATGAAGAATTTCAAGCCCGACGTACCGGAGAAGTACGACGGCAAGACACACCCGTCCGAGTTCCTCAACATCTACACCATCGCGGTGCAGGCTGCCGGGGGACGAGACGAGAAGATACTCGCCAATTACTTCCCGCTGGTGCTCAAGCCAAACGTCAGATCTTGGCTCATGCACTTGCGGGAGAACTCCATTTCTTCTTGGGCCGACCTGTGCCATCAGTTTGTCGGCGCCTTTACAGGCGGCCACAAGCCTCACGGCCAGGAGAGTGACCTTCACATACTCGCCCAGAAGGAAGGAGAACCCCTGCGCAAGTATATCCAAAGATTCAGCCGTGTGCAACACAACATCCTAGACGTCCACCCTGCCGCGGTTATCAGCGCGTTCCACCAGAACGTGCGTAACCGTAGGATGTGGGAGGAGATGGCGATGTGCAAGATCCGAGACGTCAGTGAGCTTTATGCCCTGGCCGACAAGTGCGCACGCGCCGAGGAGGGGAGGAAGCTCCCCGGAGAGGATACATGAGCAGGGGGGTCAGACAGTGAGGATGCCGCCCCGGCAAAGAAAAGCCGCCGGCGAAACAACAGGAAGAAGAAGAACAAGGAAGTGCTAGTCGTTGAGCAGTCCGGCAAGGAGGCTGGCGCCAAGAAAGCCCAAGTTGGTAGCTCCGGCAAGGAGACTGCTGCGTGCACCAACTGCCAGGCTTTGGCAGCCGCCGACAAGCAGGACGGCACCGACAAGCAGTACTGCAAGATCCACCGCACCAAGGGCCACGACCTCCAGAACTGCAAGAGGGTCGAACAGCTCGTCGAACAGCAGAAGGCTGAGTACGAGCGACGCGACAAGGAGAAGGCCCAGGGAGGTGATGGTGGATCCGGCAAGAAGTGGCCATTCAATGGCCGGGGAGGACGTCGCGGCAAGGCCAAACAACGGCAAGGAGACAGACCTCCCCGCGGCCGCGACAAGGACGAAGACGAAGACGACGATGAAGATATGGATGATGGAGAGAACAGCGAGCAGGAGTTCCAGAAGGCCACAGAGGTTCTGTGCGTTGATGGTGGTGCTTCTCTGCATACTTCCCACCGCCAACTCAAACAATGGGTGCGGAAAGTTAATGCAGCAGAACCGCCCGTCGAGTCGCGCAAACTTCTGAAGTGGTCCAGCACGCCTATCATCTTCGATATTGAGGACCACCCTGATCGCACAATTGCGGTCGGGTGCTTGCCGATGTTGGTTTCACCAACCATCCGCAACCTCAAGGTCACCAAGATGTTAGTTGACGGCGGGGCCGGCTTGAACTTGATCTCCTCCGCTGTGGTCCGGAAACTCCAAATCCCCGACAGCGAGCTCGAAGAGACCGGCACATTCCAAGGAATCAACCCGGGAAGGAGCAAGCCGAAGGGGAAGATCACGCTGCCAGTGACATTTGGCGGAGAGCTGAACTTCAGGACTGAGAGAATCACCTTTGATGTTGCCGATTTTCCATTACCTTACAATGGAATACTTGGCCGTCCAGCACTCGCCAAGTTCATGGCAGCCTCTCACTTCGCCTACAACGTACTCAAGATGCCCGGCCCGATAAGCGTCATCTCTGTCCCCGACGACAAGAAGGATGCCCTTATCTGCGCCGACAAGATCTACCGGGAAGCAACAGCCGCAGCGGATAGCAAGACACTTGCCGCTGAAGCTCCCGAGGGGAAGAACAAGACCAAGTCCGGCAAGAGCTCTGGGGCCCACTCCGGCAAACGCACCTCTTCGGAGTGCTGCGCCGCCGTCGAGGACGCACCATCGAGCTCCACCGGCAAGTGTAAGAAGACGATGGCAGCTCCGCCAACAACCAAGAAGGTGTCCGCCATGGAGGATGGCACTGGTGGTACCTTCACCATCAGTGCTACGCTTGACCCCAAATAGGAAAGCGCGCTCGTTGCTTTCTTGCAGGCGAATGTCGACGTGTTTGCATGGCAACCGTCCGACATCCCCAGTGTTCCCAGGAAAGTGATTGAGCACAAGCTTGCCGTTTGTCCTCATGCGCGGCCCGTCAAGCAAAAAGTGAGAAAACAAGCTGTGGAGCGCCAAGAGTTTATCGCAGAAGAGATCAAGAAGCTGGAAGCAGCAGGCCTAGTCAGAGGTGTGCTCCATCCCACGTGGTTGGCCAATCCTGTTGTCGTGCGTAAAGCAAATGGGAAGTGGAGGCTTTGTATTGACTTCACCGATGTGAATAAGGCTTGTCCCAAAGATCCATTTCCCTTGCCGCGCATTGACCAGATTGTTGACTCCACGGCTGGATGTGAGTTGCTTTCGTTTCTTGATGCATACTCAGGATACCACCAGATCTTCATGGCTGAAGAAGATGAGGAGAAGACCGCATTCATTACTCCATGTGGCACTTATTGCTTCATACGCATGCCCTCTGGATTAAAGAATGCTGGCTCAACGTTCGCGAGAGTAGTCCACACTGCTTTTGAGCCACAGATACACAGAAATGTAGAAGCTTACATGGATGACATAGTGGTCAAGAGCAAGGACAGGGCTACTCTGATCCAAGATTTAGATGAAACTTTTGCGAATCTGCGCAAGATCCAACTCAAGCTCAACCCCGAGAAGTGCGTGTTTGGAGTCCCCTCCGGCAAGCTTCTCGGGTTCTTCGTGTCTCAGAGGGGGATTGAAGCCAATCCCGACAAGATCAAGGCCATCGAGCAAATCGAAGCACCGAAGCGCGTCAAGGATGTGCGAAGACTCGCCAGCTGCGTGGCTGCTCTCAGCAGGTTTATCTCTAACTCTACTGAACGCCCCCTGCCGTTTTTCAAAATTTTGAAAAAGGCAGGTCCAATGAAATGGACTCCGGAAGCGGAGGCAGCGCTGCAAGTCTTGAAGAGGTACCTGTCCTCCACTCCAATACTTGTCGCACCTAAGCCACAAGAGAACTTGCTGCTGTACCTAGCGGCAACCAATCAAGTGGTTAGTGCTGCGTTAGTAGCGAAGAGGGAGGCAGATGACGAGCCAGCGGCCGCGGCAAGCACATCCAGCGACAAGCAGGGGGCTTCTCCGACAAGCTCTGGTCCCGACAAGGATGGAACTGCGCAGATGCAAGAGGAGGTACGGAAGAAGATGGTGCAGCGCCCAGTCTACTTTGTCAGCTCCCTTCTCCAGGGGGCTAGGTCAAGGTACTCTGGCGTACAGAATTTGCTTTTCGGCCTTCTCATGGCCTCGAGAAAGCTGCGCCATTACTTCCAAGCACATGAGATAACAGTGGTCACTCGCTTTCTGATAAAGAGGATACTGCAGAACCCAGAAGCGACAGGCAGGATTGTTGAGTGGGCACTGGAACTGTCGAGCTTTGGTCTGAAGTTTGAAAGCACTTCAACTATCCAGAGCAGAGCATTGGCAGAGTTTATAACAGAGTGGACGCCAACTCCAGACAAGGAGATTCCAGAGACGAGCATCCCCGTCAAAGAAGCAAGCAAAGAATGGATAATGTACTTTGATGGTGCCTTCTCGCTGCAAGGCGCCGGTGCTGGCGTGCTGCTTGTCGCGCCAACCGGAGAGCACCTCAAGTACGTGGTCCAGATGCACTTTCCCAAGGAGCAAGCGACAAACAATACTGCAGAGTATGAGGGTTTGCTTGCCGGTCTCAAGATCGCGGCAGACCTTGGGATCAAGAAGCTTATTGTAAGGGGTGACTCGCAGCTTGTCGTCCGCCAAGTAAACAAGAACTACCAAAGTCCGTTGATGGAAGCTTACGTCGATGAAGTGAGGAAGCTTGAAGAACACTTTGACGGCCTACAGATGGAGCATGTTCCAAGAGCTTAGAACGACATCGCGGATGGCCTGTCAAAGTGTGCTGCATTAAAGTTGCTTGTGGAACCAGGGATCTTCGTGCTCAATCTAACTCAACCATCCGTAACACCATCAACTGGACGGAGAAGGTTCCCAAGATCAACGCCAAGAATGCTGAGGAGCAATCCGCTCCGGCAAGTCCCAGGACTTGTTCCGTTGAAGCGGAAGCTCCCGACAAGTTTTGCTCCGGCAAGCTTGCCGGGGATCGTCACGCTCCGGCTGAGACACAAGTTCTCGTCGTAGAAGCGGACGTTCCCGCAGCAGCAGATGTGCCTTTAGTCCTTGCTGTCGAGCCACAAGCTCCAGCATGGGCACATCAGATTGTCCGTTTCCTCCAGACAGGAGAACTTCCCGAAGAGTAAGAAGAAGCTAAAAGAGTAGCTTGGCAGTCAAGTATGTACCAGTTTGTCGGCAACGAACTGTACAGAAGAAGACTCAACAGTGTGAAATTGAAGTGTATTCCTCGGAAAGATGGACAGAAGCTGTTGGCAGAGATACATGGAGGCATATGTGGCCACCACATTGGCGCAAGAGCACTTGCCGGCAAGGCTTTCCGGCAAGGTTTATTTTGGCCAGAAGCCCTCCAGGATGCAACTGCACAAGTAACCAAGTGTGAAGCGTGCCAGTTCCATTCCAAATAGATACGCCAACCAGCTCAAGCTCTCCAGACGATCCCTTTGCCCTGGCCATTTTCGGTCTGGGGGCTCGACATCCTCGGCCCCTTTCCCCGCGCAGCCGGGGGCTTTGAGTACTTGTACGTTGCAATCGACAAGTTCACAAAGTGGCCGGAAGTGGAGCCAGTGAGAAAGGTGACCGCACAGTCAGCAGTCAAGTTCTTCAGGTCGATTGTTTGCCGTTTTGGGATCCCTAACAGGATCATCACCGACAACGGTACACAATTCACCAGCCGCACCTTCATGCAGTACGTCCAAGACCTTGACGCCAGGGTCTGCTTCGCTTCTGTTGCTCACCCGAGAAGCAACGGTCAAGCGGAGAGGGCCAATGCTGAAGTGCTGCGTGGACTCAAGACCATGACTTTCGACAGGCTGCACAAGTGCGGAAGAAACTGGATCGAGGAGCTGCCAGTGGTTCTTCGGTCAATCAGGACGACGCCAAATCGAGCCACTGGGCAGACACCCTTTGCTCTGGTCTATGGAGCAGAGGCAGTTCTCCCCACGGAACTCGTATACGGGTCACCTCGAGTGCTCGCTTATGATGAGCTCGAGCAAGAGCAGCTGCGACAAGACGACACGCTGCTCCTTGAGGAGGACCGTCTTCAGGCTGCTGTGCGAGCTGCTCGCTACCAGCAAGCTTTGCGCCGCTACCATAGCCGCAAAGTTAACGCCAGAAGTCCCGAGGAAGGCGACCTTGTTCTTCGGCGCGTTCAGTCAGCCAAGAATTCCAACAAGTTGACGCCGAAGTGGGAAGGCCCTTATCGGGTGAAACAAGTCACTAGGCCCGGCACTGTCCGCCTTGAGACCGAAGATGGCTTGCCGGTGAGCAACTCCTGGAACATCGAGCATCTTCGTAAATTTTACCCATAAGGCGCGGTTGCCGTGATCCGCTCCGGCAACCACCTTTTGTACAAGTCTTGCCGCTGATGCATGTAATCCTTTGTACAAAGCCGGGCGCATACCCCGTGCATCAGTAAAGTTTATGTGCCCCGCACATCTTGTCATTTCATGCTTTTTATATTTTTGCGTGAGTTATCTGACACCTTGTGCAGCACCTACCACCGGTAAGCAATAACGAGCCACAAGGGCCCATATCTCTGTTTTCTCCTCTATCTTTTTCCCTAAGCAGAAGAAGATTCCCTCGCGCACAAGTTTGCCGGGGGGGGGGGGGAAGAAGATAGTGGTATGGACCAAGCGCCGTTCAAGAAAGTCTCGCCTTGCCGGGAAGCAAACAACACAAAAGCTAAGTTGCCAAAGTTTGAGCAATCAAAATTTTAAAATTTTAAGTTATCCTCCTTGAACGGCCGCGCTTTGTATGGAAAACCTGTGCGCGGAGGAACCAACTCGTAGCCAGTTGCGCCCTTATTTTGTTTCGAGTTTGCTCAACAGCTTAAGTGTGCTGCGACTAGTGTCGCGCCCTTAATTTGTTTCCGAGCCCGCTCAACAGCTTAAGTGTGCTGCAACTGGTTGCGACAAGATTTCTTGCCGCCGACGGCACCGCCAGCAGGTTGCTGAAGTTCTGCACTCAGCGCTCGCGGCAAGGGTGCCTACGCCGGCAAGTTCCCTAAAAGCATAGGGTAAAAACATACAAAGCAAGGAAGTCAAGTAAAGGAAATAACGTTGCATTAACCACCTAAGATAGAGTTATATTACAAAATGACTTGCCGCGATTCTAATAGACTATTGTTCATGACATGGTTGGTAGCGACAAGGAAAGAAGAAAGTAAAAAGCCTAGTCCACGCGGTCGCCTTCAACTCTCTTGATCCCGCCCACCTTGTCCACGATGGGTGCGACAAGGGCCTTGAGCGCCTCCTGGTCGGCGTCGGGCGGCAGAGTCCTGAGGACATTGGTGAGGTTGAGCCCTGGGTTGCGGAAAGCCACCTTCATCAGCACCTTTTGGAGGGCCCCCGCGCAGAGCCTGCGCGACTCGTCCGCCAGCTGCTTCGGGATCTTCTCCCGGAGTTGCTGGAGGGCCGTCGCCACGCCCTTGAAGAACAGAGTGAGCTTGGCACTGGGGTGGAGGTTCTCGTCGGTGGAGTACCCGAGATGCTCCGCCCCCAGCTGCGCCAACTCCGTGTCAATGTCCGCGGCGGCGTTGACAAGACCTTCCATCCATAGCTCGACGGTCCGCCTAAAGTTATTCTGGGAAATGGCGGCACTGTCCAGCAACACCTTCTCGGCCCTGAGCTCCTCCTTCAGGGCCGTCTCCCGCTCCCTGGCGCCGTCCAGCGTCGCGGTAAGAGTGGACAGCTTCAGCTCCAGATCGGCGATGGAGTCCTTGGCGACGGCGAGCTCCTTGCCCTTCTCGGAGAGGCGGACCTGCAGCTCGGAGCGGCTGTGTGCGTCCTTCTCCCTCTCGAGCTTCAGTGCGGCGACTTCCTCGACGCTCGTCTTCAAGTTGGCCTCCAGCTGCGCCACCCTCGTCTCCAACTCCCTCTTGGCGGTCTCGGTAGCTGCGGCGGCATCCTTTGCCTCCTGCAAAGCTCCGCCAAGCGATCGCTCGCGCGCGGCAAGCTCGTCCTCGTGGCTGTCGAGGTCGACCTTCCGCTGCGTCAGCTCACCTTCTCGCCTGGATAACTGCTCAGCGGCAAGCCGCTGCTGCTCCTCCACCTCGGCCTTCTCCAGGATGAAGGCCTGATGCGCCTCGGCAAGCTGCTCCCGCTCCTCCGCCAAGGATCGGAGAGCTGCTTGGTTGACGGACCGGAGCTCTTCTGCGCGCTTCTCCAAGTCAGCGCCCGCCTTGGCGGCCAGAGCCTCTGTGGACTCCAGCTTGGCCTGCCGGGCGCGGTACAAAGACAGAAGCTTGCGCAGCAGCCGCTCCTCCTCGGGCTCGCTACTGCTGCTCGGCGCGTCGACGAGCTTCAGTCCGGCGGAGGCAAGGACCTCCCCGTCGAAGACCTCTCCCTCGACTGGCGCCCTGGACATGGACGCCCACGGGAGCTGGATGAAGATGTCGTCGCCGGCCTTCAGATAGGCGCTTGGCTCGGGCTCGTCGGAGCTGGGGGCTGCGGCGGCGGCGGAGGGCTCGGCGGTCGGCGTAGCGCCTGGCGCTCCTGCGGCCTCAGTGCCGTCAGTGCGATCGCCAGCCTCGTCGCCAGCTGCCGTGGCGGTAGCCTTGGCGGCCTCTGCGCCAGCGGGATCGTCTGCGCCAACCGTTTCTTCAACAACGGCGGCGTCGTCGGCGACGACCTCCGTCTCCATGGGCTCGGCTGCAGACGGGTCTGACGGAAGAAAAGAAAAGGAAAGAAAAACAGTCAAGCAAATATCCAAAAAGAAGAATTGAAAGAAGAAAAGTCCAAGGGTTTACCTGCGTGGGCTTCCTCCTCAGTGGGGTTCCTTGCCGGGGAGCTCTCCCTCGGCGGCGTGGTGGTAGCTCCCGCCGGCGGATGGCCGCTAGCGCCATCCCTTGGCGGAGTGCTCGCCCTTGGCGGGGTGCTCGCCCTTGGCGGAGTGCTCACCCTTGCCGGAGAGCCTCCCCTTGGCGGAGTGGTCGAAGCATGCGGCACGTCGGGGGCGGTCTCTTGGCGCTCCTGGTCCCGCTGCTCTGCTCCTACGCAAGTCAACGAACAAGACGTTAGTGAAGAAGTAGCGCCCGCGCGCGCCTGACAAGCGGAAAGTGAACCACACTTACGCTGGGGGCTGCGCTGGGGGCTGCTCTGAAGACCAGTCGCCGGGTCCGGCAAGCTTGTCTCGGGCGCACCCCCTGCCGTTGCGGCGGACTCGTCCTCGATGACGATCACCGGGACCTTGGCCCTCTTCGCCGCCCTCTGGGCCAGAGTTCTGAAAAGGACAGGTTCAGAGTTAGGCGAAAGAGATACAAGACAAGAAACAACAGAAAATCAAAGAAGTACAAAAATTGCGAAGACTTACTCTTCTTCCTGCTCGTCGAAGCTGAGCGCGGAGAAATCAAAATCCGACTCGCGCGTCTCGGCGCGAGGAGGCGGAGGAGTGGGCTCCCTTGGCCGCTTGGCGGGAGCAGGGACGGTGGTCTGAGAAGACCCCGCTCCGGTTGCCGCTGGAGCGCGAGGGGAGGCACCAGTCCGGGAAGATCCCGCTCCAGTTGCCGTTGAAGCACGAGGCGCTCCCTTGGCGGCCTTGCTTGTCGCGGTGGCGCATGTCGCGCGGCGCTGCGGCTGCTGGCCCACCTGCCGCCCCATCACGTCTGCGGCCTTGCGGAGGCACCTTCTTATTGGAGCTGGAGGCTCTGCCGGTGGTGGCGAGCTGCCTGATGACGAGGAAGAAGAGGAGTCGAGGTCCAGCGAGTCGCTCGAGTCCTCGGCGGGCTCGCTTGACCCGACACCCTGCTCGGCGGGCCCGCTCGACTCGACACCCTGCTCGGTGGGCTCGCTTGTCCCGGCGATCTGCCCGGCCAGCTTCCCCGCTTTGCGGAGCTCTTCCTCCTCGGCAAGGCTTGTCGCCTCCGCTGCCTCCGCCTCCTCCACTGTGTACCCGAACTCACCCGCGGCCGCGGCTACCGCTGCCTCTTTCAGCCTGGTGGCAATATATGCCATCTCCTGGTCAGTAGTCTCGCGTGTGAGGCCTTTCTTCTCGTCGGATTTGACTGGCTGTTCCACCAAGTTGTCGAAGAATGTCTGCACAGCTTCGTCGGAAGGTTCTTGCCAAGTGGGATCGATCCCGTGGGAATCGCACAGCGGCATCACTGCACGGATGACGCTGAGCGCAGAGCTATTGCACAGCGGGACGACACCTTGCGGCAACGTGAACCATTCGGGGTGGGTAGAGTCGTACTTGAACAACGCCTGGAGCATCGCGTTGAGCTCCAGGACAGTAAAATTCCAATTGAGGCCCGGGCGCAGCCTCATGATATCTGCCGCGTTCTCGAAATCCCAAGCAGCCCTCTTCCTCTCCTGCAAGGGGGCGATGCGGCGGCGGAGAAAGTCTGCTCCAACTGCGCCTACAGTGAGCCCGGCGTGCCTGAGGCGAAGGATCCGAGTAGTAGCAATCTTCAATCTGCTATCCTCCGGGGCCAAATCGCTCCAGTCGTTGCCGCGTACTACTGGGGCTTGGCGCCGGGCGGTGAATGGCTGCGGGTCATCCTCTACGATCCAACACCAGTTGGCTCTCCACTCATCCCACTTGCCGCGGAGCTCTCCCTCCAGATAGGCTTCCTTCTTGTGCGTCCTCGAGATCCAGGAGACGCCGCCGGACAAAGGCGACCCTGCCTCGACTCGAGGCGTGAAGTAATGGCGGAAAAGAGCTACATTGGGGTAGACTCCGACAAAGTTTTCGCACAGATGTGCGAAAACGGCCATGGTCAAGACGGCATTGGGGGTGAAGTCAAGGAGATGGAGCCCGTAGGTGTTCATGACGTCGCAGAAGAACTCAGAATAGGGCGGGCAGAGCCCGCAGTAGAAGAACAGGGCAAAGAAGGCATAGCCGGTCGGGAACATCTCGCAGGCTACGGCGGGGAGTACCTTGGTGCGCGGATGCGCCTTCGTCTCCCTCGACCATAAAAGGTAGAAGGTATCCCTCTACTCCTCCGCATCAAGCTTTGGCGGGAAGACCACCATCTTATTCCGCATTGCTGCTAGCCGCAGCGCCTCGGCGGACTTCGCGGACTTCCCCTTCTCGCCCTTCGGAGCCATGGCGGGGACGGTGGGGGAGGTCGACGGCGCTGGTGATGCTGGTGGCGGTGGAGGGGGCGGAGCGCTGCTCTCTTTCAACCTTCGGGGAGGAGAGGAGCGGCGGGGGTTTCTGAGGAACGAAGAAGCAACGGGCGAATGGAAGGAACTGCCCTTGTTTCCCCTGCTTTTCAGGGGGAGAGGGGGCAGACATTCCGCATTTCCCATTAAAGAAACAGGCCACGATCTCTCCCACGACGCCACGATTGACGCGTGCCGTTAGGGGAGGGCGCGGTGGATACGGAGTGGGATACGGCGTGCCGCAGGCCGCGCGTGCCCGTGCACTGTTTTGGGCCTGGCTCAACAGCGCTCGGCAGCTTGTCTGGCCCAGGCCCGAGGGCTCCTGTCGGTGTACTAAAGTAGGGGTACCTTAGTATCCCGAACTTGTGCACGGGCAGTTGCAGCGTCCCGCGGCAAGGCTAGCCAGGCGACTGCCAAGACCCCTCATGGTTCCTTTGGAGCCATTCAAGAACAAAGTATACAAGTCAAAAAGGCAAGACCCCGGCAAGAGGAGCTTGCCGGGAAGGCCACTCAAGGCACAAAAACCACTCAAGACACAAGACCCCGGCAAGAGGAGCTTGCCGGGAAGGCCATCCAAGGCATATCAAGAAGCTTGCCGCGACGCGCCACGCGTCCCGGCAAGGACCGGTGAGCGACAAGCTCCCAGAAGCGACAAAGATAGCCACCGCGGCAAGGCGCTTGCCGCGGCAAGCTTCCACTCAGTGCCCGCGCTCCAGCACATCCACCCACGTGTCGCCCTGGGGCCCTTCTAGGCACACGTGGCGGAAGGCTGTGCAGCCAGGGGAACACGGTGGCAAGCGGCGATGACAAGGCTGCCATCGTGGCGGACGGTGGCGCCCTATGGTCACTTTTTGCACTGTTTGGGGCGACGGCGACGGGCATTCAATGCCCTTGTCCCCTGCCGTCAGAGTTAGGTGTAGAGCACTATACAAACACTGTTCCAACTACCACTCTTTTTACATTTTTACCCTCATCTGTGTTGCCACCTGTCGGTGACCCCTTTGACCTATAAAAGGAGGCCCATGCGCAACATAGAGGGGGTTCCGAACATCGATCACTCTCCACGCTCGGTCTTGTTAGCGGTTAGAGTGTACTGTTGCTCTCCTCGCTCCCGAGCCAAGAACTCAATAACAAACCAAAGCAGGAGTAGGGTTTTACGCATACGTGCGGCCCGAACCTGGGTAAACTGCTCGTGTGCTCGCCTCGATCTGCTCTTTGTGCAACCTCCGCCCCCTGCCGTACCGAAAAGGGGCTCCGGTCCCATAGGTGTTCGTGGGCGATCAGTTTCCCCGACACACCTGTGCTAAGTTTTCGGTTAATACAATTCTAGCATGAATAAAAGACATTTATCATGATATAAGGAAATACAAATAACATCTTTATTATTGCCTCTAGGGCATATTTCCTTCGGTCTCCCACTTGAACTAGAGTCAATAATCTAGATTACAAAGTAATGATCCTCACACCCATGGAGTCCTGGTGCTGATCATGTTTTGCCCGTGGAAGAGGCTTAGTCAACGGGTCTGCAACATTCAGATCCGTATGTATCTTGCAAATCTCTATATCTCCCTCCTTGACTAGATCGCGGATGGAATTGAAGCGTCTTTTGATGTGCTTTGTTCTCTTGTGAAACCTGGATTCCTTCGCCAAGGCTATTGCTCCAGTATTGTCACAAAAGATTTTCATTGGACCCGATGCACTAGGTATTACACCTAGATCGGATATGAACTCCTTCATCCAGACTCCTTCATTTGTTGCTTCTGAAGCAGCTATGTATTCCGCTTCACACGTAGATCCCGCCATGACGCTCTGGTTGGAACTGCACCAACTGACAGCTCCACCGTTCAATAAAAATACATATTCGGTTTGTGACTTAGAGTCATCCGGATCAGTATCAATGCTAGAATCGACGTAACCGTTTACGACAAGCTCTTTGTCACCTCCATACACGAGAAACATATCCTTTGTCCTTTTCAGGTATTTCAGGATGTTCTTGACCGTTGTCCTGTGATCCACTCCTGGGTTACTTTGGTACCTCCTCGCTAGACTTATAGCAAGGCACACATCAGGTCTGGTACACAGCATTGCATACATGATAGATCCTATGGCTGAGGCATAGGGAATGACTTTCATTTTCTCTCTATCTTCTGCAGTGGTCGGGCATTGAGTCTTACTCAACTTCATACCTTATAATACAGGCAAGAACCCTTTCTTCGACTAATCCATTTTGAACTTTTTCAAAACTTTATCAAGGTATGTGCTTTGTGAAAGTACAATTAAGCGTTTTGATCTATCTCTATAGATCTTGATGCCTAATATATAAGCAGCTTCACCGAGGTCTTTCATTGAAAAACTCTTATTCAAGTATCCTTTTATGCTATCCAGAAATTCTATATCATTTCCAATCAACAATATGTCATCCACATATAATATCAGAAATGCTACAGAGCTCCCACTCACTTTCTTGTAAATACAGGCTTCTCCAAAAGTCGGTATAAAACCATATGCTTTGATCACCTCATCAAAGCGTATATTCCAACTCCGAGATGCTTGCACCAGTCCATAGATGGATCGCTGGAGCTTGCACACTTTGTTAGCACCTTTTGGATCGACAAAACCTTCTGGTTGCATCATATACAATTCTTCTTTGAGATATCCATTCAGGAATGCAGTTTTGACATCCATTTGCCAGATTTCATAATCATAAAATGCGGCAATTGCTAACATGATTCGGATAGACTTAAGCATCGCTACAGGTGAGAAAGTCTCATCGTAGTCAATTCCTTGAACTTGTCGAAACCCTTTCGCAACAAGTCGAGCTTTGTAAACAGTAACATTACCGTCTGTGTCAGTCTTCCTCTTGAAGATCCATTTATTTTCGATGGCTTGCCGATCATCGAGCAAGTCAACCAAAGTCCACACTTTGTTCTCATACATGGATACCATCTCAGATTTCATGGCCTCAAGCCATTTTGCGGAATCTGGGCTCATCATTGCTTCCTCATAGTTCGTAGGTTCATCATGGTCTAGTAACATGAATTCTAGAACTGGGTTGCCATACCACTCTGGTGCGGAACATACTCTGGTTGATCTATGACGTTCAGCAGAAACTTGATCTGAAGTTTCATGATCATCATCATTAGCTTCCTCACTAATTGGTGTAGGAATCACTGGAACTAGTTTCTGTGATGTTCCACTTTCCAATTCGGGTGAAGGTACAATTACCTCATCAAGTTCTACTTTCCTCCCACTCACTTCTTTCGAGAGAAACTCCTTCTCTAGAAAGGATCCATTCTTAGAAACGAATATCTTGCCTTCGGATCTGTGATAGAAGGTGTACCCAACAGTTTCTTTTGGGTATCCTATGAAGACACATTTCTCCGACTTGGGTTCGAGCTTATCAGGTTGAAGTTTTTTCACATAAGCATCGCAGCCCCAAACTTTAAGAAACGACAACTTTGGTTTCTTGCCAAACCATAGTTCATAAGGTGTCGTCTCAACGGATTTAGATGGTGCCCTATTTAACGTGAATGCAGCTGTCTCTAAAGCATATCCCCAAAATGATAGTGGTAAATCAGTAAGAGACATCATAGATCGCACCATATCCAATAAAGTACGGTTATGACGTTCAGACACACCATTACGCTATGGTGTTCCGGGTGGAGTGAGTTGTGAAACTATTCCACATTGTTTCAAATGAAGACCAAACTCGCAACTCAAATATTCTCCTCCACGATCAGATCGCAGAAACTTTATTTTCTTGTTATGATGATTCTCTTCTTCACTCTGAAATTCTTTGAACTTTTCAAATGTTTCAGACTCGTGCTTCATTAAGTAGATATACCCATATCTGCTCAAATCATCAGTGAAGGTCAGAAAATAACGATACCCGCCGCGAGCTTCAACACTCATTGGCCCACATACATCATATGTATGATTTCCAACAAATCTGTTGCTCGCTCCACAGTTCCGGAGAACGGAGTTTTAGTCATCTTGCCCATGAGGCATGGTTCGCAAGCACCAAGTGATTCATAATCAAGTGATTCCAGAAGTCCATCACTATGGAGTTTCTTCATGCATTTTACACCAATATGACCTAAACGACAGTGCCACAAATAAGTTGCACTATCATTATTAACCTTGCATCTTTTGGCTTCAATATTATGAATATGTGTATCACTACAATCGAGATCCAACAAGAATAGACCACTCTTCAAGGGTGCATGACCATAAAAGATATTATTCATAAAAATAGAACAACCATTATTCTGTGATTTAAATGAATAATCGTCTCGCAACAAACAAGATCCAGATATAATGTTCATGCTTAACGTTGGCACCAAATAACAATTATTTAGGTCTAAAACTAATCCCGAAGGTAGATGTAGAGGTAGCGTGCCGACGGCGATCACGCCGACTTTGGAACCATTTCCCACGCGCATCGTCACCTCGTCCTTAGCCAATCTTTGTTTAATCCGTAGTCCCTGTTTCGAGTTACAAATATTAGCAACCGAACCGGTATCAAATACCCAGGTACTACTACGAGCATTAGTAAGGTACACATCAATAACATGTATATCATATATACCTTTGTTCACCTTGCCATCCTTCTTATCCGCCAAATACTTGGGGCAGTTCCGCTTCCAGTGTCCAGTCCCTTTGCAGTAGAAGCACTCAGTTTCAGGCTTGGCTCCAGACTTGGGTTTCTTCGTGGGAGTAGCAACTGTCTTGCTATTCTTCTTGAAGTTTCCCTTCTTTCCCTTGCCCTTTTTCTTGAAACTAGTGGTCTTGTTAACCATCAACACTTGATGCTCCTTTTTGATTTCTACCTCCGCAGCTTTGAGCATAGCGAAGAGCTCGGGAATTGTCTTCTGCATCCCTTGCATATTATAGTTCATCACGAAGCCTTTATAGCTTGGTGGCAGTGATTGAAGAACTCTATCAATAACACTATCCTCGTCAACTTTGCAACCAAGTTGAGTCATATGATTGTAGTACCCAGACATTCTGAGCAAGTGTTCAATGATAGGACTATTCTCCTCCATCTTGCAGCTATAGAACTTATTGGAAATCTCATATTTCTCAATCCGGGCATTTGCTTGAAATATTAACTTCAACTCCTGGAACATCTCATATGGTCCATGACGTTCAAAACATCGTTGAAGTCCCGGTTCTAAGCCGTAAAGCATGGCACACTGAACTATCGTGTAGTCATCAGACCGCGTTTGCCAGACGTTCAAAGCGTCTACATTAGCGGGAGGGGGCTTGTCACCTAGCGGTGCTTCAAGGACATAATTCTTCTGTGCAGCAATGAGGATAATCCTCAAGTTAAGGACCCAGTCCGTGTAATTGCTACCATCATCTTTCAACTTAGCTTTCTCTAGGAATGCATTAAAATTCAAAGGAACGGTAGCACGGGCCATTGATCTACAACAACATAGATATGCAAAAACTATCAGGACTAAGTTCATGATAAATTAAAGTTCAATTAATCATATTACTTAAAGAACTCCCACTTAGATAGACATCCCTGTGGTCATCTAAATGATCACGTGATCCAAATCAACTAAACCATGTCCGATCATCACGTGAGATGGAGTAGTTTCAATGGTGAACATCTTATGTTGATCATATCTACTATATGATTCACGCTCGACCTTTCGGTCTCCAGTGTTTCGAGGCCATATCTGCATATGCTAGGCTCGTCAAGTTAAACCCGAGTATTCTGCGTGTGCAAAACTGGCTTACACCCGTTGTATTTGAACGTAGAGCCTATCACACCGGATCATCACGTGGTGTCTCGGCACGACGAACTTTCGCAACGGTGCATACTCAGGGAGAACACTTATACCTTGAAATTTTGTAAGGGATCATCTTATAATGCTACCATCGTACTAAGCAAAATAAGAAGCATAAGATAAACATCACATGCAATCAAAATATGTGACATGATATGGCCATCATCATCTTGTGCTTTTGATCTCCATCTCCAAAGCACCTTCATGATCACCTTCGTCACCGGCGCGACACCTTGATCTCCATCGTAGTATCGTTGTCGTCTCGCCAACTATTGCTTCTACGACTATCGCTACCGCTTAGTGATAAAGTAAAGCAATTACATGGCGATTGCATTTCATACAATAAAGCGACAACCATATGGCTCCTGCCAGTTGCCGATAACTTTACAAAACATGATCATCTCATACAAAACCGTATATGTCATCATGTCTTGACCATATCACATCACAACATCCCCTGCAAAAACAAGTTAGACGTCCTCTACTTTGCTGTTGCAAGTTTTACGTGGCTGCTACGGGCTTAGCAAGAACCGTTCTTACCTACGCATACAAAAAACCACAACGATGTTTCGTCAAGGATGTGTTGTTTTAACCTTCACAAGGACCGGGCGTAGCCACACTTGATTCAGCTAAAGTGAGAGAGACAGACACCCGCCAGTCACCTTTAAGCAACGAGTGCTCATAACGGTGAAACCAGTCTCGCGTAAGCGTACGCGTAATGTGGTCCGGGCCGCTTCATCTCACAATACCGCTGAAGCAAAGTATGACATGCTGGTAAGCAGTATGACTAGTATCGCCCACAACTCATTGTGTTCTACTCGTGCATATCATCTACGCATAGACCTGGCTCATGATGCCACGGATGGGGAACGTAGTATTTTAAAATTATCCTACGATCACACAAGATCTATCTACCAGATGCATAGCAACTAGAGTGAGAGTGTGTCTACGTACCCTCGTAGACCGGGAGCGGAAGCGTCAAGTGACGCGGTTGATGTAGTCGAACTTCTTCGCGATCCAACCGATCAAGCACCGAACGTACGGCACCTCCGCGTTCAGCACACGTTCAGCTTGATGACGTCCCATGACCTCTTGATCCAGTTGAGCTTCACGGGAGAGTTTCGTTAGCACGACGGCGTGGTGACGGATATGATGAAGTTACCGGTGCAGGGCTTCGCCTAAGCAATGCGACAGTATGACCGAGGTGTGTTTCTCTGGAGGGGGCACCGCACACGGCTAAAACAATTCAACTTGTGTGTCTTTGGGTGCCCCCCTGCCCCCGTATATAAAGGAGCAAGGGGGGAGGCCGGCCGGCCCCTATTGGCGCGCCTAGGAGGAGCAATCCTACTAGGAATAGGATTGCAAATCCTATTCCTAGTAGGAACTACCAAAAGGGAGAAGGGGGAAAGGAAGGAGAGGGAGAAGGAGAAGGAAAGGGGCGCCGCCCCCCTCCTTCCTTGTCCAATTCGGACCAAGGGGTGGAGGGCGCGCGGCCCAGCCCTGGCCCTCCTTCCCTCTTTCTCCTACGGCCCATTAAGGCCCATAGCTTCCCCAGGGGTTCCGGTAACCCCCCCGGTACTCCGGTTAATTCCGAAACTTTACGAAACACTTCCGATGTCCGAATATAGTCGTCCAATATATCAATCTTTACGTCTCGGACATTCCGAGACTCCTCTTCATGTCCGTGATCTCATCTGGGACTCCGAACTACCTCGGTACATCAAAGCTCATAAACTCATAATACCGATCGTCATCAAACGTTAAGCGTGCGGACCCTACGGGTTCGAGAACTATGTAGACATGACCGAGACTCATCTCCGGTCAATAACCAACAGCGGAACCTGGATGCTCATATTGGCTCCTACATATTCTACGAAGATCTTTATCGGTCAAACCGCATAACAACATACGTTGTTCCTTTTGTCATCGGTATGTTACTTGTCTGAGATTCGATCGTCGGTATCTCTATACCTAGTTCAATCTCGTTACCGGCAAGTCTCTTTACTCGTTCCGTAATACATCATCTCGTGACTAACTCATTAGTCATTTGCTTGCAAGGCTTATTATGATGTGTATTACCGAGAGGGTCCAGAGATACCTCTCCGACACTCGGAGTGACAAATCCTAGTCTTGATCTATGCCAACACCACGAACACTTTCGGAGACACCTGTAGAGCATCTTTATGATCACCCAGTTATGTTGTGACGTTTGATAGCACACAAGGTGTTCCTACGGTATTCGGGAGTTGCATAATCTCATAGTCATAGGAACATGTATAAGTCATGAAGAAAGCAATAGCAGAAAAACTGAACGATCATTGTGCTAAGCTAACGGATGGGTCTAGTCCATCACATCATTCTCCTAATGATGTGATCCCGTTGATCAAATGACAACTCATGTCTATGGCTAGGAAACATAGCCATCTTTGATCAATGAGCTAGTCTAGTAGAGGCATACTAGGGACACACTGTTTTGTCTATGTATTCACGCATGTACTAAGTTTCCGGTTAATACAATTCTAGCATGAATAAAAGACATTTATCATGATATAAGGAAATACAAATAACATCTTTATTATTGCCTCTAGGGCATATTTCCTTCAATAATTATTCAACTACTCATTGATCTTCACTTATATCTTTCGGAGTAGTTTGTCGTTTGCTCTAGTGCTTCACTTATATCTTTTTAGAGCACGGCGATGGTTTTATTTTGAAGAAGTAAATGAAATCTCATGCTTCACTTATATTATTTTGAGAGTCTTTTAGAACATCATGGTAATTTGCTTAGGTTATGAATTTAGTCCTAATATGATGGGCATCCAAGAGGGATATAATAAAAACTTTTCATATAATGTGCATTGAATACTATGAGAAGTTCGATTCCTTATGATTGTTTTGAGATATGAAGATGGTGATATTAGAGTTATGCTAGTGGAGTAATTGTGAATTTGAGAAATACTTGTGTTGAGGTTTGTGATTTCCGTAGCATGCACTTATGGTGAACCGTTATGGGATGAAGTTGGAGCATGATTTATTTATTTATTGTCTTCCTTATGAGTGGAGGTCGGGATCGCGCGATGGTTAACTCCTACCAACCCTTCCCCTAGGAGCATGCGTGTAGTGCTTGGTTTTGATGACTTGTAGATTTTTGCAATAAGTACGTGAGTTCCTTATGACTAATGTTGAGTCCATGGATTATACGCACTCTCACCCTTCCACCATTGCTAGCCTCTCTAGTGCCGCGTAACTTTCGCCGGTACCATACACCCACCATATACCTTCCTCAAAACAGCCACCATACCTACCTATTAAGGCATTTCCATAGTCATTCCGAGATATATTGCCATGCAACTTTCCACCGTTGCGTTTATTATGACACGCTTCATCATTGTCATATTGCCTTGCATGATCATGTAGTTGACATCGTATTTGTGGCAAAGCCACCCTTCATAAATTTTTCATACATGTCACTCTTGATTCATTGCACATCCCGGTACACCGCCAGAGGCATTCACATAGAGTCATATTTTGTTCTAAGTATCGAGTTGTAATTCTTGAGTTGTAAGTAAATAAAAGTGTGATGATCTTCATTATTAGAGCATTGTCCCAATGAGGAAAGGATGATGGAGACTATGATTCCCCAACAAATCGGGATGAGACTCCAGACGAAAAAAAGGGGCCATAAAAAAGAGAAAAAGGCCCAAATAAAAAAAATAAAAAATGAGAGAAAAAGAGAGAAGGGGCAATGCTACTATCCTTTTACCACACTTGTGCTTCAAAGTAGCACCATGATCTTCATGATAGAGAGTCTCGTATGTTGTCACTTTCATATACTAGTGGGAATTTTCATTATAGAACTTGCTTGTATATTCCAATGATGGGCTTCCTCAAAATACCATTGGTCTTCGTGAGCAAGCGAGTTGGATGCACACCCACTTAGTTTATTTTGTTGAGCTTTCATACATTTATAGCTCTAGTGCATCCGTTGCATGGCAATCCCTACTCACTCACATTGATATCTATTGATGGGCATCTCCGTAGCCCGTTGATATGCCTAGTTGATGTGAGACTATCTTCTCCTTTTTGTCTTCTCCACAACCACCACCCTATTCCACCTATGGTGCTATGTCCATGGCTCACGCTCATGTATTGCGTGAAAGTTGAAAAAGTTTGAGAATACTAAAGTATGAAACAATTGATTGGCTGAAATCAGGGTTGTGCATTATTTAAATATTTTGTGTGATGAAGATAGAGCATAGCCAGACTATATGATTTTGTAGGGATAGCTTTCTTTGGCCATGTTATTTTGAGAAGACATAATTGCTTTGTTAGTATGCTTGAAGTATTATTATTTTTATGTCAATATTAAACTTTTGTCTTGAATCTTATGGATCTGAATATTCTTGCCACAATAGAAAAGATTATACTTATAAATATGTTAGGTAGCATTCCACATCAAAAATTCTATTTTTATCATTTACCTACTCGAGGACGAGCAGTAATTAAGCTTGGGGATGCTTGATATGTCTCCAACGTATTTATAATTTTTGATTTTTCCATGCTATTATATTATCTGTTTTGGATGTTTAATGGGCTTTAATATACACTTTTATATGATTTTTGGGACTAACCTATTAACCCAGAGCCCAGTGCCAGTTTATGTTTTTCCTTGTTTTTGAGTATCGCAGAAAAGGAATACCAAACGGAGTCCAATTGGCCTGAAATTTCACGAAGATTGTTTTTGGACCATAAGAAGCCCACGGAGTACCGGAGATGGATCAGAAGAGTCCCTATGGGGGGCGTGCCCTACCCCTTGGGTGCGCCCCCCTATCTCGTGGCCGCCATGAACCGATACTAAAGGTCGCGCGCTCCCATCACGCGGTGCACAAATTTAGTCCCACCTCGCCGAGCGAAGGGCAGCCGCACTGGTTTATAAACCTAGCCACGGGTGCTTCTTCGAGCTCCTCTCTAAAGCAGGCTTCTGGGCCTAACTTTGCCACGCTGCCCTGTGAGCCCGCTGGGCCTTATGGGCTTGCAAATTCATGCCCAAGGCCTTGCAGGCCCACTAGGTAGCGCGCTAATAAGGTTTTTTATATGGTATTTTCTTGTATTTATTTCTGAGTAGTTTTTTGCTTTATTTAGAGTTTCTTTCTGAATATTTTTGCTTTATTTAGAGTTTCAAAAAAGTCTGGAGTTGTTACAAGTTTTAAAAAATGAAGTGCCGGTGTAACAGATGAGTTTTTTCGTCCGAAACCTAGATACTTCGAAAGAGATTGTCCAGTTTGTACACGAAGTGCATCCAGTTTTTGCCATGACCCTCTCTACTTTTTTGCACATGCTATGTGGTGAAATGATGATACCATGCCAAGTTTCAACCTTTTCAGAGTTCATTTTGTAGTGCTTTTAAATTTCACGGTCATTTAGCTCTCAAAACAAATCAGTAAATGAATGAAAAATAGCAGATGATGTCAGAAAGGGTTGAAAGTTGATGACGTGGCTTTGAATCGTACATACTGAACGCAAAAAAGGTCTGGAGTTGTAAAAAGTTTTAAAAAATGAAGTGCCGGTGTAGCAGACAAGTTTTTTCGTCCAAAACCCTGATACTTCGAAAGAGATTGTCCAGTTTGTACACGAATTGCATCTAGTTTTTGCCGTGACCCTCTCTACTTTTTTGCTCATGCTATGTGGGTGAAATGATGATACCATGCCAAGTTTCAACCTTTTCAGAGTTCATTTTGTAGTGCTTTCACTACAAGAAATATGCCAACTTGTGACCTTGACTATCGGTCACTGAATGGTCATTATTTTCCATTTGTGACCTTTTTGTGACAAAAAACAGATGGTCAAAATCTGGCAATCGTAAACTGAAATTAACGACCTTCTTTGTGATATGTAAATGGTCGTTGGTTCCACGACCAAATTTTTGGTCACTAGCACCCTCCCCAGACCACGTAGGATCCAGCATGGCAAGCTGACGTGGATAAGAATCACCCCGGTCCAGTTCGTTGTTTTACATGGGCCAAGCCCAACAATTCAACCTTTTTATATATTTTTTCCTATTAATTTTGATCAGGCACATGGGCCAGGCCAAACAATTCTACCGCCATTGCCCTTTCTATAGTCCATTTCTTGTTTGGGCCTCAGCCTTTTTCAAGTCCATATTAGAGCAGATTTCTAGCTTGCGCCTTAGCCTTTTTATAGTTAATTTATGAGGAGGTCCAACTAGTCAGGTCATCCAATTAGGTCCCATTTGTCCATTTTCTTTTGTTCTTTCCCATTTTAAAGGACACACAATTCAAATGGGTCCCAATTAACGGGTGAGTTTTGTAGGCCCCACACATCAGTTCACTATTTGTGTAATAACAAATAATTTGAGTCAAAAAGAGTAAAAAACACATAATATTTTCATACAACAGCCAAACAAAGTACTTTACAATAATGCACAATACAAATCAGGTACTCAGCCATAAATTAGGTACTTTACAACGATGCTCCAGTGAGCTAGAACACATTGCTAGCTAGGTGCATGTTTTCTTTGGGATTCTTCTCCTGGAGTTCATGTACACCAACTTTTGACAAATAAAGGCCAATAGTTGCGGGTTATAAATCGGAAAAGTTAGGAACATAATCAAGTGAAGCCGTGCATATAACATTTTCCTAATAACAATGAAAAATAGCTGTAGAATTTGATATCTAATAAGAAACCATGCAGATAACATTCTCATAATAAGAAACCATGTAGATAACATAGTAAGGGCAACCGGTAAGTATCAACCCAGTGCAAGATAACAGAGCAACTATGTCAAAGTTATTCAAATTTGAGACCATGGTGTTTCAGCCTTTTGTAGAACACTATTCTATAATAATATATATTGAGCATGCTATAACAGAAACTTGAATTTATGGTTTCTATACTTCTACATTGTACATCCTCAGTAATATGGACCTTTTTGCTTCATACTATACATGGCAATAGGAACAAAATTCTTATAAATTCATTAAAGGCTTGCCAATAAAAATGACAAGTTACCTACACACCAGGGATGCATTAAAAAACAAGGCCATATGGCCGACCAATGCATCATAATTATCAGTTTTAAACACTACAAGACCAGAAAGTAGGTGCTGCTTCAAGTTTTAAAACTCAACCATTCATCATTAA
Organism: Secale cereale; assembly: GCA_902687465.1. Classification (NCBI taxonomy): domain Eukaryota; kingdom Viridiplantae; phylum Streptophyta; class Magnoliopsida; order Poales; family Poaceae; genus Secale; species Secale cereale. The sequence continues at coordinate 735,683,640 of LR738714.1, read as the reverse complement.
TAGTAGCAATTTAATCTTACTAAAGATAGGGGCATGTACAACGTGAGAGCACACTACAGCCAGAACTTACACGCAAAGATCCTAGAATTTTATGCACAACAGCAGTAGATTAGCTATATGAACACAATACCAGAATTTTATGCATCATGAATGAAGAAATCAAAATAGGATGCTTTGCTTTACTTGTGTGCGGAGGATAAGCAAAAGCAAGAGCACATGCTTTTCCTACTTGCTTTGCTTTCCTATTAGCATCTCCGGTCAATCAAACAAGATGCAGTAAGTGTTTACATTAACACCGATTCAAATATTTGAAGTACTGGACAATCATTTAATGCAGCCATTCATACACATACTACTACAAGGGAACTACAACTTCTTATTTTTAAGCATAATGTTTAAGTACGTAAACTTTCCTCGAGAGTCCCTACACACTACTACTCAACTACTCTACGTGCATAGTACTCTGTTAGTAAGCAGCAGAGGATATTTAAAAGGAAGGACCAAGTGTGTGTGTGTGTGTTTGCGTGTGTGTAGAAAACACACCCCAAAAAACTGAATATCACTAGTCACCCTGCACACAACAAGTTTCAGCTGTTCAAAACAGATCAACATGTTGAGCAATTAGGGAATTATGAGAAGGAAGTGGGAGGGTGGATCACGATGGTCTCACCTTGTTGCCATCGTCCTCATCCAACCCTGGCGACCAAGTACACATCCAAGCCAGTTCACGAATCCATGGGTGCTAGCTTGCCTACCAGCTCCTGCATTGTGCCCCTGGATTCCACAAAAAACCCTGACTTGTAAGCACAAGCTTTAGTTCAGTGCAGAAATAAACTGTAATGCCCAGGATGGGACTATACCTCCTACGTGTCGAGGCACGACTTAAAGGTATAAGCCCATTCTGGAATGATCTCAAGTTCGGTATCTTTGCACGACTCATGTAAAAATAGGGATGAAATTGCAAAAGGATAGTTGGCTTACACTCGCCACGTCACACATTACATTACATAAGCAAAACATCATCCAAAACATCACAACCCGACTACGGGCGAAGATCCAAAAGAAAGATACCAAAACATAAAGCCACAGGTCCGAATCGCTCCTAGTAGAAACCACTACTGATCGTCGAAAACGTCACAAGCATACGACCACACTCTTCATGGAACTCCCAGAAGTACTTGAACCAGCTCCTGCATCATTCTCGGCTGAACCTGCATCTGGTGTTGTAGTATCTGGGAGCCACGAGGACTCAGCAATCCCATAACCATGGGTATCAAGACTAGCAAAGCTTTATGGGTAGGAGGAGGTAAAGTGGTGAGGTTGCAGCAGCGGCTAAGCATAATATGGTGGCTAACTTATGAGTACAAGAATAAGATGAGCATCTAAGCAAACGGTCGCAAACTAGTAATGATCGCTAAAGATCCTGAACTACCTACGAGTCAAACATAACCCCATCGTGTTCTCTTCTCAAAGTGAAAAGAGACAGTCACGATTACTCACACAGTTGTGTGTTTTACTTCGGATCCTCTGTCAAGTTTTCTACAACCAGACATTAACAAATTCCAATATGCCACATAACCGCGGGCATGGCTTTCGGAAGATTATAACCCTGTAGGGGTGTCCCAACTTAGCCCATCACAAGCTCTCACGATCAGCTGAAGTGATAAATATAATATCATCACCCCTTATCTTATGGAATCCGATCAGGCTCGGCATCCCGGTGCACAAGACATTTCGACAATGGTAAAACAAGTCCAGCAAGACCTCCCGGCATGCCGACACCCTGATAGTAGCCGTGCGTATCTTGTCTCAGGCCATGTCCGGATGAGCTATGGTTACAGCGACCAGATACCCAAAGTTTCCAAGGGGCGGCGCCGCAAGCTACTCTATTTGGGACCAACACCATCAGCACTGGCCCCCCTGCTATGTAGAAGAATCCCCGGGGATGTGACCCCCTATGCAATTTTAATTAATTAATTAAGTTGTTATTATGAGGCAAATTAAAACCAATGTTGGGCCTTGCTGGAGGAGTTTTATTCAAAGACGAACTGTCAAGGGGTCCCCATATACCCATCGTGTAAGGAATGCAAAATCAAGGAACATAATGCCGGTTTATCGGCGCCTAAGGTGGCATGAGTGGAACAAAACACCGAGCAAAAGGCCAAGCCTTCCACCCATGCCCAGTATATAGGTGTGTTAATAACAATAATAGATATTGTGATATTCCAACAACAAGTTCCCTCCTGGAACAATCTTCATCTTCTCCTGCAACTAACAACGCTATAAGAGGGGCTGAGCAAGCGGGTAACATAGCCAAACAATGGTTTTGCTAGGAAGGTGTCAAAGGTTAGAGGTTTCATGTCAACAAGGAGAGGCTGACATAAAAGGTGGGTAGCGCGACATGTAACGATAGCATCGAGAGAACTAAGCATGACAATGGTAGTAAAGGTATCCAAGGGTATGATCATCTTGCCTGGGATTCCGCGAGGGAGAAGAACAAGTCCATGCAGCAGTCAAACAATCCTCACAACTCCGGAACGAACCCGGAGCTAACGAGAGAAGCAAACCGGAAAGAAACAAGTAACACGGTAAACACACCACACGAGACATGACAATACGCTCAACCAGGTATGATGCAAGACAGTTCTACATAGGATGCACTGCAAGTCTATACAGGAAGCAAAACATGGCAAGGTATGATGCATAATAAAACTACACTATTTAGGCATTTTAAATGAGGCCGGAAATAACAACAACAATTCCGGGAAAATCCCCATATGCATGTTTAGCAATTTTAAGCAACAACAATTCACACATTTTAATGTTGTTAACATGATGCGGATGACATGATCAAGTTTATGCAATTTTAGTTAAACGTTAACATGAAGAGATAAGAAGTATTTGTCACCGTGGTGGAAGAAAGGGGCCACGGCGACGAATCCGAAAATTATGCCACGCAACATATCGGTACCGGTAACTCGTGGAGAGACTGGTGCAAAAGATAGCGGAGAGAGTGACATGCAAAAGAGATGGGGTGAACCCGGTTGCCCGGTTCCCACGGGTCGGCGACAAGGCAAACGAGGGCCACAACGGACACGAAGCAAACATCCGATACATCTCATACAACACAAGTAGACCACGGGTCATCGTCTCGGGGTTATACCTTCGGAACATTCGTTTCGGGGAGGTTCGAGACGTCGAGGGAAGTAGTGGTACACGGGTCGTAGAGGAAGTAGTTGTTCCGTTCGTAGTCGTACATGGGGCGTCGGGGTCGTCGTTGACGTAGAGGTACTCATTCCGTTTCGGAGAGGTACTTGACGAATCCCTCGTTTCCGGGGCGACGATAGTCGTACACGTTTGCGTTTTCGTTCACGGTTCTTCGGCGACGGTAGTGGTACTTGACGTGTTCCGGACCGAAGGGGGTACTTGGCGCATCCACAGGACTCCGAGGTCGACGGTAGAGGATGTAGCCGTTCTCGTTTCGTAGATGTACATGTCGTCGGGCGTAGTTGAACTTGGCGCATCGGTCTTGCCGGCGGGGTACTTGTCGCGTCGTAGTGGTACTTGTCGTCTTGGCGATTCCACGGCGACGGTAGACGTACACGTTTTCGTAGACGTCCAGTGCATTTGTACATGTACTTGGCGTCTTCCGTGTGCGGTCGAGGATCCGGTGCTGCAAAGGTGGAGGTGCTCGAGGACGTACGAGGCAGCAGCTGTGCAGCGAGGCTGCCGAGGTGCACACAAGCTAGGGTGCCAGTGGCCTAAGCAGAGGAGGTCAGCGCACGGACGCGGAAGCACAGGGAGGCGGCTTGCCGATCTCAAGGGAAGGCAGCGACGTAGGCGAGGAGGAGTTCCAGCGGCGGAGCTCCAGGGGAGGCGTGACGTAGGTAGGCGGCGACGAGGCGGCGCTTCCGGGGGAGGAGAAGGAGCGTAGCGGCGCAGAAGCACGGCGGCGGGGCATGGCGATGAGGAGGAGGTGCGGGGGCGCGACGGTGGCCGCCATGGCGCTGGCAGCGGCGTCCGTGGGCAGAGGCAGATGGCGGGGCGGCTATGAGGAGGAGTGGCGCGCTGGGGTGGCGAGGACGGGCGCCCGGCGGCCCTGGTGATGCGGCGGGGCGCGGAGCAGCCAGGCGCGGGCGTGACGCAGCGCAGCCATCCGCTTGGGGGGAGGACGAGGGAGAGGGAGAAGGGATCGAGAGGTGGGAGATGAGAGAATGAGCGGGCGAAGGGGTCTCGCGCGAGGGTGGCAGCGACGCTGAGGGAAGAGCGAGAAGATGAGGGAAAATGGGCCACGGGTAGCTAGGGTTAGGAGGGGCGCGGCTGGGCCTTGGGCCTGCGGCTGGGAGCAGGCCAAGTTGGACCCAGTTTGGCTGCTTCCTTCCCCTTATCAGATTTTTAGCAGAAAACAAATAAAGAGAAGAAAAGAAAGAGGGGGGTTAGGGAAAGAGTTAGCACATGGGATTATTTTTCTCGGGCTCATAAAAATGAGCGTAGTCTGAGAAAAATAGAAGTGACAAGATCGATATATAATTCAAACTTATTTGAATTTACTTTAAATGGGTTTGAACTAAGACTTGATTTTTGAAGTGTCCAAAAATGTTGAGGTTTTTGGAGGAACCGCGATAAATGGGAAACGAATTATAGAGAAGGTTTGGAGGCAAGGAATTGGGAAAGAAAAGGCATGGGGAAGATATGCAAGTGTGTGTTGGTGAATTTCCAAACAATTGGAATAATTTAATATAGCTCCCTAATAATATTGAGAGGATATATATATTTTATAAAGAGAAGTCATCCTTCCCTCGATTTAAATGGACCGAAGGTCCACACGATTTATTTGGTTGAGTTGCAGAAATTAAAGACATGATGGCATGATGACATGATGCAAAGCAAAATAAAAAAACACAAGCACAAAAGAAACACACGGGAGAACCCGGAACATCTGGAATCTTCTGGGACGTCGGTCTTCGGGCGTCACATAAACAAGCCCCAGATCGTGAGCAGCAGTGTTAGATTGTTTACCTTCAGATTTCTTCTTCTCCCACCTCACCATCCTGCACAAAGCCACCCTCCACCTGACCAAATCAAGCTTTTAGTTCAACAATCAACACCATTCACCTCTTCATCCTCACTATTTCTGCCAAGACACAATCACATGAACAACATTCAGCTACACAGAGAGGAGACAAATCGATCCGAGACGAACAAGGTACTAGGATAAATTACCTCGTGCCGTCCACGGGGACCCACTTGTAGTGGCACGCGCCTTGTCAAATGGGATGAGGTCCCCAACGAACTCCGGGACGACGTCCTCACTGGCATTAGCCTTGGCGGCCACCATCCAAGTCGGGCGCGCCCTCGCCATCAGGGGCAGCGAGCTCCTGGGCCTCCTCCACCAGTGCGCCTTGGTCGGACTCATCATCGCACTCATCGTACTGGTTAATTGCATGCACACGATGACCACCACTATCACAACATGATGTTTATATAATATCTTAAGTGATCTTGAATAGCTAGCAACAAAGTCTACTGCAACATCTCAGTCAATTAAATCACATACAGTTGTGGGACTATAATTAACCAAAACAGTGCAAATCAATCTATTATAAGACAAAATAATGCTCATTTAACATAATATCAACACCAAGCACTCATTCAACTGCACCAAATTAACAGTACCATAATCTGTATGGTTAATGTTCAAACACACATGTGAAATCATATTGTCAAATGCATGCACATATACCACTAATATCTTTGCATCAGCATTTGCTTGCCATTTTACACATTAAATTAGATTAAGCATGTGAAGCAGTTAGACATGCATCTCCATTTTCACGACACTGAGAATGGTAGCAGAAAACAAAATCGACCAGGTTACAGACAGGCAGCAAAGTAAGGAAGCGAGCAAGCAAAACCCTGCAACTCGAACGATTTCTAGCGGATCTAGTGGCCTTCCTTGCACTCATCTGTTAAATGAAAGACACTTGAACACAAGTCTAGGAGCTAGAATCAGAATCTACATTGAACTAGGTAGGAAACTAATTCAACGGCCCATAACACAGAATTGTCAAGTCACGAGCAGTCCCAACGGAGACGCACGCAAGGTACATTTAACTCCGGAATGCGGCACCAGATAAACAAGACGAGCAGAAGCTCTAGTAGCATGGCATCATACTGAAGAAGCTAATGCACATCATGCCAATTGCCAAGGAGATGCATCAGTTAGTTAATTAGCTGCAAGTTTTAGTCAAGAGTCTGAAATCCCCTGAAACTTGCAATCGATAAGCCAAAGCCACCGATGCACATGCTAGTGAGACGTATAGGTTCGTCACCATGGTTGCTCAATAAGGCAACCCCATCCCTGTTCTGGATACGCGAGATTGATGCACTATGATTAAAAGCCCGCACTGGATTCTCTCATCCCAGCAGGTCAATGTGTGTGGATAGGGTAGCAAGCATCATAGATCGACTAATCAGTCGATGGACTAAGAGCAAACTGGAAGTAGGAAGCACGAGCGAGGGAATCACCTGAAAGGATGTAGGCGGAGGGGGAGGCGCAGGACCAGAGGTGGAAGGCGAGGAGGAGCAACGCCCAGGCCACGGCGTAGACGACTAGGAGCCGCGGCTGCGCTGGCCCCCTTATGCCACGCCGCCCGTGCCGCGTCCCCCATGCCAGCCCCGCTGCCTCCTTTTCCTCGCCTCGCCATTCCCCTCCTCCTTCCCTCCCGCGGGGCCCGCAGCGCCGTCGGGATGGTCGGGGGCCGCGACCACAGCGCCATCAGCATCATATCCCGCGCGGCTGCTCGTCTGGGACCCAGCCAAGGCCAGCGGGTGGCTCAGGCCCATGCCGTGGGGTTGCAAGAAGCCATGGCATCGCCGCCCCCCTGTTCGAGTTGATGGAGGGGCCACGCCGGTGCCGGATCCAGCGCTCGCTGGCCTCGATGTTGCCGGATGTGGCAGATCGACGGTGAGGGGAGAGGTGGGTGCCGGAGAAGGAGGTGGCGGCGACGGGAGAGGTGGGTGGCGGAGAAGGATGCGGCTGCAAGGGGGATCTCGATCGGGAGCGGAGTGGCGGCGGCAGAAGGGAGGGAGTGCAGCGTCGCCATCGATTCGATCTGAATCAGGGGAGTGGGAGTTAGGGTTTGAGAGGAAGGAGCGGAGGGAGGAGGTCACTGTGGTGTGGGATCGATGGATGGATGGATGTGGATGGATGGATGGATGGATGTGTGCCATGTCATCGATCCGTGGCACACATCTTTCAACCAATGAGAATTTAAGTTTATTTTCTGAGTGCAAAAGGAACATATGAAATCTTTGATGGAAAATTGGATCATATTTTGTGAAAATGATCCAATATTGTGCACATGTGTGTGTATTGGGATGGGGGTTTTATTTCTTTGCATAAAAAATCATTTTTCAATTTCCGGAGTGCCAATAATCGGGTTTTTTGTGAAGGACCTAGCAAATAGTTGTTGCAAAATTGGACCAAATAAATTTTGTAAAATACTAGGCCATATTTAATGCACAATTGACCAAATGGTAGGGTGTCAAAAGGTTTTGATCCACCTCTTGTGTAAAAGACAAATTTTCGTCGATTCAGCAGGAAGCGGGTCAAATTTGAACTGCAGCTACCTCGTAGTTTCCTCTTTATTTTTTCTAAAAATTATTTCTAGGTACTTAAGTATCTATTTAATCAGAGAAACACCAAAAATATTCCAGGATTCAACCACTAGCTATGAACGGTCATTCCCACCATTTTGACTGCATTATGAAACGGGTATAAAAAATTCAAAAAAAATCAAAGAATTGGAAAACCTTCGCATTGTGTCATTATATGTGACTAAGTTACTAGGATAAATAATAAACTTACAATACGGCAATTATTTTAAATAAGTGTTCTCGGAAATGAGCTATCATGTGCGAAGATTCATGGCTTTGAACCCAAATGCTCAATCTTATGGCCACATTCATGGCATAGTTTGTTCAAATGATCTCATATTGTGCACAAGGGTGCATATTAGAATGACAAACTATGTTGCTTAAGGAAGTTTTCATTTTATTTGGATAAAAAAATCAATTTTCCAATTTTCGAGTGCCCAAAATGAGTTTTTTTGTGATGGACCTACCATATATTTGTTGCAAATTTGCACCAAATTTACATGAAGGAAAAATTGGCAAGAATGACATAACACCATCTCAAAGATAAGGTACAAAGAATTACACTTCAATTGCATGAAGAAGAATACTTGAGCTCCAACAAGAATCTTGATGACGACTTCGAGGATGAATTAAATCATGATCAACCATCATGAGAACTCCGGTAATGAAAGCATGAGAAGCGAAAGATGAAAAGAATAAGATTCAAGGCCCGCGATGAATTAGATGGAGCTTTGAAATGATACAACTGAAATAACTTGGAGCTCCGGAAAACAAGATGAACAACTTAAACCAAGGATATGATATGATGAACAAGCTCCGGAAAACAGAGATTAATCACTTCGAGGAAATAAGAATTTACTGTATGCTTATCCTTCATCAAATTAAATTGATGACAAGCAACGGATTTGGCCTACTACTTATTCTTCTTGAAAAGGATTGGAGAGAGATATAGCCAAACTTGAGAATAATCTTGAACGACTCACCGGTAGGATTATGAAAAGAACAAATGAATTAATACGATAACAACGGAAGAGTAATCTTGAATGAACCACCATGAATATGGAGACGAACGAAGAGACGTCAATGAAGAATAGTTGGAGGACGAAGTTGCAAACTGAGAACGAAGAAATCTTCTGAAATGATGGCCTTCGGAGGATCACAATGGAAATAATTCATGAAATGCTTCGGATGGTAAAAAGAATTCCTCACAATCTGAACAATAATGAGGATCGCATGAAGCTAGAACCACGAATCTTCACGAGAACGGGCCAAGATTTAAGAGAAACTCTTCTTCGGTCTTCAAATGTTGAGAATGAAGACGAGAAATGCCATGAAGAATTTCAAGATACTCCGGAAAAGAAATTAGAAGAGTCAGGTAAGATCCTGGAAAAAGACCTGTGGGTTAGGGACCACTCAAAAGAAATCACGGTGGAAAAAAATTGCTTAAGAGATATAGCACCGGTTGAATTAAATGGCTTGAATAAGATAACAACCTCAAAATAGTTTGAACGGATTAAGAATTGAAACATGAATCTTCCGAGATATCTTGAACACTCCAGATAAGAATTATATGGAGTTGAATAATCAAGAGAGACTTCGAATAAGAAATTCAACATGAAAAAAAAACATGTGAAACAAGAGGAAGGATATGATCAACACCAAGGCTTGAATTAAATCCACCGGAGAAGAAACGATAAGCAGAGAATGATAAACTGAATCTTCCTGAGCATCTTCACGAGAAATCACCGGATAAGGACATTGAAAGAAAAGAATGAAGAAACATCACGTGAATAAAATGGATACTTGATCAAGGACTCTGGCTCCAAAAGAAAAGGGAGGGAGGGTGGGGAAAATACAAAGACAACTTGGGATGAATGAAACAGACCCGTTGAGGGAAGATTGAGAGATGATCTTGCAAAAGATGAAGAGAACGGATTAACTTGAAGAGAAGAACGCCGGTTAAAAGAATTCAACATAGCAATCTCGATGATCAAGAAGGATTAGCACTCCCATAGAAATATGAGACACCGCTTAGGAAAGGTATGGAATCAACATTTGACATCGAAGCAACTCGAATACCAGAATCAAAACAAAAACAACGGATATATATGTTGCAACATAATCTTCACAATATCATTCGAACAGAGAATTGAACGGATGAATTCCGTAGGTACATCAACTTGATGAGAAGCCACTAGGGAGAACAAAAGATAAATAAAAACAACAAGGAGCAGATAGAACAAATACAAGATAGAAGCTTCGTTCCACATATTCGTGCTGAAAGCTCATGGAACGTGTTACAAAAGGGTTTTGCAATCCCCGGATCAGCATAGCCAAGGACCCTTTAAGATACAACTCCCGATTGAAAAAACGCCCATAAAACCACTTCACTCAATGTAGAACCCCGAACTCCATATCATGCATTCGTTGGAAGAATGCATACGAACTACTAGATGAACCCACCTATTAATCTCTGAAAGTTTCCAGTTATGCAATCAGGTGTTGGGGATACAGGGGAAGCATCGCGCACTCAACTCTAATCCTACATCCAGCTGTATCCATCCTTCAACACATAACCAGTTATTTCCGGAAACCATTTACCTCGGACCTTAGAAACGCATCCGCTATACAAGCTATGGCAATACTCCCGAACTACCTCCCCAGTACTGGGTGATGTCGGGGTTATCTTGCCACTAACCGCATAGGAGAGTTTTCGATGTCGGCCGTCTTAAGTATTCCAGAACTGATGCGATATATTTGTGACGACAACACCTCAGAGCTCAACTCCCCGGAACACTGCCACAACCCCTAATGACAGGAGGCATCGAGAACAATGTTCTCGTCACAAAGACATCGAAACAATCGAAACAATACTCGCGTGATCCTAAAAAAAATTGGTGAATTTTTGAGAGTAGAAGAGATAAGAGTAATCGTCAGGAGTCCTCACTAGCTAGAGTGAAAAGAGATGAGGAGCAAAAGAAATCCTACTCTCCGATATATATATAGGACTCAAAACATTTTAAGTGTGTGCCTAGACTCAACCGTCAACGATTCGATCAATCAGTGGGGGCTTCTAGGTCGGAGAAGGCTCAGAATACCAACTTGTAATGCCCAGGATGTGACTATACCTCCTACGTGTCGAGGCACGACTTAAAGGTATAAGTCCATTCTGGAATGATCTCAAGTTCGGTATCTTTGCACGACTCATGTAAAAATAGGGATGAAATTGCCAAAGGATAGTTGGCTTACACTCGCCACGTCACACATTACATTACATAAGCAAAACATCATCCAACACATCACAACCCGACTACAGGTGAAGATCCAAAAGAAAGATACCAAAACATAAAGCCACAGGTCCGAATCGCCCCTAGTAGAAACCACTACTGATCGTCGAAAACGTCACAAGCATACGGCCACGCTCTTCATGGAACTCCCAGAAGTACTTGAACCAGCTCCTGCATCATTCTCGGCTGAACCTGCATCTGGTGTTGTAGTATCTGTGAGCCACGAGGACTCAACAATTCCATAACCATGGGTATCAAGACTAGCAAAGCTTTATGGGTAGGAGGAGGTAAAGTGGTGAGGTTGCAGCAGCGGCTAAGCATAATATGGTGGCTAACTTACGAGTACAAGAATAAGATGAGCATCTACGCAAACGGTCGCAAACTAGTAATGATCGCTAAAGATCCTGAACTACCTACGAGTCAAACATAACCCCACCGTGTTCTCTTCTCAAAGTGAAAAGAGACAGCCACGGTTACTCACACAGTTGTGTGTTTTACTTCAGATCCTCTGTCAAGTTTTCTACAACCGGACATTAACAAATACCAATCTTCCACATAACCGCCGGCACGGCTTCCGAAAGATTATAACCCTGCAGGGGTGTCCCAACTTAGCCCATCACAAGCTCTCACGATCAGCTGAAGTGATAAATATAATATCATCACCCCTTATCTTAGGGAATCCGATCAGGCTCGGCATCCCGGTGCACAAGACATTTCGACAATGGTAAAACAAGTCCAGCAAGACCTCCCGGCGTGCCGACACCCTGATAGTAGCCGCGCGTATCTCGTCTCAGGCCACGTCCGGATGAGCTATGGTTACAGCGACCAGATACCCCAAGTTTCCAAGGGGCGGCGCCGCAAGCTGCTCTATTTGGGACCAACACCATCAGCACTGCCCCCCTGCTATGTAGAAGAATCCCCGGGGACGCGACCCCCTATGAAATTTTAATTAATTAATTAAGTTCTTATTATGAGGCTAATTAAAACCAATGTTGGGCCTTGCTGGAGGAGTTTTATTCAAAGACGAACTGTCAAGGGGTCCCCATATACCCATCGTGTAAGGAACGCAAAATCAAGGAACATAATGCCGGTTTATCGGGGCCTAAGGTGGCATGAGTGGAACAAAACACCGAGCAAAAGGCCAAGCCTTCCACCCATGCCCAGTATATAGGTGTGTTAATAATAATAATAATAATAGATATTGTGATATTCCAACAACAAGTTCCCTCCTGGAACGATCTTCATCTTCACCTGCAACTAACAACGCTATAAGAGGGGCTGAGCAAGCGGGTAACATAGCCAAGCAATGGTTTTGCTAGGAAGGTGTCAAAGGTTAGAGGTTTCATGGCAACTAGGAGAGGCTGACATAAAAGGTGGGTAGCGCGACATGTAACGATAGCATCGAGACAACTAAGCATGGCAATGGTAGTAAAGGTATCCAAGGGTATGATCATCTTGCCTGGGATTCCGCGAGGGAGAAGAACAAGTCCATGCAGCAGTCAAACAATCCTCACAACTCCGGAACGAACCCGGAGCTAACGAGAGAAGCAAACCGGAAAGAAACAAGCAACACGGTAAACACGCCACACGAGACATGACAATATGCTCAACCATGTATGATGCAAGACAGTTCTACATAGGATGCACTGCAAGTCTATATAGGAAGCAAAACATGGCAAGGTATGATGCATAATAAAACTACACTATTTAGGCATTTTAAATGAGGCCAGAAATAACAACAACAATTCCGGGAAAATCCCCATATGCATGTTTAGCAATTTTAAGCAACAGCAATTCACACATTTTAATGTTGTTAACATGATGCGGATGACATGATCAAGTTTATGCAATTTTAGTTAAACGTTAACATGAAGAGATAAGAAGTATTTGTCATCGTGGTGGAAGAAAGGGGCCACGGCGACGAATCCGAAAATGATGCCACGCAACATATCGGTACCGTAAACATGTAATTTGCCGTCTGTGGATCACAGACGACAAAGACCTAATTCCAGACGGCAAAGACTTTGCCGTCAAGAAGCAGACGACAAAGATAAATCGGCAAAGAATTCTTTGCCGTCTGCTATTTGTCGAGATGACGGCAAAGAGTTTGCCATCTGTCAATATGGTTTGCCCTCAGCAGACTAGCCAGACGACAAAATATGCCAACAGACGGAGCGGTCGCGTTGACGGACGGCGTCAAGTACTTTGCCGTCAGTTACGCTATGTGATGTCTACACACGCTTCTATTCTTGTAGACTATGTTGGGCCTCCAAGCGCAGAGGTTTGTAGGACAACATCAATTTCCCTCAAGTGGATGACCTAAGGTTTATCGAACTCAGGGAAGTAGAGGCTGAAGATGGTCTCTCTCAAGCAACCCTGCAACTAAGATACAAGAAGTCTCTTGTGTCCCTAACACACCTAATACACTTGTCAGATGTATAGGTGCACTAGTTCGGCGAAGAGATGTTAAATGGCAAGTGATATGGATGGCAAAACAAAGTAATATAAATCTGTAATAAAAAGTGCAGCAAGCAAACAAGTGGTAAACGTGAGCACAAATGGTATTGCAATGGTGGAAACAAGGCCTAGGGATCATACTTTCACTAGTGGCAACTCCCGACAACATTAACATAATCGAAACATGATATTTCCCATAAAACATGCAATGGAGACGCACCCGGAGGTCATTCCTTCGTGGTCAAGAGAGGACGAGAATTATGTAGGGCTACAAAAGCACACCTCAAAGTTCATAGTTCTCAATCTAAGGATTTCCCAATGTCACCGCGGCCATCCAAAGAGAGTCCCACAATCACCACAACATATCTAAAAGATAGTCAAAGACAAGCACCAAGAGACTCTCAATCTTCAATCAACACACAAGAGAGGAAATCACTCATGAAAATATTTTTCTAATCCATGTCCAATAGACCGCTGTCACCTTGGTCTCGGGGATTATACTAGATAAAGACAAGTGAGTACATCAATCCAATACATAGAGGAAGGGGAAATATCATGGGATCACCCTAGATTAACATAGCCTATGATCACAACGAAGATCACATCATGGGAGAGAGAGATAAACACATAGCTACACGTACGAGCCCTCGGCCCCGGAGAAGACTACTCACACAAGGACATGGTGAGGAGGAGGTTGATGATGGTGTTGATGGAGAAGTGCAGCCCCGCGAGGAGGAGACGGCCGGCGGCAGCCACGGAGGCGGCGGCGGCGGCCCTAGGGGGCGGCGGCGGCCCTAGGGGGCGGCGGCTCCTTAGCCCCCCTTCTTCCTTGTGGATGGTGCTGCAATGGTGCTGGTCCTCCCCTCCAAGACGGCGGCTCGGGAGGAGGAAAATTCGTGGCCCTGGTGACCTAGGTTTCCTCTCTTTATATAGACTCTCGGATTCCCGTCATCAGATTTTGGGCCTCAGTAAAACGGGCTTTACTCGGCCGTCCGGACTCCAATTTGGACAAATTTTATATCCAGAAGCATCGCCTCGAAATTCCCCACAACTTTCGCAACTAGAATTTTTCCGCTTGACGTCGTCTTCGGTCCGGAACGTGACCATCTTTAAAAAACGTTCTCAGACAGATTTCAGGAAAGTCAGAGTCCTACTCCAATACGACTCCTTTTGCGTTTTTATCAATTTCCAAGTAATTCCTACACAATAAAGTGTAAAACAAGAACATTGTGCACTTTTGCAACCATTAGTAGGTTAGTCCAAATATGATCAAAAGTGTATGGAAGTGCATAAATATCGTAGCAATATCACACAAAAAAGGCATGGACCAAGTAGAAATTATAGATACGTTTTGGACGAATCAACATCCCCAAGCTTAATTCCTGCTCGTCCTCGAGTAGTAGAAATTATAGATACGTTTTGGACGAATCAACATCCCCAAGCTTAATTCCTGCTCGTCCTCGAGTAGGTAAATGATAACAAGCATAATTTCTGTGGTGACATGCTATTAACCATATAAGAACTTTTCACAGTCACATGACAAGTGCTTACTGAGACAATGAATCTGTAGTAATTAAGTTGCCTAATGAGAAAATCACGAAGAACTGAAAGTTTTACAATATGATACTGAAACACTCAATAGATTTGTAGTGAGCATGGTGTGAAAATATGACAAAGTGATATCTCGCTTGCCCCCTTTAGTGAAGCAAAACATAAATGCAGGGGCACCACCAAGGTTTAAGTGACGACTAGATACAATGATTTCAGAATAAACGATATCATAATCATGCAAAAGACAATGGTACTTTGGGACAATGCACATTACACTCAGAATGACAATCATGCTCTAAATAGTTGGTGCTTTAAAGAAGGTGGAGACTCTCGAACCGTGGCTTTTGTTGGCAAGGTTGAAAACCCGTGGTCGGAAACAAAGACAAAACATGTACCAGAGCTCTTGGTTTTAAAAACAGAGGTAATAATTATTTTTTTAGATTATGCATGTTCAGTCAACGAATGCTAGCAGATAACTCAATCACTTCTTGAGATGGACAAGTTTCGAGGAACGGCTCCCGAATGAGGACGATCACATCCTCTTAATCTCCTTTGTTTATCACTGCCAAAGTTTTCTGATTTCTCATGAACAAAGCGTGAAGGAGGGTTTGTTTGTTATATTATTTTTGAGCCGGGCGCACTCTATGCCAGTTCCTTCTCGTATTATGGGTTTGCACATTAGACATGCAATCCCGGGGTGAAGCTTGTCCAACTTAAAAAGATCATGAATTAACTACTACTTCCTCATGAACTAAAACAGAGGCACAAAAGATAAAATGCTTTTTTTTTGAATAATTTCGAGATGGTACATGAAAGTCTTCGTTAGGAATGGCAGGTAAATACCATGTATAGGAAGGTATGGTGGACTCATATGGCATAACTGGTTTAAAAGAATTTTGGATGCACAAGCAGTCAGTCCGCTTAGTACAGGCGAAGGTTAGCAAAAGACTGGGAGCGACCAACTAAAAGAGCAATGACGGTCATAATCATGCAGAGCGACAAAGCAACATTGAATCAGGCATGGAAGTTATATCGCTACTCAGAAATTAAAGATCATCAAGGCTTGACAGACTTTCTTTACAGTCTTAAATATGCGTGAGCATACGCCAAGTCAATCAAAATAAATTCTTGAAGGAAGATATCACTAAACCATACCACATCATAGGCAAACAAATCATGTTGGTACCTCAATAACACATTGAGAACCCCCCAGCTATTTGAGACTAACCATAAGAAAACATGAACTACTAAGCATCATTATGCACATAGCATTTTATCATAGACATATCGACCAGTGCAACAGAAGCCAACTCTCTTAACAAGATAAGCATGATAAATAAAGAGAGTCCAGCGACCAACAAAACAAAAGCTCTTTAAAAAGATAAGAATGAGAACTAAGAGCTAAACATGATAGTAGCTATTGAAAGACAAAGAACACACACAGCAAAGATAGACATGAAAATTCTATGTTATGTTCTAGGTTGAAGTGGAGCGTGTTTCTCTCCCACACAAAGAAATCTGAGTTCCAACTCATTATGAACAGCAAGCAAAGCTAAAGAAAACTAAAAAGGAAACTAAAAGCAAGACGCTCCAAGCATAGCACATAACACATGAAGTGATAAAAATATAGTGGAACGAAAGACGAACTGATAATTGTTGATGGAGAAGGGGATGCACGGGGGGCATCCCCAAGCTTAGACGCTTGAGTCTTCTTGAATATTTCTTGGGGGTGCATGGGGGCATACCCAAGCTTGAGCGTTTGACACTCCTGAATCTTTTTATCATCTTCCCTCGCACACTTGAAAACTCCCTTCATACATAACTCATCATAATCTGATTAGCGAGGTTAGTACCCATAATAATATAATTGTTCCTTGCTGGAAATAAGGATATTCTTGAAGGACTGCTGTTTCTCAAGATTGCCAAAAGGTTTTTGCAAAGAAAAAGCAAGCTCAAGGTTTGCAAAATGAAGGAAAGGCAAAACAGGACAGAATATGTGAAAAACAGACCAGCAGGTAGTAAATGATTTTTTCGGGGCACTTCTGCAACTCTAATAAAAAAACTCAGAACAGACGCCCGAAAGACAATTGTATAGAGCACGCTGTCGAAAAAATTCAGACCAAAAAGATGATCTGGTGATTTTATACGAATTTTTCTGTCCAAGGACAGAATCTGTTTCCTGGACAGCACGTCACAACTTTTGAACTTTCTTGCAATCAGAGGCTACACTTGGCACAAAGCTGAAAAGTAAAGATACAATGATGATGCTACTGTAGCAACAAACATCAAGACCACTAAAAACTGAAAGAACAACTGAAAGTAAAGATTACAAGGGTTGTCTCCCTAGAGCTCTTTCTTTTATAGCCATAAAGATAGGCTTAAGACTTTAATGACGCTCTCGTAGGAATAAGAGTTGAAGAACAAAAGAGAGCATCAAGAAGCATATATAAAACATATTTAAGTCTAACATACTTCCTATGCATGGGAATCTTGTAATAAAATAAATTATTGAAGCATAAAGCAACTAGCATAGGAAGGCAAAACAAGCATAACTTCAAAACCTTCAACATAAAGAGAGGGAACTTAATATTATTGAAATATCTATAAGCATATGTTCTCTTCTCATAATAATTTTCAGTGGGATCACGAATAAACTCAACAATATAAGCATCACATAAAGCATTGTTACCATGATCCACATGCAAAAAGGTACTCTTACTCTCCTCATAAGCATCTTTGGGGAGCCCATGGTTAGGACTTTTTAGCATTAACGTTTTCAGTCTCCCCCAAGCTTGAGCTACGCTCTCTCCGTCACGAGACCTAAAGTTATAGATATAGTTCCTGTCTCGATGAATTTCATGAAGAGGATAAAACTTAGTATAAAAGAGAGACATAAGCCTTTGCCAATCAATCAAGTGTGAGTTATCGAGAAGCTTATACCAATCTGAAGCCTTATCTATAAGTGATACGGCGAACAATTTCCTCATGACAAACTCCCTTGATACACCTGCAAGCTTAAATAATGAACATAATTGTGACAGATATAGCAAGTGTTCACCGGGATGTCTGTCTCCTGCATAACGATTAGCCAAGATATAATCGATAATACCAGCTGGTATTTTATAGGGTACAATTTCAGTAGGGGGAGGAGCAACCACCACAGGTGTGGGGCGTCTTCCCGCAAGCAACGATCCAATAGCAAGGTTTTCCATAAGCATAAGTAGTGAAATAAAAACAAGAAACAAAAAGATTTAATTACAAGATCTAAAGATATACCTTCAAGCACTCACTTCCCCGACAACGACGCCAGAAATAGCTTGATGTCTACACACGCTTCTACTCTTGTAGACTATGTTGGGCCTCCAAGCGCAGAGGTTTGTAGGACAGCAGCAATTTCCCTCAAGTGGATGACCTAAGGTTTATCGAACTCAGGAAAGTAGAGGTTGAAGATGGTCTCTCTCAAGCAACCCTACAACTAAGATACAAGAAGTCTCTTGTGTCCCCAACACACCTAATACACTTGTCAGATGTATAGGTGCACTAGTTCGGCGAAGAGATGTTAAATGGCAAGTGATATGGATGGCAAAACAAAGTAATATAAATCTGTAATAAAAAGTGCAGCAAGCAAACAAGTGGTAAACGTGAGCAAAAATGGTATTGCAATGGTGGAAACAAGGCCTAGGGATCATACTTTCACTAGTGGCAACTTCCAACAACATTAACATAATCGAATCACATGATATTTCCCATAAAACATGCAATGGAGACGCACCCGGAGGTCATTCCTTCGTGGTCAAGAGAGGATGAGAACTATGTAGGGCTACAAAAGCACACCTCAAAGTTCTTAGTTCTCAATCTAAGGATTTCCCAATGTCACCGTGGCCATCCAAAGAGAGTCCCACAATCATCACAACATATCTAAAGGATAGTCAAAGACAAGCACCAAGAGACTCTCAATCTTCAATCAACACACAAGAGAGGAAATCACTCATGAAAATATTTTTCTAATCCATGTCCAATAGACCGCTGTCACCTTGGTCTCGGGGATTATACTAGATAAAGACAAGTGAGTACATCAATCCAATACATAGAGGAAGGGGAAATATCATGGGATCACCCTAGATTAACATAGCCTATGATCACAACGAAGATCACATCATGGGAGAGAGAGATAAACACATAGCTACACGTACGAGCCCTCGGCCCCGGAGAAGACTACTCACACATGGACATGGTGAGGAGGAGGTTGATGATGATGTTGATGGAGAGGTGCAGCCCCGCGAGGAGGAGACGGCCGGCGGCAACCACGGAGGCGGCGGCGGCGGCCCTAGGGGGCAGCAGCTCCTTGGCCCCCCTTCTTCCTTGTGGATGGTGCTGCAATGGTGCTGGTCCTCCCCTCCAAGACGGCGGCTCGGGAGGAGGAAAATTCGTGGCCCTTGGTGACCTGGGTTTCCTCTCTTTATATATACTCTCGGATTCCCGTCATCAGATTTTGGGCCTCAGTAAAACGGGCTTTACTCGGCAGTCCGGACTCCGATTTGGACGAATTTTATATCCAGAAGCATCGCCTCGAAATTCCCCACAACTTTCACAACTATACTTTTTCCGTTTGACGTCGTCTTCGGGCCGGAACGTCACCATCTTTAAAAAACGTTCTCAGACAGATTTCAGGAAAGTCAGAGTCCTACTCCAATACGACTCCTTTTGCATTTTTGTCAATTTCCAAGTAATTCCTACACAATAAAGTGTAAAACAAGAACATTGTGCACTTTTGCAACCATTAGTAGGTTAGTCCAAATATGATCAAAAGTGTATGTAAGTGCATAAATATCATAGCAATATCACACAAAAAAGGCATGGAGCAAGCAGAAATTATAGATACGTTTTGGACATATCACTATGTCTTTGCTGTCTTCCTTGTATGCCCAGACGGCAAAGCAAATACTTTTATAAAAAAAAACAACACTACAAGTGCAGAGGACGTAGATGGCCGAAGGCATATGGAAAATCTTTCACAGCAATGACGAATGAACGGATTTTTACAAGGCAGAAGTATTCTATTTACATACTATATCCATCATCACAGTATTTACAAATGTTCTCCGTTTATAAGAAGAACGAACAAACCAAACAACAACCAAAAACAATTACAAAACGGACGAACTGGCCCTTGCCAGCGTCCAGATCCGAACACGGGCGTCGAGCTAGAGGAGGCGAATGGTGGTCTTCCGGCGGAGTTAACCATGGCGCCATGGAGCCCCTGGATTGGAGAAGTACAGGGCACAGTTAAACCAGTATCCGATCCAGGGTAACTTCGGTTGAAGACGAACTTCTTGCGCCCAGGAAGCCTACCAGATCTCGTCGTCCGCCACCTCAAACCTGATCCGGGTGCCACGAGGAAGGAGAGCAGCCCCTGGGCCTTCTTCTTCACGTCCGTCGCATCGCTCATCATCTCTGGGATGCTCGTCGGCGGCGCCATCGTCGCCGGCCATGGCGCCCTCCACATGCCACAGGACCTGCCGTGTTGAAGGGCTGTGGCGGTTGACGAGCACGGGAGGAGGCTCCCGCGCCGGTGAGGCAGGGTCGACTAGCGGTGGTTGAGGAGCAAGGGAGGAGGAGAAGGCACCGGGTCGTGGGCGGGGAGGACGAGGAAGATCCCACGCTGGCCTCCGGCTCAGGCGACGGAGAGGCGGGGTCGAGCGGTGGCGGTTGACGAGCAGGGGAGGAGGAGGAAGATCCCGCACCAGCCTCTGCTCAGGCGACGGTGAGGCGGGTCAACCGGCAGCGGTTGACGAGCAGGGGACCGGGCGGAGTGTGTGCGGCAGAGAAGGGATCGAGGGAGAGATGGGGTCGGGCGTGGGAGAGAGATTGTGGTGGGGCTTGGGGATAAGATAGAGAGGGAGTGGTGGGATGGGTGGGTGGGGCGTGCGTGGTGAGAAACAGATGCGGGTGGGGGCGGCCCAGATCATGCCACCTCATCGATCCGTGTGCTGTGCTTTTTCTTTGCCGTCTGTGTTTTTTTACAGACGGCAAAGAGCTCTCTTTGCCGTCTGTAAAATAAATTGCAGACGACAAAGTCTTTGCCGTCTGTGATTTTTTCTACATACGGCAAAAGAGCTCCTTGCCGTCTGTAAAAAAGTATCTGCCGTCTGTGTTTTTTTACAGACGGCAAAGTATGGATTTGCCGTCAGTTGTTCTTTGCCGTCAGCCGCTGTTGGCAAAGTTTGTCTTTGCCGTCAGGCCCGACGATATGCTGACGGCAAAGAGCAGTACTGACGACAAATCTCCAGTTTCCCGTAGTGTGGCAGCGGCGTCCGCGGGCAGAGGCGGATGGCGGGGCGGCTATGAGGAGGAGTGGCGCGCTGGGGTGGCGAGGACGGGCGCCCGACGGCCCTGGTAATGCGGCGGGGCGCGGAGCAGCCAGGCGCGGGCGTGACGCAGCGCAGCCATCCGCTTGGGGGGAGGACGAGGGAGAGGGAGAAGGGATCGAGAGGTGGGAGATGAGAGAATGAACGGGCAAAGGGGTCTCGCGCGAGGATGGCGGCGACGCCGAGGGAAGAGCGAGAAGATGAGGGAAAATGGGCCACGGGTAGCTAGGGTTAGGAGGGGTGCGGCTGGGCCTTGGGCCTGCGGCTGGGAGCAGGCCAAGTTGGACCCAGTTCGGCTGGTTCCTTCCCCTTATCTGATTTTTAGTAGAAAACAAATAAAGAGAAGAAAAGAAAGAGGGGGGTTAGGGAAAGAGTTAGCACATGGGATTGTTTTTCTCGGGCTCATAAAAATGAGCGTAGTCTGAGAAAAATAGAAGTGACAAGATCGATATATAATTCAAACTTATTTGAATTTACTTCAAATGGGTTTGAACTAAGACTTGATTTTTGAAGTGTCCAAAAATGTTGAGGTTTTTGGAGGAACCTCGATAAATGGGAAAAGAATTATAGAGAAGGTTTGCAGGCAAGGAATTGGGAAAGAAAAGGCATGGGGAAGATATGCAAGTGTGTGTTGGTGAATTTCCAAACAATTGGAATAATTTAATATAGCTCCCTAATAATATTGAGAGGATATATATATGTTATAAAGAGAAGTCATCCTTCCCTCGATTTAAATGGACCGAAGGTCCACACGATTTATTTGGTTGAGTTGCAGAAATTAAAGACATGATGACATGATGCAAAGCAAAATAAAAAAACACAAGCACAAAAGAAACACATGGGAGAACCCGGAACATCTGGAATCTTCTAGGACGTCGGTCTTCGGGCGTCACAACTCTCCCACACTAACAGAGGATCTCGACCCGAGATCCTGGAGATGGCACCGTGTAAAAACAGAAGAGGAAGAGGTAAAACAAAGTTGCTTCTTCGACAAACGAGTGAAACCACGAACCTGAGAGGTTGACCGAATTGAAAGATGAATACAATGGAGATGAACGAATATGAAAACTCCGTTAGAATAGAGGAACAAGGAACATTATGAGAACTTAAATAGGTTGAAAGACATGAAGCAAGAGCTTACAAACCAAAAGAATATGAAACCGCAATGGTATAGCCAAGGAATAAGAATGACATGATTCGGACAGCACTCCAACTGAAAATGGAAGGAAATAACATGAGCTTGAGAAGATTGGATGATCTTAATGAAATCAACAGCATATTGCCTCCAAAACAATTGAAAGAATGGCACAAGGGGTAAGAAAGATTTCAGACATCACTCCGGTTGAAAAGAGAGGCAAACTTGATAAGATGAGAGAACTAGAATGGAGGACACGACACTCCTATTGAGTGGACGAGAAAAGAAAAGACCATGATCTTGATATGACAAGATGATGGTTCGAAGAGAGCAATATTACAATGCCTCCGAAATGAAAGAATAGATGCTACATCGTTGGAAAGAAAGAACGGAGAAGAAAATGACAACTTCTCTCAAAATTGAATTTGAAAGAGCATCCTTACCACGATAGATTGAATAGAGTTGTTGGAAATTCAACAACGAAAAGAATAAGCTTGATGTGGGCGTATGGAAAACATCTCAAAATTATGAGGTGACAACCAGCCACTAACGGAAACCAATTGCTTGGATTGAGATCAACAAGGAGACGAAAAACTTATCTCACCGGGAGGATAAATGAAGAACTTGGGTCATTTATAAGCACCATAATAGCAACAATTCTTAGGGAAAGATTTTAGGTGAAATACAACCCAAGATTACTCCAACAAATAAATTAAATGGTTGGAAAGATCTCCTGAACAAAGAAAATGATGGGTTTAAATATCTCATTCCTGACAACTTGTAAATCATAAAACATGAAGGAAAAATTGGCAAGAATGACAGAACACCATCTCAAAGATAAGTTAGAAAGAATTACACTTCAATTGCATGAAGAAGAATACGAGCTCCGGCAAGAATCTTGATGACGACTTCGAGGATGAATTAAATCATGATCAACCATCATGAGAACTCCGGTAATGAAAGCATGAGAAGCGAAAGATGAAAAGAATAAGATTCAAGGCCCGCGATGAATTAGATGGAGCTTTGAAATGATATAATTGAAATAACTTGGAGCTCCGGAAAACAAGATGAACAACTTAAACCAAGGATATGATATGATGAACAAGCTCCGGAAAACAGAGATTAATCACTTCGAGGAAATAAGAATAAGATTTACTGTATGCTTATCCTTCATCAAATTAAATTGATGACAAGCAACAGATTTGGCCTACTACTTATTCTTCTTGAAAAGGATTGGAGAGAGATATAGCCAAACTTGAGAATAATCTTGAACGACTCACCGGTAGGATTATGAAAAGAACAAATGAATTAATACGATAACAACGGAAGAGTAATCTTGAATGAACCACCATGAATATGGAGACGAACGAAGAGACGTCAATGAAGAATAGTTGGAGGACGAAGTTGCAAACTGAGAACGAAGAAATCTTCTGAAATGATGGCCTTCGGAGGATCACAATGGAAATAATTAATGAAATGCTTTGGATGGTAAAAAGAATTCCTCACAATCTGAACAATAATGAGGATGGCATGAAGCTAGAACCACGAATCTTCACGAGAACGGGCCAAGATTTAAGAGAAACTCTTCTTCAGTCTTCAAATGTTGAGAATGAAGACGAGAAATGCCATGAAGAATTTCAAGATACTCCGGAAAAGAAATTAGAAGAGTCAGGTAAGATCCTGGAAAAAGACCTGTGGGTTAGGGCCCACTCAAAAGAAATCACGGTTGAAAAAGATTGCTTAAGAGATATAACACCGGTTGAATTAAATGGCTTGAATAAGATAGCAACCTCAAAATAGTTTGAACGGATTAAGAATTGAAACATGGATCTTCCGAGATATCTTGAACACTCCGGATAAGAATTATATGGAGTTGAATAATCAAGAGAGACTTCGAATAAGAAATTCAACATGAAAAAAAACATGTGAAACAAGAGGAAGGATATGATCAACACCAAGGCTTGAATTAAATCCACCGGAGAAGAAACGATAAGCAGAGAATGATAAACTGAATCTTCCTGAGCATCTTCACGAGAAATCACCGGATAAGGACATTGAAAGAAAAGAATGAAGAAACATCACGTGAATAAAATGGATACTTGATCAAGGACTCTGGCTCCAAAAGAAAAGGGAGGGAGGGTGGGGAAAAAACAAAGACAACTTGGGATGAATGAAACAGACCCGTTGAGGGAAGATTGAGAGATGATCTTGCAAAAGATGAAGAGAACGGATTAACTTGAAGAGAAGCACGCCGGTTAAAAGAATTTAACATAGCAATCTCGATGATCAAGAAGGATTAGCACTCCCATAGAAATATGAGACACCGCTTAGGAAAGGTATGGAATCAACATTTGACATCGAAGCAACTCGAATGCCAGAATCAAAACGAAAACAACGGATAGATATGTTGCAACATAATCTTCACAATATCATTCGAACAGAGAATTGAACGAATGAATTCCGTAGGTACATCAACTTGACAAGAAGCCACTAGGGAGAACAAAAGATAAATAAAAACAACAAGGAGCAGATAGAACAAATACAAGATATAAGCTTCGTTCCACATATTCGTGCTGAAAGCTCATGGAACGTGTTACAAAAGGGTTTTGCAATCCCCGGATCAGCATAGCCAAGGACCCTTTAAGATGCAAATACCGATTGGAACAACGCCCATAAAACCACTTCACTCAATGTAGAACCCCGAACTCCATATCATGCATTCGTTGGAAGAATGCCTACGAACTACTAGATGAACCCACCTATTAATCTCCGAAAGTTTCCAGTTATGCAATCAGGTGTTGGGGATATAGGGGAAGCATCGCGCACTCAACTCTAATCCTATGTCCAGCTGTATCCATCCTTCAACACATAGCCAGTTATTTCCGGAAACCGTTTACCAAAAACCTTCGAAACGCATCCGCTATACAAGCTATGGCAATACTCCCGAACTACCTCCCCAGTACTGGGTGATGTCGGGGTTATCTTGCC
Source organism: Secale cereale (assembly GCA_902687465.1). Lineage (NCBI taxonomy): Eukaryota > Viridiplantae > Streptophyta > Magnoliopsida > Poales > Poaceae > Secale > Secale cereale. The sequence goes on along the minus strand of LR738714.1, from coordinate 735,658,195 downwards.
ACTAACCGCATAGGAGAGTTTTCGATGTCAGCCGTCTTAAGTATTCCAGAACTGATGCGATATATTTGTGACGACAACACCTCAGAGCTCAACTCCCCGGGACACTGCCACAACCCCTAATGACAGGAGGCATCGAGAACAATGTTCTCGTCACAAAGACATCGAAACAATACTCGCGTGATCCTAAAAAAAAATTGGTGAATTTTTGAGAGTAGAAGAGATAAGAGTAATCGTCAGGAGTCCTCACCAGAGTGAAAAGAGATGAGGAGCAAAAGAAATCCTACTCTCCGATATATATATAGGACTCAAAGCATTTTAAGTGTGTGCCTTGGCTCAACCGTCAACGATTCGATCAATCAGTGGGGGCTTCTAGGTCGGAGAAGGCTCTGAATACCAACTTGTAATGCCCAGGATGGGACTATACCTCCTACGTGTCGAGGCACGACTTAAAGGTATAACCCCATTCTGGAATGATCTCAAGTTCGGTATCTTTGCACGACTCATGTAAAAATAGGGATGAAATTGCAAAAGGATAGTTGGCTTACACTCGCCACGTCACACATTACATTACATAAGCAAAACATCATCCAAAACATCATAACCCGACTACGGGCGATGATCCGAAAGAAAGATACCAAAACATAAAGCCACAGGTCCGAATTGCCCCTAGTAGAAACCACTACTGATCGTCGAAAACGTCACAAGCATACGGCCACGCTCTTCATGGAACTCCCAAAAGTACTTGAACCAGCTCCTGCATCATTCTCGGCTGAACCTGCATCTGGTGTTGTAGTATCTGTGAGCCACGAGGACTCATCAATCCCATAACCATGGGTATCAAGACTAGCAAAGCTTTATGGGTAGGAGGAGGTAAAGTGGTGAGGTTGCAGCAGCGGCTAAGCATAATATGGTGGCTAACTTACGAGTACAAGAATAAGATGAGCATCTACGCAAACGGTCGCAAACTAGTAATGATCGCTAAAGATCCTGAACTACCTACGAGTCAAACATAACCCCACCATGTTCTCTTCTCAAAGTGAAAAGAGACAGTCATGGTTACTCACACAGTTGTGTGTTTTACTTCGGATCCTCTGTCAAGTTTTCTACAACCGGACATTAACAAATTCCAATATGCCACATAACCGTGGGCACGGCTTTCGAATGATTATAACTGTCAGTTGGCGCCCACCGTGGGGCCTTCGCACGATGGTTTCGAGTTCTTGAAGGGCAGCTTTGAAGGGCTCAAGGGTTACGTAGTCGGCCGGATGACCAAGAGTCGCCGCGGCCAGATCTACATCGATGACGCAGGTTGGGGACCGGAGGCCGATTCAATCGAATACGGGTACCGGGTTCCCTTCGGCGGCATCCACGTCTTCATCGGCAAGATTGGTGAACTGGGGCCTGAGCCGGACGTCTTCCCCGACATCGTCGAGCCGGCTCAGTGTGCGAGATCGGCCCGGATTCAGCCTGCCATGAAGCGCGTTTTCGTCGGAGCAATTCACGGGGTTCAAGCCGAGGACAGATGGGATTCTGGGGGCGAGACAGTTATTTATTCCGACGATGAATCTTTATCCGGAGAGACTGAGTCTTTGTATCAGTTGCGGGACGGCCGGTCTGAGGGTATGTCCGACGGAGACAGTATTCCGGACCCCTTTGATCCGCCAAACCGAGTGGCTGTCTTTATGGCTGGTTCACAACCCACGCAGCAGTCCACGGTGAACGGGGCGATGACAGCAGAAGCTGGTGTAGGGGGGAGTGGCCAGGCCCTCTCGCCCTCTGACGCTCTATCCACCTTAGTTGAGGAGTTCACAACCCGAGCCATGGCAGAGGTGGCTCCAGCAGACAAGGCGCAACACGATGCAGAACTACTTCAACTGAAAGGCCGGATCGAGCAAGCAAGAGAAGATCTGAAAGCAGAGAAAGCTATGATAGCAATGAGACAAGCAGAGCTGGAGGCTCAGACTTTTCAGTTGAGGATGGAACAGGCCTCTGTACAGGGAGTAAGGAGTCGGAAGTATCAGTCTTGTCTACCGCCGGTTTATGAGGCGACGAATCTTTTCAGGACACCAGGAGCGGGAACCAGCAATGATCCGGCGGCAAACCGGAGGGCAGCCCCGGCTAAGGATGAGCCGGTTCAGCAGCCCTCTGCGGAGCAAGATCGGCGGGTCATGTCTGCGCCTCACATCCCGACCCCTCCGGGTCATTACTCAAATCCTTTGGACAACATTGTTGCTGTCGCTTCACGCTTGGCCGCTTTACCCATTGAGGGGACATCCCCCGTGGCGTTGGAGGCACGCAGGGTCAAGGATCTGCTTAACACAGCGTTAACACAACAGCAAGCGTATTCTTATAGCAGGGAGAGGCTCCATTCAACACCACGCCACAGCCGGAGTTACACTAGGCATTGCGAGGAACCGGAAGTGTCTAGTAGTGAACGCAGGAGACACCGTCACAGACAAAATAATCCGGCAGGCGCAGATGCACAAGCTCAGGATGCAAACCGGGTTAGATCTGTGGCCCGTGAGGAGGTCCGTCAAACGACGCCGGTTCACACAACCACAGCCGAGACATGGGCCACAACGAGTTCCTTTGGGGTGCAATGTCTTATCCCCGCTTTACGGAGCGTGAAGCTACCCAAGGATTTTAAAGGCCCACGTAAGGTGCCTAATTACACAGCAGATTTGGCTCCAGAAGCTTGGGTTGAGAGTTACGAGCTGGCCATGGAGATGCTGGACGTAGATGAAGCGGCTTGTGCGAAATACTTCACCATGATGCTTGAAGGTACAACCCGGACCTGGCTAAAGGGTTTACCCCCTAATTCCATCGGATCGTGGGGAGAGTTACGTCGCCAGTTTATCAAAAACTTCAAGGATACGTGCAAGCAGCCGATGTCAGTGGTAGATCTAGCAGCATGTTGATGTCTACACACGCTTCTACTCTTGTAGACTATGTTGGGCCTCCAAGAGCATAGGTTTGTAGGACAGCAGCAATTTCCCTCAAGTGGATGACCTAAGGTTTATCGAACTCAGGGAAGTAGAGGTTGAAGATGGTCTCTCTCAAGCAACCCTGCAACTAAGATACAAGAAGTCTCTTGTGTCCCCAACACACCTAATACAACTAGGAGTTGTATAGGTGCACTAGTTCGGCGAAGAGATGTTAAATGGCAAGTGATATGGATGATAGGAGTGGCAAAGCAAAGTAATAATAAATCTGTAATAAAAAGTGCAGCAAGCAAACAAGTGGTAAACGTGAGCACAAATGGTATTTCAATGGTGGAAACAAGGCCTAGGCTTCATACTTTCACTAGTGGCAACTCCCAACAACATTAACATAATCGAATCACATGATATTTCCCATAAAACATGCAAAGGGGACACACTCGGAGGTCATTCCTTCGTGGTCAAGAGAGGACGAGAATTATGTAGGGCTACAAAAGCACACCTCAAAGTTCGTAGTTCTCAATCTAAGGATTTCCCAATGTCACCGCGGCCATCCAAAGAGAGTCCCACAATCACCACAACATATCTAAAGGATAGTCAAAGACAAGCACCAAGAGACTCTCAATCTTCAATCAACACACAAGAGAGGAAATCACTCATGAAAATACTTTTCTAATCCATGTCCAATAGACCGCTGTCACCTTCGTCTCGGGGATTATACTAGATAAAGACAAGTGAGTACATCAATCCAATACATAGAGGAAGGGGAAATATCATGGGATCACCCTAGATTAACATAGCCTATGATCACAACGAAGATCACATCATGGGAGAGAGAATTGACCACATAGCTACTGGTAGAAACCTCAACCCTGAGGAGGAACTACTCCCGCATCATGGAGGGAGGAAGCAACGTCGATGGAGATGAATCCGGGGGCACTTCCCCGTCCCGGCAGGGTGCCGGCACAGGAATTCTGGTCCCCCGAAGCTTGATGGCGATGGCGGCGGAGATCGGTATCGCGTCTGGAGAAAAGGGGTCCGGAATCAGGGTTTCCGCGACACGGTGTAAATATATGCCAAAGGGGGGCATCAGAGGAGGTCTGGGGGGCCCAGGCGCCCCCCGGCGCGGCCAGGGAGGGGGGCCGCCTGGAGCCCCTGTGGTCCCCCTTTGGCCCTACTTTGGCCGCATGGAAGCTTCCGGATCGCTGATTTTTTATATATTTTTTCCGGGATTTTTCTGGTATTTTACGTAATGGGAAAACCTGAAATACAAAAACAGCAGAAAACAGAAACTGGCACTGGGGTGCACTGAGTTAATAGGTTAGTCCAAATATGATCAAAAGTGTATGGAAGTGTATAAATATCATAGCAATATCACACGAAAGAGGCATGGAGCAAACAGAAATTATAGATACGTTTTGGACGTATCAACATCCCCAAGCTTAATTCCTGCTCGTCCTCGAGTAGGTAAATGATAACAAGCATAATTTCTGTGGTGACATGCCATTAACCATATAAGGACTTTTTATAGTCACATGACAAGTGCTTACTGAGACAATGAATCTTTAGTAATTAAGTTGCCTCATGAGAAAATCACAAATAACTGAAAGTCTTACAATATGATACTGAAACATCAAATAGATTTGTAATGAGCATGGTGTGCAAATATGATAAAGTGATATCTAACTTGCCCCCTTTAGTGAAGCAAAACATAAATGCAGGGGCACCACCAAGGTTTAAGTGATGACTAGATACAATGATTTCAGAATAAACGATATCACAATCATGCAAAAGACAATGCTACTTTGGGACAATGCACATTACACTCAGAATGACAATCATGCTCTTAGTAGTTGGTGCTTTAAAAGAAGGTGGAGACTCTCGAACCGTGGCTTTTGTTGGCAAAGTTGAAAACCCGTAGTCGGAAACAAAAACTAAACATGTACCAGAGCTCTTGGTTTTAAAAATAGAGGTAATAATTATTTTTTTTGTATATGCATGTTTCGTCAATGAATGCTAGCAGAAAACTCAATTACTTCTTGAGATGGACAAGTTTCGAGGACCGGCTCCCGAATGAGGACGATCACATCCTCTTAATCTCCTTTGTTTTTCACTGCCAAAGTTTTCTGATTTCTCATGAACAAAGCGTGAAGGAGGGTTTGTTTGTTATATTATTTTTGAGCCGGGCGCACTCTTTGCCAATTCCTTCTCGTATTATGGGTTTGCACATTAGACATGCAATCCCGGGGTGAAGCTTGTCCAACTTAAAAAGATCATGAATTAACTACTACTTCCTCATGAGCTAAAATAGAGGCACCAAATAGAAATGCTTTTTTGAATAATTTCGAGATGGTACATGAAAGTCTTCGTTAGGAATGGCAGGCAAATACCATGTATAGGAAGGTATGGTGGACTCATATGGCATAACTGGTTTAAAAGAGTTTGGATGCACAAGCAGTCAGTCCGCTTAGTACAGGTGGATGTTAGCAAAAGACTGGGAGCGACCAACTAAGAGAGCAATGACGGTCATAATCATGCAGAGCGACAAAGCAACATTGAATCAGGCATGGTAGTTATATCGCTACTCAGAAACAAAAGATCATCAAGGCTTGACAGACTTTCTTTACAGTCTTAAATATGCGTGAGCATACGCCAAGTCAATCAAAATAAATTCTTGAAGGAAGATATTACTAAACCATACCACATCATAGGCAAACAAATCATGTTGGTACTCCAATAACACATTGGAAACCCCCCAGCTATTTGAGACTAACCATAAGAAAACATGAACTACTAAGCACCATTATGCACGTAGCATCTTTATCATAGACATATCAACCAATGCAACAGAAGCAAACTCTCTTAATAAGATAAGCATGATAACTAAAGAGAGTTCAAGCAACCAACTAAACAAAATCTCTTTAAAAAGATAAGCATGAAAACTAAAAGCTAAACATGATAGTAGCTATTGAAAGACAAAGAACACACACAACAAAGATAGACATGAAAATTCTATGTTATGTTCTAGGTTGAAGTGGAGCGGGTCTCTCTCCCACACAAAGAAAGCTGGGTTCCAACTCGTTATGAACAGCAAGCAAAGCTAAAGAAAACTAAAAAGGGAACTAAAAGCAAGACGCTCCAAGCATAGCACATAACACATGAAGTGATAAAAATATAGTGGAACGAAGGACGAACTGATAATGTTGATGGAGAAGGGGATGCACGGGGGCATCCCCGAGCTTAGACGCTTGAGTCTCCTTGAATATTTCTCGGGGGGTGCATGGGGGCATCCCCAAGCTTGAGCGTTTGACACTCCTGAATCTTTTTATCTTCTTCCCTCGCACACTTGAAAACTCCCTTCATACATAACTCGTCATAATCTGATTAGCGAGGTTAGTACCCATAATAATATAATTGTTCCTTGCTGGAAATAAGGATATTCTTGAAGTTCTACTGTTTCTCAAGATTGCCAAAAGGTTTTTGCAAAGAAAAAGCAAGCTCAAGGTTTTCAAAATGAGGGAAAGGCAAATAAGGACAGAATCTGTGAAAAACAGAACAGCAGGTAGTAAATGATTTTTTTGGGGCACTTCTGCAACTCTAATCAAAAAACTCAGAACAGACGCACGAAAGACAATTGTATAGAGCACACTGTCGAAAATATTCAGACCAAACAGATGATCTGGTGATTTTATACGAATTTTTCTATCCAAGGACAGAATCTGTTTCCTGGACAGCACGTCACAACTTTTGAACTTTCTTGCAATCAGAGGCTACACTTGGCACAAAGCTGAAAAGTAAAGATACAATGATGATGCTACTGTAGTAACAACATCAAGACACAACAAAAGCAAAATAAAATTTTATTCATTGTGGGCTGCCTCCCAAAAGCGCTTTCTTTTATGCCTTTAAGCTAGGCATAAGACTTTAATGATGCTCTCGTAGGAATAAGAGTTGAAGAACAAAAGAGAGCATCAAGAAGCAAATACCAAACACATTTAAGTCTAACATACTTCCTATGCATGGGAATCTTGTAAGAAAATAAATTATTGAAGCATAAGGCAACTAGCATAGGAAGGCAGAACAAGTGCAGCTTCAAAACCTTCAACATAAAGAGAGGGAACTTGATATTATTGAAATATCTATAAGCATATGTTCCCTTCTAATAATAATTTTCAGTGGGATCACGAATAAACTCAACAATATAAGCATCACATAAAGCATTGTTACCATGATCCACATGCAAAAAGGTACTCTTACTCTCCACATAAGCATCTTTGGGGAGCCCATGGTTAGGACTTTTTAGCATTAACGTTTTCAGTCTCCCCCAAGCTTGAGCTACGCTCTCTCCGTCACGAGACCTAAAGTTATAGATATAGTTCCTGTCTCGATGAATTTCATAAAGAGGATAAAACTTAGTATAAAAGAGAGACATAAGCTATTGCCAATCAAGCAAGTGCGCGTTATCGAGAAGCTTATACCAATCTGAAGCTTTATCTATAAGTGATACGGCGAACAATTTCCTCATGACAAACTCCCTTGATACACCTGCAAGCTTAAATAATGAACATAATTGTGACAGATATAGCAAGTGTACACCGGGATGTCTGTCTCCTGCATAACGATTAGCCAAAACATAATCGATAATACCAGCTGGTATTTTATAGGGCACAATTTCAGTAGGGGGAGGAGCAACCACCACAGGTGTGGGGCGTCTTCCCGCAAGCAACGATCCAATAGCAAGGTTGTCCATAAGCATAACTAGTGAAATAAAAACAAGAAACAAAAAGATTTAATTGGAAGATCTAAAGATATACCTTCAAGCACTCACTTCCCCGGCAACGGCGCCAGAAATAGCTTGATGTCTACACACGCTTCTACTCTTGTAGACTATGTTGGGCCTCTAAGCGTAGAGGTTTGTAGGACAGCAGCAATTTCCCTCAAGTGGATGACCTAAGGTTTATTGAACTCAGGGAAGTAGAGGTTGAAGATGGTCTCTCTCAAGCAACCCTGCAACTAAGATACAAGAAGTCTCTTGTGTCCCCAACACACCTAATACAACTAGGAGTTGTATAGGTGCACTAGTTCGGCAAAGAGATGTTAAATGGCAAGTGATATGGACGATAGGAGTGGCAAAGCAAAGTAATATAAATCTGTAATAAAAAGTGCAGCAAGCAAACAAATGGTAAACGTGAGCACAAATGGTATTGCAATGGTGGAAACAAGGCCTAGGCTTCATACTTTCACTAGTGGCAACTCCCAACAACATTAACATAATCGAATCACATGATATTTCCCATAAAACATGCTAAGGGGACACACTCGTAGGTCATTCCTTCGTGGTCAAGAGAGGACGAGAATTATGTAGGGCTACAAAAGCACACCTCAAAGTTCGTAGTTCTCAATCTAAGGATTTCCCAATGTCACCGCGGCCATCCAAAGAGAGTCCCACAATCACCACAACATATCTAAAGGATAGTCAAAGACAAGCACCAAGAGACTCTCAATCTTCAATCAACACACAAGAGAGGAAATCACTCATGAAAATACTTTTCTAATCCATGTCCAATAGACCGCTGTCACCTTGGTCTCGGGGATTATACTAGATAAAGACAAGTGAGTACATCAATCCAATACATAGAGGAAGGGGAAATATCATGGGATCACCCTAGATTAACATAGCCTATGATCACAACGAAGATCACATCATGGGAGAGAGAATTGACCACATAGCTACTGGTAGAAACCTCAGCCCCGAGGAGGAACTACTCCCGCATCATGGAGGGATGAAGCAACGTCGATGGAGATGAATCCGGGGGCACTTCCCCGTCCCGGCAGGGTGCCAGCACAGGAATTCTTGTCCCCCGAAGCTTGATGGCGATGGCGGCGGAGATCGGAATCGCGTCTGGAGAAAAGGGGTCCGGAATCAGGGTTTCCGCGACAAGGTGTAAATATATGCCAAAGGGGGGCATCAGAGGAGGTCTGGGGGGGCCCAGGCGCCCCCCCCAGCGCGGCCAGGGGGGGCCGCCTAGGCAGGCCGCTTGGAGCCCCTGTGGTCCCCCTCTGGCCCTACTTTGGCCGCATGGAAGCTTCCAGAACGCTGATTTTTTATATAATTTTTCCGGGATTTTTCTGGAAGTTTACGTAATGGGAAAACCTAAAATACAAAAACAGCAGAAAACTGAAACTGGCACTGGGGTGCACTGAGTTAATAGGTTAGTCCAAATATGATCAAAAGTGTATGGAAGTGTATAAATATCATAGCAATATCACACGAAAGAGGCATGGAGCAAGCAGAAATTATAGATACGTTTTGGACGTATCACATGTATACAAGGAGAACAGGAGTCTACAAGTGCATGGGTGCGGCGAGTATCAGAAATCTTGCACTCTTCGAACGGTATCAATCCCAGTACGGCAATAGTGACACTGGAAAACAATTGCCGGTTCGAGTGTCTAAAGTTAAAACTGGGACGGCTTAAACGGGATTGTAATGACATGGGAACTCTCATGAGCGCTCTAGTGAAGTACGGGGACTCCGATAACACTAAGTATTCAGAAGTAGAGGGAGACAAAGCTGGAAAAGTCAATAAGCCTGGTAAACTGGCGCAGGTTAGTCCGGCTGGTACAAGCTTCTCAGGCAAGCGAAAAGCGGAGGGTGGCTCTGATTTCGTGGCCAATACCCAAGTTCAAGGGGGTTTTCAGCGCAATAAGGGTAAGCCGCCTCCACAAACCGATGGAGGGCCCGTTAGCTGGGAACAAGAGTTAAATGAGCCTTGTCCGAAACACGGCTCAAGGGAACGTCCAGCAAAACACACTATAGGAGAATGCAAGGTTATGATGGAAGCCATAATGAGCTAGATCAGCTCCAACAACGGGCCTCCAGGCGGCGGTTCAGGCCCGGGGTTTTATGGTCCGGGTCACCAGGGGAACGACTCCGGATCAGGATATCGTGGCAACAACAGTGGTTACAGTAACTGAGGCAATAACCAATATGGTCAAGGCGGTTATAATAACCAAAGCAATCAACAGTATGGTCAAGGTGGTTACAATAACCAAAACAACCAACAGCAGGGCCAGGGTAATCACAATAACCAAGGTAGTCAGCAGCGTCAGCAACAGAAGCAGCAATCCGGATATCAGAGTAATCCGAAGGAGTTGAGTAGTGGGCAGTATCATGTGTTCACTACGAGTTTGTGTAAACGAGATCAAAAAGTTTTGAAGCGGGCGGTCCACGCGGTTGAACCGGCGACGCCGCAATTCTTGCGCTGGTCAGAGCAGCCCATTGTGTGGAGCAGGGAGGATCACCCGCTGCGAGTTGATAATCCGGGCCACTTGGCCTTGGTAGTAGCACCACAGGTGGGTGGCTACAAGTTCACCAAGGTCCTCATGGACGGCGGCAGTAGCATTAATATCTTGTATTATGAGACTTTCCGTCACATGGGGCTGACAGATAAAAAGCTAAGACAATCAAACACGGTGTTTCATGGAGTGGTGCCAGGTAAATCAGCTTACCCAGTTGTGAAAATTGACCTAGAAGTTACCTTTGGAGATGAACAGGATTCCAGGTCAGAGATGATAACCTTTGAAGTCGTCAAGATCCGAAGCCCTTATCATGCTCTATTCGGGAGGACGGTTTATGCCAAGTTTATGGCCAGGCCGTGTTATGTTTATCTACAGCTCAAGATGCCGGGTCACAAAGGAACAATCATGGTTCATGGAAGTCGCAAGATTGCATTGGAGTGTGAAGAAGGAGACGCTGCCTACGCGGAGGCAGTGTGTGCTATGGAGGAGTTGAAATTTTACAAGGACAATGTTGATCCGGCAGATATGTCCCCGTTGAAAAAGCCAACTACAGAGCATGATCCAGCATTGAAATTTAAGTCAGCAGAGGAGACCAAGCAAGTTGATTTTGTGCCAGGCGATTCATCTAAGCAGTTCACTATCAGCGCTAACCTTGATCCCAAATAGGAAGGCGCGCTCATCGAGTTCATCCGTGAGAACCGGGATATCTTTGCGTGGAAACCTTCTGACATGCCAGGTATACCGAGGGAACCCGCTGAGCATAGTCTTAACATTGATCCGAAGTTTAAACCGGTCAAGCAGTATCTGCGCCGCTTCAACGAAGAAAGGCGCAAGGCTATAGGAGAGGAAGTGGCCAGGCTTTTGGCCGCAGGGTTCATAGTGGAAGTTTTTCACCCGGAGTGGTTGGCTAATCCGGTGCTGGTGTTAAAGAAGAATGGAAAGTGGAGAATGTGTGTGGATTACACGGACCTAAACAAGGCTTGTCCAACTGATCCTTTTGCTCTCCCTCGTATTGATCAGATCATCGATGCTACAGCAGGATGTGAGCGGTTAAGTTTTTTGGATGCATATTCAGGATATCACCAGATCAAGATGGCAGTTAAAGATCAGGAGAAGACGTCCTTCATAACGCCTTTTGGTGCTTTTTGCTATGTTTCTATGCCCTTTGGGCTCAAGAGTGCCCAAGCGACTTATCAGCGTTGCGTCCAGAATTGTCTTAAGGGGCAGATAGGGAGGAATGTTCATGCCTATGTGGATGATATTGTGGTGAAATCAAGGAAGGAAGAGACGTTGATAGAGGATCTCAAAGAGACTTTTGATAATCTTCGAGCCTATAAAATGATGCTTAATCCGGAGAAGTGTGCTTTTGGTGTTCCGGCGGGCAAGCTCCTTGGATTCTTGGTGTCAAACAGAGGAATAGAAGCTAATCCGGAGAAGATCAAGGCAATCACATCTTTGACTAAACCGGCTTGCATCAATGATGTTCAACGTATCGCTGGCCGGATCACAGCATTTAGCCGGTTCATCAGCCGTTTGGGGGAGAAGGCGATTCCGCTTTATCAGATGCTGAGAAAAACGGACCGGTTTATATGGAGCGATGAGGCAAACGCTGCGTTTGAGGATTTGAAGCGGCAACTGGCGCAACCGCCGATTCTTGCTGCCCCTGTTGATAATGAGCCGTTGCTGTTATACGTCGCCGCCAATGCACGGGCAGTTAGCGTGGCAATCGTGGTTGAGCGCAAGGAAGCTGGGAAGGAATATCCGGTTCAACGTCCAGTCTATTATATCAGTGAAGTTCTCATTGAATCCAAGCAAAGGTACCCACATTGGCAGAAGCTGGTATATGGTGTGTTCATGGCAAACCAGAAGTTGAAACATTATTTCCAAGGCCACCCAATAACTGTTGTTAGTTCAGCACCATTGGGAGATATAATCCAGAACAGGGAAGCTACCGGCAGAGTAGCAAAGTGGGCCATTGAGCTTAGCCCACACGAATTGAAATATGTGCCACGCACCGCTATCAAATCTCAAGCATTGGTGGATTTCATCAATGATTGGACAGAACTGCAGACACCAGAAGAGAAGCCGGATCTCACATACTGGACGATTCACTTTGACGGTTCAAGGCAATTAGAAGGCTCGGGGGCTGGAGTTGTTTTAACTTCCCCGCGAGGGGATAAGTTTTGTTACGTCCTCCGTCTATTGTTTCCTTGTACTAATAATGCAGCAGAGTATGAAGCACTGCTTCATGGCTTACGGATGGCCAAGGAGATGAACTTAAGCCGGGTCAAGTGTTTTGGCGATTCAGATTTGGTGGCACAGCAAGTATCCGGCAAGTGGGATTCAAGAGATCCTCTCATGGCAGCTTACAGACGAGAAGTCGAAATAGTTGTAGGATGTTTCAAGGGGTATCAGGTGGATCACATAGACCGGCGAAGGAATGAAGCGGTCGATGCTCTAAGCCGGCTGGGTTCTCAACGTAAACCGGTACCACCGAATACTTTTTTGGAAGAGCTGCCCGGTCCATCAGTTCAAGTACCATCGGAGGAAGACCTGGCCATTCCTGATCCGGAGGCGCAGCTGGTTGCAGCACTTCATGTTATTCCGGATTGGACGCTCCCATACTTGTCGTATTTAAGCTGGGGAGAGCTGTCGGACGATGAGATCGAAGCAAGACAGATAATCCGGCACTCTAAGTCCATGACAATTGCAAACGGAGAACTACATCATCGCAGCGTTTCTGGAGCGTTTCAGCGGTGTGTATCAGCTGAGGAAGGTTGTGATATTCTTCGTGAAATCCATGAAGGGGATTGTGGTCATCACGCCGGTTCAAAATCCTTGGTGGCTAAAGATTTTCGACATGGGTTCTATTGGTTGACAGCCCATGCTGATGCGGCGGATCTGGTCCGGAAGTGTGATGCTTGCCAGAAGTTTTCACGACGTGCTCTTGTTCCGGCACAGGAGCTCCGGATGATACCGATAACCTGGCCGTTTGCGACTTGGGGGCTTGATATGGTTGGACCCTTCAAATGATCCCAAGATCAGAAAACTCATCTACTGGTGGCTGTGGATAAGTTTACAAAATGGATTGAGGCAGAGCCTGTGAGCAAGTGTGATGCGGCAACAGTGGTTAAATTCATCAAAAAGGTAATTTTCCGCTTTGGCTTTCCACACAGCATCATCACAGACAACGGCACCAATTTATCTAAAGGAGAGATGGAAGAGTTTTGTCAACGGGAGCATATTCGCCTGGACGTGTCTTCGGTAGCTCACCCTCAATCCAATGGTCAAGCTGAAAGAGCGAATCAGGAGATTTTGCGAGGTATCAAGCCCCGGCTTATGACTCCCTTGCAAAGAACACCAGGGTGCTGGGTTGAGGAGTTACCTTCTGTCCTATGGAGTATCAATACTACGCCAAACTGGTCCACAGGTTACACACCTTTCTTTATGGTGTATGGTGCTGAAGCGATCCTTCCAAGTGATATCCGTCATGATTCACCAAGGGTGACGGCCTATGTTGAAGCGGCCAACGAGCAGGCGAGACAGGACAGTCTGGACCGGCTGGATGAAGAGCGTGATATAGCAGCAGCACGGTCTGCGATTTATCAAAAAGACTTGCGCAGATATCACAGCTGCCGGATCAAGACCAGGACGTTCCAGGAGGGAGATTTGGTGCTCCGGCTCATCCAAGATCAAACTGATATGCACAAGTTATCCCCGCCTTGGGAAGGGCCCTTTGTGGTCAGCAAGAATCTGCACAACGGTTCATATTACTTGGTGGACGTTCGAGAACACAAGGACTCACGGACATCGGAGGAAGAGACAAAGAGGCCGTGGAACATCGCCCTCTTACGGCCCTATTATACCTGAGCCAGGAGCTCCGCTGTATCCTATGTATATATTATGATTAATGAATAAACCGGCACCCTCGGTAAACCGGGGGCTCAACCTTTTTCCAGTATAATTATCTTATGGTGATAGCCATCTACAACTTATGTTTCTTATTATGTGTCATATCTTACAATGCTTTGATCAGTCTATCAGGCTGTGCAGGACAATTGTCGTAGATATACTCTGAAGCTGCGATCATTAATAGGCTTCCTGCTCAAACATATGTCGTATCCGAACCAAAGATAGCACAGCCATCCCGCTCAAACATAGGTCGTATTCGAACCAAAGAGAGCAAAGGGCTTACTGTTCAAACATAGGTCGTATTCGAACCAAAGAGAACATACCCAAACTTATTGAAGGGATTCCTCTTCAAACATAGGTCGTATTCGAACCAAAGAGAACATACCCAAACTTATTGAAGGGATTCCTGTTGAAACATAGGTCGTATTCGAACCAAAGAGAACATACCCAAACTTAAATAAAGCCATTCTGTTCAAACATAGGTCGTATCCGAACCAAAGAGAACATGGCATAACCTCAATGGATTGTACCCGAATCCATTGCTTGGCTAAATTTTTATATGGCCAGCAGGGGGCAGGATTGTACCCGAATCCTAGCTTTAACCCCTGTGGTTGTATCCGGTTCATATGGTCGTATCCGAACCATAGGCTCAATGGATTGTACCCGAATCCATTGCTTGGCTGAACCTTGCTTTGGAGCCTGGCAGCTCGTAAAAAGCCTCGACTACATGGTTTTATTTGCAAACTTGCATTTCTGGTATTTATGTTTTATGGTTCTTTGATCCGGAGTGGGACAACTCCAGAGTTGACCACATATATTCGAAAGTCTGGACAGAGCTCCAGCATGATCTAAACCGGTAACTGCTATCAAACCCGGAATTATTATTGGGTCTATCACAAAGGCTCCCTCAGAAAACTGCAAATTTCGCCGGATTAAGAATATCAAGTATAGTTGATCGCAGGTATAAAGTTATTTCTGGTACAAACAAACACTTGTTTGATATTTTTTTGTGAGCAATTTAATTGTTCCAGCGGTAAACCGCTAGGATATCTTTTAAGTATTGTCTATGCAGAAACAGAT
Organism: Secale cereale; assembly: GCA_902687465.1. Classification (NCBI taxonomy): domain Eukaryota; kingdom Viridiplantae; phylum Streptophyta; class Magnoliopsida; order Poales; family Poaceae; genus Secale; species Secale cereale. Next base: position 735,642,962 of record LR738714.1, on the reverse strand, counting down.
ACTATGCAAGATAAACCATATCAGACCAGATTTAAGTTGACAACGTCACAGCAAAAAGTTGGAACATCCGGATCAAGACGAACAATGTTTTATACTATCCTATTACAAGGCATAGCAAGCCTGAACGGATTAAAGTCTTTCCAGCAAAATGAGACTGCAACTACAAAGATAACTTGTGTGGCCTACGCTTCCTCCTGCTGCGAAGGCTGGGGATTGACTTGTTCCGGAGTTTCTTCTTCTTCTTGAAGCGGCTGAAAGTCAGGGACGCACCAATCGATTTTCGTTAAAGTGCGGAAGTACATCTCTTCTGTGATAAGTTCGGACGGATCAATATCTGGGGCGAAAGTATGAGGGCGCAGTGGTGGGATTAGATTTACGGTATCATAAACCGGCCGATCCACCCGCTCGTTCTGTAAATCATACCCCGGATGATACCTGGACAAGTCTGATTCGGCAGCAAGCTTGCTAGCAAGTGGACGCATATCCTTAGTCAAAGCGTGAAGATCTTTTGCAGTGAAAGCTGATCCGTCTTCTTTGGTGCTGGGATACCCATTCAAAGCTTCTTCCGGATCAAAATCTGGAACCCACACTTTGGCTCTGGTAAGCGCCATGAGAGAACCGGCTCGGGCAGCAGACTTCTTCACTTCCTCCAAGCGTACTGGCAAGACAGAAAGTTTCTCAAGTGTGCCTTGGATAGTGGTGGGGGCCGGTTTATTGAAGGACATTGCGCTTATGATCCTTGGAGCGCCGGAATACAGCTGCTCGACCAGAGTATAAGACGCCTTGAGTTTCTTCCATAAATCATCCCCAAGATGGGTGACACGGCGCCCTGCATATGATTATCACAGTTAAACCGGAACGGATTAAAGATTGCAAGGATGAAGGCAGGAGTACAGATTAAGTACTTACCGAAGACAGCAGAAGTCATCAGTTCTATTTGCCGCTTTAAACCGGTTAACTCTTCAGTCACCGGATTAAGGGCTTCCTCAGCGTCCTTTGCCCTTTTTTCCAGATCCTTCTTTTGTACTTCAAAGGCTGTCCGCTCCTCTTCAAAAAATTTCTTCAGCTGTTCAGCAGTAGTTAAACTCACCGCCAAATCTTTCTTGGCCTTAGCAGCAGCAGATTCAGTTTCGGCAAGTCTGTTCCGGAGTTCAGTAATTTCTTCAGCCCACCGGTTCAAATCAGCCTGCAAGGAAAATCAAGTGGAATAAAGGTAAAAATCAGGCAAGTCTCAAGCACATAACCAAGTTATCCACTTGACACTTGGGGGCTAATGGGCAGTTGAAGCGTCTAACAGTAGCAATTCAAAGACAAGTCTCAAGCACACAAACAAGTTGTCTACTTGACACTTGGGGGCTAATGGATAGTTGAAGTATCAAAGGAAAAATTCAGACAAGTCCCAGGCACATAAACCGAATTATGCCCCTGGCACTTGGGGGCTAATGTAAGATCATTTGCTTAAATCGGAAGTACCGGTTCACCTTCTAAACATAGCTAAACCGGAACTTGGGGGCTACTATGATATAGACAGAAGCACATCAAAAGCAAAGGATTACCTCGTATTTTTCCTTCATCATGCTGATTAAGCCCGCTTCATAGTCCCGAGAAGTGTGAAGCCGGTTCAAATACCCTGAATAGAGCTCCTGGGCACTCAGCTCGGCAAAACTAGACAAATTAGTGCTCCATTTGCCCTTTTCTTGATGAAGTTTCTCCGCTTTAGCTGTATGCTTGGCCAAAACAGTGGGTTCAGCAGGAGCGATATAAGCGGTACCAGTTATCTGGACATCCGGAGAAGGGGCAGTTGCTGGTGGTGGAGTAGCGGTGTGAACCGGACTAGCGCGAGCAGGGCTAGGTTGAGGAGGATCGGCCCGGGCAGGACTCGCCGGTTCATGGACGTTCTCAGTGTTGGGATTTTCAGGTACAGTAGTATGATCCATAGGAGCAGGATCTTCAAGCGGAATTGTGGGCTCGCCTTCCGGAGGGACGGTTGTATCCGGGTCAACCGCCGGATCATCAGTGGCAGTCTCAGCAGTTGGTTTGTTGGCCTTTGCCCTTTTGCTAGGTTTAGGCTTGCTGAAAGGAATTAGAAAGAAAAATCAGTGCCACAGAAGCAAAAGCAATCATAAATCGGATAAGATAAAGGACTTACCCAGGGACAGTCTTCAAAACTGGGACTTGTGTGGCAGTGGATTCGCCAGAGGAAGATAAAGGAGTCTCCTGATAATTAGGGTCAGACGGTTTAAGCGGTTTGCGTATAAGCCCGGCCTTGGAATGAAGAAGAGTTGGAGAGAGTATAACCTCAGAGAGGCGCCTCCGAGCCGGAGTAAGGGATATTCCGGACGATTCAACTGCAAGGCCGCTATGGCGTGTAGTCCGGCGAAGGGCTTCCTGTTGCTGTTTCTTCAAAAGAAAATTGGGGTCCAGTTGAGCATAAGGGTGAGAAAACTGATATTTCCGGACTGTCCGACGAATTTTTGGTGGAGGTGGTTCGGAATCTGAAGAAAGAATAGTTACCTCAATTTCGACCGGTTTATCTCCTTCAGCCAAATCCTGTGAAAAGACACCGTTAAACACTAGTATAAATAAAAGTGAACAAATTATAGCCGGATTAACTCATACCTCAGAGTCTGGATCATCATCTTCAGCATGTGAACCGGAGCCAACAGCCGCCTTTTTCTTCTTGATAGCGTAAGTTTTCCGGCGTGGCTGTTTGCCTGTTTTTTCTTGAGGTTTCCTCTTCCAAAAAGGATCATCAGCCTGTTCAAAAGGTGAAATATAATTGGAAAACGATTTAAATGAATGGATTAAAAGCATACAGAAGAGAGTAAGACTTACTGCAGGCAGCTTGTTCTTCTTGTAATACGGAGCCAATCCAGTTTGGCTACATTCTTCTAAGGAGACATTGAGCATCTTCTTAGCAGATTCAATGACTTCCGATTCAGAAAGATTTTCCTTGGAAAGACGTTGAGGATCATCCGGTTTACCAGAATATTTACACATTAGACTCGGGCGCGGACTCAGAGGAAGGATACTCCAAGAAAGCCAACAACGCATAAAATCAACCCCAGTTAATCCGTTGGCCATAAAGGCCTTCAACTTGGCGAGTTGAGAAGCAAATCGAGGCCGTTCTAAAGAACTGAGACGCTGCGGCAGAGGGTGATCTTCAGGAAGACGGTATTCACGATAACCCGGCAGTGGGTTCTCTCCTTCAGGTGACGTGTCAATACAATAAAACCAAGACTTATTCCATTCTTTGGGGTGTGTGTGGAGAGCGGCATGAGGAAAGACCACGTCTCTTCTCTTCTGAATGCTGACCCCACCTAGTTCTTGATGAGGTCCGCCGGTAAACTCAGTTCGCCGGTTTAAATGAAAAAAGTCCCAGAACAAGTCGACGGATGGCTCCTCTTGCAAATACACCTCTGAGAAAACTTGAAAGTCACAGATGTTTGAAATGGAGTTTGGACCTATGTCCTGAGGGTGAAGTTGAAAAGCGACAAGTACGTCCCGGAAGAATTTTGAACCGGGAGGAGAAAAACCTCGGGCCATGTGATCAAAGAAGACAATAACTTCCCCTTCTCTGGGAGTAGGAGGACATTCATCTCCTGGGGCCCGCCATTTTAGGATTGATTGAGGGCCCAGAGTACCAACAGCAGCCGCATTGATTAAATCTTCTTCCGTAATGACGGAAGGGACCCAGTTGCAAGAGACAAACTGTTTGGCAGACATAATAGCAGAGGGAAAGTGCTGAAAAAGCGAAGTATAAAAACTGGATTATTCAAAGACAGATATATAAACCAGATCGCATATGCAAAGTCATACCGACGGTTTAGACAAGGGACTAATGACATAGCTAATCCGGCAGTAAGCAGGAAACGCATTACCGCCGGTTCAGAAATAACAAAAGAGAGGATCTAAACCGTCGTGTTCATTGTCGATGCATTACAGAAACAATATTTGACTGACTAAAACCGGCGAGTTTATTACGTATCTACAAGGATGAAGAAACAAGTTTCTACCGAAAGCTAAGGTAAAACAGATCTGAGCAGTAAGAAAAAAATACAAATTATACAGGTTTATTACAGGAAGAACTACAAGGATCCTATACAGAGTGGACAAATCTAAAGGTTGAATCTAAAGGACGAGATCTAAGCATAAGGCGGCAGAGCAGAAACAGGTTTCAAAAACAAATCTAAGGGATTGAAGCCACTACGAGCCTGACGTCTAGGACGAACAGATGAAGCTTTCTCTAGGTTCAATGGCGGAGGCGTAAAGAAGAACCCTAAAGCTACAGATCTACAACAAAGGAGAAAGGTTACTTGAGGCAGCAGGGGACGGCGGCGGAGTTATCTGGTCACGTTCAGGTTGATGCGGCGGCCGGACTTGATGGTGACGACGAGCTTGATGGACGACAGCGGAGGTTTGAGCTCGGGCGGCACAGAAAGAAGACGAGCGGAAGGAAAATAAGGAAGAGAGGCAGCAGTATTTATAAAGGGGCAGAGAACGAAACGGCAGATGCGAGATTTGAGGAAGCAGAAGATTGGATAAAGATTCCCTGTCGCCTCGATTCTCGGGATAGCCTTTAAACAAAGGTGATAGACAGCTGCGCGCGTTAAATACGGAAGTGATGTCACGGTCAAATTAAGTGATTTTCAAGGATGACGTCATGGCCGGTTTACAAAAATGAGAAGACACAAGAAAAGAAGATCGTACAAGACTGAGAAGATTGATGTGAACAAGTTCAAATCATTCTGGGGCCTAATGTCAGGGATATTACTAGCAGGTATAAACCGGCTAGTATAAACCGGATTATGGTAATTTAGTTGTATAATTGTAATACCCAGTAGGAGTTACGACCCATGAAGGCTTAGGGCCCATGTGTAGCGTTACGTTTTGTAAACCGCCTGATCAGGTAACTTGAGAGATAAGGAAGAAAGAGCAGAGACCCAGGCGGACACAAGTATGAGCCGGCCTCGGGACTCTGTAAACCGGACCGGCGTCGCCTCTATATAAAGGGACGACCCGGCGACGGTTCAAGGACAAGAAACAACCCGTCGAGACAGGCAAGCGATCCGCTCCCTGTTCATCGACGCCCAATCAATACCATACCAAACTAGACGTAGGCTTTTACCTTCATCGAAGGGGCCGAACTAGTATAAATCCTTTGTGTCCTTTGTGTGCTTTTAACCCTTCAAGCTAACCTGTGCGATGGTTCCATCACTAAGTCCGTCAAACCGGACATCTGTCGTGTTAGTTCCACGACAATAACCCTGCAGGGGTGTCCCAACTTAGCCCATCACAAGTTCTCACGATCAGCTGAAGTGATAAATATAATATCATCACCCCTTATCTTAGGGAATCCGATCAGGCTCGGCATCCCGGTGCACAAGACATTTCGACAATGGTAAAACAAGTCCAGCTAGACCTCCCGGCGTGCTGACACCCTGATAGTAGCCGCGCGTATCTTGTCTCAGGCCACGTCCGGATGAGCTATGGTTACAGCGACCAGATACCCCAAGTTTCCAAGGGACGGCGCCGCAAGCTGCTCTATTTGGGACCAACACCATCAGCACTGGCCCCCCTGCTATGTAGAAGAATCCCCGGGGACGCGACCCCTTATGCAATTTTAATTAATTAATTAAGTTCTTATTATTTGGAAAATTAAAACCAATGTTGGGCCTTGCTGGAGGAGTTTTATTCAAAGACGAACTGTCAAGGGGTCCCCATATACCCATCGTGTAAGGAACGCAAAATCAATGAACATAATGCCGGTTAATCGGCGCCTAAGGTGGCATGAGTGGAACAAAACACCGAGCAAAAGGCCAAGCCTTCCACCCATGCCCAGTATATAGGTGTGTTAATAATAATAATAATAGATATTGTGATATTCCATCAACAAGTTCCCTCCTGGAACGATCTTCATCTTCACCTGCAACTAACAACGCTATAAGAGGGGCTGAGCAAGCGGGTAACATAGCCAAACAATGGTTTTGCTAGGAAGGTGTCAAAGGTTAGAGGTTTCATGGCAACAAGGAGAGGCTGACATAAAAGGTGGGTAGCGCGACATGTAACGATGGCATCGAGACAACTAAGCATGGCAATGGTAGTAAAGGTATCCAAGGGTATGATCATCTTGCCTGGGATTCGGCGAGGGAGAAGAACAAGTCCATGCAGCAGTCAAACAATCCTCACAACTCCGGAACGAACCCGGAGCTAACGAGAGAAGCAAACCGGAAAGAAACAAGCAACACGGTAAACACGCCACACGAGACATGGCAATATGCTCAACCAAGTATGATGCAAGACAGTTCTACATAGGATGCACTGCAAGTCTATACAGGAAGCAAAACATGGCAAGGTATGATGCATAATAAAACTACACTATTTAGGCATTTTAAATGAGGCCGGAAATAACAACAACAATTCCGGGAAAATCCCCTTATGCATGTTTAGCAATTTTAAGCAACAACAATTCACACATTTTAATGTTGTTAACATGATGCGGATGCCATGATCAAGTTTATGCAATTTTAGTTAAACGTTAACATGAAGAGATAAGAAGTATTTGTCACTATGGTGGAAGAAAGGGGCCACGGCGACGATTCTGAAAATGATACCACGCAACATATCGGTACCGGAAACAAGTAATTTGCCGTCTATGGATCACAGATGGCAAAGACCTAATTCCAGACGGCAAAGACTTTGCCGTCAAGAAGCAGACGGCAAAGTCAGATGGCAAAGATAAATCGGCAAAGAATTCTTTGCCGTCTGCTATTTGTCGAGATGACGGCAAAGAGTTTTCCGTCTGTCAATATGGTTTGCCCTCAGCAGACTAGCCAGACGGCAAAATATGCCAACAGACGGAGCGATCGCGTTGACGGACGGTGTCAAGTATGTCGGTGTACTAAAGTAGGGGTACCTTAGTATCCCGACTTGTGCACGGGCTGTAGCAGCGTCCCGTGGTCAGGCTCACCACGTGCCCGCCAAGGCCCACTCTAGTTCCTTTTGAGCCATTCAAGAACAAAGTATTCAAGTTAAGAAACAAGACCCCGGCAAGAGGAGCTTGCCGGGAAGGCCGCCCCAGGCTCAAGATCATCCCTTCTGCACAAGACCCTGGCAAGAGGAGCTTGCCAGGAAGACCAAAGAATAGCATTAAAGAAGACATGTCGTGGCGCATCACGTGTCCCGGCAAGACCCGGAGAGCGACAAGCTTCCGGGCCCGGCAAGGTAGCGACCGCGGCAAGGCGCTTGCCGCGGCAAGCTTTCACTGTGCGCCTGCGCTCCAGCTCATCTAGCCACGCGTCGCCCTGGGGCCCTTCCTGGGGCACGTGGCGGATGGCTGTGCAGCCTGGGGTACACGGTGGCAAGCCACGATGACGAGGCTACCGTCGTGGCGAACGGAGACGCTCGGACGGACGCTTTTTACACTGTTTTGGGGCGACGGCGACGGGCATTCAATGCCCTTGTCCCCACCGTCTGGGTTAGGTACAAAACACTGTGCATATACTGTACATACACTGTTACAACTACCACCAATTTTACGCTTTGACCCTCACCTACGTTGACACCTGTCGGTGACCCCTTGACCTATAAAAGGAGGCCCATGCACAACGTAGAAGGGGTTCCGATCCCAGATCACTCTCACGCTCGGTGTAGCTAGCTCCAAGCACTGTAGATCTTATTGCTCCCGAGCCAAGAACTCAATACAACCAAGGCAGGAGTAGGGTTTTACGCATCCGTGTGGCCCGAACCTGGGTAAACTGCTCGCGTGTGCGCCTCGATCCGCTCTTTGTGCTCCCTCCGCTCCCTTGCCGTACCGAAAAGGGGCTCCGGTCCCATAGGTGTTCGTGGGCGACTAGTTTCCCCGACATCTTTGGCGCTGCTGGATAGTGCCGCCCTTACACAGAACAACTTCCAGCGGACGGTGGAGCAGTGGACCGAGGAGCTCGTCACCTCTGCCGCCAACATCGACAAGGAGATGGCGGCGCTGGGGACGGAGCACCTCGTATACTCCCCCGACGAGAACCTTCCCCACAGCGCCAAGCTGAGTCTGTTCTTCAGAGGAGTGGCGCCGGCCCTCGCGCAGCTACGGGAAAAGCTCCCCACGCAGCTGGCGAACGAGGCGCGCCGGCTTTGCATGGGCACTATGGAGCGAGTGTTGACGAAGATCGTCTATCGCAACCCCGGGATCAATCTTGAGAACGTCCTCCGAACCTTGCCGCCCGAAGCCGACTAGGAGGCGTTGAAGGCACAAGTTGCCCACATTGTGGCCAAGGTGGGAAAGATCAGGAGGGTTGACGGAGACCGCGTAGACTAGGCTTCCTTCTTTCTGCTTCCCTTGCCGCTGTCGATTAAGTCATGGATAGTAGTTTATTAGAACAACGGCAAGTTATCTTGTAATATAATTTCATTTTGGGTAATTGATGCAGTGTCATTTCCCTTGCTCGACTCCTTTAGTTTGTATGCTTCTCACCCTACGCAACTGCACAAGTAACCAAGTGCGAAGTGTGCCAGTTTCATGCCAAGCAAATACATCAGCCAGCTCAAGCTCTCCAGACGATCCCTTTGTCCTGGCCCTTTTCGGTCTGGGGGCTCGACATCCTTGGGCCCTTTCCCTGTGCTGTCGGGGGCTTTGAGTACTTGTACGTCGCCATCGACAAGTTCACAAAGTGGCCAGAAGTGGAACCAGTGAGAAAGGTGACCGCACAGTCAGCAGTCAAGTTCTTCAGATCAATTGTTTGCCGTTTCGGAATCCCTAACAGGATCATCACCGACAACGGTACACAGTTCACAAGTCGCACCTTCATGCAATATGTCCAAGACCTTGGCGCCAAGGTCTGCTTTGCTTCTGTTGCTCACCCGAGGAGCAACGGTCAAGCGGAGAGGGCAAACGCTGAAATGCTGCGCGGGCTCAAGACAAGAACTTTCGACAGGCTACACAAGTGCGGAAGAAACTGGATCGAGGAGTTGCCGGCGGCTCTTTGGTCAATCAGGACGACACCAAATCGAGCCACCGGACAGACACCCTTTGCTCTTGTCTATGGAGCAGAGGTAGTTCTCCCCACGGAACTCGTATACGGGTCTCCCCGAGTACTCTCTTACGATGAGCTTGAGCAAGAGCAGCTGCGGCAAGATGATGCACTGCTCCTCGAGGAGGACCGTCTCCAGGCTGCTGTACGAGCTGCTCGATACCAGCAAGCTTTGCGCCGCTATCATAGCCGCAAAGTCAAGGCCAGGAGTCTCGAGGAAGGCGACCTTGTTCTTCGATGCGTTCAGTCCGCCAAGAATTCCAACAAGTTGACGCCGAAGTGGGAAGGCCCTTATCGGGTGAGACAAGTCACAAGGCCCGGCGCTGTCCGCCTTGAGACCGAAGAAGGCTTACCGGTGAGCAACTCCTGGAACATAGAGCATCTTCGCAAGTTTCACCCATAAGGCGCGGTTGCCGTGATCCGCTCCGGCAACCACCTTTTGTACAAGTCTTGTCGCTGTTGCATGTAAACCTTTGTACAAAGCCGGGCGCAGACCCCGTGCATCAGTAAAACTTTTGTGCTTCGCACAGCTTGTCATTTCATGCCTTTCCTTTTTCCCCGCATGTGTCATCTGACGCTTTGTGCAGCACACACCCCCGGTAAGCAGTAACGAGCTGCGAGGTTCCATATCTGTGTTTCCCCTTTTTCCTTTTTCTCTCAAGTAGAAGAAGTGTTCCTCGCGCACAAGTTTGCCG
>LR738714.1:735574051-735633171 GCA_902687465.1 Secale cereale | reverse complement strand
AGGAGACAGTGGTGAGACAGTAGTATGGACCAAGTGTTGTTCAAGAAATCTAGGAGATGGAATCCGTACGTGTTCATAACGTCGCAGAAGAACTGTCACATCCCTAGTTAGCACTTGCTTTAGTACCTAGCTAGAGTGTGCATCATGTCTACTTTCAAAGAAATTTGAAATGGGATTAACAGAAACCCCAGCACCCCTCTCCTAACAACTAGGGTTTGTTAAAATATTTTCCAATGTACCCAAAATGCCCTTCAAAATGTTCATCATTTCGGCCTTGGTCTTAAACCTCTGCCAAAAATGGTGCACAATTTTCTAGGACACTCTAGGGCTTTGGATTAAATCATATGGTATTTGTATTTGGGCATTTAAATACTTAAAAATATTTTAAATGCTCAAATAATCATGAACTATAATGTTTTCTACAATTCATATTATATACAGTGGGCATGACAAGTTTCATGAGTTATAAAAATGTTTTGGCATTTTTATTAATTGAACAAAGCTGCAAAAAGAAATGAAACAGAAAAGAAAATAGGAAAAGGGAAATAGGAGAAGTACTTACCTCGGGCCCAGCCCTGTAGCAGGCCGGCCCAGCCCACCAGCCCTCCTCCTGTCGTCTTCCTCCTCGCGCCAGAAGGACGCGCGCGTGGCCGCCGCGCGCCGGCACGCGCCCGGCCACCTCCAGGCTGCTTGCCTGCCTCCCCAATGGCCTGGACGACTCCACGAGACGACACGCAGCTGCCCCGACCGTTTTCTCTTCTCCCCCTCGTCTCCATCGCCCTCCCCTGGCTCTCTCCTCCTCCATCACCGAGCCGCCGTCGCCGCCGCTCGCCGTAGCCGCACTCAGAGCCACCCCTCGCCCCGTGAGTGTGTCCAGAAGATCCGCCACGTCGTCCTCTTCCTCCTCGCTGAGCCACGAGCCACCGGAAGCCCTGCAACGACCCCACGCCGTCGTCCCCTTCCTCGGATCGCCGGAGCACCTCACCGCCGTTACGAAGCTGCAGCGCGTCCCCGACTCCTCCGTCGAGCTCGTTAGCACCGCAGTGAGCTTCTACGTCGAACCCCTCCTTCCTCCGTTCCTTTTGCGCCGTGTAGCCGCCGCTCTGCCGATCACCGAACACAACGCCGCCGTGCTCGCCGCCGGTGATGCTCCGGTGACCATTTGGTCACTGGCAACCGTCCATCACACTCACCGCAACGCGTAGATGCGATAGGTGCTACGCACGCATCGCCTAGGCCCCTGCAGCCGCATCTCCACACACGCCCGACGCCGGTCGCCGCCGTCAAGCTTGTTGCCATCGTCTCCGGCCACCCCAGGTCCGGCGACCACCACCATCCGACGCGCAAGGGCAAGAGCTTTCCAACGCGCCTAGCCGCAGCTCGAGCCATGCCCCGTAGACGATTTCCGAAGCACGCCGCCGCACTTGGCCTCGCCGGCGTCACGTCGCCGGCGGGTTTGACCTGTTTGACCAGGGGGTTGACTACCCCTGGGTCACTGACGTGTGGGCCACCTTTGCTAATTAGTTAGTTTAATTAAGTTTCTATTAATTTAATTAGTTAATTAGTTTAGTCACTGACCCGTGGGCCCAGGCCCCACTGACAGCTAATTAGTTTTAGTTTAACTCTAATTAACTTAGTTAATTAGCTGTGACACTGACATGCAGGGCCCACATGTCAGGTTTGACTTGGACTAGCTCCTGTTGACTAACTGACGTCAGCATGATGTCATGCTGACGCAGTAAAGGTTTTTCTGGGATTTTTAGTTTAAAAATAATTCAGGAAATTCCAGAAAATACCCAAAACTTCTAAAAAATCATATAAAATCAACCATAGCTCAGATGGAAAAGATTTATATATGAAAAATGATCAGAAAAATCCAATATTTCCAATGGCACTGGTTTCATGCATGTTTGAACAAGTTAACTTGCTGTATACATCAAAAACATGATACTGCACTTATTGAAATAATAGTTTGAACTCCAATTTGAATCTTTGATTCAAATAAGCTCAAACCCTTCTGGTTTTAGTTGCATTAGCCAACACACATGCATCTTGCCATGTCATGAGCATGCATCATATTGTTGCATTTGTTTGTTAATGATTGTATCGCCGGTATTCTCTGTGTTAGGTCCTGCTCCCGAGGATACTGCTGTGTATCCAGTTGAAGAGCAGTACCCGACAACTACCTTGTCAGGCAAGTAATCATTGATCATTCCGATACAAACCCAATCTTCTCGCTCCTGCTCTCTTTTACTGCATTAAGGCAACATCGTGTGAACTGCTACTTGCTGCGGTAGTTGAACCCTATCCCTTGCATGACCTGTCATTGCCACAGTAAATAGTTGAAACCCACTAGCATGTGTAGGAGTTGATTGAGCCATGTGATGTGTGATCCACCATGATATTTGTTTATGTTGCCTGCTATGCTTAGAGTTGTGTCTGGTCTGGTTCATCTGGGTGATGGATCAGAGTGAAATGATCATACCGGTAAAGAGAAGGAAGTGTGGAATACGCTTGGTAAAGGTATCGATGAAAGGCCATGTAGGAGTACATGGTGGGTTGTTTCATTGAAATCGTCCATAGGACCTGAGATCTGTATGTGTGGTTCAAGTTGCAGTTACTACCATGCATTGGGCCCGAAACCAATGGACCCTCTCGGCTTATTAATTACCCTCGATCTCTGTCCAGGAGTTGCAACTAGTTTCTGGTGTTTGTAACTTACTGGAGGTCGTGCACAACGCTGACCCTCGGGGTGGGTTGTGATGCGACAGGTACGTGGCACGGTGTACCGGTTGCCCGTTTGGTGACTCGGGAACCCTGTACACATCGTTTGGGGCCGTGAGCGACACCCCGGCCGGATCTCCCCACGGATGGAACCCAAATAGGCGATAAACCTGGACGAGAGACTTGAGTAGTTAGTCAGGTCGTGGCCGACACCCCCGCCGGGCTTCCGCTTGAAGGTTGTCGAGTACATGCCGAGTAAACGGCGATAAGTGGTGGAAGCGTGTGTGAAGAGGTACACCCCTGCAGGGTTATCAAACTATTCGAATAGCCGTTGTTCGCGGTACGGACTACTTGGTTACTCTTACAGTTCATAGACAAGTTGATGGATACTACTAAAAGCCTCAAGATAAGCGTGAGTGTCGTGGATGGCCCTTCCGTAGGATGACGGAAGAGGATCCTCGGTAGTGTATTGATGTGGTGAGTAGAGGACTCGTGTTCGTAATAACATCTTGCAATCTGTTGAGAGTTGTAGTATAGGTTAGCCAAGGTCAAAGCTGGCAATCTGCTATGAACTCCACTACCCCCCTTTGATAATGTTGCATGTATGATAGGTTCTGTGGTAAGACTTGTTGAGTACCTTTGTACTCATGTTTGCTTAATAACTGTTGCAGAGGAGAACCCTGCCCCTGCTGATGGGTTCTACATAGACGTTGACGTCGACGAGTAGCTTGACACCCAGACGGAGATCTGGAGCTTGTGAAGGGCCTTGTAGATAGTCAGGCTACACCAAGCCTGTTTTATTTTCTAAGTTGTCTGTACTCAGACATGTAGCTTCCGCTTGTGCTTGTATGACTGTATGACTTGAGTGATGGGTCATGTGACCCCTACCTGTATGGATATGTTATGTATGGCTCTTGGAGCCTTTTAAATAAAGTACTTTGAGTCATAGAGTTCTGTTGTGATGCAATGTTGTATTTGCACATATTGAGCATATTGCGTGTATGATTGAAATGCTTGGTATGTGTGGGATCCGACACCTAGTTATTTTCCTTTGGTAGCCTATCTTACAGGGAAATGCCTCCTAGTGATTCCAATGAGCCTTGGTAGCTTGCTACTGCTCGGAACACGTAGGCTGGTCGGCATGTGTCCTTCTTCGTTCCTGTGTGTGTCCCTTAGGGGAAATGTCACGCGTTGTTCCTTTAAGTCCATGTAGCTTGCTACGACTTGGGTTCATACGTTGATGACCGACACGTTCGTTGCTGGGTCATGGATGCCTGTCTCTGTAATTTAGTGCCACTTTTGGTTTATAACTAGCCATGTCGGCCCGGGTTCTCTGTCATATGGATGCTAGCGACACTGTCATATACGTGTGCCAAAATGCGCAAACGGTCCCGGGCCAGGTAAGGTGGCACCCATGGGGTTACCGTGCGTGAGGCCGCAAAGTGATATGACGTGTTACAGCTAGATCGATGTGACTTAGGATCGGGGTCCTGACAGCGTTGGCATCAGAGCTGGACTGCCTGTAGGTTTCTCAAGCCAAACTGGTCGATGTTGAGTCTAGAAAAATTCTTAGTTATATGTAGGGGAATTGATTGTGGAAGGGAACGTAAGGCTCTTTTATTCCTTTACCTTATGCCCTTCTGATCTGAGTCAGTCTATTCTTTCTACGGGGATTTAGGACTAGGCCTCTTATCCTTTCTAGGTTCACGTGTTACTAATCCGTAGACTCTTAGGATTGTTGGTTTCAAGCCTCAGTTCAGTTTCTATCCTTTTTAGTATGATGATTGTTGGACCGGAACCTTGATATGGGTTGTTGAGTGGCTATGCTATCATTTGTATGATGTCTCAAATCTTTGTTTGAGCATTTACAGTTGTTATGCTGCCCGATTTCTTCCAGAAACACTAATGCCTTTGCATTATTTCGTGTTTCAGATGTCTGGCCGCATCCCTCACCAAGTGGTTTGTTTGACTCGGTGCATTAATGTGCCCGGTCACACGGCCATGCTAGTCCGTGTGCTGACTGAGACCGGTTATCGTTGGTATCCTGAATACACTGTGGAGGAACAGTACCGGGATTTTAATCAAAGTCAGTATTTCTGCACAGTCCGGATATACCCCTCATATCCTGGAGCTAATGATTCCATCCATTGGTCTTATGGACTCGGGATTACCATCGAGATGGCAGTGCAGGATGCCGCTTATTCGATGATGACCATTCTCCGTGCTAGGCATGCCCTGTTGCTGAACACTGAGTTCTGTTACATGCCAGCCTCACTTCCCGGAGAGGAAGGCTACTACACTGGTCTGTATACTGATGCTGCTCATGAAGAGCCACTGCTTCAGACTACTGTTCAGATGATGGAGGATAGGGACCGTGAGGTCCATGCCCTCTGAATGGAGCTGTATAACACTCGAGCCGCTCATTGGACTACTTTGACACGGCTTGCACCTGCTGTGCACGTCGGATATCTGGACATGCGGGATTTGTACCCCGTGCGGACTCGTGTGCCTGATCGCATGTATTGGCGTGATGTTGGGGGTATTACACCTCCACGTGGGCGTCGGTTACCACCAGCATCGGGACCGAGGCCACATCCGTGTCCCTATGGTCCACAGCCTTCGAGTGCTCGCGAGTTCCAAGATCCATCTGTTCCACTTCCAGGCTACGGTGGTAATCTTTACGAGGATTACTACGCGAATGTCTGAGCTAGGCCGTGGTTGTAGTAGTATTGTAGTAGTTGTATTTCCACAGTCCTGCGCGTCTTGTGGAATATGACTTAGTGTGTACTGAGTTCCGGAGGTGTAGTTAAATAATGTATAGGAGCTTGGAATGCCTCTGATGGGATGTATCGTCTTTCACCGCAGTTGTACTTTAGCCTTGGCTTGTACTAAACTTTGTATGGTGTGTATGACCACTGGTGTATATATAGCAGTTCCTATATTACCATGTCGTACGAATGAACATCTTTGCATTCCGTGTCATCCATTACATTCTGCACTTCTATGTCAAATTTTTGCCATCCTTGTCTAAACCGTTGTTTTGTTTTCCTAGGATGGTCAACACTCGCAACACTCCTGCTGCTCAGGAGCAGGGTGAGGCTAGTGGGGCTAGAGATGGGAATCTGCCCCAGCCACCCTCTTTGGCGGAAGTTATGCTTGAAGCAGAACGGAACAAGAGAGAGACCAACCGTCTGCTGGAACGCATAGAGCAGAACACTGGGTTCCGCCAGAGGAATGACGTGGTGTCAATCAATGACTTTATCAAGATGTGTCCACCGAAGTTCCATCAGTCCACAGAACCTCTGGATGCTGATGACTGGCTACGTAGTATCACCCACAAGCTACACTCTGCCCGTGTGGCTGAAGCTGACAAGGTTGCCTACGCCGCCTACCATCTTGAGGGCCCTGCCAGTCTTTGGTGGGAAAACTTTGAAGCTATGCGTCCTGCTGGCCAAGTCACTACCTGGGTTGAGTTCAGTGAGGCATTCCATGAACACCACATTCCGGAAGGTCTCATGGATCGCAAGCGGGAGGAATTCTGCAATTTCACCCAGGGCCGTTTAACTGTGGATGGCTATAGCCGCGAGTTTGGTAACCTGGCACGCTATGCACCTGAAGAAGTATCCACCGATGCCAAGAAGCAGGCGAGGTTCCGCAAGGGACTCAGCCCTGAACTCCGCCGAGATCTACGTCTGCACGAGTGCACCTCCTTCCAGAAGTTGGTTAACAAGGCTATCAGTGCTGAAACAGGCCAGACCGACTTCGAGGCCACCCGCAAGCATACTCGAGACTTTGGTTCCTCATCCGGCTCTGGCTCTCACAAGCGCCGTGTGTGGGTTCCTAACACTGCTCTGCCACCCAAGTACACATCGAGGCCATCCTATGAGGCGCCTCGCCCAACTCAACAGTTTGCACCTGCCAAGACCTATGGAGGACCACCTTCCAACTTTGCTCCACGCACTACCACTGTGACATGCTTCAAGTGTGGAGAACCGGGACACTACATGCGTGATTGTCCCCAGAACCAGCCAGGAAAAACCGTTGGCCGTGGCAAGCCAACCGGCAAGGTGAATTATGTCAAGCCAATCCCCACTACGCGTGGTCATGTCAACTATGTCTCTGCTGAGGAAGCCTATGAGGATCCTAACGTCGTCCTTGGTACGCTTCTCGTCAACTGCCATCCAGCATCTGTTCTTTTCGATACTGGAGCATCCCATTCGTTCATATCTGAGAGCTATGCTCGATTGCACAACATGACTTTTTGTGACATGCCTACTTCCATGGTTATTCAAACTCCTGGTTCAAAGTGGCAAACCTCTATGGTAAGCCATGGAAATGAAATCCTTGTCGATAGACTTGTTTTCCTAGCATCTTTAATCGCTCTCAAGTCCTCGGACATAAACATCATTTTGGGTATGGATTGGATGAAAACTCATTACGCCAAAATTGATTGCTTTACTAGGACCGTTCAACTTACACATCCATCCGGCAAGATAGTTAATGTCTTGACTCGAATGGCTGAGCGTCAGCTCTACTCTCTTAATGCCAGCCCTCTACCAGAACTCGAAGATATCCCGGTAGTCCGTGACTTCCCGGATGTTTTTCCAGAAGAACTGCCAGGAATTCCACCTGACAGAGATGTCGAGTTCGTGATAGATCTTATCCCTGGAACTGTCCCAATCTCTAGGAGACCTTATAAGATGGCACCACTAGAATTAGCTGAGCTAAAGAAACAACTCGATGAGTCCTTGCAAAAAGGTTTCATCCGTCCTAGTTCTTCCCCTTGGGCTTGCCCCGTCCTCTTCGTCAAGAAGAAGGATGGAACGGAGCGGATGGTTGTAGATTACCGACCTGTTAATCTGGTCACCATAAAGAACAAGTATCCGCTCCCCAGGATCAACGACCTGTATGATCAGCTCGCTGGATCCTCAGTGTTCTCTAAGATGGATTTGAGGTTGGGCTACCATCAAATCAAAATAAAGAACGGGGACATTCCTAAAACAGCTTTTGTTACTCGTTATGGCCAATATGAGTACACCGTTATGTCCTTTGGATTAACCAATGCCCCAGCTACCTTTTCTCGGTTAATGAATTCTATATTCATGGAGTATTTGTATAAATTCGTCGTGGTATACCTCGATGATATACTCATCTATTCCAAGAACAAGGAAGATCATGCCGAGCATTTAAGGCTGGTATTGATGAAACTTCGAGAGCACCGCCTTTATGCCAAATTCTCTAAATGTGAATTTTGGTTGCCAGAAGTAACCTATCTAGGTCATGTGATCTCTGGCAAGGGTATTGCTGTCAATCCCGAGCGAGTTCAAGCCGTACTTGATTGGACTCCTCCTGAATCGGTCAAGCAAGTTAGGAGTTTTCTTGGCTTAGCGAGCTATTGCCGACGTTTCGTCGAGAACTTCTCCAAGGTTGCTAAACCTCTAACTGAACTCCTCAAGAAAGATAAAAAGTTTGAGTGGACCCCATAGTGCGAGTCCAGTTTTCAGGAACTGAAAAGACGCCTGACATCTGCACCCGTACTGGTACCACCAGACTTTTCCAAGGATTTTATAATCTATTGCGACGCCTCGCGACAAGGACTAGGTTGCATTCTCATGCAAGATCGTCAAGTGATTGCATACGCATCTCGACAGTTGCGTCCACACGAGGATAACTATCCTACTCATGATCTAGAGCTTGCAGCTGTAGTCCATGCACTCAAAACATGGCGACATTACCTTCTTGGTAATCGCTATGAAATCTTCACTGATCACCAAAGTTTGAAGTATATCTTCACCCAACCGGATTTGAATCTCAGGCAAAGACGTTGGGTTGAGTTGCTCACAGACTACGACTTAGGAATCACTTACACTCCTGGAAAGGCCAATGTCATGGCTGATGCACTAAGTCGTAAGTCATATTGTAACAACTTAATGTTACAACAAGGTCAACCACTTCTCCACGAGGAATTCCGTAAGCTTAACCTTCACATTGTTCCTCGAGGATTCCTTTCCACCTTGGTGGCGAAACCTACCCTTATGGATCAGGTCATCAAAGCACAGAAGGTTGATCCCGGAATTTCCCGTATTAAGAGGAACATCAAGAAAGGAGTTGCAGGATGTTTCTCAATTGATGATCAAGGAGTTGTATTCTTTAGCAACCGTTTAGTGGTTCCTAAAGTACGAAACCTAAGACGTTTGATCCTTAAGGAGGCTCATGAATCTCCTCTCATGATTCATCCCGGTAGTACTAAAATGTATCAGGATCTACGTCAGAGATTCTGGTGGACTAGGATGAAGAGAGAAATCGCTCAATTCATTGCTAACTGCGACGTTTGTCGTCGTGTCAAAGCAGAGCATCAACGGCCTGCTGGCACCCTTCAACCTTTAGCTATTCCTGAATGGAAATGGGATAAAGTCGGTATGGACTTCATTACCGGGTTTCCCAGGACCAGGAAAGGGAATACTGCTATCTTCGTCGTTATCGACCGCCTCTCTAAAGTAGCTCATTTCCTGCCTGTTCGCGAGAGTATTACCGCTAGCCAGCTAGCAGACTTATATGTCTCTCGAATAGTATCACTTCATGGTGTACCGTTGGAGATTAACTCAGACCGTGGAAGTCTTTTCACTTCTCGATTTTGGGAAAGTTTCCAGAATGCTATGGGAACTCATCTCTCTTTCAGTACTGCCTTCCATCCGCAGTCAAGTGGTCAAGTGGAACGAGTCAATCAAATTCTGGAAGACATGCTTCGAGCCTCTGTCATATCTTTCGGTATGGAATGGGAAAAGTGTCTTCCATTTGCCGAATTCGCTTATAACAATAGTTATCAAGCCAGCTTGGGTAAAGCTCCCTTCGAAGTTCTATATGGACGAAGGTGTCGAACACCTCTTAACTGGTCAGAGACCGGGGAAAGACAATTCTTTGGCCCGGATATGATCCAGGAAGCAGAGGAACAAGTTCGCATCGTTCGAGAGAGAT
This sequence comes from Secale cereale, assembly GCA_902687465.1. Classification (NCBI taxonomy): domain Eukaryota; kingdom Viridiplantae; phylum Streptophyta; class Magnoliopsida; order Poales; family Poaceae; genus Secale; species Secale cereale. The sequence goes on along the minus strand of LR738714.1, from coordinate 735,623,472 downwards.
TGAAAACAGCCCAGTCTCGCCAAAAGAGCCAATATGATAGTCATCATAGGGCTGTGACTTTTGAAGTCGGCAATATGGCTTACCTTCGGGTTACCCCTCTTAAGGTTACCCATCGCTTCGGTATCAAAGGCAAATTGGCCCCTTGTTTCATCGGTCCTTTTCGCATTCTTGCCAAACGAGGAGAAGTTGCCTACCAATTGGAACTACCTCCGCACCTTTCCAGAGTTCATGATGTTTTCCACGTTTCTCAACTCAGGCGTTGCTTCTCAGATCCTATCCGCGAAGTGGACCACGAAACGCTTGATCTCCAGGACAATCTCACATATCGAGAATACCCCGTTCATATTCTTGATCAAACTGAGCGCACCACTCGACGCCACAATATGAAGTTTCTCAAGGTTCAATGATCACATCATTCCGAGAGTGAAGCTACTTGGGAAAGGGAGGATCGTCTTCGACTTGAGTACCCCACCCTCTTTCCGGAGGAACCCGAATCTCGGGACGCGATTCTTTTAAGTGGGGGTGAGTTGTCACATCCCTAGTTAGCACTTGCTTTAGTACCTAGCTAGAGTGTGCATCATGTCTACTTTCAAAGAAATTTGATGGGATTAACAGAAACCCCAGCACCCCTCTCCTAACAACTAGGGTTTGTTAAAATATTTTCCAATGTACCCAAAATGCCCTTCAAAATGTTCATCATTTCTGCCTTGGTCTTAAACCTCTGCCAAAAATGGTGCACAATTTTCTAGGACACTCTAGGGCTTTGGATTAAATCATATGGTATTTGTATTTGGGCATTTAAATACTTAAAAATATTTTAAATGCTCAAATAATCATGAACTATAATGTTTCCTACTATCCATATTATATACAGTGGGCATGACAAGTTTCATGAGTTATAAAAATGTTTTGGCATTTTTATTAATTGAACAAAGCTGCAAAAAGAAATGAAACAGAAAAGAAAATAGGAAAAGGGAAATAGGAGAAGTACTTACCTCGGGCCCAGCCCTGTAGCAGGCCGGCCCAGCCCACCAGCCCTCCTCCTATCGTCTTCCTCCTCGCGCCAGAAGGACGCGCGCGTGGCCGCCGCGCGCCGGCACGCGCCCGGCCACCTCCAGGCTGCTTGCCTGCCTCCCCGATGGCCTGGACGACTCCACGAGACGACACGCAGCTGCCCCGACCGTTTTCTCTTCTCCCCCTCGTCTCCATCGGCCTCCCCTGGCTCTCTCCTCCTCCATCACCGAGCCGCTGTCGCCGCCGCTCGCCGTAGCCGCACTCAGAGCCACCCCCTCGCCCCGTGAGTGTGTCCAGAAGATCCGCCGCGTCGTCCTCTTCCTCCTCGCTGAGCCACGAGCCACCGGAAGCCCTGCAACGACCCCACGCCGTCGTCCCCTTCCTCGGATCGCCGGAGCACCTCGCCGCCGTTACGAAGCTGCAGCGCGTCCCCGACTCCTCCGTCAAGCTCGTTAGCACCGCAGTGAGCTTCTACGTCGAACCCCTCCTTCCTCCGTTCCTTTTGCGCCGTGTAGCCGCCTCTCTGCCGATCACCGAACGCACCGCTGCCGTGCTCGCCGCCGGTGATGCTCCGGTGACCATTTGGTCACTGGCAACCGTCCATCACACTCACCGCAGCGCGTAGATGCGATAGGTCCTACGCACGCATCGCCTAGGCCCCTGCAGCCGCATCTCCACACACGCCCGACGCCGGTCGCCGCCGTCGAGCTTGTTGCCGTCGTCTCCGGCCACCCCAGGTCCGGTGACCACCACCATCCGACGCGCAAGGGCAAGAGCTTTCCAACGCGCCTAGCCGCAGCTCGAGCCGTGCCCCGTAGACGATTTCCGAAGCACGCCGCCGCACTTGGCCTCGCCGGCGTCACGTCACCGGCGGGTTTGACCTGTTTGACCAGGGGGTTGACTACCCCTGGGTCACTGACGTGTGGGCCACCTTTGCTAATTAGTTAGTTTAATTAAGTTTCTGTTAATTTAATTAGTTAATTAGTTTAGTCACTGACCCGTGGGCCCAGCCCCACTGACAGCTAATTAGTTTTAGTTTAACTCTAATTAACTTAGTTAATTAGCTGTGACACTGACATGCAGGGCCCACATGTCAGGTTTGACTTGGACTAGCTCCTGTTGACTAACTGACGTCAGCATGATGTCATGCTGACGCAGTAAAGGTTTTTCTGGGATTTTTAGTTTAAAAATAATTCAGGAAATTCCAGAAAATACCCAAAACTTCTAAAAAATCATATAAAATCAACCATAGCTCAGATGGAAAAGATTTATATATGAAAAATGATCAGAAAAATCCAATCTTTCCAATGGCACTGGTTTCATGCATGTTTGAACAAGTTAACTTGCTGTATACATCAAAAACATGATACTGCACTTATTTAAATAATAGTTTGAACTCCAATTTGAATCTTTGATTCAAATAAGCTCAAACCCTTCTGGTTTTAGTTGCATTAGCCATCACACATCCATCTTGCCATGTCATGAGCATGCATCATATTGTTGCATTTGTTTGTTAATGATTGTATCGCCGGTATTCTCTGTGTTAGGTCCTGCTCCCGAGGATACTGCTGCGTATCCAGTTGAAGAGCAGTACCCGACAACTACCTTGCCAGGCAAGCAATCATTTATCATTCCGATACAAACCCAATCTTCTCGCTCCTGCTCTTTTTTACTGCATTAAGGCAACAACGTGTGAACTGCTACTTGCTGCGGTAGTTGAACCCTATCCCTTGCATGACCTGTCATTGCCACAGTAAATAGTTGAAACCCACTAGCATGTGTAGGAGTTGATTGAGCCATGTGATGTGTGATCCACCATGCTATTTCTTTATGTTGCCTGCTATGCTTAGAGTTGTGTCTGGTCTGGTTCATCTGGGTGATGGATCAGAGTGAAATGATCATACCGGTAAAGAGAAGGAAGTGTGGAATACGCTTGGTAAAGGTATCGATGAAAGGCCATGTAGGAGTACATGGTGGGTTGTTTCATTGGAATCGTCCATAGGACCTGAGATCTGTATGTGTGGTTCAAGTTGCAGTTACTACCATGCATTGGGCCCGAAACCAATGGACCCTCTCGGCTTATTAATTACCCTCGATCTCTGTCCAGGAGTTGCAACTAGTTTCTGGTGTTTGTAGCTTACTGGAGGTCGTGCACAATGCTGACCCTCGGGGTGGGTTGTGATGCGACAGGTACGTGGCACGGTGTACCGGTTGCCCGTTTGGTGACTCGGGAACCCTGTACACATCGTTTGGGGCCGTGAGCGACACCCCGGCCGGATCTCCCCACGGATGGAACCCAAATAGGCGATAAACCTGGACGAGAGACATGAGTAGTTAGTCAGGTCGTGGCCGACACCCCCGCTGGGCTTCCGCTTGAAGGTTGCCGAGTACATGCCGAGTAAACGGCGATAAGTGGTGGAAGCGTGTGTGAAGAGGTACACCCCTGCAGGGTTATCAAACTATTCGAATAGCCGTTGTTCGCGGTACGGACTACTTGGTTACTCTTATAGTTCATAGACAAGTTGATAGATACTACTAAAAGCCTCAAGATAAGCGTGAGTGTCGTGGATGGCCCTTCCGTAGGATGACGGAAGAGGATCCTCGGTAGTGTATTGATGTGCTGAGTAGAGGACTCGTGTTCGTAATAACATCTTGCAATCTGTTGAGAGTTGTAGTATAGGTTAGCCAAGGTCAAAGCTGGCAATCTGCTATGAACTCCACTACCCCCCTTTGATAATGTTGCATGTATGATAGGTTCTGTGGTAAGACTTGTTGAGTACCTTTGTACTCATGTTTGCTTAATAACTGTTGCAGAGGAGAACCCTGCCCCTGCTGATGGGTTCTACATAGACGTTGACGTCGACGAGTAGCTTGACACCCAGACGGAGATCTGGAGCTTGTGAAGGGCCTTGTAGATAGTCAGGCTACACCAAGCCTGTTTTATTTTCTAAGTTGTCTGTACTCAGACATGTAGCTTCCGCTTGTGCTTGTATGACTGTATGACTTGAGTGATGGGTCATGTGACCCCTACCTGTACGGATATGTTATGTATGGCTCTTGGAGCCTTTTAAATAAAGTACTTTGAGTCATAGAGTTCTGTTGTGATGCAATGTTGTATTTGCACATATTGAGCATATTGCGTGTATGATTGAAATGCTTGGTATGTGTGGGATCCGACACCTAGTTGTTTTCCTTTGGTAGCCTATCTTACAGGGAAATGCCTCCTAGTGATTCCAATGAGCCTTGGTAGCTTGCTACTGCTCGGAACACGTAGGCTGGCCGGCATGTGTCCTTCTTCGTTCCTGTGTCTGTCCCTTAGGGGAAATGTCACGCGTTGTTCCTTTAAGTCCATGTAGCTTGCTACGACTTGGGTTCATACGTTGATGACCGACACGTTCGTTGCTGGGTCATGGATGCCTGTCTCTGTAATTTAGTGCCACTTTTGGTTTATAACTAGCCATGTCGGCCCGGGTTCTCTGTCATATGGATGCTAGCGACACTGTCATATACGTGTGCCAAAATGCGCAAACGGTCCCGGGCCAGGTAAGGTGGCACCCGTGGGGTTACCGTGCATGAGGCCGCAAAGTGATATGACGTGTTACAGCTAGATCGGTGTGACTTAGGATCGGGGTCCTGACAAGAACTCAGAGTACGGAGGGTAGAGACCGCAATGGAAGAACAGAGCGAAGTAATGGTAACCTCCCGGATACATGTCACAGGCTTCGGCGGGGAGGACCCTGGTGCGCGGGTGAGCCTTCGTCTCCCTCGCCCAGAACAAGTAATACTTGTCCCTCAGCTCCCTCGCGCCGAGCCTCGGCGGGAAGACCACCATCCTCTTCCGCATTGCTGCCAGCTTCGCCGCCTTCTCGGACTTCACGTTCTTCGCCTTGTCGCTCTTCGGGGCCATGGCGGGGACGGCGAGGGGGGTCGAGGGCGGTGAGGAGGTTGGCGGCGGCGGAGGAAGGGTGGAGCTCGGCTCTCTTTCGACCTTTGGGGAGGCGGAGAGCGGCGGGGGTTTCTGGAGATTGAAGACGCAATGAGGCAATGGGGGGAAACTGCCCCTGTTTCCTCTACTTTTAAGGGGGAAGTGGGGGACGTTCCGTATTTTCCCATTAAAGAAACAGGCCACGATCTCTCCCACGACGCCGCAATCGACGCGTGTCGTTAGGGAGGGATGCGGCAGATACGGAGTGGGAAACGACGCGCCGTGGGCCGCGTGTGCCCGTGCACTGTTTTGGGCCTGGCCCAACAGCGCTCGGCACCGTGTGTGGCCCAGGCCCGGGGGCTCCTGTCGGTGTACTAAAGTAGGGGTACCTTTGTATCCCGACTTGTGCACGGTCAGTAGCAGCGTCCCGTGGTCAGGCTCACCACGTGCCCGCCAAGGCCCACTCTAGTTCCTTTTGAGCCATTCAAGAACAAAGTATTCAAGTTAAGAAACAAGACCCCAGCAAGAGGAGCTTGCCAGGAAGGCCGCCCCAGGCTCAAGATCATCCCTTCTGCACAAGACCCTGGCAAGAGGAGCTTGCCAGGAAGACCAAAGAATAGCATTAAAGAAGACATGTCGTGGCGCATCACGCGTCCCGGCAAGACCCGAAGAGCGACAAGCTTCCGGGCCCGGCAAGGTAGCGACAGCGGCAAGCTTTCACTGTGCGCCTGCGCTCCAGCTCATCTGGCCACGCGTCGCCCTGGGGCCCTTCCTGGGGCACGTGGCGGATGGCTGTGCAGCCTGGGGTGCACGGTGGCAAGCCACGATGACGAGGCTACCGTCGTGGCGAACGGAGACGCTCGGACGGACGCTTTTTACACTGTTTTGGGGCGACGGCGATGGGCATTCAATGCCCTTGTCCCCCACCGTCTGGGTTAGGTACAAAACACTGTGCATATACTGTACATATACTGTTACAACTACCACCAATTTTACGCTTTTACCCTCACCTACGTTGACACCTGTCGGTGACCCCTTGACCTATAAAAGGAGACCCATGCACAACGTAGAAGGGGTCCCGATCCCAGATCACTCTCACGCTCGGTGTAGCTAGCTCCAAGCACTGTAGATCTTCTTGCTCCCGAGCCAAGAACTCAATACAACCAAGGCAGGAGTAGGGTTTTACGCATCCGTGCGGCCCGAACCTGGGTAAACTGCTCGCGTGTGCGCCTCGATCCGCTCTTTGTGCTCCCTTCGCTCCCTTGCCGTACAGAAAAGGGGCTCCGGTCCCATAGGTGTTCGTGGGCGACTAGTTTCCCCGACAAAGTATGCCGTCAGTTACGCTATGTCTTTGCTGTCTTCCTTGTATGTCCAGACGGCAAAGCAAATACTTTTATAAAAAAAACACTACAAGTGCAGAGGACGTAGATGGACGAAGGCATATGGAAAATCTTTCACAGCAATGACGAATGAACGGATTTTTACAAGGCAGAAGTATTCTATTTACATACTATATCCATCATCACAGTATTTACAAATGTTCTCTGTTTATAAGAAGAACGAACAAACCAAACAACAACAAAAAACAATTACAAAACGGACGAACTGGCCCTTGCCAGCGTCCAGATCCGAGCTCGGGCGTCGAGCTAGAGGAGGCGAATGGTGGTCTTCTGGCGGAGTTGACCATGGCGCCATGGAGCCCCTGGATTGGAGAAGTATAGGGCACAGTTAAACCAGTATCCGATCCAGGGTAACTTCGGTTGAAGACGAAATTCTTGCGCCCAGGAAGCCTATCAGATCTCGTCGTCCGCCACCTCAAACCTGATCCGGGTGCCACGATGAAGGAGAGCAGCCCCTGGGCCTTCTTCTTCACGTCCGTCGCATCGCTCAACATCTCTGGGATGCTCGTCGGCGGCACCATCGTCGCCGGCCATGGCGCCCTCCACATGCCACAGGACCTGCCGTGTTGAAGGGCGGTGGCGGTTGATGAGCACGGGAGGAGGCTCCCGCGCCGGTGAGGCAGGGTCCACCAGCGGTGGTTGAGGAGCAAGGGAGGAGGAGAAGGCGCCGGGTCGTGGGCGGGGAGGACGAGGAAGATCCCACGCTGGCCTCCGGCTCAGGCGACGGAGAGGCGGGGTCGAGCGGTGGCGGTTGACGAGCAGGGGAGGAGGAGGAAGATCCCGCACCAGCCTCTGCTCAGGCGACGGTGAGGCCGGTCAACCGGCGGCGGTTGACGAGCAGGGGACCGGGCGGAGTGTGTGCGGCAGAGAAGGGATCGAGGGAGAGATGGGGTCGGGCGTGGGAGAGAGATTGTGGTGGGGCTTGGGGATAAGAGAGAGAGGGAGTGGTGGGATGGGTGGGTGGGGCGTGCGTGGTGAGAAACAGATGCGGGTGGGGGCGGCCCAGATCGTGCCACCTCATCGATCCGTGGGATCGATCCGTGTGCTGTGCTTTTTCTTTGCCGTCCGTGTTTTTTTTACAGACGACAAAGAGCTCTCTTTGCCGTTTGTAAAATAAATTGCAGACGGCAAAGTCTTTGCTGTCTGTGATTTTTTCTACAGACGGCAAAAGAGCTCTTTGCCGTCTGTAAAAGAGCTCTTTGCCGTCTGTAAAATAAAAAAGTATGGATTTGCCGTCAGTTGTTCTTTGCCATCAGCCGCTGTTGGCAAAGTTTGTCTTTGCCGTCTGGCCCGACGAAATGCTGACGGCAAAGAGCAGTACTGACAGCAAATCTCCAGTTTCCCGTAGTGTGGCAGCGGCGTCCGCGGGCAGAGGCGGATGGCGGGGCGGCTATGAGGAGGAGTGGCGCGCTGGGTGGCGAGGACGAGCGCCCGACGGCCCTGGTAATGCGGCGGGGCGCGGAGCAGCCAGGCGCGGGCGTGACGCAGCGCAGCCATCCGCTTGGGGGAGGACGAGGGAGAGGGAGAAGGGATCGAGAGGTGGGAGATGAGAGAATGAGTGGACGAACGGGTCTCGCGCGAGGGTGGCGGCGACGCTGAGGGAAGAGCGAGAAGATGAGGGAAAATGGGCCACGGGTAGCTAGGGTTAGGAGGGACGCGGCTGGGCCTTGGGCCTGCGGCTGGGAGCAGGCCAAGTTGGACCCAGTTCGGCTGGTTCCTTCCCCTTATCTGATTTTTAGCAGAAAACAAATAAAGAGAAGAAAAGAAAGAGGGGGGTGAGGGAAAGAGTTAGCACATGGGATTATTTTTCTCGGGCTCATAAAAATGAGCGTAGCCTGAGAAAAATAGAAGTGACAAGATCGATATATAATTCAAACTTATTTGAATTTACTTCAAATGGGTTTGAACTAAGACTCCATTTTTGAAGTGTCCAAAAATGTTGAGGTTTTTGGAGGAACCTCGATAAATGGGAAAAGAATTATAGAGAAGGTTTGGAGGCAAGGAATTGGGAAATAAAAGGCATGGGGAAGATATGCAAGTGTGTGTTGGTGAATTTCCAAACAATTGGAATAATTTAATATAGCTCCCTAATAATATTGAGAGGATATATATATGTTATAAAGAGAAGTCATCCTTCCCTCGATTTAAATGGACCGAAGGTCCACACGATTTATTTGGTTGAGTTGCAGAAATTAAAGACTTGATGGCATGATGACATGATGCAAAGAAAAATAAAAAAACACAAGCACAAAAGAAACACATGGGAGAACCCGGAACATCTGGAATCTTCTGGGACGTCGGTCTTCGGGCGTCACAACTCTCCCACACTAACAGAGGATCTCGACCCGAGATCCTAGAGATGGCACCGGGTAAAAACGGAAGAGGAAGAGGTAAAACAAAGTTGCTTCTTCGACAAACGAGTGAAACCACGAACCTGAGAGGTTGACCGAATTGAAAGAAGAATACAACGGAGACGAACGAATATGAAAACTCCGTTAAGAGGAACAAGGAACATTATGAGAACTTAAATAGGTTGAAAGACATGAAGCAAGAGCTTACAAACCAAAAGAATATGAAACCGCAATGGTATAGCCAAGGAATAAGAATGACATGATTCGGACAGCACTCCAACTGAAAATGGAAGGAAATAACATGAGCTTGAGAAGATTGGATGAGCTTAATGAAATCAACAGCATATTGCGTGCGAAACAATTGAAAGAATGGCACAAGGGGTAAGAAAGATTTCGGACATCACTCCGGTTGAAAAGAGAGGCAAACTTGATAAGATGAGAGAACTAGAATGGAGGACACGACACTCCTGTTGAGTGGACGAGAAAAGAAAAGACCATGATCTTGATATGACAAGATGATGGTTCGAAGAGAGCAATATTACAATGCCTCCGGAATGAAAGAATAGATGCTACATCGTTGGAAAGAAAGAACGGAGAAGAAAATGACAACTTCTCTCAAAATTGAATTTGAAAGAGCGTCCTTAACACGATAGATTGAATAGAGTTGTTGGAAATTCAACAACGAAAAGAATAAGCTTGATGTGGGCTTATGGAAAACATCTCAAAATTATGAGGTGACAACCAGCCACTAACGGAAACCAATTGCTTGGATTGAGATCAACAAGGAGACGAAAAACTTATCTCACCGGGAGGATAAATGAAGAACTTGGGTCATTTATAAGCACCATAATAGCAACAGTTCTTAGGGAAAGCTTTTAGGCGAAATACAACCCAAGATTACTCCAACAAATAAATTGAATGGTTGGAAAGATCTCCTGAACAAAGAAAATGATGGGTTTAAATATCTCATTCCTGACAACTTGTAAATCATAAAACATGAAGGAAAAATTGGCAAGAATGACATAACACCATCTCAAAGATAAGGTAGAAAGAATTACACTTCAATTGCATGAAGAAGAATACTTGAGCTCCAACAAGAATCTTGATGACGACTTCGAGGATGAATTAAATCATGATCAACCATCATGAGAACTCCAGTAATGAAAGCATGAGAAGCGAACGATGAAAAGAATAAGATTCAAGGCCCGCGATGAATTAGATGGAGCTTTGAAATGATATAATTGAAATAACTTGGAGCTCCGGAAAACAAAATGAACAACTTAAACCAAGGATATGATATGATGAACAAGCTCCGGAAAACAGAGATTAATCACTTCTAGGAAATAAGAATAAGATTTACTGTATGCTTATCCTTCATCAAATTAAATTGATGACAATCAACGGATTTGGCCTACTACTTATTCTTCTTGAAAAGGATTGGAGAGAGATATAGCCAAACTTGAGAATAATCTTGAATGACTCACCGGTAGGATTATGAAAAGAACAAATGAATTAATACGATAACAACGGAAGAGTAATCTTGAATGAACCACCATGAATATGGAGACGAACGAAGAGACGTCAATGAAGAATAGTTGGAGGACGAAGTTGCAAACTGAGAACAAAGAAATCTTCTGAAATGATGGCCTTCGGAGGATCACAATGGAAATAATTCATGAAATGCTTCGGATGGTAAAAATAATTCCTCACAATCTGAACAATAATGAGGATGACATGAAGCTAGAACCACGAATCTTCACGAGAACGGGCCAAGATTTAAGAGAAACTCTTCTTCGGTCTTAAAATGTTGAGAATGAAGACGAGAAATGCCATGAAGAATTTCAAGATACTCCGGAAAAGAAATTAGAAGAGTCAGGTAAGATCCTGGAAAAAGACCTGTGGGTTAGGGCCCACTCAAAAGAAATCACGGTTGAAAAAGATTGCTTAAGATATATAGCACCGGTTGAATTAAATGGCTTGAATAAGATAGCAACCTCAAAATAGTTTGAACGGATTAAGAATTGAAACATGAATCTTCCGAGATATCTTGAACACTCCGGATAAGAATTATATGGAGTTGAATAATCAAGAGAGACTTCGAATAAGAAATTCAACATGAAAAAAACATGTGAAACAAGAGGAAGGATATGATCAACACCAAGGCTTGAATTAAATCCACCGGAGAAGAAACGATAAGCAGAGAATGATAAACTGAATCTTCCTGAGCATCTTCACGAGAAATCACCGGATAAGGACATTGAAAGAAAAGAATGAAGAAACATCACGTGAATAAAATGGATACTTGATCAAGGACTCTGGCTCCAAAAGAAAAGGGAGGGAGGGTGGGGAAAAAACAAAGACAACTTGGGAAGAATGAAACAGACCCGTTGAGGGAAGATTGAGAGATGATCTTGCAAAAGATGAAGAGAACGGATTAACTTGAAGAGAAGCACGCCGGTTAAAAGAATTTAACATAGCAATCTCGATGATCAAGAAGGATTAGCACTCCCATAGAAATATGAGACACCGCTTAGGAAAGGTATGGAATCAACATTTGACATCGAAGCAACTCGAATACCAGAATCAAAACGAAAACAACGGATAGATATGTTGCAACATAATCTTCACAATATCATTCGAACAGAGAATTGAACGAATGAATTCCGTAGGTACATCAACTTGACGAGAAGCCACTAGGGAGAACAAAAGATAAATAAAAACAACAAGGAGCAGATAGAACAAATATAAGATAGAAGCTTCATTCCACATATTCGTGCTGAAAGCTCATGGAACGTGTTACAAAAGGGTTTTGCAATCCCCGGATCAGCATAGCCAAGGACCCTTTAAGATGCAACTCCCGATTGGAACAACGCCCATAAAACCACTTCACTCAATGTAGAACCATGAACTCCATATCATGCATTCGTTGGAAGAATGCCTACGAACTACTAGATGAACCCACCTATTAATCTCCGAAAGTTTCCAGTTATGCAATCAGGTGTTGGGGATACAGGGGAAGCATCGCGCACTCAACTCTAATCCTACATCCAGCTGTATCCATCCTTCAACACATAACCAGTTATTTCCGGAAACCGTCTACCTCGGACCTTCGAAACGCATCCGCTATACAAGCTATGGCAATACTCCCGAACTACCTCCCCAGTACTGGGTGATGTCGGGGTTATCTTGCCACTAACCGCATAGGGGAGTTTTTGATGTCGGCCGTCTTAAGTATTCCAGAACTGATGCGATATATTTGTGATGACAGCACCTCAGAGCTCAACTCCCCGGGACACTGCCACAACCCCTAATGACAGGAGGCATCGAGAACAATGTTCTCGTCACAAAGACATCGAAACAATCGAAACAATACTCGCGTGATCCTAAAAAAAATTGGTGAATTTTTGAGAGTAGAATAGATAAGAGTAATCGTCAAGAGTCCTCACTAGAGTGAAAAGAGATGAGGAGCAAAAGAAATCCTACTCTCCGATATATATATAGGACTCAAAACATTTTAAGTGTGTGCCTAGACTCAACAGTCAACGATTCGATCAATCAGTGGGGGCTTCTAGGTCGGAGAAGGCTCTGAATACCAACTTGTAATGCCTAGGATGGGACTATACCTCCTACGTGTCGAGGCACGACTTAAAGGTATAAGCCCATTCTGGAATGATCTCAAGTTCGGTATCTTTGCACGACTCATGTAAAAATAGGGATGAAATTGCCAAAGGATAGTTGGATTACACTCGCCACGTCACACATTACATTACATTAGCAAAACATCATCCAAAACATCACAACCCTACTACGGGCGAAGATCCAAAAGAAAGATACCAAAACATAAAGCCACAGGTCCGAATCGCCCCTAGTAGAAACCACTACTGATCGTCGAAAACATCACAAGCATACGGCCACGCTCTTCACGGAACTCCCAGAAGTACTTGAACCAGCTCCTGCATCATTCTCGGCTGAACCTGCATCTGGTGTTGTAGTATCTGTGAGCCACGAGGACTCAGCAATCCCATAACCATGGGTATCAAGACTAGCAAAGCTTTATGGGTAGGAGGAGGTAAAGTGGTGAGGTTGCAGCAGCGGATAAGCATAATATGGTGGCTAACTTACGAGTACAAGAATAAGATGAGCATCTACGCAAACGGTCGCAAACTAGTAATGATCGCTAAAGATCCTGAAGTACCTACGAGTCAAACATAACCCCACCGTGTTCTCTTCTCAAAGTGAAAAGAGACAGTCACGGTTACTCACACAGTTGTGTGTTTTACTTCGGATCCTATGTCAAGTTTTCTACAACCGGACATTAACAAATTCCAATCTGCCACATAACCGCGGGCACGGCTTTCGAAAGATTATAACCCTGCAGGGGTGTCCTAACATAGCCCATCACAAGCTCTCACGATCAGCTGAAGTGATAAATATAATACCATCACCCCTTATCTTAGGGAATCCGATCAGGCTCGGCATCCCGGTGCACAAGACATTTCGACAATGGTAAAACAAGTCCAGCAAGACCTCCCGGCGTGCCGACACCCTGATAGTAGCCGCGCGTATCTCGTCTCAGGCCACGTCCGGATGAGCTATGGTTACAGCGACCAGATACCCCAAGTTTCCAAGGGGCGGCGCCGCAAGCTGCTCTATTTGGGACCAACACCATCAGCACTGGCCCCCCTGCTATGTAGAAGAATCCCCGGGGACGCGACCCCCTATGCAATTTTAATTAATTAATTAAATTCTTATTATGAGGCAAATTAAAACCAATGTTGGGCCTTGCTGGAGGAGTTTTATTCAAAGACGAACTGTCAAGGGGTCCCCATATACCCATCGTGTAAGGAACGCAAAATAAAGGAACATAATGCCGGTTTATCGGGGCCTAAGGTGGCATGAGTGGAACAAAACACCGAGCAAAAGGCCAAGCCTTCCACCCATGCCCAGTATATAGGTGTGTTAATAATAATAATAGATATTGTGATATTCCAACAACAAGTTCCCTCCTGGAACGATCTTCATCTTCACCTGCAACTAACAACGCTATAAGAGGGGCTGAGCAAGCGGGTAACTGTCGGTGTACTAAAGTAGGGGTACCTTAGTATCCCGACTTGTGCACGGGCAGTAGCAGCGTCCCGTGGTCTGGCTCACCACGCGCCCGCCAAAGCCCACTCTGGACCCCTTTAAAGCCATTCAAGAACAAAGTATACAAGTCAGAAAATCAAGGCCCCGGCAAGAAGAGCTTGCCGGGAAGGCTGCTCCCAGCACAAGACCACTCTATTTTCACAAGACCCTGGCAAGAGGAGCTTGCCAGGAAGACCAGAAAACAACACCTCAGGAGATATATCGTGGCACATCGTGCACCCCGGCGGGACCCGGAGAGCGACAAGCTCCCGGGCCCGGCAAGATAGCAGCCCCGGCAAGGTGCTTGCCGGGGGTGGCTTACACTGTGTGCCTGCGCTCCAGCTCATCTGGCCACGCGTCGCCCTGGGGCCCTTCCAGGGGCGCGTGGCAGATGGCTGTGCAGCCTGGGGTACACGGTGGCGAGCCACGGTGACGAGGTCGTCGTCGTGGCGGACGGAGACCCCCTGGCGAGCGCTTTTGGGGTGACGGCGACGGGCATTCAATGCCCTTGTCCCCCACCATCAGGGTTAGGTATAGATCACTGTACATACACTGTTCACGCACTGTTACAACCACCACCAAAATTACACTTTTACCCTCCTCTACGTTGACACCTGTCGGTGACCCCTTTGAGCTATAAAAGGAGGCCCATGCACAACGTAGAGGAGGTTCGATCCCTGAAACTCGATCACTCCTACGCTCGGGGTAGCTAGTACTGTAGATCTTCAAGCTCCCGAGCCCGAGAACTCAATACCACCAAAGCAGGAGTAGGGTTTTACGCGTCCGCGCGGCCCGAACCTGGGTAAACTGCCCGCGTGTGCCCCTCGATCTGCTCTCCGTGCTCCCTCCGCTCCCTTACCGCGACGTAGAAGGGGCTCCGGTCCCATAGGTGTTCGTGGGCGGTCAGTTTCCCCGACATCTTTGGCGCGCCAGGTAGGGGGCGTCGAGGTTGTGCGAACCTGATCCGGCGCTCACGCGGGCGCAACCTTCAGCAACCTCTCCAGCTTCATCAACCTTATTTTCTACAACAACATGCCTCCGAAGAAGAAGGCTTCGGAGGTCGGAGGCCCGTCTGCGTCGATCCCACCACCACCAGAACCGACGGTTGGTGGAGGAGACGCTGGCGGAAGGGTGGACGCCGGTGGGGAAACTCACGGCGCCACCAAGTCCAAGGACAAGACGGACGACCGGGCGAACTCCAAGACTTCGGCGTCCGTGCACGCGCCACGTCCTTCTCAGGAGGTGCCGGACCAGCAGCGACGTGGTACCGGAGGTACCATACGCTTGCTGGGACGTGGACAAGCCGGTGGGTCGCGGGATGCTCAAGGCCAGCGCACTGTTACGAGCAAGGCGCGGTCGCCGGGGCGAGACCTTGCTCCTTCTAACCCTGTTAGAAGTCCGAGCATATCTCGCTCCTCGCACCGCTCGCCACCGTTTCCCTCCTCTCCAGCAGAAGCTCTAGCCAGAGCTCAACTGCTCCTCGACTTCCCTCCAGCGGCAGACAAGGCCGAAGACTGGAGGGCTACAATCCAGAGCCTCATCGCCTTCGCCAACAACGACACACCGCAGCAGCCGGCAACAACACGGCCGCGGCAAGTCGACCAAGCGAAGGCCGATGGCGACAAGACCGCCGGGGGTGCAACTACCGTGCACTCCCCGCCGCGGAAGCAGAAATCGCCGCCCCGCCGGATCAACGTCGACGACGACTCCACGGCGTCGTCGGATCCGCGGGCTCGCCGCGATCAGCGCCAAGTCCTCGACGACAGGCGACAAGAGGACGCTCGAACTCGTATCGAGCGTCGAAGAGAAGCTCGAAGACAGTCCGATCAGCGCGCCGGGACTGCTGTTGACATGCACGCGCCCGGTGAACCAGGCGACTTGCCGTACGCGGCAGATTGCCCTGCGTTCACCCGAGAGCTGCGGCAAGTCCAGTGGCCCAGCATGAAGAACTTCAAGCCCGACGTACCCGAGAAGTACGACGGCAAGACGCACCCCTCGGAGTTCCTCAGCATCTACACCATTGCGGTGCAGGCTGCCGGGGGACGCGACGAGAAGATCTTAGCAAACTACTTCCCGCTCGTGCTCAAGCCCAATGTCAGATCCTGGCTCATGCACTTGCCGGAGAACTCCATATCTTCTTGGGCGGATTTGTGCCACCAGTTTGTTGGCGCCTTTACGGGCGGCCACAAACCCCACGGCCAGGAGAGCGATCTCCACATCCTTGCCCAGAAGGAGGGAGAGTCCCTGCGAATGTATATCCAAAGGTTCAGCCGCGTTCAGCACAACATCCCCGATGTCCACCCTGCCGCGGTTATCAGCGCGTTCCACCAGAACGTGCGTAACCGGTGGATGAGAGAGGAGATGGCGATGACCAAGATCCGGGATGTTAGCGAGCTTTACGCTCTGGCTGATAAGTGTGCCCGCGCTGAAGAGGGGAGGAGACTCCCCGGAGAGGATACTGGAGCAGGAGGAACGGATAGCGAGGATGCCGCCCCGGCAAGGAAAAATCGGCGGCGGAACAATAAGAAGAATAAGAACAAGGAGGTACTGGTTGTCGAGCAGTCCGGCAAGGAGGCTCCCGCCAAGAAGACACAGGCTGGTGGCTCCGGCAAGGAGTCCACCCCTGTAGCGGCAGCCGACAAGCAGGACGGCTCCGACAAGCAGTACTGTAAGATCCACCGCACCAAGGGCCACGATCTCCAGAACTGCAAAAGAGTAGAGTACCTCGTAGAGCAGCAGAAGGCTGAATACGAGCGTCGCGACAAAGAGAAGGCCCAAGGAGGCGGAGGAGAGCCCAGTAAGAAGCGGCCGTTCAATGGCCGGGGAGGACGCCGTGGCAAGGCCAAGCAGCGGCAAGGAGACAGACCTCCCCGGGGCCGCGACAAGGATGAAGACGAAGACGATGATGAGGACATGGATGAAGGAGACAACAGCGAGCAGGAGTTCCAGAAGGCCACAGAAGTTCTGTGCGTCGATGGAGGTGCCTCTCTGCACACTTCCCACCGCCAACTCAAGCAATGGGTGCGGGAAGTGAATGCAGCTGAGCCACCCGTCGAATCGCGCAGGCTGCTGAAATGGTCCGGCACGCCCATCATCTTCGACCTTGAGGACCACCCTGACCGCACAACTGCGGTCGGGTGTTTGCCGATGTTGGTTTCACCAATTATCCGCAACCTCAAGGTCACCAAGATATTGGTAGACGGCGGGGCCGGCCTCAACTTGATCTCCTCCGCTATGATCAAGAAACTGCAGATTCCCGACAGCGAGCTCGAGGAAACCGGGTCATTCCAAGGGATCATCCCGGGAAGGAGCAAGCCGAAGGGGAAGATCACGCTGCCGGTGACCTTTGGTGGAGAGCTCAACTTCAGGACGGAGAAGATCACGTTCGACGTTGCCGATATCCCATTGCCATACAATGGGATACTTGGCCGTCCTGCGCTCGCCAAGTTCATGGCAGCTTCCCACTACGCGTACAACATGCTCAAAATGCCGGGGCCGATAAGCGTCATCTCTGTCCCCGGCGACAAGAAGGATGCGCTTATCTACGCCGACAAGATCTACCGGGATGCAGCAGCCGCGGCAGACATCAAGGCACTTGCCGCTGAAGCTCCCAGGGGGAAGACCAAGACCAAGTCCGGCAAGAGCTCTGGGGCCCACTCCGGCAAACGCACCTCTTCGGAGTGCTGCGCTGCCGTCGAGGACGCACCATCGAGCTCCACCGGTAAGTGCAAGAAAGGAATGACAGCTCCACCGGCAACCAAGAAGGTGTCCGCCAAGGAGGACGGCACTGGTGGTACCTTCACCATCAGTGCTACGCTCGACCCCAAATAGGAAAGCGCACTCGTTGCCTTCCTGTGGGCGAATGTCGACGTGTTCGCATGGCAACCGTCTGACATCCCCGGTGTTCCCAGGAAGGTAATTGAGCACAAGCTTGTTGTTTGTCCTCACGCGCGGCCCGTCAAGCAGAAGGTCAGGAAGCAAGCTGTGGAGTGCCAAGAGTTCATTGCCGAGGAGATCAAGAAGTTGGAAGCGGCAGGCCTGGTTAGAGGCGTACTACATCCCACATGGTTGGCCAATCCAGTTGTCGTGCGTAAGGCTAATGGGAAGTGGAGACTTTGTATAGACTTCACTGATGTGAATAAAGCTTGTCCCAAGGATCCTTTTCCCTTGCCGCGCATTGACCAGATTGTTGACTCCACGGCTGGATGTGAGTTGCTTTCATTTCTCGATGCATACTCAGGTTACCACCAGATATTCATGGTTGAGGAAGATGAAGAGAAGACTGCATTCATTACTCCATGTGGCACATATTGCTTCATACGCATGCCCTTTGGATTGAAGAATGCGGGTTCAAAATTTGCAAGGGTGGTACACACTGCTTTTGAGCGATAGATACACAGAAATGTAGAAGCCTACATGGATGATATAGTGGTCAAGAGCAAGAGCAAAGATACCCTGATTCAAGACCTAGAAGAAACCTTTGAGAATCTGCGCAAGATACAACTCAAGCTGAACCCCGAGAAGTGCGTCTTCGGAGTCCCCTCCGGCAAGCTTCTCGGGTTCTTCGTGTCCCAGAGGGGGATTGAAGCCAATCCCGACAAGATAAAAGCCATCGAGCAGATTGAAGCCCCGAAGCGCGTCAAGGACGTAAGGAGACTCGCTGGTTGTGTGGCTGCCCTCGGCAGGTTCATTTCAAAGTGTGCAGAACGCGCCCTGCCTTTCTTCAAAATCTTGAAAAAGGCAGGTCCTATGAAATGGACTCCGGAAGCGGAGGCAGCGCTGCAAGACTTGAAAGGATACCTGTCCTCCACTCCAATACTTGTCGCACCTAAGCCACAAGAGAAGTTGCTGCTGTACCTAGCGGCAACCAATCAAGTGGTTAGTGCTGCGTTAGTAGCGGAGAGGGAGGCGGATGAGGAACCCACATCCCCGGCAAGCACATCCAGCGACAAGCAGGGAGCTTCCCCGACAAGCTCTGGCCCCGACAAGGACAAGTCTGCGCAGGAACAAGGAGAAGTGCGAAAGAAGATGGTGCAGCGCCCAGTTTATTTTGTAAGTTCCCTCTTGCAGGGGGCTAGATCAAGATACTCTGGAGTGCAGAAGCTGCTTTTCGGCCTCCTCATGGCCTCAAGGAAGCTGCGCCACTACTTCCAAGCACACGAGATAACGGTGGTCACTCGCTTTCCGTTGAAGAGGATATTGCAAAACCCAGAAGCAACAGGCAGGATCGTCGAGTGGGCACTGGAGCTGTCAAGCTTTGGTCTCAAATTTGAGAGTACTTCAACTATCCAGAGCCGAGCATTGGCAGAATTCATAGCGGAATGGACGCCAACACCGGATGAAGAAGTTCCAGAGACAAGCATCCCCGTCCAAGAAACAAGCAAAGAGTGGATAATGTACTTCGATGGTGCCTTCTCGCTGCAAGGCGCCGGCGCTGGCGTGTTACTCATAGCGCCCACCGGAGAGCACCTCAAGTATGTTGTTCAAAAGCACTTTCCCAAAGAGCAAGCGACAAACAATACTGCTGAGTATGAAGGTTTGATTGTCGGTCTCAGAATTGCGGCCGAACTAGGGATTAAGAAGCTGATTGTGCGGGGAGACTCACAGTTGGTGGTCCGACAAGTAAACAAGAGCTACCAGAGCCCTTTGATGGAAGCTTATGTTGATGAAGTGAGGAAGCTTGAAGAACACTTTGAAGGCCTGCAAATGGAGCACGTTCCAAGAGCTCAAAATGATATTGCTGACGGCCTGTCAAAGTGTGCTGCAATGAAGTTACCTGTGGAACCAGGGACCTTCGTGCTCAAGCTAACTCAGCCATCCGTTACACCGTCAGCTGGGCAAAGCAAGAAGAGGAAGTTGGTCTCCGGCGACTACTTGCCGGCAGATCTTCCCGAAGCCGCCGCCAAGGTCCCCAAGATCAGCAACCAAGATGTTGAGGAACAATCTGCTCCTGCGGACCCCAAGGGTCTGTACAGTTGAAGCAGGCGTTCCCGACAAGCCTTGCCCCGGCAGGCTTGCCGGGGAACCCTTAGCTCCGGCAGAGCCGCAGGTTCTTGCCGTAGAAGCTGAGGTTCCCGCAGCAGCCCTGATGCCTTTAGTCCTTGTTGTCGAGCCTCAGGCTCCAGCATGGGTGCGGCAAATCGTCCGCTTTCTCCAAACTGGAGAACTTCCCGAAGAACCAGAAGAGATAGAGAGAATAACCAGGCAGTCAAGTATGTACCAGTTCGTTGGCGACGAACTGTACAGAAGAAGGCTCAATGGTGTTAGATTGAAATGCATTTCTCGGGAAGATGGACAGAAGCTGTTGGCAGAGATACACGGAGGCATATGTGGTCACCACATTGGCGCAAGAGCACTTGCCGGGAAGGCGTTCCGGCAAGGGTTCTTTTGGCCAGAAGCCCTCCAAGATGCAACTGCACAAGTAACCAAGTGTGAAGCGTGCCAGTTCCATGCCAAGCAAATACATCAGCCAGCTCAAGCTCTCCAGACGATCCCTTTGTCCTGGCCCTTCTCGGTCTGGGGGCTCGACATCCTCGGCCCCTTTCCCCGCGCAGTCGGGGGCTTTGAGTACTTGTACGTTGCAATCGACAAGTTCACAAAGTGGCCAGAAGTGGAACCAGTGAGAAAGGTGACAACACAGTCAGCAGTGAAGTTCTTCAGGTCAATTGTTTGCCGTTTCGGAATCCCTAACAGGATCATCACCGACAACGGCACACAGTTCACAAGCCGCACCTTCATGCAGTACGTCCAAGACCTTGGCGCCAAGGTCTGCTTTGCTTCTGTTGCTCACCCGAGGAGCAATGGTCAAGCAGAGAGGGCAAATGCTGAAGTGCTGCGCGGACTCAAGACGAGAACGTTCGACAGGCTGCACAAGTGCGGAAGAAACTGGATAGAGGAGTTGCCGACGGCTCTTTGGTCAATCAGGACGACACCAAATCGAGCCACCGGACAGACACCCTTTGCTCTTGTCTATGGAGCAGAAGCAGTTCTCCCCACGGAACTCGTATACGGGTCTCCTCGAGTGCTCGCTTACGACGAGCTCGAGCAAGAGCAACTGCGGTAAGATGATGCATTGCTCCTCGAGGAGGACTTTTTCCAGGCTGCTGTACGAGCTGCTCGATACCAGCAAGCCCTGCGTCGCTATCATAGCCGCAAGGTCAAGGCCAGGAGTCTCGAGGAAGGCGACCTTGTTCTTCGGCGCGTTCAGTCCGCCAAGGGCTCCAACAAGTTGACGCCGAAGTGGGAAGACCCTTATCGGGTGAGACAAGTCACAAGGCCCGTCGCTGTCCGCCTTGAGACCGAAGAAGGCTTACCGGTGAGCAACTCCTGGAACATAGAGCATCTTCGCAAGTTTCACCCATAAGGCGCGGTTGCCGTGATCCGCTCCGGCAACCACCTTTTGTACAAGTCTTGCCGCTGTTGCATGTAAACCTTTGTACAAAGCCGGGCGCAGACCCCGTGCATCAGTAAAACTTTCGTGCTTCACACTGTTTGTCATTTCGTGCTTTTCTTTTTACTTGCATGCATCATCTGACACCTGGTGCAGCACACATCCCCGGTAAGCAGAAACAAGCCGCAAGGCCCTATACTAGTGTTTCCTCCTCTTTTCCTTTCCTTCTTAAAACAGAAGAAGTGTTCCTCGCGCACAAGTTTGCCGGGGGGAAGGAGACAGTGGTATGGACCAAGTGCTGTTCAAGAAAGGGAAGCCTTGCCGGGAAGCAAACAATCCATAAAAGATAAGTTGCCAAAGTCTGAGCAATTTAAAATTTTCAAATTCTTAGTTGTCTTCCTTGAACAACCACACTTTGTATGGAAAACCTGTGCATGGAGGAACCTACCCGTGGCTAGCCGCACCCTTACTTTGTTTCGAGCACGCTCAATGGCTTAAGTGAGCTGCGACAAGTGTCGCGCCCTTATTTCGTTTTCGAGTTCGCTCAACAATCTAAGTGTGTTGCGACTAGTTGTGGCAAGGTTTCTTGCCGACAAGGCCATTGCCAGCAGGCTGCCAAGTGTCTCGCACTCAGCGCTCGCGGCAAGGGGCCCTTTGCCGGCAAGTTCCCTAAAAGCGTAGGGTGAAAAGCATACAAAGTGAAGGGACTAAAACAAGGGAGATAACACTGCATTGATTACCCAAAATAAAAGTATATATTACAAAGATAAATTGCCGCTGTTCTAACCAACTACTACCTATGACTTAACCAAGAGCGGCGAGGGAAGCAAGGTGCCTAGTCTCTTCGGTCTCCATCGACCCTCTGGATCCTGCCCGCCTTGGCCACGATGTGGGCAACTTGTGCCTTCAACGCCTCCTGGTCAGCTTCTGGCGGCAGGGTTCGGAGGACGTTGACGAGGTTGATCCCGGGGTTGCGGTAGACGATCTTCGACAGCACCCGCTCCATAGTACCATGCAAAGCCGGCGTGCCTCGTCAGCCAGCTGCGCGGGGATCTTCTCCCGTAGCTGCGCGAGCGCCGGCGCCACCCCTCTGAAGAACAAGCTCAGCTTGGTGCTGTGGGGGAGGCTTTCGTCGCGGGAGTACACGAGGTGCTCCGCCCTCAACGCCACCATCTCCTTGTCAATGTTGGCGGCGGAGGCGACGAGCTCCTCAGTCCACTGCTCCACCGTCCGCTGGAAGTGGTTTTGCGAGACGGCGGCGCTTTCCAGCAAGGCCCTCTCAGTACGGAGATCGTCCTTCAGCTTCGTCTCGCGGTCTCGGGCAGCGTCAAGCGAATCGGTGAGGGTGGAAACCTTCAGCTCCAAGTCAGCGATGGAGTCCCTGGCGTCGGTGAGCTCTTTGCCCTTCTCGGAGAGGCGGACTTGCAGCTCCGAGTTGGTGTGGGCGTCCTTCTCCCGCGCCACGTTGAGCGCGGCGACCCTGTCCTCACTCGCCTTCAAGTTCAGCTCCATCTGCGCCACCCTGGCCTCCAGATCCCTCTTGGCAGTCTCTACGGCAGCTGCGGCATCCCTCGCCTCCTGCAGAGCCCCGCCAATGGCCTGCTCGCGAGCGGTGAGGTCGTCCTCGTGGCTATCGAGGTCGACCTTCCGCTGGTTGAGCTCTCCTTCCCGCCGACACAGCTCCTCGGCGGCCAGACGCTGCTGCTCCTCCACCTCGGCCTTCTCGAGGAGGAACGCCTGGTGTGCTCCAGCAAGCTCTTCACGCTCCTCCGCGAAGTTCCGGAGGGCCGCCTGGTTGGCGGCACGGAGCTCCACGGCACGCTTTTCCAGATCAGCGCCAGCCTTGGCAGCCAGAGCCTCCCGGGAGTCCAACTTAGCCTGCCTGGCCCGGTACAAGGCCAGAAGCCGGCGTAGGAGTTGCTCCTCTTCGGGCTCGTTGCTGCTGCCGGGCGCGTCGACAACCTTCAGCCCGGCGGAGGCGAGAACTTCTCCGTCGAAGGTCTCCCCCTCCGCGGGTGCCCTTGATGAGGACGCCCACGGGACTTGGATAAAGACCCCGTTGGCGGCCTCCAGATAGACACCCGACCCGGCCGCAGGGGCGGAGGGGTCGGCGGCCGGTGCAGCGTCCGGCGCTCCTGCGGCCTCCGGGCCAGCAGTGTGGTCGCCGGTCCCTTCCCCAGCCGCGGCGTCAGCGGTCGGGGCAGTCTCCTCGGCGGCTGGCTCGTCGGCGCCGGCCATTCCTTCCGCGGCGGTGCCATCGCCAGTTTCGCCGCGCACCTCCTCCTCGGCGATGGTTTCCGTCTCCATCGGCTCCGGGCGGGCGGGTCTGACAACAGTAGAAAAAAAAGAAAAATCGTCAAGCAAATATCCAAAAAAGATGAATCCAAGAAGAAGAAATTACAAGGGTTACCTTCGCGGGCCTCTTCAACAACGGGGTCCATCGCCGGGGAATTCTCCCTTGGCGGCGTAGTAGTGGCCCCTGCTGGCGGAGGGCCGCTTGCGCTTTCCCTTGGCGGGGTGCTCACCCTTGTCGGGCTGCTCACCCTTGGCGGGGTGCTCGCCCTTGGCGGAGTACCCGTCCTTGGCGGAGCGCTGTCCCTCCCCGGGGAGCTCATCCTTGGCGGGGAGGGTGGAACAAGCGGCTAGTCGGGGGCGGTCTCTTGGTGCTCCTGCGGCTGCGGCTCCACTTCTGCACAAGACAACAAGACATCAAAAAGGATAACGACCTCAAGCGCGCCCGTCGAGCAGAAGAATGAATACCAGACTTACGCTGGGGGCTGCTCTCCGGAGCAGCAGGCTGGTCCGGCAAGTCTGTCGCTGGCGCATCACCTGCCGCTGCGACGGGCTCGTCGTCCTTGAGATCAACCACAAGGATCTTGGCCCTCTTCGCCATCCTCTGGGTCAAGGTCCTGGAAGCCAAAACAAGATCAGAACCAAGCAAGAGAAATCAAGACAAAATCAAAGGAAATATAAATTGCAAATGCTTACTCTTCCTCCTCTTCATCGGAGCTGAGGGCGGAGAAGTCAAACTGCGCCTCACGTGCTCCGGCGCGAGAAGCTGGAGGAGAAAGCTCCCTCGGGCGCTTAGCGGGCTCCGGAGCCGTGGGTTGTGAAGACCCCGCTCCGGTCGTCCCCGAGGACCGAGGGGCGGAAGGAACCTCAGAGCCACTACGGGAAGATCCCCCTCCGCTGTTGCTCGGGCACGGGGCGCCTCCTTGACGACCTTGCTCGTCGTGGTGGCGCGCGTCGCCCGGCGTTTCGGCTGCTGTCGGGGCGCCGGTGGCCTCGCCGTCTCGGTGGCCTTGCGGAGGCGTTTCTTCTGCTGTGGCGGAGGACTTGGTGGTGGCGGAGAATTCTCCGAAGATGAGGAGGCGTCGTCGTCCAGGTTCAGTGACCCGCCCGAATCTTCGTCGGAATCGCCCGATTCGGCGTCCTCCTCGGCGGGCTCACTGGACTCGGAGCCTTGCCCGGCAGGCTCCCCGACAGGCTCCCCGGCAAACTCCTCGGGCGCAATTTTCAGCAGCTTGAGGATTTCCGCCTCCTCGACCTGGCTCACTGCGTCCGCCGCCTCTGCTTCGTCCACCGTGTACCCGAATTCACCTACAGCCGCAGCTGCGGCGGCCTCCTCCATTCTGGTGGCTATGTATGCCACATCTCTCTCGGTGGTCTCCCGGGTGAGACCCTTTTTCTTCTCGGGGTTGCGTGGCCGTTCGTCCAGGTTGTCGAAGAAGCTCTGCACGGTCTCCGCTGAAGGCGTCAGCCAAGTAGGGACAACCCCGTGAGAGTCGCACTCAGGCATTGCTGCGCGGATGGCACTCAGGGCAGTATTGTTGCACAACGGAACTACTCCCCGGGACGGGGTGAACCACTCCTTGTGCCTGGGGTCATGTTTGAATAGCTCCCGGACCATCCCCTTCAGTTCCAAGACAGTGAAGTTATAGTTCAATCCGGGGCGCAGCCTCATGCGGTCTGCTGCGTTGCCGAATTCCCAGGCAGGTCTCTTCCTTTCCTGCAGGGGGGCAATGCGGCGGCGGAGGAAGTCAGCCCCAACTTCACCTACAGTAAGGTTGGCGGCCCGGAGGCGAAGGATTCTAGTGAGGGCAATCTGCAGCTTGTCATCCTCCGGGGCCAAGTCACTCCAATCCTTGCTGCGCACTATTGCAGTCCGACGCGGCGAGGTAAACTGCTCGGGCTCATCTTCCATGACCCAGCACTAGTCAGCTCTCCACTCTTCCCACTTGCCGCGGAGCTCTCCAATCAAGTACGCCTCCTTCTTGCCAAGCCTGAAGATCCAAGAGATGCCGCCGGAAAGTGGAGATCCGGATTCTACTCTAGGCGTGAAGAAGTGGCGGAAGAGAGCTACGTTTGGGTGGACCCCGACATAGTTTTCGCACAGATGTGCGAAAACGGCCAAAGTAAGGACGGCATTCGGGGTGAAATCTAAGAGGTGGAGTCCATATGTGTTCATCACATCGCAGAAAAACTCTGAATACGGAGGACAGAGACCGCAATGGAAGAATGAAGCGAAGTAGTGGTAACCTCCCGGGTACAGGTCGATGGCTGCAGCGGGGAGGACTCTGGTGCGCAGGTGAGCCTTCGTATCCCTCGCCCAGAACAAGTAGTACTTGCCCCGTAGCTCCCTCGCGCCAAGCCTCGGCGGGAAGACCACCATCCTTCTCCGCATGGCTGCCAGCTTCGCCGCCTTGCCAGACTTCTCCTTCTTCGCCTGGTCGCTCTTCGCCTTGTCGCTCTTCGGGGCCATGGCGGGGACGGCGAGGGAGATCGACAGCGCCGCGGATGCTGGAGACGGCGGAGGAGGGGTGGAGCTCGGCTCTCTGTCGACCTTTGGGGAGGCAGAGAGCGGCGGGGGTTTCTGGAGATTCAAGACGCAATGAAGGCAATGGAGGGAAACTGCCCCTGCTTCCTCTACTTTTAAGGGGGGGAGTGGGGGACGTTCCGCATTTTTCCATTAAAGAAGCAGGCCACGATCTCTCCCACGACGCCGCAATCGACGGGTGCCGTTAGGGAGAGATGCGGCAGATGCGGAGTGGGAAACGGCGCGCCGTGGGCTGCGTGTGCCCGTGCACTGTTTTGGGCCTGGCCCAACAGCGCTCGGCACCGTGTGTGGCCCAGGCCCGGGGGCTCCTGTCGGTGTACTAAAGTAGGGGTACCTTAGTATCCCGACTTGTGCACGGGCAGTAGCAGCGTCCCGTGGTCTGGCTCACCACGCGCCCGCCAAAGCCCACTCTGGACCCCTTTAAAGCCATTCAAGAACAAAGTATACAAGTCAGAAAATCAAGGCCCCGACAAGAAGAGCTTGCCGGGAAGGCTACTCCCAGCACAAGACCACTCTATTTTCACAAGACCCTGGCAAGAGGAGCTTGCCAGGAAGACCAGAAAACAACACCTCAGGAGATATATCGTGGCGCATCGTGCGCCTCGGCGGGACCCGGAGAGCGACAAGCTCCCGGGCTTGGCAAGATAGCAGCCCCGGCAAGGTGCTTGCCGGGGGTGGCTTACAAAGTGTGCCTGCGCTCCAGCTCATCTGGCCACACGTCGCCCTGGGGCCCTTCCAGGGGCGCGTGGCAGATGGCTGTGCAGCCTGGGGTACACGGTGGCGAGCCGCGGTGACGAGGCCGTCGTCGTGGCGGACGGAGACCCCCTGGCGGGCGCTTTTGGGGTGACGGCGACGGGCATTCAATGCCCTTGTCCCCCACCGTCAGGGTTAGGTATAGATCACTGTACATACACTGTTCACGCACTGTTACAACCACCACCAAAATTACACTTTTACCCTCCTCTACGTTGACACCTGTCGGTGACCCCTTTGAGCTATAAAAGGAGGCCCATGCACAACGTAGAGGAGGTTCGATCCCTGAAACTCGATCACTCCTACGCTCGGGGTAGCTAGTACTGTAGATCTTCAAGCTCCCGAGCCCGAGAACTCAATACCACCAAAGCAGGAGTGGGGTTTTACGCGTCCGCGCGGCCCGAACCTGGGTAAACTGCCCGCGTGTGCACCTCGATCTGCTCTCCGTGCTCCCTCCGCTCCCTTACCGCAACGTAGAAGGGGCTCCGGTCCCATAGGTGTTCGTGGGCGGTCAGTTTCCCCGACAGTAACATAGCCAAACAATGGTTTTGCTAGGAAGGTGTCAAAGGTTAGAGGTTTCATGGCAACAAGGAGAGGCTGACATAAAAGGTGGGTAGCGCGACATGTAACGATAGCATCGAGACAACTAAGCATGGCAATGGTAGTAAAGGTATCCAAGGGTATGATCATCTTGCCTGGGATTCCGCGAGGGAGAAGAACAAGTCCATGCAGCAGTCAAACAATCCTCACAACTCCGGAACGAACCCGGAGCTAACGAGAGAAGCAAACTGGAAAGAAACAAGCAACACGGTAAACACGCCACACGAGACATGACAATATGCTCAACCATGTATGATTCAAGACAGTTCTACATAGGATGCACTGCAAGTCTATACAGGAAGCAAAACATGGCAAGGTATGATGCATAATAAAACTACACTATTTAGGCATTTTAAATGAGGCCGGAAATAACAACAACAATTTCGGGAAAATCCCCATATGCATGTTTAGCAATTTTAAGCAACAACAATTCACACATTTTAATGTTGTTAACATGATGCGGATGACATGATCAAGTTTATGCAATTTTAGTTAAACGTTAACATGAAGAGATAAGAAGTATTTGTCACCGTGGTGGAAGAAAGGGGCCATGGCGACGAATCCGAAAATGATGCCACGCAACATATCGGTACCGGAAACAGGTAATTTGCCGTCTGTGGATCACAGACGGCAAAGACCTAATTCCAGACGGCAAAGACTTTGCCGTCAAGAAGCAGACGGCAAAGATAAATCGGCAAAGAACTCTTTGCCGTCTGCTATTTGTCGAGATGACGGCAAAGAGTTTGCCGTCTGTCAATATGGTTTGCCCTCAGCAGACTAGCCAGACGACAAAATATGCCAACAGACGGAGCGGTCGCGTTGACGGACGGCGTCAAGTACTTTGCCGTCAGTTACGCTATGTCTTTGCTGTCTTCCTTGTATGCCCAGACGGCAAAGCAAATACTTTTATAAAAAAAACAACACTACAAGTGCAGAGGACGTAGATGGCCGAAGGCATATGGAAAATCTTTCACAGCAATGACGAATGAACGGATTTTTACAAGGCAGAAGTATTCTATTTACATACTATATCCATCATCACAGTATTTAGAAATGTTCTCCGTTTATAAGAAGAACGAACAAACCAAACAACAACAAAAAACAATTACAAAACGGACGAACTGGCCCTTGCCAGCGTCCAGATCCGAGCACGGGCGTCGAGCTAGAGGAGGCGAATGGTGGTCTTCCGGCGGAGTTGACCATGGTGCCATGGAGCCCCTGGATTGGAGAAGTACAGGGCACAGTTAAACCAGTATCCGATCCAGGGTAACTTCGGTTGAAGACGAACTTCTTGCGCCCAGGAAGCCTACCAGATCTCGTCGTCCACCGCCTCAAACCTGATCCGGGTGCCACGAGGAAGGAGAGCAGCCCCTGGGCCTTCTTCTTCACGTCCGTCGCATCGCTCATCATCTCTGGGATGCTCGTCGGCGGCGCCATTGTCGCCGGCCATGGCGCCCTCCACATGCCACAGGACCTGCCGTGTTGAAGGGCGGTGGCGGTTGACGAGCACGAGAGGAGGCTCCCACGCCGGTAAGGCAGGGTCGACCAGCGGTGGTTGAGGAGCAAGGGAGGAGGAGAAGGCGTCGGGTCATGGGCGGGGAGGACGAGGAAGATCCCACGCTGGCCTCCGGCTCAAGCGACGGAGACGCGGGGTCGAGCGGTGGCGGTTGACGAGCAGGGGAGGAGGAGGAAGATCCCGCACCAGCCTCTGCTCAGGCGACGGTGAGGCGGGTCAACCGGCGGCGGTTGACGAGCAGGGGACCGGGCGGAGTGTGTGCGGCAGAGAAGGGATCGAGGGAGAGATGGGGTCGGGCGTGGGAGAGAGATTGTGGTGGGGCTTGGGGATAAGAGAGAGGGGGAGTGGTGGGATGGGTGGGTGGGGCGTGCATGGTGAGAAACAGATGCGGGTGGGGGCGGCCCAGATCGTGCCACCTCATCGATCCGTGGGATCGATCCGTGTGCTGTTCTTTTTCTTTGTCGTATGTGTTTTTTTTTATAGACGGCAAAGAGCTCTCTTTGCCGTCTGTAAAATAAATTGCAGACGGCAAAGTCTTTGCTGTCTGTGATTTTTTCTACAGACGGCAGAAGAGCTCTTTGCCGTCTGTAAAAAAGTATCCCAGACGACAAAGTATGGATTTGCCGTCAGCCGCTGTTGGCAAAGTTTGTCTTTGCCGTCTAGCCCGACGAAATGCTGACGGCAAAGAGTAGTAATGACGGCAAATCTCCAGTTTCCCGTAGTGTGGCAGCGGCGTCCGTGGGTAGAGGCGGATGGCGGGGCCGCTATGAGGAGGAGTGGCGCGCTGGGGTGGCGAGGACGGGCGCCCGACGGCCCTAGTAATGCGGCGGGGCGCGGAGCAGCCAGGCGCGGGCGTGACGCAGCGCAGCCATCCGCTTGGGGGGACGATGAGGGAGAGGGAGAAGGGATCGAGATGTGGGAGATGAGAGAATGAGCGGGCGAAGGGGTCTCGCGCGAGGGTGGCGGCGACAATGATGGAAGAGCGAGAAGATGAGGGAAAATGGGCCACGGGTAGCTAGGGCGCGGCTGGGCCTTGGGCCTGCGGCTGGGCCTTGGGCCTGCGGCTGGGAGCAGGCCAAGTTGGACCCAGTTCGGCTGGTTCCTTCCCCTTATCTGATTTTTAGCAGAAAACAAATAAAGAGAACAAAAGAAAGAGGGGGGGTTAGGGAAAGAGTTAGCACATGGGATTATTTTTCTCGGGCTCATAAAAATGAGCGTAGTCTGAGAAAAATAGAAGTGACAAGATCGATATATAATTCAAACTTATTTGAATTTACTTCAAATGGGTTTGAACTAAGACTTGATTTTTGAAGTGTCCAAAAATGTTGAGGTTTTTGGAGGAACCTCGATAAATGGGAAAAGAATTATAGAGAAGGTTTGGAGGCAAGGAATTGGGAAAGAAAAGGCATGGGGAAGATATGCAAGTGTGTGTTGGTGAATTTCCAAACAATTGGAATAATTTAATATAGCTCCCTAATAATATTGAGAGGATATATATATGTTATAAAGAGAAGTCATCCTTCCCTCGATTTAAATGGACCGAAGGTCCACACGATTTATTTGGTTGAGTTGCAGAAATTAAAGACATGATGGCATGATGACATGATGCAAAGCAAAATAAAAAAGCACAAGCACAAAAGAAACACATGGGAGAACCCGGAACATCTGGAATCTTCTGGGACGTCGGTCTTCGAGCGTCACAACTCTCCCACACTAACAGAGGATCTCGACCCGAGATCCTGGAGATGGCACCGGGTAAAAACGGAAGAGGAAGAGGTAAAACAAAGTTGCTTCTTCGACAAACGAGTGAAACCACGAACCTGAGAGGTTGACCGAATTGAAAGAAGAATACAACGGAGATGAACGAATATGAAAACTCCGTTAGAAAAGAGGAACAAGGAACATTATGAGAACTTAAATAGGTTGAAAGACATGAAGCAAGAGCTTACAAACCAAAAGAATATGAAACCGCAATGGTATAGCCAAGGAATAAGAATGACATGATTCGGACAGCACTCCAACTGAAAATGGAAGGAAATAACATGAGCTTGAGAAGATTGGATGATCTTAATGAAATCAACAGCATATTGCCTCCGAAACAATTGAAAGAATGGCACAAGGGGTAAGAAAGATTTCAGACATCACTCCGGTTGAAAAGAGAGGCAAACTTGATAAGATGAGAGAACTAGAATGGAGGACACGACACTCCTGTTGAGTGGACGAGAAAAGAAAAGACCATGATCTTGATATGACAAGATGATGGTTCGAAGAGAGCAATATTACAATGCCTCCGGAATGAAAGAATAGATGCTACATCGTTGGAAAGAAAGAACGGAGAAGAAAATGACAACTTCTCTCAAAATTGAATTTGAAAGAGCATCCTTACCACGATAGATTGAATAGAGTTGTTGGAAATTCAACAACGAAAAGAATATGCTTGATGTGGGCTTATGGAAAACATCTCAAAATTATGAGGTGACAACCAGCCACTAACGGAAACCAATTGCTTGGATTGAGATCAACAAGGAGACGAAAAACGTATCTCACCGGGAGGATAAATGAAGAACTTGGGTCATTTATAAGCACCATAATAGCAACAATTCTTAGGGAAAGCTTTTAGGTGAAATACAACCCAAGATTACTCCAACAAATAAATTGAATGGTTGGAAAGATCTCCTGAACAAAGAAAATGATGGGTTTAAATATCTCATTCCTGACAACTTGTAAATCATAAAACATGAAGGAAAAATTGGCAAGAATGACATAACACCATCTCAAAGATAAGGTAGAAAGAATTACACTTCAATTGCATGAAGAAGAATACTTGAGCTCCAACAAGAATCTTGATGACGACTTCGAGGATGAATTAAATCATGATCAACCATCATGAGAACTCCAGTAATGAAAGCATGAGAAGCGAAAGATGAAAAGAATAAGATTCAAGGCCCGCGATGAATTAGATGGAGCTTTGAAATGATATAATTGAAATAACTTGGAGCTCCGGAAAACAAGATGAACAACTTAAACCAAGGATATGATATGATGAACAAGCTCTGGAAAACAGAGATTAATCACTTCTAGGAAATAAGAATAAGATTTACTGTATGCTTATCATTCATCAAATTAAATTGATGACAAGCAACGGATTTGGCCTACTACTTATTCTTCTTGAAAAGGATTGGAGAGAGATATAGCCAAACTTGAGAATAATCTTGAATGACTCACCGGTAGGATTATGAAAAGAACAAATGAATTAATACGATAACAACGGAAGAGTAATCTTGAATGAACCACCATGAATATGGAGACGAACGAAGAGACGTCAATGAAGAATAGTTGGAGGACGAAGTTGCAAACTGAGAACAAAGAAATCTTCAGAAATGATGGCCTTCGGAGGATCACAATGGAAATAATTCATGAAATGCTTCGGATGGTAAAAATAATTCCTCACAATCTGAACAATAATGAGGATGGCATGAAGCTAGAACCACGAATCTTCACGAGAACGGGCCAAGATTTAAGAGAAACTCTTCTTCGGTATTAAAATGTTGAGAATGAAGACGAGAAATGCCATGAAGAATTTCAAGATACTACGGAAAAGAAATTAGAAGAGTCAGGTAAGATCCTGGAAAAAGACATGTGGGTTAGGGCCCACTCAAAAGAAATCACGGTTGAAAAAGATTGCTTAAGATATATAGCACCGGTTGAATTAAATGGCTTGAATAAGATAGCAACCTCAAAATAGTTTGAATGGATTAAGAATTGAAACATGAATCTTCCGAGATATCTTGAACACTCCGGATAAGAATTATATGGAGTTGAATAATCAAGAGAGACTTCGAATAAGAAATTCAGCATGAAAAAAAACATGTGAAACAAGAGGAAGGATATGATCAACACCAAGGCTTGAATTAAATCCACTGGAGAAGAAACGATAAGCAGAGAATGATAAACTGAATCTTCCTGAGCATCTTCACGAGAAATCATCGGATAAGGACATTGAAAGAAAAGAATGAAGAAACATCACGTGAATAAAATGGATACTTGATCAAGGACTCTGGCTCCAAAAGAAAAGGGAGGGAGGGTGGGGAAAAAACAAAGACAACTTGGGATGAATGAAACAGACCCGTTGAGGGAAGATTGAGAGATGATTTTGCAAAATATGGAGAGAACTGATTAACTTGAAGAGAAGCACGCCGGTTAAAAGAATTTAACATAGCAATCTCGATGATCAAGAAGGATTAGCACTCCCATAGAAATATGAGACACCGCTTAGGAAAGGTATGGAATCAACACTTGACATCGAAGCAACTCGAATACCAGAATCAAAACGAAAACAACGGATAGATATATTGCAACATAATCTTCACAATATCATTCGAATAGAGAATTGAACGAATGAATTACGTAGGTACATCAACTTGACGAGAAGCCACTAGGGAGAACAAAAGATAAATAAAAACAACAGGAGCAGATATAACAAATACAAGATAGAAGCTTCGTTCCACATATTCGTGCTGAAAGCTCATGGAACGTGTCACAAAAGGGTTTTGCAATCCCCGGATCAGCATAGCCAAGGACCCTTTAAGATGCTACTCCCGATTAGAACAACGCCCATAAAACCACTTCACTCAATGTAGAACCATGAACTCCATATCATGCATTCGTTGGAAGAATGCCTACGAACTACTAGATGAACCCACCTATTAATCTCCGAAAGTTTCCAGTTATGCAATCAGGTGTTGGGGATACAGGGGAAGCATCGCACACTCAACTCTAATCCTACATCCAGCTGTATCCATCCTTCAACACATAACCAGTTATTTCCGGAAACCGTTTACCTCGGACCTTCGAAACGCATCCGCTATACAAGCTATGGCAATACTCCCGAACTACCTCCCCAGTACTGGGTGATGTCGGGGTTATCTTGCCACTAACCGCATAGGGGAGTTTTCGATGTCGGCCGTCTTAAGTATTCCAGAACTGATGCGATATATTTGTGACGACAACACCTCAGATCTCAACTCCCCGGGACACTGCCACAACCCCTAATGACAGGAGGCATCGAGAACAATGTTCTCGTCACACAGACATCGAAACAATACTCGCGTGATCCTAAAAAAATTGGTGAATTTTTGAGAGTAGAAGAGATAAGAGTAATCGTCAGGAGTCCTCACCAGAGTGAATGGAGCAAAAGAAATCCTACTCTCCGATATATATAGGACTCAAAACATTTTAAGTGTGTGCCTAGACTCAACCGTCAACGATTCGATCAATCAGTGGGGGCTTCTAGGTCGGAGAAGGCTCTGAATACCAACTTGTAATGCCCAGGATGGGACTATACCTCCTATGTGTCGAGGCACGACTTAAAGGTATAAGCCCATTCTGGAATGATCTCAAGTTTGGTATCTTTGCACGACTCATGTAAAAATAGGGATGAAATTGTAAAAGGATAGTTGGCTTACACTCGCCATGTCACACATTACATTACATAAGCAAAACATCATCCAAAACATCACAACCCGACTACGGGCGAAGATCCAAAAGAAAGATACCAAAACATAAAGCCACATGTCCGAATCGCCCCTAGTAGAAACCACTACTGATCGTCGAAAACGTCACAAGCATACGGCCACGCTCTTCATGGAACTCCCAGAAGTACTTGAACCAGCTCCTGCATCATTCTCGGCTGAACCTGCATCTGGTGTTGTAGTATCTGTGAGCCACGAGGACTCAGCAATCCCATAACCATGGGTATCAAGACTAGCAAAGCTTTATGGGTAGGAGGAGGTAAAGTGGTGAGGTTGCAGCAGCGGCTAAGCATAATATGGTGGCTAACTTACGAGTACAAGAATAAGATGAGCATCTACGCAAACGGTCACAAACTAGTAATGATCGCTAAAGATCTTGAACTACCTATGAGTCAAACATAACCCCACCGTGTTCTCTTCTCAAAGTGAAAAGAGACAGTCACGGTTACTCA
Organism: Secale cereale; assembly: GCA_902687465.1. Taxonomy (NCBI): domain Eukaryota; kingdom Viridiplantae; phylum Streptophyta; class Magnoliopsida; order Poales; family Poaceae; genus Secale; species Secale cereale. Next base: position 735,588,579 of record LR738714.1, on the reverse strand, counting down.
CACAGTTGTGTGTTTTACTTCGGATCCTCTGTCAAGTTTTCTACAACCGGACATTAACAAAATCCAATCTGCCACATAACTGCGGGCACGGTTTTCGTTGGGCTTCTCTACCAATGTCCACACCTTGTTCCTCTCGAAGTTGTGTAGTTCTTCGTGCATAGCGTTCACCCAATCCGGGTCTTTAAGTGCTTCTTCTACCTTCATAGGTTCAATACTAGAGATAAATGAGTAATGCTCACAAAAGTTAGCTAAGCGAGTTTTAGAGCGAGTAATTCTCCCGGAGTTGATGTCGTTCATCATTTGTTCCACGGGATGATTCTTCTTGACTCTTGCTCGAACTCGGGATAGCTTTTGTTGATGTTGTGGCTCAGCTTCCTCATCATCTTCATCTTCCTCTTCTTCTTCTTCTTGATCATTGTTGTTGGTGTTGTCTTGAGGTGGTGGAGAAGGAGGTTGTGGTGGATCTTCTTGTTGCATTTCCTCATCTTGGTGAGTTCCACTTGTGGAGGCCTCCATGTTGCCTTGAGATTTATCTCTCTGTGAGGTAGGTGGCTCCACATATGTAGATGAGGTACTCTCCTTCACCTCCATGGGACGAATCTTTCCAATAGATAAATCTTGGATTGCTTCCGATGGGTCCTTGTCTCCTACATCAATAGGCATTTGCTCTACTTGCGAGCCATTAGATTCATCAAACTTCACGTCTACCGTCTCTTCAACCTTTCGGGTGAAATTATTGTAGACACGGTAGGTGTGGGAGTTTGATCCATAACCAAGAAGAAAGCCTTCATGAGATTTAGGAGCAAATTTAGACCGACGATGCTTATCAAGGATATAGCATTTTGAACCAAAGACACGAAAGTATCCCACTTGGGGTTTGTTACCGGTGAGAAGCTCGTATGATGTCTTGCCGAGAAGCTTATGAAGATAAAGCCTGTTGATAGCATGACAAGCTGTCTCGACCGCTTCTCCCCAAAAATGCTTCGGTGTCTTGTATTCATCAAGCATCGTTCTTGCCATCTCTATGAGCGTTCGGTTCTTCCTCTCAACAACTCCATTTTGTTGAGGCGTGTACGTAGCCGAGAACTCATGTAGAATCCCTTCCTCATCGAGAAAAGAGTCTACATTGGCGTTCTTGAACTCCGTTCCATTGTCACTCCGAACTTTCTTGATCTTCACCTCAAATTGATTTTGGGCCTTTTTGGCAAAGGTCTTGAAGATCCTCTGAACCTGCGATTTATCATCAAGGAAAAATACCCACGTAAATCTGGAATAATCATCAACTATAACTAGACCAAAGGAGTTACCACCAAGGCTTTTGTAAGCATTGGGACCGAAGAGATCCATGTGAAGAAGCTCAAGCGGTCTCCTAGTGGTCATGATGTTTTTCATGGGATGACTTCCACCAACTTGTTTTCCTGCTTGACAGGCACTACAAAGTCTATCTTTGTCAAAGAAAACATCTTTAACACCAAGAATATGATCACCTTTGATCAACTTGTCTAGATTACGCATACCAACATGTCCTAGCCTTCTATGCCATAACCAACCTTTAGAGGATTTAGCAATGAAACAAGCTCTAGGTTGGGCTTTCTTAGTGAAATCAACAATATATAGATCACCTCTACGAATACCAGTAAAAGCCATATTTTGATTATCACGACGAAAGACTTGGCAATCTACTTTGGTGAATAGCACATTGAATCCAAAGTCAGCTAATCTAGACACGGAAAGTAAATTGTATCCAAGAGATTCAACAAGCATGACATTTTGAATTGAGCTATCATGAGATATGGCCACCTTACCAAGGCCAAGTACCTTACCCTTGGAGTTGTCTCCAAAAGTCACGTACTTGCGTGGACCATCGTTCTTTGCAAGCTCTCGAAACATGTCTTTATCTCCGGTCATGTGATCCGTGCATCCACTATCAAGAATCCACTCTTTTCCACCAGACATGTAGTCTCTCATATTTGCCATAAGATTGAGACTCTTCATGACTTTGTCTAGCTCGGTGTCCGAATCAGAATAATCGTCTTGCTCATGCTCATCATCATATTGACCCATAGATTGTTCATCATCAACACCTAGGTCAATTTGATAAGTATTTGCATTAGTTTGGTCAATGGAATAATAATCTTCGGAATGCAATGCAAGAGCATTTCTAACTCTAATATTGATAAGACCGGGATCACCCTTCTTTTTCATAAGATCACGAAGCTCAAAGAAGCATTTATCAAAGTTAGGATCATTGGGGTGCAACCTATCAAATTCAATAGTCTTGTGTAGAATTTCATCAAGACCTCTCATAGAGTAGTCCGGATAAAGTTCTTCCAAGAATTTCCACATAGCATAGGCACACTCAAAATTTGTAACAAGATTAAGCAAGTCATCAGGTAACCCTCTAATGATAAGATTTACAGTTCTAAGGTTACGAAGCAAATCAAGCTCTTCATCCATGGTAGGGTGCAAGGGATCAAAAGGAGGCACATAAGGGGTCTCAACATATTTGCACAAATTGTACATTTTAAAGATACTAAGCATTTCAACCCTCCAAGAGTTATAGAACCTTCCATCAAGAACAGGCACTCTATGGCTAACACTCCCATCCGTAGACACGTCCATCTTCCTCCAATGGTGTGTAAACCAAAGCAATGGAGACCAAAGCTCTGATACCAATTGTAGGATCGAAGAAGTAGGTCTAGAGGGGGGGTGATTAGACTACTTGACAATATAAAAATCTGCCTTTTGATTAAGCAAGGTTTTTGGCAGTTTCACAATTAAGATTATGTCAAGCAACACACTACACATGCAAATCTAGAGTATGGGCAGCGGAAAGTAAATTGCATATATAGTAAATGGAAGTGGAGAAGATCAAACGCAGTTTGGTGACACGGAGATTTTTGTCGTGGTTCCGATAGGTGGTGCTATCGTACATCCACGTTGATGGAGACTTCAACCCACGGAGGGTAACGGCTGCGCGAGTCCACGGAGGGCTCCACCCACGAAGGGTCCACGAAGAAGCAACCTTGTCTATTCCATCACGGCCTACGCCCACGGAGGACTAGCCTTACTCGGGGTAGATCTTCACGAAGTAGGCGATCTCCTTGCCTTTACAAACTTCTTGGTTCAACTCCACATCATCATGACGGAGGCTCCCAAGCGACACCTAACCAATCTAGGAGGCACCACCCCCCAAAAGGTAATAGACGGTGTTGATGGTGATGAACTCCTTGCTCTTGTGCTTCAAGTGATAAACTCCCCAACACTCAACTCCCCTCACTGATATGGCTGTGGTGGAAGAAAGATTTGAGTGGAAAGCAACTTGGGAAGGCTAGAGATCAAGTTTCATGTGGTAGGAATGGAATGGCTTGATCTCAACACAAGGGTAGGTGGTTCACTTCTCAGAAAGTGTTTGGTAGAAGTGGTGGTACTTTCTGATGGCTCTCCTCACGAATGAGGAGGGGGTGGAGGGGTATATATAGCCTCCACACAAAATCCAACCGTTACACACACATTTGACCTATCTCGGTCAGACCGAAGTGAAAACTCGGTTAGACCGAAAGTTCAAATATAGTGAACGTTGGGATTTTCGGTGGGACCGAAAATACCATCTCGGTGAGACCGAAAGTGCTTCTGATATGAACGTTGGAGTTTTCGGTGGGACCGAGAAAGAAAACTCGGTTGGACCGATTTGAGAAAGAGTAGGAACATGCCAGAATCGGTTTGACCGAAAGTGAATTATCGGTACGACCGATTTGAGTCAAGGCAGAACCTTGCCCATTTCGGTGAGACCGATAATGCAAACTCGGATATTCCGATAAGATGTGAAGTGGTTACAGAAGGTTGGCAGTTCAGTTTCGGTGTGACCGATCTCAAACTCGGTAAGACCGATTTTTCTAGGGTTTGGAGAATGGCAGAAGTGGTTCATCTCGGTGGGACTGATTGGAAAGAATCGGTGTGACCGAGATGTTAGGGTTTGTAGAGATAACTTCATCCCGGTGAGACAGAGTTGGTTTGACCGAGATTACTTATGGGTGTGTGTTAAGTAGTGAATAGTGCTGATAGTTGAGGGAGTTAGATCACCAAGCACTTGAGCAACAAGAACATTAACACAACCTCATCCCCTTTTAATAGTATTGGCTTTTCCTATGGACTCAATGTGATCTTTGATCACTAAACCAGAAATGGAGTCTTGAGCTTTTGCCAATGCTTGTCTTAGCATTTGAGGGGTCCACTTCTTCAGTCATCTTGCCATACCAATGTGATTGAATTTCCTGAAACATACTAGATAAAAGTATTAGTCCAACCACAAAGTATGTTGTCATTAATTACCAAAACCACCCAGGGAGCAAATGTGCTTTCAATCTCCCCCTTTTTGGTAATTGATGGCAACACACTGAAATTATATTGAACGAGACATCAAAGCTTATTGAAAGAAAGACAGTATTATTATGAAAGCTTTGACAAGCATTTAGTACACAAGCTCCCCCTACAAGTGTGCAAGATTTTCATAGATTATGGTTTTGGACTACCACAAGCACACAAGAGAGATAAGCAAGATGTGCTACATGCAGCTTGGCTATATGCATCAGAGCAGAAGAGAAAGGAAGTGAGTGATAATGCATATGTGCATGGTGATTTCTTGCAAACAAGTATTTACAAGCAAGTCACCATCATGCACATTCTGCAAGATGCATATACTTACCTTGAGGTTCCTTGGCACTTGTACCTGAAGGGATAAACTCGAGAAAACAAGGTTAGATAACACAAGAGTATTCCTTCAACCAACTGCAAGAACATCAAGAGTACCAAGCCAGGGAGGACATGTATAAAGAGTGTCTCATATTGAGCACAGGCTTGAATCAGCAAACATGTCTCCGAAGCTAAAAGATTTTCAATGAACTCAGAGAGATTTTGCTTTTCATAGGATATCAATTGTGAAGATTCCTCTAAGTCTCCTCCCCCTAAACTAAAAGATTTCATAAGATACCAATTGTAAAGATACCAATTGTGATAACAAGGGGTGTGAAGGAAAAAGCAAAATCAAAAGAAAGATGCCAATAGTAATGTCCAATGTAACACACGACAAAGCTTTGATGTGATTCTCTCCCCCTTAAGATAAGATTGCTTTTCTTCTTCCCTTAAGTCTTCTCTTTTCCCCTACTCCCCCTACTCCCCCTAAGTTCTCTCCCCCTTTGACATCAAGTGCCGAAAAGGACAGTAAACTAGGTAGGACAGGAAAGATGGAAAGAAAGAAAGAAAGAAAGAAATGGGATCCTGAAGAATCACAACAGGGCAAATAAGGACATTCATAGAGAAACAATTTGAGTCCAAATTTGAGTTCTCTCCCTCTTTAAGATTTAAGTCCGAGTGGAGCTGCAGAAGGTGATGTCCTGGAGGATAAATCCAAGGAAACACAGAAATAATCCAGCTCACTCTGCGAGGGATGTCTCAAAGGATTTGCAAAGAATTTGTAAATGATTTTCAGGGAATTGATCAGAGCCAGAAAAAAAAAATTCCAGAAGGATATTCACAAAGAAATATAAGAAAAGAAATAAAAAGAGTTCTAGATGAAGTTTTTCTTTTTTTTTTTTAGGAAAAAAACTCAATGAGAAAACATGAGAGACAACAGAAAAACTTCAAAAGCATATGTACTTCATCTAGATAAAGGTCGGCGACAAAGTCACCTATGTTTGAGTATATTGACTTAAGAGTCAAATGAGGACATTTGATCATAGGTCATACTCATCGTTTAAGCTCAAAATGGGGTTGCCATTTTTCGATTAAGCATTTTGATGTGATCACATCTTATGAAGCTGCTTGTACTCATGACTTTGAGTAAAGCTCCTCAAAGATGTGAAGAACATACCTTGGGCTTGTTGATGCTTTGCTCATGTAGGTGAACTTTAATGTAGGTGCTCATTGAATGTGAAGTTGGAGCGCCTTTTCTACTCGTGTAGTTCATCTTCCTACATGGGTTAGGCAAGCAAGGAAATACTCAAGAATATCCAAGATGACAAGAGTGAAATACTAGATGTATAAGGTGTCAAAAAGGATATGTAGAATTTTGTTCCTTGAACTCAACATCCCAAAGGGCTAGATACTTGGTCAAAGACAAGATCACTCATGATTTGAGTGTGTGGTAATCTTGTGGAATGTAGATCATCCAAGTACCTGCAAAGGGTTAGATGCAATACAAGGAGGCAAATGTGTTCCAAGACATATGATCATCATCATAAGAGAAATATCAAGGATTAGTCAAGAGAGCTCAAGCCTTGCATGCATCAATGGAGTCATCACTCCAAGTTTGAAGCATCAATGATGTTCAACTCACTCCTTAAGCGACAAAACACTTTCTCATCAAGAGGTTTTGTAAAGATATCAGCAAGCTGTTTGTCAGTACGAACATGCTTAAGATTAATGTCACCCTTGGCAATATGATCACGAATAAAATGGTGACGAACTTCAATATGCTTTGTTCGAGAGTGTTGCACAGGATTGTGTCCAATCTTGATTGCACTCTCATTGTCACAAAGCAAGGGAACACGTCTCACATGTATCCCATAATCTTTAAGCGTTTGTGTCATCCATAGTAATTGAGCACAACACGAACCAGCAGCAATGTATTCTGCTTCGGCAGTGGATAATGATACCGAATTTTGTTTCTTGGAGGACCAAGATACAAGGGATCGACCAAGGAATTGACATGTACCCGAAGTTGACTTTCTATCAACCTTGTCACCGGCATAGTCCGAGTCGGAATAGCCAACAAGATCGAAAGAGGCTCTCTTAGGATACCAAATGCCAAAGTTTGGTGTGTGTATCAAGTATCTCACTATCCTTTTAACAGCTTTAAGATGACATTCTTTCGGGGCTGCTTGATATCTCGCACACATGCATACACTCAACATTATGTCAGGACGAGAAGCACAAAGATATAGTAGAGAACCAATCATAGAACGGTAAACCTTTTGATCAACGGGTTCTCCATCTTTTGTCAAGTCATTATGTCCACTAGTAGGCATGGGGGTACTCATACCTTTGCTTTCTTGCATGTTGAACTTCTTGAAGAGATCCTTAGTGTACTTTGTTTGTGAGACAAAAGTACCCTCCTTAGATTGCTTGATTTGCAACCCAAGGAAGAATTTGAGTTCACACATCATGGACATCTCATACTTCTCCGACATGAGCTGTCCAAACTTCTTGCTAAAATGGGGGTTAGTTGAACCAAAGATAATATCATCAACATATATTTGGCACACAAATAGTTCACCATTAACCCTTTTTGTGAACAGAGTAGAGTCTATCTTTCCAATCTCAAAGCCTTTTTCAAGAAGAAAGCTAGTTAAGCATTTGTACCAAGCTCTAGGGGCTTGTTTGAGACCATAAAGAGCTTTATGCAACTTGTAAACATGATTAGGCTTTTTGGGATTCACAAAACCGGGAGGTTGTTTCACAAATACTTCCTCCTCAATTTCACCATTTAGGAAAGCACTTTTGATGTCCATTTGATAGAGAGTAATATCATGGTGATTGGCATAAGCAAGAAGAATGCGAATGGACTCAAGTCTAGCAACGGGGGCATAGGTCTCACCATAGTCCATACCTTCGACTTGTGTGTAACCTTGAGCTACGAGACGAGCCTTGTTGCGGATGACTTGTCCATCTTCATCTTGCTTGTTCCGAAACACCAATTTGGTTCCAATGATGTTTTGATCATCGTTGGGCTTCTCTACCAATGTCCACACCTTGTTCCTCTCGAAGTTGTGTAGTTCTTCGTGCATAGCGTTCACCCAATCCGGGTCTTTAAGTGCTTCTTCTACCTTCATAGGTTCAATACTAGAGATAAATGAGTAATGCTCACAAAAGTTAGCTAAGCGAGTTTTAGAGCGAGTAATTCTCCCGGAGTTGATGTCGTTCATCATTTGTTCCACGGGATGATTCTTCTTGACTCTTGCTCGAACTCGGGATAGCTTTTGTTGATGTTGTGGCTCAGCTTCCTCATCATCTTCATCTTCCTCTTCTTCTTCTTCTTGATCATTGTTGTTGGTGTTGTCTTGAGGTGGTGGAGAAGGAGGTTGTGGTGGATCTTCTTGTTGCATTTCCTCATCTTGGTGAGTTCCACTTGTGGAGGCCTCCATGTTGCCTTGAGATTTATCTCTCTGTGAGGTAGGTGGCTCCACATATGTAGATGAGGTACTCTCCTTCACCTCCATGGGACGAATCTTTCCAATAGATAAATCTTGGATTGCTTCCGATGGGTCCTTGTCTCCTACATCAATAGGCATTTGCTCTACTTGCGAGCCATTAGATTCATCAAACTTCACGTCTACCGTCTCTTCAACCTTTCGGGTGAAATTATTGTAGACACGGTAGGTGTGGGAGTTTGATCCATAACCAAGAAGAAAGCCTTCATGAGATTTAGGAGCAAATTTAGACCGACGATGCTTATCAAGGATATAGCATTTTGAACCAAAGACACGAAAGTATCCCACTTGGGGTTTGTTACCGGTGAGAAGCTCGTATGATGTCTTGCCGAGAAGCTTATGAAGATAAAGCCTGTTGATAGCATGACAAGCTGTCTCGACCGCTTCTCCCCAAAAATGTTTCGGTGTCTTGTATTCATCAAGCATCGTTCTTGCCATCTCTATGAGCGTTCGGTTCTTCCTCTCAACAACTCCATTTTGTTGAGGCGTGTACGTAGCCGAGAACTCATGTAGAATTCCTTCCTCATCGAGAAAAGAGTCTACATTGGCATTCTTGAACTCCGTTCCATTGTCACTCCGAACTTTCTTGATCTTCACCTCAAATTGATTTTGGGCCTTTTTGGCAAAGGTCTTGAAGATCCTCTGAACCTGCGATTTATCATCAAGGAAAAATACCCACGTAAATCTGGAATAATCATCAACTATAACCAGACCAAAGGAGTTACCGCCAAGGCTTTTGTAAGCATTGGGACCGAAGAGATCCATATGAAGAAGCTCAAGCGGTCTCCTTGTGGTCATGATGTTTTTCACGGGATGACTTCCACCAACTTGTTTTCCTGCTTGACAAGCACTACAAAGTCTATCTTTGTCAAAGAAAACATCTTTAACACCAAGAATATGATCACCTTTGATCAGCTTGTCTAAATTACGCATACCAACATGTCCTAGCCTTCTATGCCACAACCAACCTTTAGAGGATTTAGCAATGAAACAAGCTCTAGGTTGGGCTTTCTTAGTGAAATCAACAATATATAGATCACCTCTACGTATACCAGTAAAAGCCATGTTTTGATTATCACGACGAAAGACTTGGCAATCTACTTTGGTGAATAGCACATTGAATCCAAAGTCAGCTAATCTAGACACGGAAAGTAAATTGTATCCAAGAGATTCTACAAGCATGACATTTTGAATAGAGCTATCATGAGATATGGCCACCTTACCAAGGCCAAGTACCTTACCCTTGGAGTTGTCTCCAAAAGTCACATACTTGCGTGGACCATCGTTCTTTGCAAGCTCTCGAAACATGTCTTTGTCTCCGGTCATGTGATCGGTGCATCCACTATCAAGAATCCACTCTTTTCCACCGGACATGTAGTCTCTCAGATTTGCCATGAGATTGAGACTCTTCATGACCTTGTCTAGCTCGGTGTCCGAATCGGAGTAATCATCGTCTTGCTCATGCTCATCATCATATTGACCCATAGATTGTTCATCATCAACACCTAGGTCAATTTGATAAGTACTTGCATTAGTTTGATCAATGGAATAATAATCTTCGGAATGCAATGCAAGAGCATTTCTAACTCTAATATTGATAAGACCGGGATCACCCTTCTTTTTCATAAGATCACGAAGCTCAAAGAAGCATTTATCAAAGTTAGGATCATTGGGGTGCAACCTATCAAATTCAATAGTCTTGTGTAGAATTTCATCAAGACCTCTCATAGAGTAGTCCGGATAAAGTTCTTCCAAGAATTTCCACATAGCATAGGCACACTCAAAATTTGTAACAAGATTAAGCAAGTCATCAGGTAACCCTCTAATGATAAGATTCACAGTTCTAAGGTTACGAAGCAAATCAAGCTCTTCATCCATGGTAGGGTGCAAGGGATCAACAGGAGGCACATAGGGGGTCTTAACATATTTGCACAAATTGTACACTTTAAAGATACTAAGCATTTCAACCCTCCAAGAGTTATAGAACCTTCCATCAAGAACAGGCACTCTATGGCTAACACTCCCATCCGTAGACACGTCCATCTTCCTCCAATGGTGTGTAAACCAAAGCAATGGAGACCAAAGCTCTGATACCAATTGTAGGATCGAAGAAGTAGGTCTAGAGGGGGGGTGATTAGACTACTTGACAATATAAAAATCTGCCTTTTGATTAAGCAAGGTTTTTGGCAGTTTCACAATTAAGATTATGTCAAGCAACACACTACACATGCAATTCTAGAGTATGGGCAGCGGAAAGTAAATTGCATATATAGTAAATGGAAGTGGAGAAGATCAAACGCAGTTTGGTGACACGGAGATTTTTGTCGTGGTTCCGATAGGTGGTGCTATCGTACATCCACGTTGATGGAGACTTCAACCCACGGAGGGTAACGGCTGCGCGAGTCCACGGAGGGCTCCACCCACGAAGGGTCCACGAAGAAGCAACCTTGTCTATTCCATCACGGCCTACGCCCACGGAGGACTAGCCTTACTCGGGGTAGATCTTCACGAAGTAGGCGATCTCCTTGCCTTTACAAACTTCTTGGTTCAACTCCACATCATCAAGACGGAGGCTCCCAAGCGACACCTAACCAATCTAGGAGGCACCACCCCCCAAAAGGTAATAGACGGTGTTGATGGTGATGAACTCCTTGCTCTTGTGCTTCAAGTGATAAACTCCCCAACACTCAACTCCCCTCACTGATATGGCTGTGGTGGAAGAAAGATTTGAGTGGAAAGCAACTTGGGAAGGCTAGAGATCAAGTTTCATATGGTAGGAATGGAATGGCTTGATCTCAACACAAGGGTAGGTGGTTCACTTCTCAGAAAGTGTTTGGTAGAAGTGGTGGTACTTTCTGATGGCTCTCCTCACGAATGAGGAGGGGGTGGAGGGGTATATATAGCCTCCACACAAAATCCAACCGTTACACACACATTTGACCAATCTCGGTCAGACCGAAGTGAAAACTCGGTTAGACCGAAAGTTCAAATATAGTGAACGTTGGGATTTTCGGTGGGACCGAAAATACCATCTCGGTGAGACCGAAAGTGCTTCTGATATGAACGTTGGAGTTTTCGGTGGGACCGAGAAAGAAAACTCGGTTGGACCGATTTGAGAAAGAGTAGGAACATGCCAGAATCGGTTTGACCGAAAGTGAATTATCGGTACGACCGATTTGAGTCAAGGCAGAACCTTGCCCATTTCGGTGAGACCGATAATGCAAACTCGGATATTCCGATAAGATGTGAAGTGGTTACAGAAGGTTGGCAGTTCAGTTTCGGTGTGACCGATCTCAAACTCGGTAAGACCGATTTTTCTAGGGTTTGGAGAATGGCAGAAGTGGTTCATCTCGGTGGGACTGATTGGAAAGAATCGGTGTGACCGAGATGTTAGGGTTTGTAGAGATAACTTCATCCCGGTGAGACAGAGTTGGTTTGACCGAGATTACTTATGGGTGTGTGTTAAGTAGTGAATAGTGCTGATAGTTGAGGGAGTTAGATCACCAAGCACTTGAGCAACAAGAACATTAACACAACCTCATCCCCTTTTAATAGTATTGGCTTTTCCTATGGACTCAATGTGATCTTTGATCACTAAACCAGAAATGGAGTCTTGAGCTTTTGCCAATGCTTGTCTTAGCATTTGAGGGGTCCACTTCTTCAGTCATCTTGCCATACCAATGTGATTGAATTTCCTGAAACATACTAGATAAAAGTATTAGTCCAACCACAAAGTATGTTGTCATTAATTACCAAAACCACCCAGGGAGCAAATGTGCTTTCACTAGCCCATCACAAGCTCTCACGATCAGCTGAAGTGATAAATATAATAGCATCACCCCTTATCTTAGGGAATCCGATCAGGCTCGGCATCCTGGTGCACAAGACATTTCGACAATGGTAAAACAAGTCCAGCAAGACCTCCCGGCGTGCCGACACCCTGATAGTAGCCGCACATATCTCGTCACAGGCCACGTCCGGATGAGCTATGGTTACAGCGACCAGATACCCCAAGTTTCCAAGGGGCGGCGCCGCAAGCTGCTCTATTTGGGACCAACACCATCAGCACTGGCCCCCCTGCTATGTAGAAGAATCCCCGGGGACGCGACCCCCTATGCAATTTTAATTAATTAATTAAGTTCTTATTGTGAGGCAAATTAAAACCAATGTTGGGCCATGCTGGAGGAGTTTTATTCAAAGATGAACTGTCAAGGGGTCCCCATATGCCCATCGTGTAAGGAACGCAAAATCAAGGAACATAATGCCGGTTTATCGGCGCCTAAGGTGGCATGAGTGGAACAAAACACCGAGCAAAAGGCCAAGCATTACACCCATGCCCAGTATATAGGTGTGTTAATAATAATAATAGATATTGTGATATTCCAACAACAAGTTCCCTCCTGGAACGATCTTCATCTTCACCTGCAACTAACAACGCTATAAGAGGGGCTGAGCAAGCGGGTAACATAGCCAAACAATGGTTTTGCTAGGAAGGTGTCAAAGGTTAGAGGTTTCATGGCAACAAGGAGAGGCTGACATAAAAGGTGGGTAGCGCGACATGTAACGATAGCATCGAGACAACTAAGCATGGCAATGGTAGTAAAGGTATCCAAGGGTATGATCATCTTGCCTGAGATTCCACGAGGGAGAAGAACAAGTCCATGCAGCAGTCAAACAATCCTCACAACTCCGGAACGAACCCGGAGCTAACGAGAGAAGCAAACCGGAAAGAAACAAGCAACACGGTAAACACACCACACGAGACATGACAATATGCTCAACCAAGTATGATGCAAGACATTTCTACATAGGATGCACTGCAAGTCTATACAGGAAGCAAAACATGGCAAGGTATGATGCATAATAAATCTACACTATTTAGGCATTTTAAATGAGGCCGGAAATAACAACAACAATTCCGGGAAAATCCCCATATGCATGTTTAGCAATTTTAAGCAACAACAATTCACACATTTTAATGTTGTTAACATGATGCGGATGACATGATCAAGTTTATGCAATTTTAGTTAAACGTTAACATGAAGAGATAAGAAGTATTTGTCACCGTGGTGGAAGAAAGGGGCCACGGCGACGAATCCGAAAATGATGCCACGCAACATATCGGTACCGGTAACTCATGGAGAGACCGGTGCAAAAGATAGCGGAGAGAGTGACATGCAAAAGAGATGGGGTGAACCCGGTTGCCCGGTTCCCACGGGTCGGCGACAAGGCAAACGAGGGCCACAACGGACACGAAGCAAACATCCGATACATCTCATACAACACAAGTAGACCATGGGTCATCGTCTCGGGGTTATACCTTCGGAACGTTCGTTTCGGGGAGGTTTGAGACGTCGAGGGAAGTAGTGGTAGACGGGTCGTAGAGGAAGTAGTTGTTCCGTTCGTAGTCGTACATGGGGCGTCGGGGTCGGCGTTGACGTAGAGGTACTCGTTCCGTTTCGGAGAGGTACTTGACGAATCCCTCGTTTCCGGGGCGACGGTAGTCGTACACGTTGGCGTTTTCGTTCACGGTTCTTCGGCGACGGTAGTGGTACTTGACGTGTTCCGGACCGAAGGGGGTACTTGGCGCATCCACGGGACTCCGAGGTCGACGGTAGAGGATGTAGTCGTTCTCGTTTCGTAGATGTACATGTCGTCGGGCGTAGTTGAACTTGGTGCATCGGTCTTGCCGGCGGGGTACTTGTCGCGTCGTAGTGGTACTTGTCGTCTTGGCGATTCCACGGCGACGGTAGACGTACACGTTTCCGTAGACGTCCAGTGCATTTGTACATGTACTTGGCGTCTTCCGTGTGCGGTCGAGGATCCGGTGCTGCAAAGGTGGAGGTGCTCGGGGACGCACGAGGCAGTAGCTGTGCAGCGAGGCCGCCGAGGTGCACACAAGCTAGGGTGCTAGTGGCCGAAGCAGAGGAGGTCAGCGCACGGACGCGGAAGCACAGGGAGGCGGCTTGCCGATCTCAAGGGAAGGCAGCGGCGTAGGCGAGGAGGAGTTCCAGCGGCGGAGCTCCAGGGGAGGCGCGACGCAGGTAGGCGGCGACGAGGCGGCGCTTCCGGGGGAGGACAAGGAGCGCGGCGGCGCAGAAGCACGGCGGCGGGGCATGGCGATGAGGAGGAGGTGCGGGGGTGCGACGGTGGCCGCCATGGCGCTGGCAGCGGCGTCCGCGGGCAGAGGCGGATGGCGGGGCGGCTATGAGGAGGAGTGGCGCGCTGGGGTGGCGAGGGCGGGCGCCCGACGGCCCTGGTGATGCGGCGGGGCGCGGAGCAGCCAGGCGCGGGCATGACGCAGCGCAGCCATCCGCTTGG
>LR738714.1:735530821-735573946 GCA_902687465.1 Secale cereale | reverse complement strand
AGATGAGAGAATGAGCGGGCGAAGGGGTCTCGCGCGAGGGTGGCGGCGACGTTGAGGGAAGAGCGAGAAGATGAGGGAAAATGGGCCACGGGTAGCTAGGGTTAGGAGGGGCGCTGCTGGGCCTTGGGCCTGCGGCTGGGAGCAGGCCAAGTTGGACCCAGTTCGGCTGGTTCCTTCCCCTTATCTGATTTTTAGCAGAAAACAAATAAAGAGAAGAAAAGAAAGAGGGGGGTTAGGGAAAGAGTTAGCACATGGGATTATTTTTCTCGGGCTCATAAAAATGATCGTAGTCTGAGAAAAATAGAAGTGACAAGATCGATATATAATTCAAACTTATTTGAATTTACTTCAAATGGGTTTGAACTAAGACTTGATTTTTGAAGTGTCCAAAAATGTTGAGGTTTTTGGAGGAACCTCGATAAATGGGAAAAGAATTATATAGAAGGTTTGGAGACAAGGGATTGGGAAAGAAAAGGCATGGGGAAGATATGCAAGTGTGTGTTGGTGAATTTCCAAACAATTGGAATAATTTAATATAGCTCCCTAATAATATTGAGAGGATATATATTTTTTATAAAGAGAAGTCATCCTTCCCTCGATTTAAATGGACCGAAGGTCCACACGATTTATTTGGTTGAGTTGCAGAAATTAAAGACATGATGGCATGATGACATGATGCAAAGCAAAATAAAAAAACACAAGCACAAAAGAAACACACGGGAGAACCCGGAACATCTGGAATCTTCTGGGACGTCGGTCTTCGGGCGTCACATAAACAAGCCCCAGATTGTGAGCAGCAGTGTTAGATTGTTTACCTTCAGAGTTCTTCTTCTCCCACCTCACCTTCCTGCACAAAGCCACCCTCTACCTGACCAAATCAAGCTTTCAGTTCAACAATCAACACCATTCACCTCTTCATCCTCACTATTTCTGCCAAGACACAGTCACATGAACAACATTCAGCTACACAGAGAGGAGACAAATCGATCCGAGACGAACAAGGTACTAGGATAAATTACCTCGTGCCGTCCACGGGGACCCACTTGTAGTGGCACGCGCCTTGTCAAATGGGATGAGGTCCCCAACGAACTCCGGGATGACGTCCTCACTGGCATTGGCCTTGGCGGCCACCATCCAAGTCGGGCGCGCCCTCGCCATCAGGGGCAGCGAGCTCCTGGGCCTCCTCCACCAGCGCGCCTTGGTCGGACTCATCATCGCACTCATCGTACTGGTTAATTGCATGCACACGATGACCACCACTATCACAACATGATGTTTATATAATATCTTAAGTGATCTTGAATAGCTAGCAACAAAGTCTACTGCAACATCTCAGTCAATTAAATCACATACAGTTGTGGGACTATAATTAACCAAAACAGTGCAAATCAATCTATTATAAGACAAAATAATGCTCATTTAACATAATATCAACACCAAGCACTCATTCAACTGCACCAAATTAATAGTACCATAATCTGTATGGTTAATGTTCAAACACACATGTGAAATCATATTGTCAAATGCATGCACATATACCACTAATATCTTTGGAGCAGCATTTGCCTGCCATTTTACACATTAAATTAGATTAAGCATGTGAAGCAGTTAGACATGCATCTCCATTTTCACGACACTGAGAATGGTAGCAGAAAACAAAATCGACCAGGTTACATGCAGGCAGCAAAGTAAGGAAGCGAGCAAGCAAAACCCTGCAACTCGAACGATTTCTAGCGGATCTAGTGGCCTTCCTTGCACTCATCTGTTAAATGAAATACACTTGAACACAAGTCTAGGAGCTAGAATCAGAATCTACATTGAACTAGGTAGGAAACTAATTCAACGGCCCATAACACAGAATTGTCAAGTCACGAGCAGTCCCAACGGAGACGCACGCAAGGTACATTTAACTCCGGAATGCGGCACCAGATAAACAAGACGAGCAGAAGCTCTAGTAGCATGGCATCATACTGAAGAAGCTAATGCACATCATGCCAATTGCCAAGGAGATGCATCAGTTAGTTAATTAGCTGCAAGTTTTAGTCAAGAGTCTGAAATCCCCTGAAACTTGCAATCGATAAGCCAAAGCCACCGATGCACATGCTAGTGAGACGTACAGGTTCGTCACCATGGTTGCTCAATAAGGCAACCCCATCCCTGTTCTGGATACGCGAGATTGATGCACTATGATTAAAAGCCCGCACTGGATTCTCTCATCCCAGCAGGTCAATGTGTGTGGACAGGGTAGCAAGCATCGTAGATCGACTAATCAGTCGATGGACTAAGAGCAAACTGGAAGTAGGAAGCATGAGCGAGGGAATCACCTGAAAGGATGTAGGCGGAGGGGGAGGCGCGGGACCAGAGGTGGAAGGCGAGGAGGAGCAACGCCCAGGCCACGGCGTAGACGACTAGGAGCCGCGGCCGCGCTGGCCCCCTGTAATGCCCAGGATGGAGTTATACCTCCTACGTGTCGAGGCACGACTTAAAGGCATAAGTCCATCCTAGAATGATCTCAAGTTTGGTAATCTTTGCACATCTCATGTAAAAGAGGGGATTGTAAACATAAATAGTTGGCTTACACTCGCCACGTCACACAAATACAATACATATCTCAAACATCATACATTAAGAGTATCACAACCCTCTAAGGGCAAAACCAAATGTCAAGATACCAAACTTAAATAACATCCACAGGCGGATCGAATCCTAGTAGAAGTCTCCACTACTAATCATCCGGATATCGAACATAGTACCGACTACGCTCCTTGTCGTACTCCCAATCCAGCTCGGTGCCATCACCTGGATAGCTCACAGCTGGACCTGCATCTGGTGTGGTGAAGTAATTGTGAGCCACAGAGGACTCAGCAATCCCGTTCCCGGGTAACAAGACTATTTAAGCCTTGGGAAAGGATAAGGCTGAAGAAAAAATAAGTGTCTGCAGCAGCAACTAGCAACTAGCTTACGTGAGAGAGTGCGAGAAGAGAAGCCTCGGACGAGAAGTGATCATGAAGTGATCCTAGCTACAAGCTCAACAAGCATAACCCCTCCGTGTTCAACTCCCGAATCCCTTTTCGGAAATTGACGGTCACGGAACACACGCTGGTAGTGTATTAGAAACATTGTGTCAAGTTATCTACAACCGGATATTAACAAGCTCCCATCTGCCACATAACCGCGGGCACGGCTTTCGAAAGTTCATAACCCTGCAGGGGTGTTCCAACTTGACCCATTACAAGCCCACGATCCGCGGATTCGCAACTCCAAAGTGGGAAGACCCGAGTATTCTCGGAATCCCGTGCTCAAGATATACCGAACTAAGGTAAGGCTAATCCAGCAAATCCTCCCGGCGTGTCGACACCCTGATAGTAGCCGCGCGTATCTAAGTCTCAGGACACGACCGGATGGGCGATGCTACAGGTGTATGCCAGATACCTCGGGTTGCCCCAAGGCGGCCCTGGAGGACCCCCGTTTCGGACCAACACTCATGTGGAGCACTGGCCCGGGGTTGTTGATTAAGAAAGAGGGTTAATTACTCCCTATGCAAGTTTAGTTTGTTATTAGGCAAATAGTACCAATGTTGGGACTTGCTGGAAAAGACTTAGCACTTAGCGGTTTATCGAGGGGGTCCCATACACCCCAACCGTGTTAGGAACGCATAATCAAGGAACATAACACCGGTTTATACGGTTCCTAACGGCATGAGTGGAACAAATCACCAAGCAAAAGGCTTAGCCTTCCACCCTTGCCAATATATAGATGATTTCATTTAAGCAATTATATAGTGTGATATAACCCAACCAAACTTCAACATGAAGCAAGCATCTTCGATCTTCACCTGCAACTAGCAACGCTATAAGAAGGGCTGAGCGAAGCGTACTTAGCCAAGCAACGGTTTGCATAGGTAGGGTGGTTAAACATGGCAATGGTTACAAGTAGGAGGCTGACAGGAAGAACATGGGCATCGAGGCAAAACTATAGAGCGGAACTACTAGCAATAGGCAAAGATAGTAATGTTATCGGGGTTCGGTCATCTTGCCTGAAGAGAAGTCGTTCGGATCGTAAGAAGGGTCCTCGTGCTCAACCTCGTTGGTAACCTCGTGCTCGTACTCGTACTCGGTCTCAGCTTCCGGCTCTAAACAATACAATCACACCAAGCACAAATCAACAAGATGCAATGCGCACTCGAAAATGATGGATGCATGAAGGATGCACTAAGGATGCACACGGAGCACGGAAAATAGCACTCAAGCAAAAACACCTCAAAACATGATAACTATATGATATTATGAATCTACACAGAAAATCAATCAAGTTTCATATAAGACTCGCTGAAAACGGAGCTACGGGATAAAAGTTATGCCCGAAACAAGAAATGAGCGAAAGCTGAAAATTACAGCAACATAGCATCTTCGGAGCACAAAATAATTAAGCTACAGCACTCAAACCTCATGGCAAAGGACATGAACATAAACTGGACATATACTACAGCAAATATGTCCAAAGGTGCTCCCCCAAAGGAGCCACGGATCAATAGCAATAAGCTTGGACATATTGAACTTGACAATAAAATTCTGGCAGCAGAATTTTATTGAAACTTTGGAGCAAAAGATAAACATGCTACAGCCACTTAAATAGGCATGTGAGAACATGAATGGAAAGCCAACAATATATACTACAAGTAACAATCAAGATCCACTCCAAAACTAACATGGTTTGTCCTAGAACATCACATGAACATGGCATCGGAACGTTACAGATTTCAGACTTAGTGAAAAACCACTAAGTCCTAAAACAGCAGTTTCAACATGGCATCTAAAAGAGCAAGTTTAAGTCACCTAGAAACTAAACATGGCAAGTGACAAGCACCTCATCAAAGTACACATGAAGGTGATTCTGAAACACACAAGCATGCTTCATGGAGATAAACACAACGATATCAACGAGCTCAACAAGATGGCATTTCATAACAAGTGAAACAACATCACAGCCACATGGCACTTTGCAACGATGATAAACATGGCAAGAATAAATCTATCATGCAACCTAACACAAGCAGCATGTAGAGCATGGCAAGACGAACACGTGGACATGTCATTTGCATCATTCGGACAAACGAGCTAAAAGATATCACATGGCAAAGATGACATAAAAACATCACATAGCAGCAGTTTATATCATGATGCACTCTTGCAACAGCAAAACAAGCACCTAGATGATCTCTAACATGCATGACAACAAAAGATAAAACGTAGTACACGATCCCACGAACGTCTGGACATGCTATTTGCACGAAACGGATAAACACACTAAAAGATATAGCAGTTTGAATAATGCATCAGCAACTAAATTACTGGGGACTTAAAGAAAATCGGGGCAACCTTCAGATCTGAGAAAACGGGCCGGAGGAGGCAGATCGGGCCCGGGGCTTCGGCAGATCTGGCCCGCGCGGCGGCTCCGAACGACGGATGGGCCGGCCCGACGCGGTGGCGAGGCGAGGCGCGGCCCAGCCCGGCGGCTGACGCGGGATGCCGAAGGGAGTGGCCCTGGAGGCGCGGCCTGGTGGGGAGGCGGTCTGCCCGGTGGCGCGCGGCCCGGTGGCGCGGTGGAGGCGGACGGCCCGGTGCTGGCTGGCCCAGCGGCGCTGGCGTGCCGCGCCCGGTGCGGATCGGGGAAGTGGCGAGGCTGCGGGAGGAGTGGGCCTTCGGGCGCCGGGGCGATGCGGGGCGGCGGCCTTCGGATGGAGCGGGTGGCGGCCTGGGCTCGTCCCAGCGGTGCCTTCGGGCTGGAGGGAAGGCCGACGGGGATGTGGTCCTCGGGGGGTGAGGGACGGGCCGCGGTGGCCTGGACGCCTGGTGGCTCGAAGGAGGAGGTGTGGGCGAAGTGGTCCAGGCCCCCGAGCCTGGCGAGGGAGATCGGCTGGCTCTCGATCCCTCGAGCGTTGACCTGGCGATCGGTCGAGGGGCTGGTCGGCGCCCGATCCCAGGAGATCTCTGCGGGAGGAGGAGTTGCCAAGTGTAGAGGAGGAGGCCAGATCTGAGAAAAAAATGAGGGGGAGAGGGTGGAGAAGAAGCTAGGGATGCCAAAATAGACTAGGGTCTATAAATAGCAGATTTTTAGGGTTGAGGGATTTGGGGGTGTTAGGAGCCCTCCGATCGCGATCCGATGGATCCCATCGCGGGGAAAGTCTAGATGGGCCTAGGAGAGGGTAGTGGACTGCTGAGGGGGTGTTTCTGGGACACAAAGTGAAGGCACTTTGGACCCACACGAATAACTGATGGGATAGCAAACGGAGTCCAAACGCGACGAGATTTGAGAGGCGGGTTGCACACAACAAAACAACAACACACACACAACAACCTCGCGGCACACCGGCAACGTTACACGCCCAAACAACAAAGTAGACCTACGGGACGTCACGGACACGTGAGGGAGCTTCGGAACGCGAAACGGACAACGGGAAGGAACGCGTGGAACCGGATGCAACCGACAACACAAATGCAATGCGATGCACATGTCTACATGATATGAATGAATGCCACACACTCACACAACAAAACGATGAAAACCCGAAAGACAAAGAACCCAGAAAGGAAATAGATGAAGCCGGAGATATATTATATACCCAAAAGGGAAAGTATTACATCCGGGGCATTACAAACTCTCCTCTACTACAAAAAGATCTCGTCCCGAGATCTAGGACTGGAAAAAGGAAGGGTACTCGGAACGAAGATGATCTTCTCGTTCCCACGTAGCCTCTCGGTCGGTGTGATGTGACCACTTGACTTTCAGAAATTTGATGGACTTGTTGCGGGTCTTGCGTTCGGTTTCTTCGAGAATGGCAACTGGATGCTCTTGGTAGGACAAGTCTAGTTGAAGATCAATCTCCTCAAACGGAATCATGCGCTCAGGTGCCTTGAAGCATTTGTGGAGTTGAGACACATGGAAGACATCATGAACATTGGCGAAGTTGGGAGGGAGCTCAAGTTCATAGGCTAGATTGCCTCTTTTGCCAAGAATCTTGAAAGGCCCGACGTATCTAGGAGCAAGCTTTCCTTTGATACCGAATCTTTGGGTGCCTTTCATCGGAGACACACGGAGATAGACATGATCATCAATGTTGAATGCCAAATCACGGTGTTTGCCGTCATAGTAGCTCTTCTGACGCGACTGAGCGGCCTTGAGATTCTCACGTATGACTTTGCACATTTCTTCGGCTTCTGAGATCAAGTCATTGCCAAGAAGTTGACGTTCGCCTGTTTCAGACCAGTTGAGAGGGGTACGGCACTTTCTGCCATAGAGGATTTCAAACGGAGCTTTGCCTGCACTTGCTTGAAAGCTGTTGTTGTAAGAGAACTCGGCAAATGGAAGGCAGTCTTCCCATTTCATGCCGAAAGATATGACACAGGCTCTGAGCATGTCTTCTAGAATCTGATTCACACGCTCGACTTGACCACTAGTCTGAGGGTGAAAAGCAGTGCTGAACCTGATCTTAGTGCCCATGGCGGACTGAAAGGAGTCCCAGAACCTTGATGTGAACAAACTTCCACGGTCTGAGGATATAACTTGGGGAATGCCATGTAAGGACACAATTCTGGAAGTGTACAGCTCTGCCAATTGAGCTGCATTGATGGATTCTTTGACTGGAAGAAAATGAGCGACTTTGGTAAGCTTGTCAATCACCACAAAGATAGCATCATTTCCTCGCTTGGATTTAGGAAAACCAGTGACGAAGTCCATTTCAATGTGGTCGAACTTCCACTCGGGAATAGGAAGAGGTTGGAGAAGACCGGCTGGACGTTGATGTACTGCTTTCACTCTTCAGCATACATCACATTCATTCACGAATTGGGCAATCTCCCTTTTCATGCGTGTCCACCAGTAAGACTGCTTGAGGTCTTGGTACATCTTGGAACTGCCAGGATGAATGGAAAGGAGAGAATCATGTGCTTCTTCCATTATGAGCTTCCTGAGATCACCTTTGGTAACAACGAGTCTGTCCTCGAAGAACAAGGTATCTCTCTCATCAACACGGAAGCACTTGTATTTCGGAATGCCCTTAGCGATAGCATGTTTCACCTTCTTCACCATGGTATCACTGAGTTGGGCCTCACGGACTTGATCTTCCAAGGTAGGAGCAACTTGAAGATTTGTAAGAAAACCCTGCGGAACAACTTGGAGGTTGAGTTTCCTGAAAGCTTCACAAAGCTCAGGCTGGTACGGCTTGATAAGAAGGCTGTTGCAATATGCCTTTCTGCTCAAAGCATCTGCAATCACATTCGCCTTGCCAGGAGTATATTCGATGCTGGGATTATACTCTTGGATCATTTCAACCCAACGAGTCTGGCGGAGGTTCAGATGCGGCTGTGTGAAGATGTACTTCAAGCTCTTGTGATCAGTGAAGATGTCGACTTTTCTGCCCAACAACAGATGTCTCCACGTAATCAAAGCATGTACCACAGCTGCTAGCTCGAGATCATGTGTGGGATAGTTCTTCTCACTTGGCTTGAGCTGACGAGAAGTGTATGCCACAATTCTCTTATCTTGCATAAGCACACCACCAAGTCCTTGAAGAGAAGCATCACAGAATACTTCATAGGGCTTGGATTCATCTGGAGGAGTCAGAACTGGAGCAGAGACAAGCTTTTCTTTGAGAGTTTTGAATGCCACTTCACACTCTGGAGACCAAAAGTATTTGACATTCTTCTGAAGCAAGTTGGAAAGAGGCTTGGCAATCTTGGAGAAGTTCTCAACGAACCTTCTGCAATAGCTGGCAAGGCCCAGAAAACTGCGGAGCTGCTTGACGTTCTGAGGAGCTTCCCAGTTGACAATTGCTTCAACTTTCTCGGGATTAACCGCAATACCGTCAGCTGAGATGATGTGGCCCAGGTACAAAACCTTATCGAGCCAAAACTCACACTTGGAGAACTTGGCATAGAACTTATGCTCTCGGAGTCGATCAAGAACCAGACGTAAGTGCTTTTCGTGATCTTCTTCATTCTTGGAAAACACCAGAATATCATCCAGATACACAAGCACAAACTCGCGAGTATAGGGGTTGAAGATGTAATGCATCATCCTCGAAAAGGTAGGAGGACCATTGGCGAGACCAAAAGACATGACGGTATACTCGTATGAACCGTAGCTCGTTCTGAAGGCCGTCTTGGGAATGTCTTCCTCGCGAATGAGAATTTGATGATAGCCCATTCGGAGGTCAAGCTTAAAGAACACTTTAGCTCCTTTGAGCTGCTCGAAGAGTTCGTTGATGTTGGGGAGCTAATACTTGTTCTTTATCGTTTTCTTATTCAATGGCCGGTAATCAACACAGAGACGCTCCGTGCCATCTTTCTTCTTGACAAATAAGACACCACAGCCCCAAGGAGACGTACTAGGCCTGATGAGACCCATACTCTCCTGCTTATAAAGTTGTTTCTTCAATTCCTTCAATTCATCCGGAGAGAGCTTGTACGGACGCCGGCATGCTGGCTCAGTACCCGGCTCGAGTTCAATAACGAATTCCACCTGACGGTGTGGAGGCATGCCTGGAAGTTATTCAGGAAAGACGTCTTGATATTCGTTCACCACCGGAATTTGAGATATGGCATTAATTTCGCCCTTATCATTGAGAGAGAAAATCCTGATAGTGTTATCCCTAGAGGCGAAGATAATCACATCTTCATCAGAATGAGTCATCTTGACTTCCTTTTGAGCACAATCAATGTGAGCATCATGCTGAGAAAGCCAATCCATTCCGAGGATGAGGTCAATGTCAGAATTACCAAGAACCACCGGATTAGCCAGAAATCGATAATCACCCATGCGAATAGACACATTCGGAGCATATACACTGGAGTGCATTCGTCTTCCCGGAGAAATAACTGTTAACTCCCTTGGCAGATTTTTGGTGACAATATCGTGCTCAGATGCAAATGGATATGACATGAAAGAGCAAGAAGCACACGAATCAAATAACACTTTAGCTGGAAAAGAGTTAACTGGAAGGTTACCCAAAATGACATCAGAAGAATTCTCCGCTTGTGCTGCATTCATCAGATTGACCCTTGCTGCCTTTGGATCATGCCTGACAGTAGCTGAACTCACAGGTGGAGGAGGAGGAAGACGCTTCGGATTCGGACATCTGTTGGCCTAATGACCCTTCCGGCCACACTTGTTGCACACCACTTCAGAGAGAGGACGGAAATGAGAGCCACTTGACTTGGAGCCTTGAGACTGAAACTGCTTCTTCGACTGGTTGCTCGGGTTGGGTGGGTGGGAGAAACCACGTCCACCGAAGTTCTTGTTGTTGGAGTTGTTGGAGTTGTTGGAGTTGTTGTGTGGAGCTCGAATCACTGGAGGAGGAGGAAGCCAAAATTTATGATGCTTCGAGACCATCTGAGACGATGAGGAAGAGTGAACGGCATCTCGAATTCTCTTCTTAGAAGCCTCCATCTTAAGCTGAGCTGCCTCTTGTTTCAAAGCCATGTTATAGAACTTGTCGAATTCGTCGGGCTCGAACAAAGTGAGAGCAAGCTGAAGTTCATCTTTGAGACCTCCACGGAACTGGTAAATTTTGCTCTTAGCATCAGGAATGTCTTGCTTAGCATAGTGGGCGAGGTTTTGGAACTTGACATTATACTGATAGACTGTCATGGAGCCCTGCTTCAGGTTGCGGAATTGCTCACGCATACCCTCGCTGACACTTGTAGGAATGTGGTGCGAGCGAAAATCCTTGCAGAAATTCTCCCAAGAGATCACTTGACCTGGCCTGGAGTCTTTGTACTGCTGCCACCAATCTGCTTCTTGATCTTTCAGTTGGAAGGCTGCAAACTTCACATAATCATCTTCCTTCATGTTACTGCACTCAAAATGCTTCTTTATGTCGGTTAACCAATCTTCAGCATCAAGAGGGTCGACACAATAACTGAAAGCTTTAGGATTGTTGGCCAAGAACTGGTTGAGAGTAGCATGGTGCTGCTGGTTGAAGAAGTTGCCTTGATTCCCTGGAACACCCTGATTAGCTTGATTAGCTTGCATCTGCTGCATCATCTGCATCAACAACTGAGTGTTCTGAGCAGTAGTCTGCATAATCGCTCTCCAAGCCTCAGACGGAGGAGGAGGGGAAGGAGGATGTTCTGGGACCTCTTCCGCCTCTGGGTTAGCGTTGGGAACCCTTTTCGGAGCCATCCTGAAAGAGATGACCACGAATCAGCAATTGATTGACAGAAGGTATAAGCTGAATCAATGGAATGAATTGCAACAAGTCTTCACAATAATCATTCGAACAATAGGAACGAATGAAATCATTCGAACAAGAGGAACGAATGAAATTCTCAGTTAAATGATAACATCAATCTTCACGAGAAGCCACATAGGGATCAAAAGGAAAATAAGAAAAAAAACAACAAGGTACGGATGGGAACAAACACAAGAGAGGAGTTTCGTTCTAACATTTTTGTGCTGAAAGCATATGAACGCGTTACGAAAAGGTTTTGCAATCCCCGGATCAGCATAGCCAAGGACCCTTTAAGATGCAACTCCTGATAGTAACATCGGTCATATAACCCCTTCACTCAATGTAGAACCCCGAACTCACTAACCTGTATCCGTTGGAAGAATGCCTACGATCTACTCGATAAACCCACCTATAAATTTCCGAAAGGTTCCAGTTATGCAATCAGGTGTTGGGGATACACGGGAAGCACCGCGCAATCAACTCTAAACCTACATCCAGGTGTATCCATCCTTCAACACATAACCAGTCTTTCTCGGAAACTGTTTACCTCAGACCTTCGAAAAGCATCCACTATAACAAGCTATGGCAATACTCCCGAACTACCTCCCCAGTACTGGGTGATGTCGGGGTTATCTTGCCACTGGCCGTATGGGATAGATTTTCGATGTCGGCCGTCTTAAGTATTTAGTACTGCCGTGATATGCTTGTGACGACAATACCCCGAAGCTCAACTCCCCGGGACACAGCCACAACCCCTAATGTCAGGAGGCATCGAGAACAATATCCTCGTCACAAGAACATCGAAACAATCCCAGAATACTCGCGGGATTCCTAAAAAAAATTGTGCAATTTTTGAAAATAGGAGAGACAAGAGTAGTCCTCAGGAGTCCTCACCAGAGAGAAAGGAGATGAGAAGCAAAGAAATCCTACTCTTCGATATAATATAGGACTCAAAAGTTTTCAGTGTGTGCCTAGACTCGACCATCAATGATTCGATCAAACAGTGGGGGCTCCTAGGTCGAAGAAGGCTCTGATACCAACTTGTAATGCCCAGGATGGAGTTATACCTCCTACGTGTCGAGGCACGACTTAAAGGCATAAGTCCATCCTAGAATGATCTCAAGTTTGGTAATCTTTGCACATCTCATGTAAAAGAGGGGATTGTAAACATAAATAGTTGGCCTACACTCGCCACGTCACACAAATACAATACATGTCTCAAACATCATACATTAAGAATATCACAACCCTCTAAGGGCAAAACCAAATGTCAAGATACCAAACTTAAATAACATCCACAGGCGGATCGAATCCTAGTAGAAGTCTCCACTACTGATCATCCGGATATCGAACATAGTACCGACTACGCTCCTCGTCGTACTCCCAATCCAGCTCGGTGCCATCACCTGGATAGCTCACAGCTGGACCTGCATCTGGTGTGGTGAAGTAACTGTGAGCCACAGAGGACTCAGCAATCCCGTTCCCGGGTAACAAGACTATTTAAGCCTTGGGAAAGGATAAGGCTGAAGAAAAAATAAGTGTCTGCAGCAGCAACTAGCAACTAGCTTACGTGAGAGAGTGCGAGAAGAGAAGCCTCGGACGAGAAGTGATCACGAAGTGATCCTAGCTACAAGCTCAACAAGCATAACCCCTCCGTGTTCAACTCCCGAATCCTTTTTCGGAAATTGACGGTCACGGAACACACGCTGGTAGTGTATTAGAAACATTGTGTCAACTTATCTACAACCGAATATTAACAAGCTCCCATCTGCCACATAACCGCGGGCACGGCTTTCGAAAGTTCATAACCCTGCAGGGATGTTCCAACTTGACCCATTACAAGCCCACGATCCGCGGAGTCGCAACTCCAAAGTGGGAAGACCCGAGTATTCTCGGAATCCCGTGCTCAAGATATACCGAACTAAGGTAAGGCTAATCCAGCAAATCCTCCCGGCGTGTCGACACCCTGATAGTAGCCGCGCGTATCTAAGTCTCAGGACACGACCGGATGGGCGATGCTACAGGTGTATGCCAGATACCTCGGGTTGCCCCAAGGCGGCCCTGCAGGACCCCCGTTTCGGACCAACACTCATGTGGAGCACTGGCCCGGGGTTGTTGATTAAGAAAGAGGGTTAATTACTCCCTATGCAAGTTTAGTTTGTTATTAGGCAAATAGTACCAATGTTGGGACTTGCTGGAAAAGACTTAGCACTTAGCGGTTTATCGAGGGGGTCCCATACACCCCAACCGTGTTAGGAACGCATAATCGAGGAACATAACACCGGTTTATACGGTTCCTAACGGCATGAGTGGAACAAATCACCAAGAAAAAGGCTTAGCCTTCCACCCTTGCCAATATATAGATGATTTCATTTAAGCAATTATATAGTGTGATATAACCCAACCAAACTTCAACATAAAGCAAGCATCTTCGATCTTCACCTGCAACTAGCAACGCTATAAGAAGGGCTGAGCGAAGCGTACTTAGCCAAGCAACGGTTTGCATAGGTAGGGTGGTTAAACATGGCAATGGTTACAAGTAGGAGGCCGACAGGAAGAACATGGGCATCGAGGCAAAACTATAGAGCGGAACTACTAGCAATAGGCAAAGATAGTAATGTTATCGGGGTTCGGTTATCTTGCCTGAAGAGAAGTCGTTCGGATCGTAAGAAGGGTCCTCGTGCTCAACCTCGTTGGTAACCTCGTGCTCGTACTCGTACTCGGTCTCAGCTTCCGGCTCTAAACAATACAATCACACCAAGCACAAATCAACAAGATGCAATGCGCACTCGAAAATGATGGATGCATGTAGGATGCACTAAGGATGCACACGGAGCACGGAAAATAGCACTCAAGCAAAAACACCTCAAAACATGATAACTGTATGATATTATGAATCTACACAGAAAATCAATCAAGTTTCATATAAGACTCGCTGAAAACGGAGCTACGGGCTAAAAGTTATGCCCGAAACAAGAAATGAGCGAAAGCTGAAAATTACAGCAACATAGCATCTTCGGAGCACAAAATAATTAAGCTACAGCACTCAAACCTCATGTCAAAGGACATGAACATAAACTAGACATATACTACAGCAAATATGTCCAAAGGTGCTCCCCCAAAGGAGCCACGGATCAATAGCAATAAGCTTGGACATATTGAACTTGACAATAAAATTCTGGCAGCAGAATTTTATTGAAACTTTGGAGCAAAAGATAAACATGCTACAGCCACTTAAATAGGCATGTGAGAACATGAATGGAAAGCCAACAATATATAGTACAAGGAACAATCAAGATCCACTCCAAAACTAACATGGTTTGTCCTAGAACATCACACGAACATGGCATCGGAACGTTACAGATTTCAGACTTAGTGAAAAACCACTAAGTCCTAAAACAGCAGTTTCAACATGGCATCTAAAAGAGCAAGTTTAAGTCACCTCGAAACTAAACATGACAAGTGACAAGCACCTCATCAAAGTACACATGAAGGTGATTCCGAAACACACAAGCATGCTTCATGGAGATAAACACAACGATATCAACGAGCTCAACAAGATGGCATTTCATAACAAGTGAAACAACATCACAGCCACATGGCACTTTGCAACGATGATAAACATGGCAAGAATAAATCTATCATGCAACCTAACACAAGCAGCATGTAGAGCATGGCAAGACGAACACGTGGACATGTCATTTGCATCATTCGGACAAACGAGCTAAAATATATCACATGGCAAAGATGACATAAAAACATCACATAGCAGCAGTTTATATCACGATGCACTCTTGCAACAGCAAAACAAGAACCTAGATGATCTCTAACATGCATGACAACAAAAGATAAAACGTAGTACACGATCCCACGAACGTCTGGACATGCTATTTGCGCGAAACAGATAAACACACTAAAAGATATAGCAGTTTGAATAATGCATCAGCAACTAAATTGCTGGGGACTTAGAGAAAATCAGGGCAACCTTCAGATCTGAGAAAACGGGCCGGAGGAGGCAGATCGGGCCCGGGGCTTCGGCAGATCTGGCCCGCGCGGCGGCTGTGAACGACGGATGGGCCGGCCCGATGCGGTGGCGAGGCGAGGCGCGGCCCAGCCCGGCGGCTGGCGCGGGATGCCGAAGGGAGTGGCCCTGGAGGCGCGGCCTGGTGGGGAGGCGGTCGGCCCGGTGGCGCGGTGGAGGCGGACGGCCTGGTGCTGGCTGGCCCAGCGGCGCTGGCGAGCCGCGCCCGGTGCGGATCGGGGAAGTGGCGAGGCTGCGGGAGGAGTGGGCCTTCGGGCGCCGGGGCGATGCGGGGCGGCGGCCTTCGGATGGAGCGGGTGGCGGCCTGGGCTCGTCCCAGCGGTGCCTTCGGGCTGGAGGGAAGGCCGACGGGGATGTGGTCCTTGTGGGGTGAGGGACGGGCCGCGGTGGCCTGGACGCCTGGTGGCTCGAAGGAGGAGATGCGGGCGAAGTGGTCCAGGCCCCCGAGCCTGGCGAGGGAGATCGGCTGGCTCTCGATCCCTCGAGCGTTGACCTGGCGATCGGTCGAGGGGCTGGTCGGCGCCCGATCCCAGGAGATCTCTACGGGAGGAGGAGTTGCCAAGTGTAGAGGAGGAGACCAGATCTGAGAAAAAAAAATGAGGGGGAGAGGGTGGAGAAGAAGCTAGGGATGCCAAAATAGACTAGGGTCTATAAATAGCAGATTTTTAGGGTTGAGGGATTTGGGGGTGTTAGGAGCCCTCCGATCGCGATCCGACGGATCCGATCGCGGGGAAAGTCTAGATGGGCCTAGGAGAGGGTAGTGGACTGCTGAGGGGGTGTTTCTGGGACACAAAGTGAAGGCACTTTGGACCCACACGAATAACTGATGGGATAGCAAACGGAGTCCAAACGCGACGAGATTTGAGAGGCGGGTTGCACACAACAAAACAACAACACACACAACAACCTCGCGGCACACCGGCAACGTTACACACCAAACAACAAAGTAGACCTACGGGACGTCACGGACACGTGAGGGAGCTCCGGAACGCGAAACGGACAACGGGAAGGAACGCGTGGAACCGGATGCAACCGACAACACAAATGCAATGCGATGCACATGTCTACATGATATGAATGAATGCCACACACTCACACAACAAAATGACGAAAACCCGAAAGACAAAGAACCCGGAAAGGAAATAGATGAAGCCGGAGATATATTATATACCCAAAAGGGAAAGTATTACATCCGGGGCATTACACCCCCTTACGCCACGCTGCCCGTGCCACGTCCCCCACGCCAGCCCCGCTGCCTCCTTTTCCTCGCCTCGCCATTCCCCTCCTCCTTCCCTCCCGCGGGGCCCGCAGCGCCGGCGGGATGGTCAGGGGCCGCGACCACAGCGCCATCAGCATCATATCCCGCGCGGCTGCTCGTCTGGGACCCAGCCAAGGCTAGCGGGTGGCTCAGGCCCATGCTGTGGGGTTGCGAGAAGCCATGGCACCGCCGCCCCCCCTGTTCAAGTTGCTGATGGAGGGGCCACGCCGGTGCCGGATCCAGCGCTCGCTGGCCTAGATGTTGCCGGATGTGGCAGATCGGCGGTGAGGGGAGAGGTGGGTGCCGGAGAAGGAGGTGGCGGCGACGGGAGAGGTAGGTGGCGGATGTAATGCCCAGGATGGGACTATACCTCCTACGTGTCGAGGCACGACTTAAAGGTATAAGCCCATCCTAGAATGATCTCAAGTTTGGTATCTTTGCACGACTCATGTAAAAGAGGGATTAAAATTGCAAAAGGAGATAGTTGGCTTACACTCGCCACTTCACACAATACATTTCATAAGCAAAACATCATTCAAAACATCACAGCCCGACTACGGGTAAGAACCAAAAGAAAGATACCAAAACAACATAAAGCCACAGGTCAAGATCGAATCCTAGTAGAAACCGCTACTGAACATCGAAACGTCACAAGCAAACGGTCAAACTCTTCATCGAACTCCTGGTGAAGCACTGGACCAACTCCTGCTTCGAACTCGGCTGAACCTGCATCTGGTGTGGTGAAGTAACTGTGAGCCACGGAGGACTCAGCAATCCCGTTCCCGGGTAACAAGACTATTTAAGCCTTGGGTGAGGACAAGGCTGAAGAAAGAACAAGAGGTGAAGGAACAAACAAGAGACTGCAGCAGCAACTAGCACTAACTTACGTAATAGAGAGCGAGAAGAGAAGTGCATCGGTCGAAAGATGATCACGAAGTGATCCTAACTAAAGCCGGTCAAACATAACCCCACCGTGTTCAACTCCCGAATCCCTATTCGGAAATTGACAGTCACGGTACACACGCTGGTAGTGTATTAGAAACATTGTGTCAAGTTATCTACAACCGGAATTAACAAGCTCCCATCTGCCACATAACCGCGGGCACGACTTTCGAAAGTTCAAACCCTGCAGGGGTGTTCCAACTTGGCCCATCACAAGCCCACGATCCGCGAAGTCGCAACTCCATAGGTGGGAAGACCCGAGTATTCTCGGAATCCCGTGCTCAAGTTAAACCGAACTAAGGTAAGGCTAATCCAGCAAATCCTCCCGGCGTGTCGACACCCTGATAGTAGCCGCGCGTATCTAGGTCTCAGGACACGACCGGATGGGCGATGCTACAGGACCCAAACCTCGAGTTTCCCCGTGGTGGTTCCCGCAGGACCCCCGTTTGGGACCAACACCATCGGCACTGGCCCCCCCTGCTATGTAGAAATAAAGGATACTCGAGGGAGCGACCCTCTATGCAAATTTAATTAATTAATTAAGTTGTTATTATGAGGCAAATAGTACCAAAAGTTGGGACTTGCTGGAAAAGACTTAGCACTTAGCGGTTTATCAAGGGGGTCCCATACACCCCAACCGTGTTAGGAACGCAAAATCAAGGAACATAACACCGGCTTATACGGATCCTAACGGCATGAGTGGAACAAATCACCAAGCAAAAGGCTTAGCCTTCCACCCTGCCAGTATATAGATGATTTCATTTTAAGCATTTATATAGTGTGATATAACCCAACCAAACTTCAACATGAAGCAAGCATCTTCAATCTTCACCTGCAACTAACAATGCTATAAGAGGGCTGAGCGAAGCGTACTTAGCCAAGCAATGGTTTGCGTAGGTAGGGTGGTTAAACATGGCAATGGTTACAAGTAGGAGGCTGACAAGAAGAACATGGGCATCAAGGCAAAACTAAAGATCGAGACTACTAGCAGTAGGCAAAAATAGTAATGGTATCCGGGTTCGGTCATCTTGCCTGGGATTCCACAAGGGAGAAGAACGGATCCAAGAAGAAGACGAAGAAGAAGCCTCACAACTCCGGAACGAAACCGAAGCTATCAAGAGAAGCAAACCGGAAAGAAACAAACAACACGGTGAACACACACAAGCATCAACATGGCATACGATGCACAAACAAGTATGATGCATGTCCGGTTTAAATATGCATGACATGGCAAAGTGCACAAACAACACTACAAGTTAAGTGGAGCTCAATATGCAACGAGTTGCATATTGAAGAAACACCACCTTTAATAATTTAATTGTCTCTTGTTATTAACAAGACAAGATTAAATGTTTTAACATGACAAGAGGTGAAACAATAATAAACCTACACTATTAAGACATTTTAAATGAGGCCGGAAAAACAACAACATATCCGGAAAATCCCCATGAGCATGTTTAATAATTATAAAGCAACAACAATTAAGCATTCAAAGGTTGTTAACATGATGCGGATGAGATGAACAAGTTTTATGCAAGTTTTATTAAAAGGGTTGACATTAAGAGATATGAAGTTTATGTCACCGTGGTGGATGGAAAGGGTGCCACGGCAACGATCCGAAATGATGCAAAGGCAACAACTCGGTTCCGATAACTCGTTGAGAGCCCGGTGCAAAAGATAGATGGCATGAGCGAGTCAAACGAGATGAAAGAGGTGGGGCGATCCCGTTACCGGGTTCCCACGAGTCGGTGACGAGGCAACCGAGGAACATGACAAAAGGTGGAACGGGCACGAAGCACACACGGGAAACATTTCATACAACACAACAAGCATGCATCACACGGGTCATCCACGGGGTTATACCTTTGAAGCGTGCGTTTCGGGGCGGTTCGAGACGTAGTGGAAGAAGTCGTTCACGGCCGTAGAGCGAAGTAGGCGTTCACGTTTCCGAAGTGGAAGTAGTCGTTCCGTAGAGGTACTTGGCGCATCCGTCTTTTCCGGGCGACGGTAGTGGTACACGCGACGGTAGTGGTACACGATCGTAGTGGGAAGTAGTTGTTCCGTTCGTCTTGGCGGTTCCACGACGGCGGTAGTTGTTCACGGTCATCGGTAGTCGTTCGGGTCGTCGTGGTACTCGGGGTTCCCGTTTGCGACGGTAGTGGAAGTAGTGGAACTTGACGGGTCCCGTGAAGTAGTCGAACTTGGAGCTCGTTTTCCCATTCGTAGATGTTCTTGTCATCGTCTCGTTCGGTCGTCGTGTCGTAGTTGTACACGGGGTCGTCGTCGAGTAGTCGTTCCGGGTCATTTGTCAAGTTAACCGAACCAGGCAGCACACAACAACAAACCAAAACAGCAAGGGCGACGAAAGGGGCAGCACGGCGACGAGGTTGCAGCAGCAAAAACGCGGACGGCGACAAGGAAGGAGCCGCGGTCGCTCGGGGCGGCCGACTCGCGGGAAGGGAAGGGAGCCCGCTGGAGCCTGGCCCGGGCGCTCGGGCGCCGTTGCTGGGAGCCGCGGAGAGAGGAGCCGGTGGCCGGCTGCCGCTGGCTCGACCTGGAGGGGCCGCGCGGAGGGAGCCGCAGAGACTCGGCGGTCGCAGGGGCTGCAGGGGCTCGAGCTGGACGGAGGGGAGGCCTGGCCGCGGGAGAGGCGATGGCCGGGCGCTGGAGGACGGGGCCGCGGCGCTGCCTTGACTCGCCGGTCGAAGCGGCTGCGGGGCGCGGAGCCGAGGAGAGGGACGGAGAGGCGCGAGGTGCCGGCGGGATCCGGGCTGGACGACGGCGAGGCGGGCCTGGAGGTGAGGTGCTGCGCGGGGCTCGGCCGCGAGGGACGGAGGGAGCCGAGGGGAGAGGGACGCGGGGCAGAGCGGGAGAAAGGAGATCGGGCGAGGAGAAGGGCGCTCGAGGGGAAAGAGAGGAGCGGGTCGAGGGTTTCGGGCGCCAGAGGGAGAGAGCGCTGCGTGGCGGCGGCGCACAGGGGGAGAGGGAGAGGAGCGATTGAGGGAGTGCGATGCGCTAGGGTTCGGGGGGGTATGCGGGCTGGTTAGGAGAAAGGTGGGCCGGCCTGGGCTGGAGTCCAGAAGGCTGAGGAAAGGAGGAGATAGGCCAGGGAGGCCCAAGAGGCTGGGAAGGCTGGGCCTTTTTTTTATCTCTTAAATAGAAATAAAAAGAGAGAGAGCAAAACAAAAAGAAAGAGCCACAGAAAAGAAAAGAAAAAAATGATGGACATTTTGTAAGGCTTTACGGAATAAACCCAACCCAACAAAATAATTCCAACAAAAAGGGAAGTGCAAAACTAAAACATTAGCTTGCAATAAAAGGGGTTTAGATAAAAGGAGGAGCCTCGAAACAACGGAAAGAATAAAGGGAAGGTTTTGAAGTAGAAACTCGAAGTGAAAAAAAACATGGGGGGAATATGCAAGTGTGTTTGAGTAATTCCGAGGAATGGAATATTTATTATATAGCTCCCTAAATATTGAGAGGCTTTTATATGTTATAAAGAGAAGACATCTTCCCTCGATTTAAATGGACCGAAGGTCCACACGGTTTATTTAGGTTGAGATGCAAAAATAAAATAACATGATGGCATGATGACATGATGCAATGCAAAAATAAATAACACAAGCACAAAAGAACACACGGGCAACCCGGAACATCTGGAATCTTCTGGAATCTTCTGGGACGTCGGTCTCGGGCGTCACAACTCTCCCACACTAACAGAGGATCTCGACCCGAGATCCTAGAGATATCTCCGGGTAAAAACGGAAGAGGAAGAGGTAAAACAAAGTTGCTTCTTTGACAAACGAGTTAAACCAAAGAACCTTGAGAGGTTAACCAAGTTGAAAGAAAGAATACAACGGAGATGAACGAAGATGAAAGCACTCTGTTAGAAAGAGGAACAATGAACATTACAAGAACCTTGAAGGTTGAAAGACATGAAACAAGAGCTTACGAACCAAAAGAATATGAAACTGCAACGGTATAGCCAAGGAATAAGAATGACAGAATTTGGGCAGCACTCCGTCTGAAAATGGAAGGAAAAGAACAAAAACTTACCAAGTTGGAATGATACTTGATGAAAACAATCAACATATTGCTTCTGAAACAATTGAAAGAATGGCCCAAGGGGTAAGAAAGATTTCAGACAGCACTCCGGTTAAAAGAGAGGCAAAACTAAATAAGATGAGAGAAACTTGAATGAAGAATACAACACTCCGGTTAAATAGACAAGCAAGGAAGAACATGATGTTGAAAAGAAAACCAGATGATGGTTTGGAGAGAGCAATAACACAATGCCTCCGGAATGAAAGAATAGCATATAGATCAACGAAAGAAAAGAATGGAGAAGAAAAGACAACTTCTCCGGCAAATGAATATGAAACACATCCTTACGAAGAAGGGTTGAACGGAGTTGTTGGAAATTCAACAACGAAAGAATAAGCTCGATGTGGGCTTATGGAAAACATCTCATAATTATGAGGTGACAACCAGCCACTTACGAAAACATTTGATTGGATTGAGATCAACAAGGATATGAAAAGCTTATTCACCGGAATGATAATTGAAGAACTTGGGTCATTTATAAGCACCATAATAAGCAAAATCCTTAGGGAAAAGCTTTAGGTGAAATACAACCCAAAATAACTCCAACGAATAAAAGGAGGGGTTGGAAGGATCTCCTAAAGAGAAGAAATGATGGTTTTAAATATCTCATTCTTGACAACTTGTGAATCATGAAACATGAAGGAATTGACAAGAATGACATAACACCACCTCAAAGATAAGGGAGAAGAATTGCACTTGGAAAGCATGAAGAAGAATGCTTGAGCTCCAACAAAATCTTGATGAAGACTTCAAGGATGAATTAAAACATGATGAACCACCATGAGAACTCCGGTAATAAAAAACATGAGAAGTGAAAGATGAAAAGAATAAGATTCAAGGCCTGCGATGAATTAGATGAAGGTTTGAAATGATAATTGAAATAACTTGAAGCTCCGGAAAGCAAGATGAAGAAATTTAGAACCAAGGATATGATATGATGAACAAGCTCCAGAGAAAAGAATTAAAACAGGTTGAAGGAATAAGAATAAGAATTATGTCATGCATCTCCTTCACCAATTAAATTGATGACAACCAAGGATTTGGCATACTACTTATTCTCGTTGGGAAGAATTAAAGAGAGAACTTGCACAAACTCGGATTCAACAAACCACCGGTAGAATTGTGAAAAGAACAAATGAATTAAAATGATAACAACGGAAGAGTAACTTGAAAGAACCGCCGTAAGAATATGGAGACGAACGAAGAGACATCAATGAAGAATATTTGGAGGACGAAGTTGAAAACTGAGAGCGAAGAAATATTCTGAAAAGATGGCCTTCGGAGGAACACAAAGAAAAGAGTTCATGAAATGCTCCGAAGGGGCATGAAAACAATTCCCACAATCCAAAACAATTATGAGGATGGCATGAAGCTAGAACCACGAATCTTGAAGAGAACGGGCCAAGATTTAAGAGAAACACTTCTCGGGTCTTGAAATGCTGAGAATGAAGACGAGAAATGCTATGAAGAATTGTTGAGCACTCCGGAATGAAGAATTAAAAAGGTTGAACCAATGATGAACAAGAATTTGAAAACGATCTTGGGGAAGGCATGTGACTGATGGAAATCATTCTTACGTCACACTTTGAAAAGAATTTGAGTATAACTCCAGAAAAAATAGAAGAGTCAGGTAAGATCCTGGGAAAAGCCTGTGGGTTAGGGCCCACTAAAGAAATCACCGTTGGAAAAGATTGCTTAAGAGATATTGCACCGGTTGACTTAAATGGCTTGAAAAAGATGATAATCCTCAAAATAATTTGAACGGATTAAGAATGGAATTATGAATCTTCGGCACTCCGGATAAGAATAACAAGAGGAGAATGATTAATTAGTGCACCGGAATAAAAAGCATTGTGAAAAGAGGAAAAGGATAAGATCAACACCGAAATCTTGAATTACATCCACCGACAGAATTAGAGAAGAAAAGAATGATGAACTTGAAGCTCTTGAGCATCTTCACGATAATCACCGGATACGAACATTGAAGGAAAAGAATGAATAAATATCACATGAATAAAAATGGATACTTCATTTGAGAATTTCTGGCTCCAGGAAGAAGAAGGGTGGGAGGGTGGGGAAAACAAAGACAACTTGGGATGAATGAAATGGACACCGGTTGAAAAAAAAAATTTAACATGAAGATCTTGATGATCAAGAAGGACTAGCACTCCCATAGAAATATGAGAACACCGATTATGAAAGGTATGGAATCAACATTTATCATCGAAGCAACTCGAATACCAGAATCAAAACAAAACAAAAGGGGTAGATATGCAGCATGATCTTCACAATATCATTCGAACAGAGGATTGAACGAATGAATTCTGTAGGTACATCAACTTGACTTGAAGCCACTTGGAGAACAAAAGGTAAATAAAAAGGAACAAGGTGCAGAAGAACAAATACAAGATAGAAGTTTCGTTCGACATCTTCGTGCTGAAAGCTCATGGAACGAGTTACAAAAGGGTTTTGCAATCCCCGGATCAGCATAGCCAAGGACCCTTTAAGATGCAACTCCCGATCAGAACAAGTCCATAAAACCACTTCACTCAATGTAGAACCCCAAACTTCATATCGAGCATCCGTTGGAAGAATGCCTAGAACTACTAGATGAACCCACCTATAGATTTCCGAAAGTTTCCAGTTATGCAATCAGGTGTTGGGGATACACGGGAAGCACCGCGCAATCAACTCTAAACCTACATCCAGGTGTATCCATCCTTCAACACATAACCAGTCTTTCTCGGAAACTGTTTACCTCGGACCTTCGAAAAGCATCCACTATAACAAGCTATGGCAATACACTCGAACTACCTCCCCAGTACTGGGTGATGTCGGGGTTATCTTGCCACTGGCCGTATAGGAGAGATTTTCGATGTCAGCCATCTTAAGTATTTAGTACTGTCGCGATATGCTTGTTACAATGATACCTCGAAGCTCAACTCCTCGGTAACAGGAGGCATCGAGAACAATATCCTTGTCACAAGAACATCGAAACAATCCCAGAATACTCGCGGGATCCTAAAAAAAAATATTAGTGCAATTTTTGAAAATAGAAGAGAAAAGAGTAATCGTCAGGAGTCCTCACCAGAGAGAAAGGGGATGAGAAGCAAAGAAATCCTACTCTCCGATATAAATATAGGACTCAAAACATTTTCAATGTGTGTCTAGACTCAACCGACAACGATTCGATCAAACAGTGGGGGCTTCTAGGTCGGAGAAGGCTCTGAATACCAACTTGTAATGCCCAGGATGGGACTATACCTCCTACGTGTCGAGGCACGACTTAAAGGTATAAGCCCATCCTAGAATGATCTCAAGTTTGGTATCTTTGCACGACTCATGTAAAAGAGGGATTAAAATTGCAAAAGGAGATAGTTGGCTTACACTCGCCACTTCACACAATACATTACATAAGCAAAACATCATTCAAAACATCACAGCCCGACTACGGGTAAGAACCAAAAGAAAGATACCAAAACAACATAAAGCCACAGGTCAAGATCGAATCCTAGTAGAAACCGCTACTGAACATCGAAACGTCACAAGCAAACGGTCAAACTCTTCATCGAACTCCTGGTGAAGCACTGGACCAACTCCTGCTTCGAACTCGGCTGAACCTGCATCTGGTGTGGTGAAGTAACTGTGAGCCACAGAGGACTCAGCAATCCCGTTCCCGGGTAACAAGACTATTTAAGCCTTGGGTGAGGACAAGGCTGAAGAAAGAACGAGAGGTGAAGGAACAAACAAGAGACTGCAGCAGCAACTAGCACTAACTTACGTAATAGAGAGCGAGAAGAGAAGTGCATCGGTCGAAAGATGATCACGAAGTGATCCTAACTAAAGCCGGTCAAACATAACCCCACCGTGTTCAACTCCCGAATCCCTATTCGGAAATTGACAGTCACGGTACACACGCTGGTAGTGTATTAGAAACATTGTGTCAAGTTATCTACAACCGGAATTAACAAGCTCCCATCTGCCACATAACCGCGGGCACGGCTTTCGAAAGTTCAAACCCTGCAGGGGTGTTCCAACTTGGCCCATCACAAGCCCACGATCCGTGAAGTCGCAACTCCATAGGTGGGAAGACCCGAGTATTCTCGGAATCCCGTGCTCAAGTTAAACCGAACTAAGGTAAGGCTAATCCAGCAAATCCTCCCGGCGTGTCGACACCCTGATAGTAGCCGCGCGTATCTAGGTCTCAGGACACGACCGGATGGGCGATGCTACAGGACCCAAACCTCGAGTTTCCCCATGGTGGTTCCCGCAGGACCCCCGTTTGGGACCAACACCATCGGCACTGGCCCCCCCTGCTATGTAGAAATAAAGGATCCTCGAGGGAGCGACCCTCTATGCAAATTTAATTAATTAATTAAGTTGTTATTATGAGGCAAATAGTACCAAAAGTTGGGACTTGCTGGAAAAGACTTAGCACTTAGCGGTTTATCAAGGGGGTCCCATACACCCCAACCGTGTTAGGAACGCAAAATCAAGGAACATAACACCGGCTTATACGGATCCTAACGGCATGAGTGGAACAAATCACCAAGCAAAAGGCTTAGCCTTCCACCCTGCCAGTATATAGATGATTTCATTTTAAGCATTTATATAGTGTGATATAACCCAACCAAACTTCAACATGAAGCAAGCATCTTCAATCTTCACCTGCAACTAACAATGCTATAAGAGGGCTGAGCGAAGCGTACTTAGCCAAGCAATGGTTTGCGTAGGTAGGGTGGTTAAACATGGCAATGGTTACAAGTAGGAGGCTGACAAGAAGAACATGGGCATCAAGGCAAAACTAAAGATCGAGACTACTAGCAGTAGGCAAAAATAGTAATGGTATCCGGGTTCGGTCATCTTGCCTGGGATTCCACAAGGGAGAAGAACGGATCCAAGAAGAAGACGAAGAAGAAGCCTCACAACTCCGGAACGAAACCGAAGCTATCAAGAGAAGCAAACCGGAAAGAAACAAACAACACGGTGAACACACACAAGCATCAACATGGCATACGATGCACAAACAAGTATGATGCATGTCCGGTTTAAATATGCATGACATGGCAAAGTGCACAAACAACACTACAAGTTAAGTGGAGCTCAATATGCAACGAGTTGCATATTGAAGAAACACCACCTTTAATAATTTAATTGTCTCTTGTTATTAACAAGACAAGATTAAATGTTTTAACATGACAAGAGGTGAAACAATAATAAACCTACACTATTAAGACATTTTAAATGAGGCCGGAAAAACAACAACATATCCGGAAAATCCCCATGAGCATGTTTAATAATTATAAAGCAACAACAATTAAGCATTCAAAGGTTGTTAACATGATGCGGATGAGATGAACAAGTTTTATGCAAGTTTTATTAAAAGGGTTGACATTAAGAGATATGAAGTTTATGTCACCGTGGTGGATGGAAAGGGTGCCACGGCAACGATCCGAAATGATGCAAAGGCAACAACTCGGTTCCGATAACTCGTTGAGAGCCCGGTGCAAAAGATAGATGGCATGAGCGAGTCAAACGAGATGAAAGAGGTGGGGCGATCCCGTTACCGGGTTCCCACGAGTCGGTGACGAGGCAACCGAGGAACATGACAAAAGGTGGAACGGGCACGAAGCACACACGGGAAACATTTCATACAACACAACAAGCATGCATCACACGGGTCATCCACGGGGTTATACCTTTGAAGCGTGCGTTTCGGGGCGGTTCGAGACGTAGTGGAAGAAGTCGTTCACGGCCGTAGAGCGAAGTAGGCGTTCACGTTTCCGAAGTGGAAGTAGTCGTTCCGTAGAGGTACTTGGCGCATCCGTCTTTTCCGGGCGACGGTAGTGGTACACGCGACGGTAGTGGTACACGATCGTAGTGGGAAGTAGTTGTTCCGTTCGTCTTGGCGGTTCCA
The DNA here is from genome assembly GCA_902687465.1 of Secale cereale. NCBI lineage: Eukaryota > Viridiplantae > Streptophyta > Magnoliopsida > Poales > Poaceae > Secale > Secale cereale. The sequence goes on along the minus strand of LR738714.1, from coordinate 735,546,453 downwards.
CGACGGCGGTAGTTGTTCACGGTCATCGGTAGTCGTTCGGGTCGTCGTGGTACTCGGGGTTCCCGTTTGCGACGGTAGTGGAAGTAGTGGAACTTGACGGGTCCCGTGAAGTAGTCGAACTTGGAGCTCGTTTTCCCGTTCGTAGATGTTCTTGTCATCGTCTCGTTCGGTCGTCGTGTCGTAGTTGTACACGGGGTCGTCGTCGAGTAGTCGTTCCGGGTCATCTGTCAAGTTAACCGAACCAGGCAGCACACAACAACAAACCAAAACAGCAAGGGCGACGAAAGGGGCAGCACGGCGACGAGGTTGCAGCAGCAAAAACGCGGACGGCGACAAGGAAGGAGCCGCGGTCGCTCGGGGCGGCCGACTCGCGGGAAGGGAAGGGAGCCCGCTGGAGCCTGGCCCGGGCGCTCGGGCGCCGTTGCTGGGAGCCGCGGAGAGAGGAGCCGGTGGCCGGCTGCCGCTGGCTCGACCTGGAGGGGCCGCGCGGAGGGAGCCGCAGAGACTCGGCGGTCGCAGGGGCTGCAGGGGCTCGAGCTGGACGGAGGGGAGGCCTGGCCGCGGGAGAGGCGATGGCCGGGCGCTGGAGGACGGGGCCGCGGCGCTGCCTTGACTCGCCGGTCGAAGCGGCTGCGGGGCGCGGAGCCGAGGAGAGGGACGGAGAGGCGCGAGGTGCCGGCGGGATCCGGGCTGGACGACGGCGAGGCGGGCCTCGAGGTGAGGTGCTGCGCGGGGCTCGGCCGCGAGGGACGGAGGGATCCGAGGGGAGAGGGACGCGGGGCAGAGCGGGAGAAAGGAGATCGGGCGAGGAGAAGGGCGCTCGAGGGGAAAGAGAGGAGCGGGTCGAGGGTTTCGGGCGCCAGAGGGAGAGAGCGCTGCGTGGCGGCGGCGCACAGGGGGAGAGGGAGAGGAGCGATTGAGGGAGTGCGATGCGCTAGGGTTCGGGGGGGTATGCGGGCTGGTTAGGAGAAAGGTGGGCCGGCCTGGGCTGGAGTCCAGAAGGCTGAGGAAAGGAGGAGATAGGCCAGGGAGGCCCAAGAGGCTGGGAAGGCTGGGCCTTTTTTTATCTCTTAAATAGAAATAGAAAGAGAGAGAGCAAAACAAAAAGAAAGAGCCACAGAAAAGAAAAGAAAAAAATGATGGACATTTTGTAAGGCTTTACGGAATAAACCCAACCCAACAAAATAATTCCAACAAAAAGGGAAGTGCAAAACTAAAACATTAGCTTGCAATAAAAGGGGTTTAGATAAAAGGAGGAGCCTCGAAACAACGGAAAGAATAAAGGGAAGGTTTTGAAGTAGAAACTCGAAGTGAAAAAAAAACATGGGGGGAATATGCAAGTGTGTTTGAGTAATTCCGAGGAATGGAATATTTATTATATAGCTCCCTAAATATTGAGAGGCTTTTATATGTTATAAAGAGAAGACATCTTCCCTCGATTTAAATGGACCGAAGGTCCACACGGTTTATTTAGGTTGAGATGCAAAAATAAAATAACATGATGGCATGATGACATGATGCAATGCAAAAATAAATAACACAAGCACAAAAGAACACACGGGCAACCCGGAACATCTGGAATCTTCTGGAATCTTCTGGGACGTCGGTCTCGGGCGTCACAGCGGAGAAGGATGCGGTTGCAAGGGGGATCTCGATCGGGAGCGGAGTGGCGGCGGCGGAAGGGAGGGAGGGAGTACAGCGTCGCCATCGATTCGATCTGAATCGGGGGAGTGGGAGTTAGGGTTTGAGAGGAAGGAGCGGAGGGAGGAGGTCACTGTGGTGTGGGATCGATGGATGGATGGATGTGGATGGATGGATGGATGGATGTGTGCCATGTCATTGATCCGTGGCACACATCTTTCAACCAATGAGAATTTAAGTTTATTTTCTGAGTGCAAAAGGAACATATGAAATCTTTGATGGAAAATTGGATCATATTTTGTGAAAATGATCCAATATTGTGCACATGTGTGTGTATTGGGATGGGGGTTTTATTTCTTTGCATAAAAAATCATTTTTCAATTTTCGGAGTGCCAATAATCGGATTTTTTGTGAAGGACCTAGCAAATAGTTGTTGCAAAATTGGACCAAATAAATTTTGTAAAATACTAGGCCATATTTAATGCACAATTGACCAAATGGTAGGGTGTCAAAAGGTTTTGATCCACCTCTTGTGTAAAAGACAAATTTTCGTCGATTCAGCAGGAAGCGGGTCAAATTTGAACTGCAGCTACCTCGTAGTTTCCTCTTTATTTTTTCTAAAAATTATTTCTAGGTACTTAAGTATCTATTTAATCAGAGAAACACCAAAAAAATTCCAGGATTCAACCACTAGCTATGAACGGTCATTTCCGCCATTTTGACTGCATTTTGAAACGGGTATAAAAAATTCAAAAAAAATTCAAAGAATTGGAAAACCTTCGCATTGTGTCATTATATGTGACTAAGTTACTGATACGTCCAAAATGCATCACTATTTTGTATCATAATTTATCCTTATTCATTGATATATGTCACATTACGATGTTCTTATGTTGTTTTGGCCTATTTTACACAGTTTGCAACTTTCCGGTGCCGAAGCAGCAGACGCAGGATTCAGCGGTAAAAAGTGGACGCTGAGTTGCTGAAGAAGAATACCTCCAAATTACCTGAAAATTGACGGACGATATTTTCCGGACGAATCACGAAGACATGCGAAAGGGCAACCAGAGGGGGGCCACAGGGCGTCCAGGCGCCCTGGGGGCGCGCCCCCCCTGGCCGCGCCGGGGGGCGCCTGGAGCCCCTGGCCCACCTCCGGCTGCCCCCTTTTGCCTATATACTCTCCGTTATCCGAAAACCCTAAAAACGAGAGTTTTTACGGAGTTCCGCCGCCGCTCCGTGGCGGAAACCTACAGAGGAGAAAAGCCATCTCCGGCGGGCAGATTCCGCCGGGGAGATCACCTCCCGGAAGGGGAGATCGTCGCCATCATCATCACCATCGTCACGGGCATCATCGAGATCATCATCAACATCATCCCCAACACCAGCACCATCTCCATCTTCATCCAAATCTCATCTCACAATTGCAACTTGTGTTGTAACTCGTACTACCTATCCTCTCTACTCCATCGGTGTTGATTACTACTTTGTGGTGAATGCTATTGAGTTTTGTTGGAGAAATATTATTATGTCCAGATTGTTTATCACCCATTTATCTCCACTGATCATGATCTCTTTTATGTCTTGTGAGTAGTTACCTTAGTTCTTGAGGACATGGGGAAGGTCTTGTTGTTAGTAGTCATATGCTGTTGAAGTAATATGTGTTGTTTGATACTTAAGTTGTGTTGTCATTCTACTAGTGGTGTTGTGTGAGTCGAACACTCAATACTTCGCCTTATTAAGGACCTAGGAGAATACATTGTGTATAAAGAATGCTTACGGTGGGTTGCCGGAGTGACAGAAACCTGAACCCCAGTTCGCACGCTTTTGCATAAGGGAACAATGGATCCTCGATCGTATTGCTATGGTTAGGCTTTTGCCTTAAATTCTATCTTGTATTTGCGGATGCTTGCAAGGTGTTTAATCATAAGAGTGCACTCATCTTATAGTCTAGAGAGTGTACTAGCATAGATCCACCCACTCAACACTTATCAATACATAACATAGTATCGATACGGAATATGGCGAAAGCACATGACTACCTCTCCCGTGTGTCCTAAGGAACGCTTTAGCCTTTATAAGTTCAGTTGCTAGGCCTCTCCTTTGCTCAGAAAGGATTAGGCCACTTGTCACTCTCAGTACCTTTTATTTTGCTTGCTTTTACTTTCCTGTCGCTTATATCAAGAAAACCCCTAAAAAGTTATCTTTCAGTGCTTGCAGTAATTTCTTGCTCAGAATCGCTTATCAATACCTTCTGCTCCTCGTTGGGTTCGACACTCTTACTTATCGAAAACGCTGCAATAGATCCCTTACGGTTGTGGGTCATCAAGGACCGTTTTCTGGCGCCGTTGCCGGGGAGCGTAGCGCTATTGGTAAAGTGAAACTGGTAAGGAAGTTTTTATAATTCTGTTTTTATTTTTGCTATTGCTGCTCTTTGTCCTTATGGACAACCTTGTTATTGGATCGTTGCTTGCGGGAAGGCGCCCCACACCTGTGGTGGTTGATCCTCCCCCTACTGAAATTGTGCCCTATAAAATACCAGCTGGTATTATCGATTATGTTTTGGCTAATCGTTATGCAGGAGACAGACATCCCGGTGAACACTTGCTATATCTGTCACAACTATGTTCATTATTTAAGCTTGCAGGTGTATCGAGGGAGTTTGTCATGAGGAAATTGTTTGCTGTATCACTTATAGATAAAGCTTCAGATTGGTATAGGCTTCTCGATAACTCACACTTGCTTGACTGGCAAGAGCTTATGTCTCTCTTTTATACTAAGTTTTATCCTCTTCATGAAATTCATCGAGACAGGGACTATATCTATAACTTTAGGTCTCGTGATGGAGAAAGCATTGCTCAAGCTTGGGGGAGATTGAAGTCCTTAATGCTCAAATGCCCTATTCATAAGCTTCCCAAGGAAATTATACTTACAAATTTTTATGCCAGGCTTTCTCGTCAGGATAAGGAGATGCTGGATGCCTCCTCTAGTGGGGTATTTCAGACGAAGAGTGTTGAAGAAAGGTGGGATCTCATTGAAAGGATCCAGAGGAATACCGAAGATTGGGAAATTGATAAAGGTATTGAACCCGCTATAAATTATGAACATGATTATATTGAGAGCTATGTGGAAACTGATTACTTCAATACTTTTTGCTCTAAGATTGGTCTTGATTCCCATCTAATGATTAATTTTTGTAAGAATTTTGCCTCTCACGTTGATTCTTTTAAAAAAAAGAGAGACCAGCATCATGAACCTTTTAAAGAGCTACCTGTTGATATTCATGTTGCTGACCCTATTTTGCCTGCAGTTATATATGAACAGCCTCCTTTTCCCGCAAGGATAAGGGAGCACTCTCTTGTGACAGGCATAATAAATAAAAGTGAGAGAAGAGTTGATGAGCCTGAGGACCAGATCAGGGTCGATCCTCAAGTTGCATTGATTAAAGACCTTGTTACTAATGATGTTTTGGATTCCAATATAAATTTTTGTGCTGTTTCCACTAACCTTGTCACAGCCAAGAATAAAGGCCCAATTTCAGGTACTCCAGTGGTATCTGTTAAAATAGGAGATCATAATTATTATGGGCTATGCGATTTGGGATCGAGTGCAAGTGCTATCCCCTATTCACTTTATGAAGAGATCATCGGTGAGATTTCCCCTTGTGAACTTGAAGAAGTTGATGTTACCATTCATCTTGCAAACAGAACAACTATCTCTCCTATCGGAATTGTGAGGGACGTTGAAGTCCTATGTGGAAAGGTAAAATACCCTACCGACTTTCTAGTACTTGGTTCAGAGAGGGACAATTTTTGTCCAATTATTTTTGGTAGACCTTTTCTTAGAACTTGTGGAGCTATAATAGATTGCAAGAAAGGTAAAGTTTCTGTTGAATTCGATGGTGAGCCATATGAATTTAATTTTTCTAAGTTCTCTAAGCAGCCTTGTGGTACCGATTTACCTAGTGATGATAAAATTATTGAAAGTATTGCTTCTATTGCTATTCCCCCTAATGATCCTTTGCAGCAATATATGGAGGACCACGAGAATGATTTGCATATGCAGGAAAGAAACGAACTAGATGAAATATTCTTGAGGCAACCTGCTATCCTGAAGCACAACCTTCCGATTGAACCTTTGGCAATTTTATCAAAACCGAAAGAAGACCCGGTGTTCGATCTTAAACCTCTTCCCGATACGCTCAAGTATGCTTATTTAGATGAAAAGAAAGTATATCCTGTTATTATCAATTCTAACCTTTCAGGATATGAAGAAGAGCGACTATTGGAAGTACTCCGTAAACACCGAGGCGCAATTGGCTATACCCTTGATGACCTTAAGGGGATTAGTCCATCTATCTGTCAACATACTATCAACCTTGAGCCTGATGCTAAACCAGTTGTTGATCATCAACGACGGTTGAACCCGAAGATGATGGATGTTGTGAGAACTGAGATTCTCAAGCTTCTAGCCGCAGGTATTATCTACCCTATAGCTAATAGTAAGTGGGTAAGCCTGGTACATTGTGTTCCTAAGAAAGGAGGTACAACTGTGGTTCCTAATGATAAAAATGAACTAATACCTCAGAGAATTATTATTGGATATAGAATGTGTATTGATTACAGGAAGTTGAACAAGGCAACCAGGAAGGATCACTACCCGTTGCCGTTCATCAACCAAATGCTTGAAAGGTTATCCAAAAATACCCACTTTTGTTATCTCGATGGTTATTTTGGCTTCTCTCAAATTCATGTTAACACTACTGATCAAGAGAAGACCACTTTTACTTGTCCCTTTGGTACTTATGCTTACAGGCGTATGCCTTTTGGTTTATGTAATGCCCCTGCTACTTTTCAAAGGTGTATGTCTGCTATCTTTCATGGTTTCTGTGGGGATATTATGGAAGTCTTCATGGACGATTTCTCCGTCTATGGAACCTCCTTTGACCATTGTCTTCACAACCTTAATAAAGTTTTGCAGAGATGCGAGGAGACAAATTTGGTACTCAACTGGGAGAAATGCCACTTCATGGTTAACGAAGGAATTGTTCTTGGTCACAAGATTTCCGAAAGGGGAATTGAGGTGGACAAGGCCAAGATCGAAGCTATTGAGAGGATGCCCTATCCAAGGGACATCAAAGGTATTCGCAGTTTTCTTGGTCATGCTAGTTTCTATAGAAGATTTATTAAAGACTTCTCTAAGACCTCGAGGCCCCTCACTAATCTTCTCCAGAAGGACGTTCCTTTTGTATTTGATGAGGATTGTAAGGAAGCTTTTGAAGTTCTTAAGAAAGCTTTAATAACCGCTCCTATAGTACAACCACCTGACTGGAATTTACCTTTTGAGATTATGTGTGATGCTAGTGATTTTGCTGTTGGAGCTGTTTTAGGACAAAGAGTTGATAAGAAATTGAATGTTATACATTATGCTAGTAAAACACTTGATAGTGCTCAAAGGAATTATGCTCCTACTGAGAAGGAATTCTTAGCTGTAGTATTTGCTTGTGATAAGTTTAGGCAGTATATTGTTGATTCCAAAGTTATTATTCATACTGACCATGCTGCCATTAAATACCTTATGACAAAGAAGGATGCCAAGCCAAGGCTTATCAGATGGGTACTCCTTCTTCAAGAATTTGATTTGCAGATTATTGATAGGAAAGGGGAAGACAATCCGGTGGCGGACAATCTTTCAAGGATGGAAGATATACCGCACGATCCCATCCCAGTCAACGATAGTTTTCCAGATGAGCAACTTGCTGTTGTAAAAGTACAATCTCTTTCCGATCCTTGGTATGCAGATTATGCTAATTTTATTGTTGCAAAGTATTTGCCTCCAGGTTTAACATTTCAGCAAAGGAAGAAGTTCTTTCATGATTTGAGGCACTACTTTTGGGATGACCCACATCTTTTCAAAGAAGGTCCCGACGGGATCGTGAGAAGATGCATACCGGAACATGAGCAGAAGGACATTCTCAGACGGTGTCATGATAGTCCCTATGGAGGACATCATGCCGGTGAGAGGACTGCACATAAGGTTCTTCAATCAGGTTTTTATTGGCCTACTCTCTTTAAGGATGCTAGAAATTATGTTTTAGCCTATGATAAATGTCAGAGAGTTGGTAACATTAGTAGAAGGAATGAGATGCCTATGAATTACTCACTAGTGATTGAACCTTTTGATTGTTGGGGTTTTGATTTTATGGGTCCTTTTCCTTCTTCGCACAAGTACACTCACATTTTAGTAGCTGTTGATTACGTGACCAAGTGGGTTGAAGCAATCCCCACTGAAAGTGCTGATCACAAGACATCTTTGAAAATGCTTAAAGATGTAATTTTTCCTAGGTTTGGTGTACCAAGGTATCTCATGACTGATGGAGGATCACACTTCACGCACGGAGCTTTTAGAAAAGCTTTAGCCAAATATGATGTCAATCATAGAATTGCTTCACCATATCATCCTCAAACTAGTGGGCAAGTTGAGCTCACCAATAGAGAGATTAAGTTGATCTTGCAGAAGACAGTAAACAGAAATAGAAAGGACTGGTCAAACAAGTTAAGAGATGCTTTGTGGGCATATAGAACTGCTTACAAAAACCCCATGGGCATGTCCCCCTATAAGATGGTGTATGGCAAGGCTTGCCATTTGCCATTAGAGTTAGAGCACAAAGCTTTTTGGGCTGTTAGAGAGCTTGATGCTGACCCAAAATTAGCTGGTGAGAAGCGTCTCATGAACTTGACTTCTCTAGATGAATGGAGAAGTGAAGCTTACGAGAGCGCTAACATGTTCAAGGAAAAGGTAAAGAAGTGGCATGATAGGAAGATTCTGAAATGTGAATTTAATGTTGGTGATAAAGTTTTGTTGTTTAGATCCCGTTTCAGGTTTTCTCCAGGCAAACTACTTTCCAGGTGGGAAGGGCCATTTCATATTGAAGAAGTCTATCGGTCTGGTGCAATTAAGATTAACAATTTTGAAGGCACCAAACCTCAAGTTGTGAATGGGCAAAGACTTAAACATTACATAGCAGGAGACCCTGTCAATGTTGATGTGAATATAATATACACAACAACTCACGAAGAACATGTTGCAGCCCTGTTTCAGACGCCAGCAGAAGCAGAATAAAGAAAAGGTATGTAGTACGGTAAGGAAACATTGCGAACCGCCATAAAAGTTTCGTATTACGAGTTTTTGCAAAATTAGTAAAATTCTGAGCCTAAGTGGAGCCGGAGACGAGCTCGAGGGGGTCCAGGCGCGCCCTACCTCCTGGCCGCGCCGCCAGGGCGCCTGGACACCCGGAAGTCCGTCTCCGACCCCGCTTTAGCCTGTTACCTTCCTTTCTGTGCATAAATTTTTGCTATATATTTGCCCGGATTGTTCCGGCAACGTATCTTGCGATTTCGTCTGTTTTCTTTTCGATCTGTTTCTGCCAGGGAATCTTTCAGCTGAATCTAGGTGCCATGGCTTCTCCAAGTTCCCCCAAGGACAAGTTCGTCGTCAACGTCATCAACCCTTACCTCGCTGAGGTGAAGAAGCACCCTCAGGTTGTTCGGATGGAGGACGGTGTCCTTCATCAAGAAGATCTGAAGGGACCTATCAAGGAGGGGAGCATCCAGGCCAGGCTGGAAGAAGTGGAGCAAGAAGTCTTCGAGTACAAGAAGATGATCGAGCGTGGTGTTGAAGCTAACTTTGACATCATCAACGAGCTGAAGACCTACTTCCTGAAGGAGATGAAGGAGATGTGGAAAAGCATCACCGCGTCTGAAGAAAGAATTGAAGAGCTCCAAGGGCAAATTTATGATCTACATAACCAGAACTGTGAGTATGAACTAAGGTTTATGCGCATGGGTATGGGTGCTGCATGCAGGCTTCAGGAGACAAACTTCTCATATGAGACTGGAGAACCCCTTCCATGGAAGCGTTTCGCCGAGGACTACGTGATCAACGCCAACAAGGATGAGGAGTGAAATCTCCTTGGGTAACGGCATTCCCTTGGCTTGTTCCAAGCTTGGGGGAGTGCCCGGTATCTTTATCTTTACCTTTTGTCTTTTAGAGTCAAGTAGAGTCGTATCATGTCTAGGGAGGTTATTATATGAAATAGGTGTGTGCATTGAGGTCTATCACTCCTTCGGTGAAGAGATTGTATCCGTGAGTGTGGAGTCGTCTATGATGGAATATTAATGAGAATTTTATTGGTTCCTTTTGCTGCACTCGGTATTCTCTTCATGCAATCGACCTTATATGATGATTCTTATGGGGAGTATTGACCTTATATCAGGTATGGCTGTGAAAACTTTATTTAATCTTGGCAAACATAGCTTTGGTCATAACAACAAGCATGATTTTCTTAAAGTATCGACATAGCCAAAACCTTTATGTTATTATGCTTGAAGTGTTATGCTGACAAGGAAGACAACTTGATGTGTTATGCTTATTTCAATGTTCATGCTTTATATTGTTTTGCATCTTATTCATCATCAATTGTCTGCTCTCTCAAAACCTTTGCTAGCCTAACTTTGTACTAAGCGGAATTCTGCTTGTGCATCCATACCCTTAAACCAATACCTTCCATATGAGTCCACCATACCTTCCTACTCGTGGTATTCCACTACCACCTCCTAAAGTACAGAATTTATGTGTTATCCTTAAATGTTCAAAATCTTTTATTTTTGTGCCTCTGCTTTAGCTCATGAGGAAGTAATAGTTAATTCATGGTCTTTTTGAGTTGGACAAGCTTCACCCCGGGATTGCATGTCTAATGTGCAAACCCATAATACGAGAAGGAACTGGCAAACAGTGCGCCCGGCTCGAAAATAATATAACAAACAAACCCTCCTTCACACTTTGTTCATGAGAAATCAGAAAACTTTGGCAGTGATAAATAAAGGAGAATAAGAGGATGTGATCGTCCTCGTGCGGGAGCCGTTCCTCGAAACTTGTCCAGCTCAAGAAGCAATTGAGTTATCTATTAGCATTCGTTGACAAATCATGCACTTCTCAAAACTCGTTTTCATTCTGTTTGATTTAAGGATAGCACATGAGTTTTCCCTACTACCCTAGAGCAGGGCCTATCTTTTAATTTTAAATTGAGTCAGTTATTCCTACTTCCTTCTATTTCTTAAAGAGAGCAGACATTTGATGTTGACAAGGATTCATTCATATAAAGTTGCATTAAGATTTGTCATACCATATCCTTGTTGACATTATCGTTTGATAAGTAAGTTGTTTGTCAAGCCCAGCTAAGGCAAATATCTTCCTTTGTGTTAACACTTTCACTTCTTGCCTAATAACATGTTCTTTCAAAAGCTTCAGTTAATCTCATCAAAACATAAAGAAAGAGCAAAAGTAAAAGCTATTAGTTGTTCTTTGACCAAAGGACATGTTTGCCATGATTCAATGAGTTTCCTTAGCCCTGCTTCCGAATATAAGTGTTACCACTCTTTTATAAGGGCCTTATGAGTTGAAGATTACTGTTGAGGATATTTGAGTTGGTGAAGAAACTGTGATGCTTCTTGTCCGTATTTTATTTATCGACACTTCACTCTCTAAACTTGTGGACAGATTTACCGAGCTCAGTATTCGCTTGGGGACAAGCGAGGTCTAAGCTTGGGGGTGTTGATACGTCCAAAATGCATCACTATTTTGTATCATAATTTATCCTTATTCATTGATATATGTCACATTACGATGATGTTCTTATGTTGTTTTGGCCTATTTTACACAGTTTGCAACTTTCCGGTGCCGAAGCAGCAGACGCAGGATTCAGCGGTAAAAAGTGGACGCTGAGTTGCTGAAGAAGAATACCTCCAAATTACCTGAAAATCGACGGAGGATATTTTCCGGACGAATCACGAAGACATGCGAAAGGGCAACCAGAGGGGGGCCACAGGGCGTCCAGGCGCCCTGGGGCGCCCCCCCCCCCTGGCCGCGCCGGGGGGGCGCCTGGAGCCCCTGGCCCACCTCCGGCTGCCCCCTTTTGCCTATATACTCTCCGTTATCCAAAAACCCTAAAAACGAGAGTTTTTACGGAGTTCCGCCGCCTCTCCGTGGCGGAAACCTACAGAGGAGAAAAAGCCATCTCCGGCGGGCAGATTCCGCCGGGGAGATCGCCTCCCGGAAGGGGAGATCGTCGCCATCGTCATCACCATCGTCACGGGCATCATCGAGATCATCATCAACATCATCCCCAACACCAGCACCATCTCCATCTTCATGCAAATCTCATCTCACAATTGCAACTTGTGTTGTAACTCGTACTACCTATCCTCTCTACTCCATCGGTGTTGATTACTACTTTGTGGTGAATGCTATTGAGTTTTGTTGGAGAAATATTATTATGTCAAGATTGTTTATCACCCATTTATCTCCACTGATCATGATCTCTTTTATGTCTTGTGAGTAGTTACCTTAGTTATTGAGGACATGGGGAAGGTCTTGTTGTTAGTAGTCATATGCTGTTGAAGTAATATGTGTTGTTTGATACTTAAGTTGTGTTGTCATTCTACTAGTGGTGTTGTGTGAGTCGAACACTCAACACTTCGCCTTATTAAGGACCTAGGAGAATACATTGTGTATAAAGAATGCTTACAGTGGGTTGCCGGAGTGACAGAAACCTGAACCCCAGTTCGCACGCTTTTGCATAAGGGAACAATGGATCCTCGATCGTATTTCTACAGTTAGGTTTTTGCCTTAAATTCTATCTTGTATTTGCGGATGCTTGCAAGGTGTTTAATCATAAGAGTGCACTCATCTTAGTCTAGAGAGTGTACTAGCATAGATCCACCTACTCAACACTTATCAATACATAACATAGTATCGATACGGAATATGGCGAAAGCACATGACTACCTCTCCCGTGTGTCCTCAGGAACGCTTTAGCCTTTATAAGTTCAGTTGCTAGGCCTCTCCTTTGCTCAGAAAGGATTGGGCCACTTGTCACTCTCAGTACCTTTTATTTTGCTTGCTTTTACTTTCATGTCGCTTATATCAAGAAAACCCCTAAAAAGTTATCTTTCAGTGCTTGCAGTAATTTCTTGCTCAGAATCGCTTATCAATACCTTCTGCTCCTCGTTGGGTTCGACACTCTTACTTATCGAAAACGCTGCAATAGATCCCTTATGGTTGTGGGTCATCAGTTACTAGGATAAATAATAAACTTGCAATACGGCAATTATTTTAAATAAGTGTTCTCGGAAATGAGCTATCATGTGCGAAGATTCATGGCTTTTAACCCAAATGCTCAATCTTATGGCCACATTCATGGCATAGTTTGTTCAAATGATCTCATATTGTGCACAAGGGTGCATATTAGAATGACAAACAATGTTGCTTAAGGAAGTTTTCATTTTATTTGGATAAAAAAATCAATTTTCCAATTTTCGAGTGCCCAAAATGAGTTTTTTTGTGATGGACCTACCATATATTTGTCGCAAATTTGCACCAAATCAATTTTATAAAATAATAGGACATATTTAATGCAAAATTGACAAAGTTGTTGGGTTTCAAAAGTTTTGATCCACCTCTCGTGAAAAAGACAAATTTCGAGCGATTCAGTAGGAATCGGGTCAAATTTGAACTGCATCTGCCTTATATTTTGCTCTTTATTTTTTCCAAAAATCATTTCTAATTCCATAAGTATCTATTTAATCAGAAATACATGGTTTGGTGGCGATACGTCGATGTTTCAATGGTGGCCCAGGGCCCCAACTCCAAAGCGCGTAGACTCGCATGCTCGCCGCGTGGACACCGCGTGATCATGGTGTTGCCTTGCGTTATGGGCAGCCTAGGCATGTCTAGTAGGTTGGGCACTCCCCAGGTAGATGCTAGAAAGAAAATAACAATAGAAGAATCTCACGAGGAGACAATTAGCAGCCAAGTGTTTCATTAGCGGTACGGGAAATTCACAAGGCCAATGGGTCTGAGTTTTGGCTGAGTATGTTCATCTACTAGGGAGACTGTCTTGGCCAATTTTCAGCTCAAATGGAGGAGTTTGGATGGCACTTGCTTTGCCAAGTACCACATCAGGCAGAAATATGGATGTTGAAGCTGAGCTCAAACTAATGAATGAATTGAGCTGAAATTTGGTGGAGGATGGTTATTTGGGCATAGGAAAGCACTGTAGAAAGTTGATACCATTTGGACATGCCAAAGTGGTACTTCCTTCACAATGCTCTTCTTTGGATAGAAACTTCGGAAAATTAGCAAGAGAAATTGGATAAATGAAATGAGCTCAAATTTGGTGTAGGTAGGTTACATAGGTATGGTCATGCCCTAGTAAATTTTCAGATCATTTGGGTAAGCCTAGCTAGTACTTACTTCACAAAGCTTCTCTCGAGATCGAAACATTGGAAATTTTCTGAGAAAAAATTACCAGGAAAATGGAGCTGAATATTATCATGTGGCAATGATTTGGGTATGGAAGAGTGGCCAAAAAGTTTGAGGGTAATAGGAGGGGTCTAGATAACACTTGCTTTGCAACATGCCAATCTGGCCATAAAATATAAATAGAACCTGGGCTCACATAGATGATTTGACTGAGCTGCAATTTGGAGGAGGGTGATAATTTGGGCATATGAAGGAACTGTGTAAATTTCATGTCATTTGGATATATAAAAATGTTACTTCCTTCACAAAGCTTCTAGCTGAACAAAAACTTTGGAAATTTGCCGAGGAACATTTACTAGGCAAATGGAGCTGAATTTTGTCATGAGGCAATGATTTGGATAGGAAAGAGTGCCCAAAAAGTTTGAGGTCAATCAAATATATATAAATAGCACTCCTTCACAAAGTGTTGTTCTGAACAGAATAGGAAAATGAATATTGTTGAATTATATTTGAACTAGGTGAGGAAGGTTTTTTACATATTTGACGAAGATATGATCCAAAGAATTTTTGAGAATTTTTTGGGAATTTTGGGAATAACAGAAATATAGGTTGCTTCACAACCTAGGGCAAAAATTGACACATGGACATGACACATAGGCAAAACTGATGAGGTGGCGCCTAGTCGTAGCAATAAGTACCAATGCATCCACGTCACAACCTCATGACCATTTATATTGGTCGTAATCAGGTAGAAATAAGGTCATAGACCACTCTTTTCTGCATTATGACCATTTGGTGTAAGGCAATTTCAGGGTTTGAGCCCTTCCAAGCAAAATGGCCGTGGATTTATGACCAATTCAACTGGGGTCACTAAGAGAAGGTCACTAGTTGACATATTTCTTGTAGTCTTTTCAATTTCACGGTCATTTAGCTCTCAAAACAAATCAGTAAATGAATAAAAATAGCAAATGATGTCAGAAAGGGTTGAAAGTTCATGACGTGGCTTTGAATCATGCATACTGAACGCAAAAAAAGTCCGGAGTTGTAACAAGTTTAAAAAAAATGAAGTGCCGGTGTAACAGATGAGTTTTTTCGTCCGAAACCCTGATACTTTGAAAGAGATTGTCCAGTTTGTACACGAAGTGCATCCATTTTTTGCCGTGACCCTCTCTACTTTTTTTCACATGCTATGTGGGTGAAATGATGATTCCATGCCAAGTTTCAACCTTTTCAAAGTTCATTTTGTAGTGCTTTTCAATTTCACGGTTATTTAGCTCTCAAAACAAATCAGTAAATGTATGAAAAATAGCAAATGATGTCAGATAGGGTTAAAAGTTGATGATGTGGCTTTGAATCGTGCATACAGAATGCAAAAAAAGTTTGGAGTTGTAACAAGTTTTAAAAAAATGAAGTGTCGGTGTAACAGATGAGTTTTTTCGTCCGAAACCCTGATACTTCGAAAGAGATTATCCAGTTTGTACATGAAGTGCATCCAGTTTTTGCCGTGACCCTCTCTACTTTTTTGCACATGCTATGTGGGTGAAATGATGATACCATGCCAAGGTTCAACCTTTTCAGAGTTCATTTTGTAGTGCTTTTCAATTTCACGGTCATTTAGCTCTCAAAACAAATCAGTAAATGAATGAAAAATAGCAAATGATGTCAGAAAGGGT
>LR738714.1:735353517-735519513 GCA_902687465.1 Secale cereale | reverse complement strand
GGGGGGGTGTTTACCGTTCTAGTTGTACTGAACGGTGAAAAGTTTCAGTTTGCCGCGCAAAGCTTACTAATAAGATAGTGGTACTTTGCACTCGGCTAGGTCGATGGAGGCAGGCACGTAGGCGCGCGAGAGTAGACTGGCTATATTCCCGGACCAAGAACCTTGTGCGTGGGAGCTTGGTTGACGTAGGAGAGCAGAGCCAGCACCGTCTGGACGATGGTGCCCAGGACGGCCATCGCGCCGAAGACCCACGCGGCGGCGAGCCAGGGGTTGCCGAAGCGGTGCCTCATGACCCAGGCACGCCAGCGGTGGAAGCGCGACTTGTAGTGCGCCTGCAGCGCCACCCCAATCGGCTTCAGGTAGTGCTCGCCGGCGGGGTCGAAGACGACCCCGTCCGCTATCCCCCGGAACATGGCGCACACGTCGGCGTCGTTGCCGAGCATGTGCTCTATGACCCCGCGGCGCGACAGCAGCGCCACGTCCTCCGGCGTGCTCAGCAGCTGCGACATGAAGACCACGTACGCCGCCACGTAGCTCGTGTCGCGTCTCGTCGCCGACCGGTGGTAGCACTGCTCGTACGCCAGGACGTTGCGGAGGATGTAGTTGGTCTTGTCGTCCACCGTGTGCTGTGCCATCCTTAGCACCCCGTTGGAGTAGGAGACGTCGAGCAACGGGCGGTTGGCGCCCGCGCCCGCGTCCGCGTCGTACCACCGTCTGAACTTGACGCCGGCCTCGTAGTACTCCGTGGCTCGCCTGAATCTTCGGTACGCACCGGGTGTGGCTCTGAAGAATACCAGTAATTAAATCAGAGGTAAGGTATACATATGAAATACTACTCCGGTTGAGTATTCAATTATTCTTATTCATTCAGGAGAATTACTGACGATGTCTTCGCCGGGACCTGGACCTGGACCTGGAGGCAGCTTGGCTTCAGGTAAGCATGGCACATGTGGACCAAATGCTCACACTGCTCATCGCACTTGGACGCCGTCGGGATCTTGTTCATTATTACTCCCACGATTTTCCAGGCTATCTCGGCTATCGTCTTCCTTGCTGTTTCACCATCGCCGGCACGCAAATTGTAGAGTCCCTGGATGACAAAGAAAGGTATCTGGTTCTCCACCATCATCAAGTCATGACTAAGACTGCTCAGAATACTAGTCTTAGGATGGCACTGCTCCTGATTACTGCTCTCACCGGCACCGCGAGATGCATCTTCTTCTTCTTCTTCTTCTTCTTCTTCTTCTTGGGGCTCAAAAGTTTCCAACAGTCCAATCAGCTGGAACCCATCCTTGAGCAACATCGTGCAGAACTCGTCCCATTCCATGGCGACGTCGCCACCGTAGCAGCTCCTCGCTTTGGCCTCGATGGACGCAATGTACTTGATGTACTCTAGGATCGGCGGACCGCCGACCTGGAGGGCGAAAGCCAGGTCATCGTCCTTGGACTTATTGCCGCGCCGGACTTCTTCTGTTACACTGTCGCCACGGTGGTATGGTCCAAAGGACAGGAACCTTGGCTCGTACGCGTCCTTGTCGGCGGCATGGAGCCTCTCCGGGACACGGAAGATTTGTGCTCGAGGTGGTGGAGGTCGTGAGCCAGCACGCATTTCATCATCGATGGTTTCGGAGAGGTTCAGGATGCGAACGTCGATGGCGATGTCGCCGTGCCCACTCTGATCCACCTGCCCTGTCTCTGCATGCATAGCATTCACCTTAGTATTAATCTCTTTTTTTTTTTGGCGACTAACACCTTAGTAGTATTAGTGAACTGGGAAAGAGAAGTCCTACACACCAATTATAGGTGTTTGACTGTTTTCACTCAAATATAGGTACTTGTCTAAATTCGTATGCCCTCCAAACATGGCATCATAGATTATACCAGCTGGATCAACAGAATGACCAAATTTTGAAAATGTCCATACGAATTGGCACGATCTTGAAGAAAATTGGAGCTGCTTAATTACTTCTCCAAGTTGAAACAAATGGAAGACTACGCCATAAGCAACAAAAGAAGCATGGTGTAAATGTAATTGTAAGTTTGCCTATTCACTTGACTGAAAGATGGCATGAATATAACGTCAGAGAAGGTAGATTGGCAAAAGTAAGAAGCTGCTTCCAACGGCAAGATGCTCGGCCGTGGACACACGGCTTAAATCCCAAATTCTTAAGGTATGTTCGTCACTACTGCCGAAGACACGAACTATCCGTGCGCAATACTCCTATGTATGTACATTACAATAGGGAGGGCTAAGCGCAACTGACCATGGAAGGAAGAACCAGCACCGGAGGAGGGTGGCACTTGTGCCAGCTCAATTCCGTTCTCCGGCATTGCAGCTGCTTCTGAAGTCCCGGGTTCGATCAGCTCACGGTTGAAGCCAGAAGGGTCTAATAAACGAGTCCCGACTGGACAGGAACCACTATTAATTACTCAGTTCCTTGGCTAGTTTGGCACATGGCCGGGCAGTCGGCACTCGCCAGATACCCAAGACACCGGCCACCCGGCAATCAAAGCCGATTTGGTTTCTGGACAGGGCAAGGGCGCTGGCCATACTGCACTGTTCCGGAGCTTGGCAGTGACTCCAGTGAGTACAGTTGTCAAGAAACCAACGTCACATGGTGAAGCTCTCAGAGTATGATGGATATAGGAGCGATAATTCTACACTTACGGACAAGATGGCATTTCCAATGCGGGTCCCACTCCCTCCTAATTGCCAATCAAGGTTTCACAGCTCAGTCCGTAACTTCAACCAGTAAGAATACATCCGTAAGTGTAGCATTTCTCATATAGGAGCCTTCGTCGCTCCACCCACGCGCCTACCTATGCTCACCTGCATCGTTGTCCTACTCCGTCGGATCCGGCCGCCGTCCAGGTACCCTCCATCCATAGAGGACGTCGCTCCCAGCAACTTTTGGGTCAAGTGCCATAGCAAGAAAAAGAGAACGGTTTTTCATAGCTGGGGCTACGCGATACCCCTTATCATAGCCTTTCAATCGTTCCCATGCTACATGTGAATATGTGCACACAACAGTTGCTGCCAGCCGCTTAATACTTAATCATCTGCCGCAAAGCTTACCAATTAAGAAATTTGGGTGGGCCTTCACGACATGACCTGACATGCGCGCAGCTACTGCAGTCTTGGCTTGCTCACTTCTTAATACACTGACGGGACTTGTCTCTGTCTCACACTTAATGTCTCTCACCTTTCTCCTCTCTCTCTCTCTCTCACGTGGGTACAGTGGAAGAGAGCCAGGCGTTGCTGCACATGCTGCTTGACAACGACACTGAGACAGAGATAGTGGGCCAAACCATGCTGCTGCTTGACCGAAGAGTTTGTCTAAACTCTGAGAGAATAGAGAGAAGAATCCTTTTTGAGAAGTTGAAGAAAAGCGTGTGTGACAGAAATCTGATTTTTTAAGAGAAAATAAAGAGAGACGTGAGAGACGAAGAGAAAACTTTTTTTTGTGAGAGAAAATAAAGATGGAGGGAAGGGGAATATGGCTGGACTACTCTAGACAGGGAAGGATGGGCTGCTGAAAAGACATGTGTGTGGGCCCTGGGACCGCCTGCTTTCCTGCTTGGGCTGTGACATGAGGCGGATTGGGACATCGGTGGACCTACGAGGAATCTTGTTACTATTCACGTAGCCCTGCTATCTCTCTGACTAATTAGTCGGTGCCACAAGAAAAAGCCCTACTGATGCTAGTGGTAGCACAGATCTCCATAAAATGCCAACGTTGTAGATAAGCGGTACCGCGTAGGCCGAGCTAGCAAGGAACTTTGCCCAAGAAAAATTTGTCATTTTGTGTTTACTTACAAGCAAACACGATGATGGATTTGGACGAGGAGTACTTCTGTGTCTGAGTTCACGGATTACTTTTTGTTCAGATGAGGATGAAACGTCGGTGATGATGGCAACTCTTGAATGAACGGAGCGTGTTCTCAACTTCAAGGTCTCAACAAATTAAATGGGCATTGAGTGTTGAGGGCATTTGGGCATGTTCATCTCTACGAGGACTACTTCCTCCCCCCCCCCCCAAGCGCTTTTTCCAACGTTCGTTCTAGATGCAGCGAGCATTGTTCTTGTGTGCAGGTGTCAGACTGTCAGGGCCCATGATGATTACTTCAAGCTGAAGAAGGATGCCATTGGCCGCATTGGGTTCTTTGGTCTGCAGAAGTGCATGGCTACTATGATGAAGCTTACGTATGGCAAGTCGTAACTCGTGGGATGAGTACCTCTAGATGTCTGAGAGCACATGCCTAGAGGCCACGGTTAAATTTGCTACTGCACTTCCTAGCCTTTCTGGCTTATTCTTTCTTTGACTTTGTGGTGGTGTTTGCATCCTCAATGCTTTGAAATCATGCTGTTACAAATGACATGATTGTTTATTTGTATCAAATGGATGCTTACAAAAAAAAAATTGCGGACCACCGTGCTTGTTTATTTGTACATACCCATCCAAATCCGATGCTTGCGGGCAATGATGTGCTAAAATTCTATAAATCAAGAGAAGACCGCCAGTATTGTCATAATATGCTGGGAACGAGAAGAGCAATACTGGCAACAAGCCAACATGGCAGGTCCCAAGGCGTGCTTCACATGTTGCATTGTATACGTTATCTTCCATGCCCTCGCACGACAATGCACCGTTGATTTGTAACTTGCATTGTCGCAACAATATGCATTGAGTGTTGTTAGTTCTTGATAGATTGTGGTGTTGGCCGTGCTACCGACGCAACAGTCCTGCATTGTTTGTTTTTCTATTTTTTTCTATCTGACATTAAATATATCTTTATCATTTAAAAAAACAAAATAATTTTTTAATAAAGAAAAAATAACAAGATGACACGAAAAGAAGGAACAGAGCTAGCGCGATAAATAAGAGCTACATTGTGTTGTGTAGCAATACACCCAACAGGACAATGTTCTAGCAATTCAGTTAAAAGCACACACAAAAAAACACATGCACAACAAATGAGAGATGTCAATACAGCCCAACAACAACCCACATGGTGAACCAACACAGGCCAACGTAGGCTAACACGGAACTAACATGAAAACCGAACTCCATGCAAGTGAAAGGAGTTAAACATGCGATCAGTTTATAT
Organism: Secale cereale; assembly: GCA_902687465.1. Lineage (NCBI taxonomy): Eukaryota > Viridiplantae > Streptophyta > Magnoliopsida > Poales > Poaceae > Secale > Secale cereale. Next base: position 735,514,404 of record LR738714.1, on the reverse strand, counting down.
GTGGCATAAGTCAACTCAGACTCCACGAAGTCTTAGTCGCCTGAGACCTAGAAAGACCCATTCTATAAATCAAAAGAAGATCGCCGGTATTGCCATAATATGCAGGGAACGAGAAGAGCAATACTGGCAACAAGCTAAGATGGCAGGTCCCAAGGCGTGCTTTACATATTGCATTGTATACATTATCTACCATACCCTCGCACCCTGCACTGTTTATTTTTAACTTGCATTGTCGCAATAGTCATGCATTGAGTGTGTGGATCGGTTCTATATTGATTGAGGTGTTGGCCGTGCTACCGACTCAACGCGAGGCTTGACGGCGTGTTTGTAGAAGCTTTTGTTTCACCTGTACTATGCTGTGAACCATCTTGACGCAAAGCACTGAAAAGTTGTAATACTTTATATATGTGAGCTAGCTAATCAAGTTATGGTTTTCAATTTCAGTTTCAGAAAATTTCAGCACCAACCAAAAATACTGAAATTTAGTGATTTCGGTTTGCATTTCAGCCAAATGCCCGAAATATTCACTTGAATTCAATTCTTTTTTTGAGTTTAAAAAAAAAATTGAATTCCTATGTACTACTGAAATTGCCGAATTTAGTGAATTTCATAGAAATCTCACTAAAAGTGAAAACCATGCAGCTTAACATTGTTTTGTGTCAGGATGCCCTAACGTAATAGCCCTGGATCGTTGATTCTATGAATAAACACATCTCAAGCGACAATCTATACCATCAGGTAAGCATGCAAATTGACTTTCCACAGCTTTTATCTAGTCGCTGCTCTATTTTTCTGGATTGTTGGGCTCATATGGTCAATAGTTAAGAAGAGTGTGGGTCACCTTAGATTTACAACATCAAACTAGTTTATGTATCTACAACATATATTTTCATAGTACATATGATTAATGTTGTAAATGATGATATATTTTCCTATATACTTGGTCGAACTTAAAGATCTTTCACTTATGACAAACCTAGAACTGCAAATATTTTAGAACGGAGGGAGTATGTAATTGGGTTAAAAACTTATCTATAGTTTTAAATCTCAACCTAATTATGCACTAACATCTGTGAGTGTAGGTTTAAGAGACTGCTAACGCATTGTATTGATCCATGTGGTGTGTGTATATATAGATGATCTATGTCACGATTTGAACTAATTATAAGATATATGATCATTTAAACCATGGATAGATAGGCATGTAGGGGATGGATACATGTGACATTAACCTCTACACTTAGTTATGGAATAATTATGTAAAATACACAAGATAGGGATAGATGACAACCTAGCCACACAAATTTGTGGGTCGGTCTTTTAGAAGATAGCACGTAATATGCAACAATAAATGGGTATAAGCATGATTAGTGAAGCAACTTGCAAGTGTTTTAGCGACATGCAAGTGTTTCCTGGATGTATAAACATGCATACGTTTATAACAATACAAAAGCGTGCTGACAAGAGTACAACAAAGATAAATAGATGTATGCATGAATTGACCGTAACTGTCGGATTTAACGACAAATGGGAGCATCATAGAAGTGGTTGATTAGGAAGAATAAAATGTTAAAAGAACCATTTACATGGGAAGTACCATCTGTGTAACATAAATATTATAGAAGCGAGCGTACTGTACAAATAAAGGACAACTATTTTGTGGGTGCACCAATATCTTTTAAAAGCAAAACAATAACAAATTTATGTGTGATTACTCATTTTAGTTGAGTAGAATAATATGGGCTCGGTGAAAATGAACAAATTAACTACAGTGAGAGTGAGTGACAGAGCACTTCAGCAACATTTGATAAATAAACATCAATTACTTTGTTGTGGGTGCACAACGGACAGATGTAAATATAATAAGATAGACATGAGGGGTGAATCCCAAGACACGGCATGTGTAACACAAATGAAAAGAAACAAAAGTTTGACAAATGATGAGGCAGATGGAGGAATATGACATAAGGGCATCTTCAATGCTGAACCCAAACGGCACCATAAATGTCTTTTTTTTTTAATATATACAAAAGCTTATCATCCAATCTCGTACCTTAAATATCCGCCTCTATTTAACTTAACAAAATTATTAAACATGACTTCTGCCATCGGCACTGTGTCTTCAGCCATCGCCGGGCCGTCTTCCGCCATCGGCCGGCTTCCACCAAAGCTGGTTTCCGCCATCGCATAAATAACCATGCACACAAGCATGCACAAATGCATGTTGGCTTCCACCATCACATGCCTGACCGGACCAAAATATGCTAATCACACCTTCATAAACTTAGCTGAAATAATGACAAATATTGCATGGTAAAATTTGTCTACACATCTTTCTATATTCAAGGGTTTAATGCAAACATATCAAATTTGACATAGCAAATACACAAAAATAGAAACATAACCCCATCGAACATATCTAATTGGCCACAGAAATGCATGGATCACCCAACTAGCTAGTGTTGTCATGTCTATCGGCCGTAATCCGCGAATGATTTTGGTGATCGATCCTACTGTGTGATCAGCTAATCTATATCTACTTCCCTGTAGCTAGCTAGCTAGCTGCTGTTCATAATTGTATCTATCCGTCCCTATTTGCGAATGATATGATCAGGCAACCCTACAATGATCAGCCCTCATGACGACGAAGACTTAGCTGGAGTCTTGAATTTGTTGGCTGCTAGTTCTGGCTGATATATATTACTCTAGTGTACAGCATATACGGTGTTAAATCAAATCTTGTCGGGGAAGAGAATGCCTAACCACGAGAAATGGTCTCATATGTAGTTGTCTCGACTCGCTGGCAGGTAAACGCATCTGTAGTGGCTTTTCGCTGACCAGAGCACTGCTCAACATTTATGTGGATCTGTATCGTATAGAAGACCGAGGCGAACCTAAAATAAGAGCGACATGTTCTTTCATGCGGTACTGTGTTCTGTACAAATAAAGGACAACTATTTTGTGGGTGCACCAATATCTTTTAAAAGCAAAACAGTAACAAAGTTATGTGTGATTAGTCATTTTAGTTGAGTAGAATAATATGGGCTTGGTAGAAATGAACAAATTAACTACAGTGAGAGTGAGTGATAGAGCACTTCAACAACATTTGATAAATAAACATCAACAATTATTTTGTTGTGGGTGCACAACGAACTGAGGTAAGTATAATAAGATGGGCATGAGGGGTGAATCCCGAGACACGGCATGTGCAACACAAATGAAGAGAAACAAAAGGTTGACAAATGATGAGGCCGATGGAGGAATATGACATAACGGCATCTTCAACGCTGACCCCAAACGGCACCATAAATGTCTTTTTTATGCCTGGACTGACGTCCGGACACGGATACAGAAGCTGATCATCCAATTTTATACCTTAAATATTCGCCTCTATTTAACTTAACAAAATTATTAAACATGATTTCCGCCATCGGCACTGTGTCTTCCGCCATCGCCGGGCAGTCTTCCGCCATCGGCCGGCTTCCACAAAAGCTGGTTTCCGCCATCGCATAAATAACCATGCACACAAGCATGCACAAATGCATGTTGGCTTCCGCCATCACATGCTATGCTAATCACACCTTCATACACTTAGCTGAAATAATGACAAATATTGCATGGTGAAATTTGTCTACACATCTTTCTATATTCAAGGGTTTAATGCAAACATATCAAATTTGACATAGCAAATACACAAAAATAGAAACATAACCCCATCGAACATATCTAATTGGCCATAGAAATGCATGGATCACCCAACTCGCTAGTGTTGTCATGTCTATCGGCCGTGATCCACGAATGATTTTGGCGATCGATCCTACTGCGTGATCAGCTAATCTATATCTACTTCCCTGTAGCTAGCTAGCTAGCTAGCTGTTGCTCATAATTGTATCTATCCGTCCCTATTTGCGAATGATATGATCAGTTAACCCTACAATGATCAGCCCTCATGACGACGAAGACTTATCTGGAGTCTTGAATTTGTTGGCTGCTAGTTATGGCTGATATATATTACTCTAGTGTACATCATATACGGTGTCAAATCAAATCTTGTCGGGGAAGAGATGCATAACCACAAGAAATGGTCTCATATGTAGCTGTCTCGACTCGCTGGCAGGTACACGCATCCGTAGTGGCTTTCGTTGACCAGAGCACTGCTAAACATTTCTGTGGATCTGTATCGTATAGAAGAGCGAGGCGAACCTAAAAAAAGAGCGAGATGTTCTTTCATGCGGTACTGTGTTCTGTACAAATAAAGGACAACTATTTTGTGGGTGCACCAATATCTTTTAAAAGCAAAACAATAACAAATTTATGTGTGATTACTCATTTTACTTGAGTAGAATAATATGGGCTTGGTAGAAATGAACAAATTAACTACAGTGAGAGTGAGTGACAGAGCACTTGAGCAACATTTGATAAATAAACATCAACAATTATTTTGTTGTGGGTGCACAACGAACTGAGTTAAATATAATAAGATGGGCATGAGGGGTGAATCCCGAGACACGGCATGTGTAACACAAATGAAGAGCAACAAAAGGTTGACAAATGATGAGGCCGATGGAGGAATATGACATAAGGGCATCTTCAACACCGACCCCAAACGGCACCATAAATGTCTTTTTCTTATGCCCGGACTGACGTCCAGACACGGATACAGAATCTAATCATCCAATCTATACCTTAAATATCCGGCTCTATTTAACTTAACAAAATTATTAAACATGACTTCCGCCATCGGCACTGTGTCTTCCGCCATCGCCGGGCCGTCTTCCGCCATCGGCCGGCTTCCTCCAAAGCTGGTTTCCGCCATCGCATAAATAATCATGCACACAAGCATGCACAAATGCATGTTGGCTTCCGCCATCACATGCCTGACCGGACCAAAATATGCTAATCACACCTTCATACACTTAGCTCAAATAATGACAAATATTGCATGGTGAAATTTGTCTACACATCTTTCTATATTCAAGGGTATAATGCAAACATATCAAATTTGACATAGCAAATACACAAAAATAGAAACATAACTCCATCGAGCATATCTAATTGGTCACACAAATGCATGGATCACCCAACTAGCTAGTGTTGTCATGCCTATCGGCCGTGATCCGCGAATGATTTTGGCGATCGATCCTACTGTGTGATCAGCTAATCTATATCTACTTCCCTATAGCTAGCTAGCTAGTTGTTGTTCATAATTGTATCTATCCGTCCCTATTTGCGAGTGATATGATCAGGCAACCCTACAATGATCAGCCCTCATGACGACCAAGACTTATCTGGAGTCCTGAATTTGTTGGCTGCTAGTTCTGGCTGATATATATTACTCTAGTGTACAGCATATACGGTGTTAAATCAAATCTTGTCGGGGAAGAGAATGCATAACCACAAGAAATGGTCTCATATGTAGTTGTCTCGACTCGCTGGCAGGTACACGCATCCGCAGGGGTGGAGCTGGGCCCCGGGCACCCAGGGCCCAGGCCCGGGGCGTGCAGATTTTACCAGGCTATTAGTGATCCTCTAACATGCGGTCGAACTTCAACTTCTCCTTTTCACTTTCGCATTGTCTCTTTGCATCAACAATGACCCGGTGAAGATCATCATCGGGCACATCGTCTGGTTCCTCTTGATCTTCAACTTCCCCCATCGCAGCATCACCGTATTCAGGGGGCACATAGTTGTCATCATCCTCTTTTTTTTCATTGTCTTCCATCATAACCTATCTTTCTCCGTTCTTGGTCCAAACATTATAATGTGGCATGAAACCCTTATAAAGCAGGTGGGTGTGAAGGATTTTCTGGTCAGAGTAAGACTTCGTATTCCCACATATAGGGCATGGACAACACATAAAATCATTCTTCTTATTTGCCTCAGCCACTTTGAGAAAATTATGCACGCCCTTAATGTACTCGGAGGTGCGTCTGTTACCGTACATCCATTGTCGGTTCATCTGCGTGCATTATGTATAATTAAGTGTGTCAAAAACCATTACAGAACATCATAAATGCAGAAGTGACCAAATTAATAGAAGTTCATCATCACATTAAAACTAAAGTACATACATAGTTCTCATTGAACAACATATAGCTCTCCAGACCATCTAATTAAACCATACATTGAAACTATGTAAAACATTTCAATGCAATAACAAATGCAATCATAATCGCAGCTAAGGTAACAATTGATCCAACGGCATAATGATACCAAGCCTCGGTATGGATGGCATATTTTCTAATCTTTCTACTTCGAGCGCATCGCATCCATCTTGATCTTGTGATCATCGACGACTTTCGCAACATGCAACTCCAATTCCATCTTTTCCTCCTCGGTTTTTTTCAATTTTTTCTTCAAGTAAATATTTTACTTTTCAACTAAATTTAACCTCTCCACAAGAGCGTCAGTTGAAATTTCCGGTTCACATACCTCCTAGATAAAAATATCTATGTCATGTTGGTCGGCATAATTGTCATAAACACTAAAACAAATAGTTATAAAAGATAATATACCACATCCGAATCATAGACAGGACGAGGGCCGATGTGGGCAGATACCAAAACCATCGCACTATATAATAACAAACAATAATAAAAGTAAGAAAAAAAATAAAAATATCTTTCTAAATCATACAAGTAAGATTTTTTTTAGAAAGAAGATAAGAACAAGAGGCTCACCACAGTGGTGCCGGTGACGAGATCGGCGCGGGCAAATAACGGCGGTGAGGACAGGGACGGGACAGGACGGACCTGCAAATCTAGACAAATCTTGAGGGAAATGAAGCTTGGACAAGGAGCTTCGAGAGGAGAAAGCTTAAGTAGTCTGGCTCGGGCATTTCATCGAACACCTCATGTGCATAGGAGGTGAGCTGGAGCACCACAAAGCTCTCCCACGACTGGCGCAAAAAACAAAGCAGTGAACTGATCTGCTCGCGGGCAAGGGGATATATATAGGCATCTCATTGGTCCCGGTTCGTGGCTGGAACCGGGACTAAAGGACCACATTTGGTCCCGGTTCCAGCCACCAACTGAGACCAATGGTTGTGGGCTAGGAGCGAGGCCCATTGGTCCCGGTTCGTGTCTGGAACCGGGACCAAAGGGGCCAGACCAATGGCCACCGAGGCCCGGCCGCCCCCCTGGCCTCACGAACCGCGACAGATGCCCACATAGGTCCCGGTTCTTGGGTGAACCAGGATTAATGGGCCTCCCCGGCCTGGACCAAAGCCCTGTTTTCTACTAGTGCTATGAAATGGTGTCTATTGTCGTTACTCAAGTTGTCTATACTCCGAAACATAGTGTTAGGATACTCGCTAGTTATGGTAGGCAACTTGGGGGTGAAGCTAGTCAACTTGGTAGTCATGGTAACCAACTTAGAAGGATTTTCCGCTGATAGGCAATCATACTATGAAAAAAAGAAGTTGCTTTTCTGTAGCACTATAGTTGCCCCAATAACATCCAAAGTTGCCCATGAAAAAAGTTTCTTGAAATGTACCCATATGGGATCTAATTTTGAAGTACTAGTCGTGAGAAACCCAATGGTGAAAGCGGGTCTGAATTCCGATGCGCAAATCAAAAGGTATAGCTTTTCAAATATTTTGAAACCAAAATAAATGTATGTAGGACAACACCGTAGGTGATTTCCTTTTTTTTAGCAACAAAAAAAAATAGTGTGGAGATGTCAGGTAGTTTTTATTTATTTCTGTTGGATTCGGAATCACATGGGCATGGAAGAGATGGAGCCCCAAGGAGCGCATGGGCGCTAGCTAGCCATGTCTGGTTCAGCGGCTGAGACGCGACAATACTGGACAAGATTTTAGGTAGTATATATAGAAGCCCCATGGGCATTTTTGATAGTTCTGGTAACTAATCCCGCAGCCGGATTCACCACAACTTCGCCCTCCCAAAGGAAGCACCAAAGAAGCGGCCGCTCACCGGACGAGGAGGATCCCATCGTGGAAAGTCGCCACCCACTGGCCAATGTTGGACGGGAACATAACTGCCAGATTGTATGGCATCCACCGGCCGTGAGATCTTGTTGTGCTTGTGTGTCAGTCCCTCGAGCATCATACCCCTGTCATGCGGAAACTCTTTGGTAGCATTTTCAAATTAAGTCAAAGAATATCAAACTTGTTGTACTTATGCACTGTACGGAAAAGCAAGCCCAGATGAGCCTTCAGCGAGAAAGGTTCATGTCTGACTGTCAGTTTCAGTAATGTGCTGACAATGCTGAAGAACTTGTGGGGCTGCTGATGCATCGGGCTGTGGCTCGCGGAGACGAGGGCGCCAATAGTTGTCGGGTCGAGGCAGAGAGTGAGTTCAAGGTGCTCGTCCTTGAGCTTGATGGGAGGCGAAGGCAAGCAGAGGGCGGTGTAGGCGGCTGGTTGACAAAGAGGGCGAGCAGCGGTGTCCGATACCGGAGGACCTGGCATGGCATGGCATGGCGGATCGAGGCGTGCATTTGCTGTGATTTTTTATAATTAGTTACCTTCATTATGATTAAAAGATGGAATGAAACCCAATAGGAAATTACTAATCTGTCCTTAAGCCAAAATCCGAGTCTTTTTTTTAAACGGGGCAAAAGATTTGCCATTTTCATTGAATAAGAGAGAAGGTTTACAGAGGGAGGCCATAGGCCAGGATATAGTACACTACTCTCGCGGCATATTGTTACTCAAATATTTTGCACCCGCAAAGCTCCAAAGCGGGCACTCCTCTTTGATCTTGGCGACCAACACTCTCATTGGGACTGTAGTGTTGCGGAAAACTCTAGCATTACGTTCCTTCCAAATTTCCCAAGAGATAAGCATCATCCATGAGACAAGCGGCCTTCTCGACAGACTCTGCTTAGTGGCATTCCGACTCCACCACTCCTTAACTGAGTCGAGAACAACCCACTCGTCAGGCTGTAAATCATGAAGAGCAAGCCAAGCTTTGATCATGCCCCAAGTTCGGATAGTGTACCGACATTGGAAAAGGAGATGTGTCGCCAATTCCTGGACCTGTTGGTATAGCGGGCAAAGATTGCAATTCGGCCACCCACGGCGGTGGAGTCTGTCAGTCGTCCAAATTCGATTGTTGACAACAAGCCAAGGGAAAAATTTACACTTTCGGGGTGCCCAGTCCTTCCACACATTTTGATTCATTTCCGTGTCCACCAAGCCAAGAAACTGAGCCATGTATGCCGAGGCAGCAGAGTAGTGGCCATCAGGGGTGAGTTTCCAAGTGATGGAGTCTGGCCTGTCCGGGTTTAACTGGATGTGGGCAAGTTTTTACCAAAGCGCAACAAACTGAACGATGTGCTCAGAGGAGATGCCCAAGGTAACATTCACCTAGGAGATCCAGAAGCCATTGAGCAATGCCTTGTGGACGGAAGAACTCTTCTTTTTGGAGATGTCGTAAATTTTGGGAGCAATATCCTTGGGCCTCATGCCATCTAGCCAAGCTGCCTCCCAGAACGAGGCACGGAGACCGTCGCCCACCTGAACCTTGGAGGCCGACACAAAGATGTTCTGATCATTCTTGTCGCAAGGGGAGCCCAAGCCCGACCAAGGCTTGATCGGGTCCTGCCAGTCAAACCACAACCAACGGAGACGAAGTGCGGCCGCAAACTTTTGAAGATTTAGGATCCCAAGACCACCATGCAGCTTTGATTTGCAAACTTGATCCCAGATGACCTTACATTTCCCACCCGTGACCTTATCGCAACCAGCCCAGAGATAAGCACACCGCACGGCATCAATCTGTTTCATAACTTCAACTGGGAGATTTAGAGCTGTCATGTAATAGATGGCTATGGCCGTGATGACAGACTTGACCAGAACCAACCTTCGAGGGGCTGCAACATGCTTTCCCATCCAAGGTGTGAGCTGGGCCGCAATCTTATCTTCAAGAGGCTGACCAGAACCAACCTCACAGACAATGGTAGTCCAAGATACATCATCGGGAAGGTGGTACGTTGAGCCAGAAAAGATTGAAGAATATCCGGAAGGTCCACATTGTCACAGCTAATTGGGGCCACCAAGCTTTTGGAACAATTTGTCATCAGACCAGAAACATCCCCAAAGCTCGCAAGGGTATCGGCGAAGAAACTGACGTCCTCCTTGATGGGAGCAATAAAGACATCAGCATCATCTGCGTAAAGCGAAGCCCGGATCGGCATAGCCTGCCCACCGATGGGATGAAGGTGGCCTTTTGATGTGGCCTTCTCCAATATGTGATGCAACGGATCGATGGCCAACACGAAGAGAAGTGGGGACAAAGGATCCCCTTGTCTGAGCCCACGTCCAAGTCTGAAGGGGGTGCCCGGAACACCATTGAGCAGAACACGCGATGAGGCTGTAGACAAGAGGGCTGACACCCAACCGCGAAACCGTGGTGGGAAGCCTAGATGGTTCAGCAAGTCCAGGAGGTAGTCCCAACGCACCGAATCAAACGCTTTCTTGCTGTCGAGTTTGAACAAAAGAGCCGGGGTCTTCTTGCGGTGCAAGCGTCTGATACGTCCAAAACGTATCTATAATTTCTGCTTGCTCCATGCTTCTTTTGTGTGATATTGCTATGATATTGATGTACTTCCATACACTTTTGATCATATTTGGACTAACCTATTAACTCAGTGCACCACAGTGCCAGTTCCTGTTTTCTGCTGTTTTTCTATTTCAGGTTTCCCCCATATTAAAAGTGCTCCAAAAATTCCAGGAAAAATACAGGAAAAATCAGCGTACAGGAAGCTTCGCGAAGAACCAAAGATGGGCCAGAGGGGAGCCAGGGGAGGCCCAGGCGGCCACCTGGCGCGGCCCCACCCTGGCCGCACCAGGGGGGGGGGGGGCCTGGGGCCCCTGCTCCGCCTCTGGTTGCCCCCCTTCGCATATATATCCCTCTCGTCCCGAAACCCTCGAGGACAAAACCCTTTTTCACGATCTCGCCTCTGTTCCGCCGCCGCAGCGCTTCCAAGATCGGGAGCATCAGGAGAACTCTTCCCGGCACCCTGCCGGAGGGGAGAACCACCACCGGGAGCTTCTCCACCACCGGGTGCTTATTGTTCATGTTTTCTTATGGTTAGTCTCAAATAGCTGGGGGTACTTAATGTGTTATTGAAGTACCAGCATGGTTAGTCTCAAATAGCTGGTATGGTTTAGTGATATCTTCCTCCAAGAATTTATTTTGTTTACTTGGCATATGCTCACGCATATTTAAGACTGTAAAGAAAGTCTATCAAGCCTTGATGATCTTTAATTTCTGAGTAGCGATATAACTTCCATGCCCGATTCAATGTTGCTTTGTCGCTCTGCATGATTATGGCCGTCATTGCTCTCTTAGTTGGTCGCTCCCAGTCTTTTGCTAGCCTTCGCCTGTACTAAGCGGACTGACTGCTTGTGCATCCAAAATCCTTTAAACCAGTTATGCCATATGAGTACACCATACCTTCCTATACATGGTATTTACTTGCCATTTGATACGTCCAAAATGTATCTATAATTTCTGCTTGCTCCATGCCTCTTTTGGGTGATATTGCTATGATATTTATACACTTCCATACACTTTTGATCATATTTGGACTAACCTATTTGTTGGAAATATGCCCTAGAGGCAATAATAAAAGAGTTATTATTATATTTCCTTGTTCATGATAATCGTTTATTATCCATGCTATAACTGTATTGATTGGAAACTCAGATACACGTGTGGATGAATAGACAGACTTTGTGTCCCTAGTGTGCCTCTACAGGACTAGCTCGTTGATCAAAGATGACCGCGGTTTCCAGGTCATAAGACATGAGTTGTCATTTGATAACGGGATCACATCATTAGGAGAATGATGTGATGGACGAGACCCAAACGTTAACATAGCTTTTGATCGTGTCAGTTATCGCTATAGTTTTCTGCATGTCAAGTATAAGTTCCTATGACCATGAGATCATGTAACTCACTGACACCGTAGGAGTGCTTTGTGTGTGCCAAACGTCGCAACGTAACTGGGTGACTATAAAGGTACTCTACAGGTATCTCCGAGGGTGTCTGTTGAGTTGACATGGATCGAGACTGGGATCTGTCACTCCGTGTGACGGAGAGGTATCTCCGGGCCCACTCGGTAATACGTCATCTCAATGAGCTCAAAGTGACTAAGTAGTTGGTCACGGGATTATGTATTACGGTAACGAGTAAAGAGACTTGCCGGTAACGAGATTGAACTAGGTATAGAGATACCGACGATCGAATCTCGGGCAAGTAACATACCGACGAGACAAAGGGAACTGTATACGGGATTGCCTGAATCCTTGACATCGTGGTTCATCCGATGAGATCATCGAGAAACATGTAGGAGCCAATATGGGTATCCAGATCCCGCTATTGGTTATTGACCTGGGAGTGTCTCGGTCATGTCTACATGGTTTCCGAACCCGCAGGGTCTACACACTTAACGTTCGGTGACGCTAGGGTTGTTAGTGAGAAGAGTGCATGGTTACCGAAGGTTGTTCGGAGTCCCGGATGAGATCCCGGACATGACGAGGGTCTCCGGAATGGTCCGGAGACGAAGATTGATATATAGGATGAAAAGTTTCGGAGTACCGGAAGTGTTCCGGGGAGCATCGGGAAATCGGCGGAGTACCGGGAAGGTTTTCGGGGGGTCCGGAAGGTGTTCTGGGCCTATTGGGCCACAAGGGGGGACACCACAGCCCTCAGGGGGCTGTGCGCCCCCCCTGGGCCCTCTCCCCATGCGGCTAAGGGGGTGGGACCCCCTAGGGCTGGCCGCACCCCTTGGGACTTGGGGGGCAAGGCACCTAGGGGGGAAACCCTAGGGCCTGGGCGCCTCCCCCTGCCCTGGCCGCCGCCCCCCTCCCCTTGCCCTGGCCGCCGGCCCCTAGGGGGAAACCCTAGGGCGCCCTAGCCTCTCCACCCCCCCTATATATAGTGGGGCAAAGGGAGGGCAGCCAACACAGTTCGTGCCTCGGTGCTGCCCTCCCTCTCCCGTCATATCTTCTTCTCCCGCGGTGCTTAGGCGAAGCCCTGCTGGAGTTCTTCTCCACCATCACCACCACGCCGTCGTGCTGCCGGTTCTCCATCACCCTCTCCTCCACCCCTTGCTGGATCAAGAAGGAGGAGACGTCCCCGAGCCGTACGTGTGAAGAACGCGGAGGCACCGTTGCTTCGGTGCTAGGTCTTCGGCGATCTGAATCGCGACGAGTACGACTCCATCATCCGCGTTCATAACGCTTCCGCTTAGCGATCTACAAGGGTACGTAGATCACACTCCTTCCTCGTAGTTGCATCTACTAGATTGATCTTGGTGAACGGTAGGAAAAATTTTTGTTTCCCATGCAACGTTCCCCAACAGTGGTATCAGAGCTAGGATCTTGCGTAGATGCTTTCTCGAGTAGAACACAAAGAAGTTTGTGGCGTTGATGTTTAAATTGCTGCCCTCCTTAGTCTTTCTTGATTCAGCGGTATTATAGGATGAAGCGGCCCAGACCAACTTTACATGTCCACGTACATGAGACCGGTTCCATCGACAGACATGTGACTTTTGTTGCATAAGATGGCTGGCGGGTGTCTGTCTCTCCTATCTTAGTTGAATCGGAATAGAACAAGGCGGTCCTTGTAGAAGGTTAAATAGCAACTTGAATATCACCGTTGTGGTTTTGCGTAGGTAAGAAGCGTTCTTGCTAGATACCCATAGCAGCCACGTAAAACATGCAACAACAAATTAGAGGACGTCTAACTTGTTTTTGCAGGGTATGTATGTGATATGATATGGCCAATGACATGATGAAATATATTTTGATGTATGAGATGATCATGTTGTAATAGTTAACATCGACTTGCATGTCGATGCATACGGCAACCGGCAGGAGCCATAGGGTTGTCTTTATTTTTGTATGACCTGCGTGTCAATCATTAAGCGCTTTGTAAATGCTTTACTTTATCGCTAAACGGTAGCAATAGTAGTAAGAGCATGGTGGGGCGCCGACAACCCCGATGGCAACACGATGATGGAGATCATGATGATGGAGATCATGGTGTGGCGCCGGTGACGATGGAGATCATGCCGGTGCTTTGGAGATGGAGATCAAAAGCACGAGTTGATGGCCATATCATGTCACTTATGATTTGCATGTGATGTTAATCCTTTTATGCATCTTATTTTGCTTAGGACGACGGTAGCATTATAAGGTGATCCTTCACTAAAATTTCAAGATAAAATTGTGTTCCCCCCGAGTGTGCGCCGTTGCGAAGGTTCGTCGTTTCGAAGCACCACGTGATGATCGGGTGTGATAGACTCTACGTTCGCATACAACGGGTGCAAGCCAGTTTTGCACGTGCAGAACACTCGGGTTAGACTTGACGAGCCTAGCATGTACAGACATGGCCTCGGCACACGGAGGACCGAAAGGTCGAGCATGAGTCATATAGTAGATATGATCAACATGTTGATGTTCACCATTGACACCACCTCATCTCACGTGATGATCGGACTTGGGTTGGTGAATTTGGATCATGTCACGCTCGAATGACCGGAGGGATGTCAATTTGAGTGGGAGTTATAAATAATTTGATTAGGTAATAACTCACTTATCATGAACAATAGTCTAAAATGTCTTTGCAAATTTTTGGTTGTAGATGGCTCGCGCAGTAGCTCCCCTGAATTTTAATGCGTTCCTAGAGAAAGCTAAACTGAAAGATGACGGGAGCAACTTTGTGGACTGGCTCCGCAATCTGAGGATCATCCTCACAGCTGCCCAAAAGGTTTATGTCCTAAATGCACCGCTAGGTGACCCCCCCCGCTCCTACAGCCCCTGCAGACATTTTGAACGTCTGGCAGACACGTTCGGATGACTATTCGATAGTGCAGTGTGCCATGTTGTACGGCTTGGAAGGAGGACTTCAAAGGCGTTTTGAACGTCATGGTGCATATGAGATGTACACGGAGTTGAAGTTCATCTTTGAAAAGAATGCTAAGATCGAGAGGTATGAGACCACCGATAAATTCTTTGCTTGCAAGATGGAGGAGAATTCGTCTGTCAGTGAGCACTTACTGAAGATGTCTGGGTACTATACCCGCATAGCTGATCTGGGACTTGTGTTCCCGGATGAGGCTATCATTGACAGAATTCTCCAGTCACTCCCTCCAAGCTACAAGAGCTTCGTGCAGCAGTATAACATGCAAGGGATGAACAAGACCATCGCCGAGCTGTTTTCGATGCTGAAAGTCGCTGAGGCAGACATCCAGAAGGAGTATCAAGTGTTGATGGTCAATAAAACCACCAGTTTCAAGAAGAATGGCAAGGGCAAGAAGGGTAACTCTAAGAAGGGTGGCAAAGCAGTGGCTAATCCAGTGAAGAAACCCAAGGCTGGGCCCAAGCCAGAGACTGAGTGTTTCTATTGCAAGGGGAACGGCCACTGGAAGCGGAACTGCCCCAAGTATCTGGCGGACAAGAAGGGGGCCAACAACAACAAAGGTATATGTGATATACATGTTATTGATGTGTACCTTACCAACTCTCGTTGTAGTGCCTGGGTATTTGATACCGGTTCGGTTGCTCACATTTGCAACTCTAAACAGGAACTGCGGAATAAACGGAGGCTGGCGAAGGACGAAGTGACGATGCGCGTGGGAAATGGTTCCAAGGTTGATGTGATCGCCGTCGGCACGCTCGCTCTTCGATTACCATCGGGATTAGTTATGAACCTGAATAATTGTTATTTAGTGCCTGCGTTAAGCATGAACATTATATCTGGATCTTGTTTATTGCGAGACGGTTACTCATTTAAGTCAGAGAATAATGGTTGTTCTATTTATATGAGTAATATCTTTTATGGTCATGCACCCGAAGCTAGGGGTTTATTCTTATTGAATCTCGATAGTGATGATACACATGTTCATAACATTGATGCCAAAAGATGTAGAGTAGATAATGATAATACCACTTTCTTGTGGCACTGCCGTCTCGGTCATATCGGCGTGAAACGCATGAGGAAGCTCCATGCTGATGGACTTTTGGAGTCTCTTGATTTTGAATCACTTGACACGTGCGAGCCGTGCCTCATGGGCAAGATGACAAGGACCCCGTTTTCAGGGACAATGGAACGGGCAAGTGACTTATTGGAAATCATACATACTGATGTGTGCGGTCCGATGGGTGTAACGGCGCGCGGTGGATATCGTTATTTTCTCACCTTCACTGACGACTTAAGTAGATATGGATATATTTACTTGATGAAGCATAAGTCTGAAACTTTTGAAAAGTTCAAGCAATTTCAGAGTGAAGTTGAAAATCATCGTAACAAGAAGATCAAGTTCCTACGATCTGATCGAGGGGGAGAATATCTGAGTTATGAGTTTGGTGATCACTTAAGAAAATGTGGAATTGTTTCACAGTTGACACCACCTGGAACACCACAGCGTAATGGTGTGTCCGAACGTCGTAATCGAACCCTATTAGATATGGTACGTTCTATGATGTCTCTTGCCGACTTGCCACTATCGTTTTGGGGATATGCGTTAGAGACAGCTGCATTCACTTTAAATAGGGCTCCATCTAAGTCCGTTGAGACAACACCGTATGAACTGTGGTTTGGTAAGAAACCTAAGTTATCTTTTCTCAAGGTTTGGGGTTGCGATGCTTATGTCAAAAGGCTTCAGCCAGAAAAGCTCGAACCCAAAGCGGACAAATGTGTCTTCATAGGATACCCAAAAGAAACAGTTGGGTACACCTTCTATCTCAGATCCGAGGGCAAAGTGTTTGTCGCTAAGAACGGGTCCTTTCTCGAGAAAGAGTTTCTCTCGAAAGAATTGAGTGGGAGGAAGGTAGAACTTGATGAGGTTATTGAACCTCTGCTTCAACCAGAAAGTAGCGCAGCACAGAAAGATGTTTTTGTGGAGCCTGCAGAGGTTGAAGAGGAAGCCAATGATGATGATCAAGAAGCTTCCGATCAAGTTACTACCGAACCTCGTAGGTCGACAAGGGTACGCACTGCACCTGAGTGGTATGGTAACCCTGTCTTGGAGGTCATGTTGTTAGACAACGGTGAACCTACGAGCTATGGAGAAGCGATGGTGGGCCCAGATTCCGACAAATGGTTAGAGGCCATGAAATCCGAGATGGGATCCATGTATGAAAACAAAGTATGGACTTTGGAAGGATTGCCTGAAGGGCGGAAGGCCATTCAGAATAAATGGATTTTTAAGAGGAAGACGGACGCTGACGGTAATGTCACCGTGTATAAAGCTCGACTTGTGGCAAAGGGTTTTTCACAAGTTCAAGGGATTGACTACGATGAGACTTTCTCACCCGTAGCGATGCTTAAATCTGTCCGAATCATGTTAGCAATAGCTGCATTTTTCGATTATGAAATTTGGCAGATGGATGTCAAAACAGCGTTCCTTAACGGTTTTCTTAAGGAAGAGTTGTATATGATGCAACCAGAAGGTTTTGTCGATCCAGAGAATGCTGACAAAGTATGCAAGCTCCAGCGTTCCATTTATGGGCTGGTGCAAGCATCTCGGAGTTGGAATCTTCGCTTTGATGAGGTGATCAAAGCATTTGGGTTTATACAAGTTTACAATGAAGCTTGTATTTACAAGAAAGTGAGTGGGAGCTCTATAGCGTTTCTAATATTATATGTGGATGACATATTGCTGATTGGAAACAATATAGAATTTTTGGATAGCGTGAAGGGGTATTTGAACAAGAGTTTTTCGATGAAAGATCTCGGTGAAGCTGCTTTCATATTGGGCATCAAGATCTATAGAGATAGATCAAGACGCTTGATAGGACTTTCACAAAGCACGTACCTTGATAAAGTTTTGAAGAAGTTCAAAATGGATCAATCCAAGAAGGGGTTCTTGCCGGTATTGCAAGGTACAAAGTTGAGTAAGACTCAATGCCCAGTGACTGCGGAAGATAGAGAAAAGATGAGTGTCGTCCCCTATGCTTCATCCATAGGCTCTATCATGTATGCAATGCTGTGCACAAGACCAGATGTCAGCCTTGCCATAAGTATGGCCGGAAGGTTTCAAAGTAATCCTGGTATGGATCACTGGACAGCGGTCAAGAATATCCTAAAGTACCTGAAAAGGACTAAGGATATGTTTCTCGTTTATGGAGGTGATCAAGAGCTCGTCGTAAAGGGTTACGTCGATGCAAGCTTTGACACTGATCCGGATGACTCCAAGTCTCAAACCGGATACGTATATATTCTCAACGGGGGAGCAGTAAGCTGGTGCAGTTCCAAGCAGAGCGTGGTAGCTGATTCTACATGTGAAGCGGAGTATATAGCTGCCTCGGAGGCGGCTAAGGAAGGTGTCTGGATGAAGGAGTTCATGACAGATCTTGGAGTTGTGCCTAGTGCACTGAACCCAATGACTCTGTTCTGTGACAACACTAGTGCCATTGCTCTAGCCAAGGAACCAAGGTTTCACAAGAGGACCAGACACATAAAGCGACGCTTCAATTCCATCCGCGATTCGGTCAAGGAGGAGGACATAAACATTTGCAAAGTACACACGGATTTGAATGTTGCAGATCCATTGACTAAGCCTCTTCCACGGGCTAAGCACGATCAACACCAAGACTCTATGGGTGTTAGATTCATTACCTTGTAATGCTAGATTATTGACTCTAGTGCAAGTGGGAGACTGTTGGAAATATGCCCTAGAGGCAATAATAAAAGAGTTATTATTATATTTCCTTGTTCATGATAATCGTTTATTATCCATGCTATAACTGTATTGATTGGAAACTCAGATACACGTGTGGATGAATAGACAGACTTTGTGTCCCTAGTGTGCCTCTACAGGACTAGCTCGTTGATCAAAGATGACCGCGGTTTCCAGGTCATAAGACATTAGTTGTCATTTGATAACGGGATCACATCATTAGGAGAATGATGTGATGGACGAGACCCAAACGTTAACATAGCTTTTGATCGTGTCAGTTATCGCTATAGTTTTCTGCATGTCAAGTATAAGTTCCTATGACCATGAGATCATGTAACTCACTGACACCGTAGGAGTGCTTTGTGTGTGCCAAACGTCGCAACGTAACTGGGTGACTATAAAGGTACTCTACAGGTATCTCCGAGGGTGTCTGTTGAGTTGACATGGATCGAGACTGGGATTTGTCACTCCGTGTGACGGAGAGGTATCTCCGGGCCCACTCGGTAATACGTCATCTCAATGAGCTCAAAGTGACTAAGTAGTTGGTCACGGGATTATGTATTACGGTAACGAGTAAAGAGACTTGCCGGTAACGAGATTGGACTAGGTATAGAGATACCGACGATCGAATCTCGGGCAAGTAACATACCGACGAGACAAAGGGAACTGTATACGGGATTGCCTGAATCCTTGACATCGTGGTTCATCCGATGAGATCATCGAGAAACATGTAGGAGCCAATATGGGTATCCAGATCCCGCTATTGGTTATTGACCTGGGAGTGTCTCGGTCATGTCTACATGGTTTCCGAACCCGCAGGGTCTACACACTTAACGTTCGGTGACGCTAGGGTTGTTAGTGAGAAGAGTGCATGGTTACCGAAGGTTGTTCGGAGTCCCGGATGAGATCCCGGACATGACGAGGGTCTCCGGAATGGTCCGGAGACGAAGATTGATATATAGGATGAAAGGTTTCGGAGTACCGGAAGTGTTCCGGGGAGCATCGGGAAATCGGCGGAGTACCGGGAAGGTTTTCGGGGGGTCCGGAAGGTGTTCTGGGCCTATTGGGCCACAAGGGGGGACACCACAGCCCTCAGGGGGCTGTGCGCCCCCCCTGGGCCCTCTCCCCATGCGGCTAAGGGGGTGGGACCCCCTAGGCTGGCCGCACCCCTTGGGACTTGGGGGGCAAGGCACCTAGGGGGGAAACCCTAGGGCCTGGGCGCCTCCCCCTGCCCTGGCCGCCGCCCCCCTCCCCTTGCCCTGGCCGCCGGCCCCTAGGGGGAAACCCTAGGGCGCCCTAGCCTCTCCACCCCCCCTATATATAGTGGGGCAAAGGGAGGGCAGCCAACACAGTTCGTGCCTCGGTGCTGCCCTCCCTCTCCCGTCATATCTTCTTCTCCCGCGGTGCTTAGGCGAAGCCCTGCTGGAGTTCTTCTCCACCATCACCACCACGCCGTCGTGCTGCCGGTTCTCCATCAACCTCTCCTCCACCCCTTGCTGGATCAAGAAGGAGGAGACGTCCCCGAGCCGTACGTGTGAAGAACGCGGAGGCACCGTTGCTTCGGTGCTAGGTCTTCGGCGATCTGAATCGCGACGAGTACGACTCCATCATCCGCGTTCATAACGCTTCCGCTTAGCGATCTACAAGGGTACGTAGATCACACTCCTTCCTCGTAGTTGCATCTACTAGATTGATCTTGGTGAACGGTAGGAAAAATTTTTGTTTCCCATGCAACGTTCCCCAACACTATTAACTCAGTGCACCCCAGTGCCAGTTTCTGTTTTCTGCTGTTTTTGTATTTCAGGTTTTCCCATTACGAGAACTGCCAGAAAAATCCCGGAAAAATTATATAAAAAATCAGCATTCCAGAAGCTTCCCGGCACCCGAAATACAGCCGGAGGGGGGCCACCAAGGCTCCAGGCGCCCTGGTGGCGCGGCCCCCCTCCTGGCCGCGCCGGGGGGGCACCTGGGCCACCCAGGCCTCCGCTGATGCCCCCCCCTTTGGCATATATTTATATCGTGTCCCGAAACCCTCGAGACGGGAACCCTTTTTCGCAATCTCATCTCTGTTCCGCCGCCGCCGCGCTTCCAAGATCGGGAGCACCAGGAGAACTCTTCCCGGCACCCTGCCGGAGGGGAGGATCACCACCGGGAGCTTCTCCACTGATGGGCCTCTAAACCCTCGTTGGTTACCCCAATTGGAAGATGAAAGATGCAGTGTTGTGGAAGTGTTTTCCCTTAGCAAAGATGCCAAGGATCGAATCCCCAGAGACTCCTAGGTTCAACAAGTAGGTGTCAACTGCTAACGGCGCAAATTAGCAATCAACATGGACCTGCACACAGATACAAATAACTTTGCTCCCAACGAGTACAGAGAGGTTGTCAATCCCTCCGGCCTTGTAGTTCACAAAGGGATAAAAGCAAATGATAGTAGTGATAGATAGTGTTTGCAATAGTAAATAATAACGAAAAGTAAATAGCGGGTGTGATCAATGATGGTAATATGGACCGGAGTCTCATGATGTTCACTAGTGATGTCTCTCTCCCAAAAGACGATAAAACAGCTATGTGAGGCAAACAAATTACAGCTGGGCAATTGACAGGACCACGAACCCAAACCAATGCTGACTACATTCCAAGAAAGGTCGAGGTTCAAAGCATGGGCGGTACGCCAAAGTAAGTAGACCGAAATCCATCAATGCCTACTACTAATCATCCACCTTGAGATATCTATCCAGAACATCTCGCTGGTATTAAGTTGCGAGTCCCACCCATAGTGTAAACTCAATGCAACAGACAACTGCATTAAAAGAACTTTGCGTAAAGTAAACAATCCTTGCACCCGCGGGCACAAGCACCATTGTTTTCCCCCTTGTGGCAACAGCACATCCCCTAGACTCATGTTTCTGTCACTCAAGGTAGTCATCGAGGGGCATGAACCCACAATCGAGCATAACGTTCCCTCTTGGAGTCACTACCTACTACTTGGCCAAAGCTAAATAACAACGGAGAACATGCAAGAATTACTTATGAACATAAATATAAAAGAGGTGAATCAAATATATTACTCAAGATCAATCTAAACATAATCTCATAATCCATCGGATCCCAGCAAACTCAACATAGCAACAGCATAAGGATTACATATGTGCCTCGATCATGTAGGACAGCTCACGAGGACTAATTAGTGAAGCACAAGAACAGGAGGAGAACATCACATAGCTACTGGTCATGGACTCATGGTCCAAGGGAGACTACTCACGAGTCATCCGGGAGGCGTCCATGGTGGTGGAGAAGCTCCCGGTGGTGATCCTCCCCTCCGGCAGGGTGCCGGGAAGAGTTCTCCTGGTGCTCCCGATCTTGGAAGCGGCGGCGGCGGCGGAACAGAGATGGGATCGCGAAAAGAGTTCCTGTTCCGACGGTTTCGGAGGACGCTTTAAATATATGCCAAAGGGGGGCATCGGGGGAGCTTCGGGGGGCCCAGGCGCCCCCCCGGCGCGGCCCAGGGGGGCGCCGCCAGGGCGCCTGGAGCCCTGGTGCCCCCCCCCCCGGCTGTCCTTCGGACGCAAGGTTGTTTCCGAAACGCTGATTTTTTATATAATTTTTCTGGATTTTTCCTGGCAGTTCTCGTAACGTGAAAACCTGAAATACAAAAAGAGCCGAAAACAGAAACTGGCACTGGGGTGCACTGGATTAGTAAGTTAGTCTAAATATGATCAAAAGTGTATGGAAGTGTATGAATATCATAGCAATATCACCCAAAAGTGGCATGGAGCAAGCAGAAATTATAGATACGTTTTGGACGTATCAACATCCCCAAGCTTAATTCCTGCTCGTCCTCGAGTAGGTAAATGATAACAAGAATAATTTCTGTGGTGACATGCTATTAACCATATAGGACTTTTTATAGTCATATGACAAAAGCTCACTGAGACAATGAATCTATAGTAATTAAGTTGCCTCATGAGAAAATCACAAATGACTGAAAGTTTTACAACATGAAACTGAAACATCAAAAAGATTTGCAATGAACATGATGTGCAAATATGATAAAGTAATATCTAGTTTGCCCCCTTTAGTGAAGCAAAACATAAATGCAGGGGTACCTTCAAGGTTTAAGTGATGACTAGATACGATGATTTCAAAATAAACGATATCACAATCATGCAAAAGACAATGCTACTTTGGGACAATGCACATTACACTTTGAATGACAATCATGCTCTCAGTAGTTGGTGCTTGAAGAAAGAAGGTGGAAACTCATAAAAGTAAAAGAATGGTTAAGTGCTAGAGCTTTTTATTTTGAAAACATGGAAGCAATTTTGTCAACGGTAGTAGTACTTCATATGTGTCATGCATAAGACATCCTATAAGTTGCAAGCCTCATGCATCGAATACCAATAGTGCTCGCACCTTGTCCTAATTAGCTCGGATTTCCATGGGTTATCATTGCATTACATATGTTTCAACCAAGTGTCACAAAGGGGTACCTCTATGCCACCTGTACAAAGGTCCAAGGAGATAAATCACATTTGATTTCTCGTTTTTGATAGATCTCAACTTGAGGACATCCATACCGGGACAACATAGAAAATAGATGATGGACTCCTCTTTAATGCATAAGCATATTCTCATAAGAGATTGAGGATCAACGTCCAAGCTAAAACTTCCACCATGATACATGGCTTTGGTTGGCGGCCCAATGTTCTTCTCTAACAATATGCATATTCATACAACCCACGGCAAATCACCCTTACTTCAGACAAGACGAGCATGCATAGCAACTCACATGATATTCAACAAGAGTGTGACAGTTGAGGGCGTCCCCAGAAACATGGTTACCGCTCAGCAAGCAACTTATAAGAAATAAGATACATAAGCAACATATTCTTTACCACAATAGTTTTTTAAGCTACTTTCCCATGAGCTATGTATTGCAAAGTTAGTCTGCTTAGTACAAGTGGAGGTTAGCAAAAGACTAGGAGCGACCAACTAAGAGAGCAATGACGGTCATAATCATGCAGAGCGACAAAGCAACATTGAATCAGGCATGGTAGTTATATCGCTACTCAGAAATAAAAGATCATCAAGGCTTGACAGACTTTCTTTACAGTCTTAAATATGCGTGAGCATACGCCAAGTCAATCAAAATAAATTCTCGAAGGAAGATATTACTAGACCATACCACATCATAGGCAAACAAACCATGTTGGTACTCCAATAACACATTGGGAACCCCCCAGCTATTTGAGATTAACCATAAGAAAACCTGAACTACTAAGCACCATCATGCACGTAGCATCTTTATTATAGACACATTAACCAATGCAACGGAAGCAAACTCTCTTAATAAGGTGAGCATGGTAATTAAAGAGAGTTCAAGCAACCAACTAAACAAAAGCTCTTTGAAAAGATAAGCATGAATACTAAGAGCAGAGCATCATAGTAGCTATTAAAAGACAAAGAACACACACATCATAGATAGACATGAAAATTCTATGTTATGTTCTAGGTAGAAGTGGAGCGTGTTTCTCTCCCACATAAAGAATGCTGAGTTCCGACTCGTTATGAAAAACTAAAAAGAAAACTAAAAGCAAGACGCTCCAAGCATAGCACATAACACATGAAGTGATAAAAATATAGCGGAACGAAAGACGAACTGATAATGTTGATGGAGAAGGGGATGCACGGGGGCATCCCCAAGCTTAGACGCTTGAGTCTCCTTGTATATTTCTTGGGGGTGCACGGGGGCATCCCCAAGCTTGAGCGCTTGACACTCCTGAATCTTTTTATCATCTTCCCTCGCACACTTGAAAACTCCCTTCATACATAACTCATCATAATCTGATTAGCGAGGTTAGTACCCTTAATAAAATAATTATACCTTGCTGGAAATAAAGATATTCTTGAAGTTCTACTGTTTCTCAAGATTGCCAAAAGGTTTTTGCAAAGAAAAAGCAAGTTCTTGATTTGCAAAATGAAGGAAAGGCAAAACAGGACAGAATCTGTGAAAAACAGAACAGCAGGTAGTAATTGATCTGTTCGGGATACTTCTGCAACTCAAATCAAAAAACTCAGAACAGATGCACGAAATACAATTATATAGAGAACGCTGTCGAAACAATTCAGACCAAAAAGATGATCTGGTAATTTTATACGAATTTTTCTATCCAAGGACAGAATCTGTTTCCTGGACAGCACCTCACAACTTTTGAACTTTCTAGCAATCAGAGGCTATACTAGGCACAAATATGAAAAGCAAAGATACAATGATGATGCTACAGCAGTAAACAACATGAAGACACAACAAAAGCAAAAAAATTATTCATGTGGGCTGCCTCCCAAAAGCGCTTTCTTTTATGCCTTTAAGCTAGGCATAATGCATAGATCAAGTTTTATCAAGAGTAAAAGAATAGCTAGCCCGTACAACGGACTCAAAAGGTAACTTGATCTTCTTTCGAGGGAAGTGTTCCATCCCTTTCTTGAGAGGAAACTGAAATTTTATATTACCCTCTTTCATGTCAATGATAGCACCAACGGTGCGCAAAAAGGGACGTCCCCAAATAATTGGACATGAAGGATCACATTCAATATCCATAATAGTGAAATCAACGGGCACATAATTATCATTGACAACAATAAGAACATCGTCGATCCTCCCCAAAGGTTTCTTTATGGAAGAATCAACGAGACGAACACCAAAAGAACAAGAATCATAAGGTTTCAATTTAAGCATATCATATATTCTTTTGGGCATAACAGAGGTACTAACACCAACATCACATAATGCATAACAAGAGAAGTCATTCAAATTAATTTTTATCATAGGATCCCAACCATCCTCTAGCATTCTAGGTTTGGAGGCTTCTACTCTAAGTTTCTCCTCCCTAGCTTTGATGAGAGCATTAGTGATATGCTCTGTAAAGGCAAGGTTAAGCGTGCTAGTGCGGGGGTCTCTAGACATCTTGTGAAGGAAATCAATAACTTCGGTAAGAGTGCAATTATCAAAATCAAGGTCACGAGCATCAAGTAAAGTGGTAGTGGTGTCCTTAAGGTTCACTTGTTTGGTAGTTTCTATAGTCATAGCATCACCATTAATAGGTCCAATGGGACCAGGAGTACATTGGGTGCTAAGAGTTTGAACATCCTCAACAACTTGGATAGTAGCAACAGTGTGGTGGGTAGGAAGGCTCTTAATTCTTTCCTCTTCCTCCCTTTCTCTAGCCCATCTTTCTTTAAGTTTAGCCATCATTCTAATATTTTCATTAATTTGTACTTGAGTAGCATTAATAGGAATGACTTCCCTCTCCTCAAGAGGAGAAGTTTTAATTTTTAGCAATTTTACCTCATTGGCTAAGTGGTCTACCTTAAAAGAAAGATCATCTAGTTTATGTAGTTTTTCTTCTACACTTTTAATAAAGGCTTTTTGGGTAGTGATGAAATCTTTAAGCATAGTCTCTAGTTCAGTAGTGGAGTTCTTGGTACTAGGATAAGCATTGTTGTTCCCATAAGAGTTAGAGGGGAACGGTCTAGGATTGTTACCAAAGTTACTCCTATAAGCATTGTTGTTAAAATTGTTTCTAGAGATAAAGTTCACATCTACTTGTTCTTGAGCAATCAAAGAATTTAAAGGAACATCATGAGGATCAACAGTAGATTGCTTCGAAAGTAGAGACATGATCAAGTCAACTTTTTCATTTAAGGAGGAAATCTCCTCGAAAAAGTTTACCTTCCTACCTGTTGGAGCGCGTTCGGTGTGCCATTGGGAATAGTTGGTCATCATCTCATCGAGAAGCTTTGTGGCAGCACCAAGTGTAGTTGACATAAAAGCTCCTCCCGCGGCCGAATCTAACAAGTTCCGCGAGGTAAAGTTCAAGCCTGCATAAAAAGTTTGGATAACCATCCAAGTAGTCAAACCGCGAGTAGGGCAGTTCTTGATAAGAGATTTCATACGTTCCCAAGCTTGGGCAACGTGTTCATTATCCAATTGTTTAAAATTCATTATGTTACTTCTAAGTTGGATAATTTTAGCAGGTGGATAGTATTTTCCGATAAAAGCATATTTGCACTTGTCCCAAGAATCTATGCTATTTCTAGGCAAAGACTGAAACCAAATTTTAGCTCCTCCTCTCAAGGAGAAAGGAAAAAGCTTAAGCTTAACAATATTACCATCTATTTCTTGGTACTTTTGCATATCACAAGGTTCAACAAAGTTGTTTAAGTTGTTGTGACTAGTGAAGTCACACAACTTTTGCATAGCACCGGAGAATTGTTCTCTCATAACTAAGTTCAGTAAAGCAGGTTTAATTTCATATGAAGGTGCTGAAATGGCGGGTGTAGTGATAGGTGTGCTGATAAAGTCATCGTTGTTGTGACTAGTGAAGTCACACAACTTGGTGTTCTCGGTGGAACCCATAGTAGCAAGCAAGCAAGATAAATATTTTTGTGATTTTCGATAAAAAGGTACTAAAGTAAAAACTGAAAGGTAAACTAACAAGACTAAAAAGCAAAGGTAAAAGATAGCATGCAACTCCCCTATCCTGAAGAGTGGAGTCCCCGGCAACGGCACCAGAAAATACTCCTTGATGGGCCTCTAACCCCTCGTTGGTTACCCCAAGTGGAAGGTGAAAGATGCAGTGTTGTGGAAGTGTTTTCCCTTAGCAAAGATGCCAAGGATCGAATCCCCAGAGACTCCTAGGTTCAACAAGTAGGTGTCAACTGCTAACGGCGCAAATTAGCAATCAACGTGGACCTGCACACAGATACAAATAACTTTGCTCCCAACGAGTACAGAGAGGTTGTCAATCCCTCCGGCCTTGTAGTTCACAAAGGGTTAAAAGCAAATGATAGTAGTGATAGATAGTGTTTGCAATAGTAAATAATAACGAAAAGTAAATAGCGGGTGTGATCAATGATGGTAATATGGACCGGAGTCTCATGATGTTCACTAGTGATGTCTCTCTCCCAAAAGACGATAAAACAGCTATGTGAGGTAAACAAATTACAGCTGGGCAATTGACAGGACCACGAACGCAAACCAATGCTGACTACATTGCAAGAAAGGTTGAGGTTCAAAGCATGGGCGGTACGCCAAAGTAAGTAGACCGAAATCCATCAATGCCTACTACTAATCATCCACCTTGAGTCTATCCAAAACATCTCGCTGGTATTAAGTTGCGAGTCCCGCCCATAGTGTAAACTCAATGCAACAGACAACTACATTAAAAGAACTTTGCGTAAAGTAAACAATCCTTGCACCCGCGGGCACAAGCACCGTTGTTTTCCCCCTTGTGGCAACAGCACATCCCCTAGACTCATGTTTCTGTCACTCAAGCTAGTCATCGAGGGGCATGAACCCACAATCGAGCATAACGTTCCCTCTTGGAGTCACTACCTACTACTTGGCCAAAGCAATAAATAACAACGGAGAAGATGCAAGAATTACTTATGAACATAAATATAAAAGAGGTGAATCAAATATATTTACTCAAGATCAATCTGAACATAATCTCATAATCCATTGGATCCCAGCAAAATCAACATAGCAACAGCATAAGGATTACATATGTACCTCGATCATGTAGGGCAGCTCACGAGGACTAATTAGTGAAGCACAAGAACGGGAGGAGAACATCACATAGCTACTGGTCATGGACTCATGGTCCAAGGGAGACTACTCATGAGTCATCCGGGAGGCGTCCATGGTGGTGGAGAAGCTCCGGTGGTGATCCTCCCCTCCAGCAGGGTGCCGGGAAGAGTTCTCCTAGTGCTCCCGATCTTGGAAGCGGCGGCGGCGGCGGAACAGAGATGGGATAGCGAAAAGAGTTCCTGTTCTGAGGGTTTCGGAGGACGCTTTAAATATATGCCAAAGGGGGGCACCGGGGGAGCTTCGGGGGGCCCAGGCGACCCCCCCCCCGGCGCGGCCCAGGGGGGGCGCCGCCAGGGCGCCTGGAGCCCTGGTGCCCCCCCCCCCCCGGCTGTCCTTCGGACGCAAGGTTGTTTCCGAAACGCTGATTTTTTATATAATTTTTCTGGATTTTTCCTGGCAGTTCTCGTAACGTGAAAACCTGAAATACAAAAACAGCCGAAAACAGAAACTGGCACTGGGGTGCACTGGATTAGTAAGTTAGTCCAAATATGATCAAAAGTGTATGGAAGTGTATGAATATCATAGCAATATCACCCAAAAGTGGCATGGAGCAAGCAGAAATTATAGATACGTTTTGGACGTATCATCCACCACCATGGACGCCTCCCGGATGAGTTGTGAGTAGTCTCCCTTGGACCATGGGTCCATGACCAGTAGCTATGTGATGTTCTCCTCCCGTTCTTGTGCTGCACTAATTAGTCCTCGTGAGCTGCCCTACATGATCGAGGCACATATGTAATCCTTATGTTGTTGCTATGATGAGTTTGCTGGGATCCAATGGATTGTGAGATTATGTTCAGATTGTGTTTGAGTAATATATTTGATCTACCTCTTTTATATTTATGTTCGTATGTAATTCTTGCATGTTCTCCGTTGTTATTTATTGCTTTGGCCAAGTAGTAGGTAGTGACTCCAAGAGGGAACGTTATGCTTGATTGTGGGTTGATGCCCCTCGATGACTAGCTTGAGTGACAGAAACATGAGTGTTGGGGATGTGTTGTTGCCACAAGGGGGAAAACAACGGTGCTTGTGCCCGCGGGTGCAAGGATTGTTTACTTTACGCAAAGTTCTTTTAATGCAGTTGTCTGTTGCTTTGAGTTTACACTATGGGTGGGACTCGCAACTTAATACCAGCGAGATGTTCTGGATAGATATCTCAAGGTGGATGATTAGTAGTAGATGCAGATGGATTTCGGTCTACTTGCCTTGGCGTACCGCCCATGCTTTGAACCTCTACCTTTCTTGCAACATAGTTAGCATGGTTTGCGCACATAATTCTGTCAATTGCCCAACTGTAATTCGTTTACCTCACATAGCTGTTTTATCGTCTTTTGGGAGAGAGACATCACTAGTGAACATCATGGGACTCCGGTCCATATTACCATCATTGATCACATCCGCTATTTACTTTCCGCTTTTACTTATTACTTGCAGCAAAACCTATCACTATTATCACTTGCGTTTGATCCTTTGTAAACGACAAGGCCGGAGGGATTGACAACCTCTCTGTACTCATTGGGAGCAAAGTTATTTGTATCTGTGTGCAGGTCCATGTTGATTGCTAATACCTGGCGCCGTTAGCAGTTGACACCTTCTTGTTGAAACTGGGAGTCTCAGGGAAATCGATCCTTGGTATCTTTGCCAAGGGAAAACTTCCGCTACACTGCATCTCAAACCTTCCACTTGGGGTAACCAACGAGGGGCAATAAGCCATCAAGCAAAGTTTTCTAGCGCCGTTGCCGGGGACTCCACTCTTCAAGATAGGGGAGTTGCACGCTATCTTTTACCTTTGCTTTTTAGTCTTGTTAGTTTACCTTTCGGTTTTTGCTTTAGTATCTTTTATCGAAAATCAGAAAAATAGTTATCTCATTCTTTAGTTGTCATTATGTCAGGTCCTTTTGTCTTTGACGCGGCAGAAGTTCTCACCTTTAAACAAAGAGGTGGGGAAAGTTTGAAAGATGCTTGGTATAGAATTAATGATTCTCAAAAAAGAGCTACCAAGAAGCAACCTACTACTATCCTGCTTAGAAGCTTTTATGTTGGAATTACTTCTTGGAATAGGTTTATTTTAGATACTGCTATCAATGGGAATTTCCTAGAGGCCCCAGTTTGGGAGTCTCTTAGTATTATTGAAAATCTTGTTGGGAATCCCCCTGTTGTTAGCATTCAAGAGGACATCACCCTAACTCACATTATGAAAAAACTTGAAAAGATAGAGCTAGAGATGCCAAACATTAATAAGATAAATGAGTTGGATTGTAAGATCCAAGGGAATTTGAATAGGCTTGATAGCTCCATGCATAAAATTTTCAAAACTTTGGAGATCATCAAATCCCATGACTTGGACTCTTCTAGGATAGACAAGATTGAGGAAATCTTTGATACTCTAGGAACTACTTTCTCCTCAATCAAAACCAAAAAGGTAGAAACTCCGGCAAAGAGGGAGCCTAAGTTCGTTCACGTTCCAAAGGCTCCCCGTTCTAAAAGTAATCCATCTATTGCCAAAGGGGTTGAAACTGTAAAGACTTTGGAAGAAACACCTCTCTTTGATGAATTTATAAATGAATCTTCCCTTGACTTTTATCCTTTTGGTCTTCTCCCTAGAAGTATCTCTATGAGGCCTTTATTTGAAAGTCCTCTTAAGACTAGTTGTATTATTGAAGAGCTTTTTGATGATCTTTATGATGGTTCAATTGATACAACTTGATCTCTTTGCATTATGCCTAGCTTAAAGGCATAAAAGAAAGCACTTTTGGGAGGCAGCCCACATGAATAAAAAATTTATTTTTGGTTTTGTTGCGTCTTGATGTTGTTACTACAGTAGCATCATCATTGTATCTTTACTTTTCAACTTTGTGCCAAGTGTAGCCTCTGATTGCAAGAAAGTTCAAAAGTTGTGACGTGCTGTCCAGGAAACAGATTCTGTCCTTGGATAGAAAAATTCGTATAAAATCACCAGATCGTCTTTTTGGTCTGAATTTTTTCGACAGCATGCTCTATACAATTGTCTTTCGTGCGTTTGTTTTGAGTTTTTTATTAGAGTTGCAGAGGTGCCCCGAAAAAATCATTTACTACCTGCTGTTCTGTTTTTCACAGATTCTGTCCTGTTTTGCCTTTCCTTCATTTTGTAAACCTAGAGCTTGCTTTTTCTTTGCAAAAACCTTTTGGCAATCTTGAGAAACAGTAGATCTTCAAGAATATCCTTATTTCCAGCAAGGAACAATTATTTTATTATGGGTACTAACCTCGCTAATCAGATTATGATGAGTTATGTATGAAGGGAGTTTTCAAGTGTGCGAGGGAAGATGATAAAAAGATTCAGGAGTGTCAAACGCTCAAGCTTGGGGATGCCCCCATGCACCCCCAAGAAATATTCAAGGAGACTCAAGCGTCTAAGCTTGGGGATGCCCCCATGCATCCCCTTCTCCATCAACATTATCAGTTCGTCTTTCGTTCCACTATATTTTTATCACTTCATGTGTTATGTGCTATGCTTGGAGCGTCTTGCTTTTAGTTTTCCATTTTAGTTTTTTTTAGCTTTTCATAACGAGTCGGAACTCAGCTTTGTTTATGTGGGAGAGAAACACGCTCCACTTCTACCTAGAACATAACATAGAATTTTCATGTCTATCTTTGCTGTGTGTGTTCTTTGTCTTTCAATAGCTACTATCATGCTTAGCTCTTAGTTTTCATGCTTATCTTTTTAAAGAGCTTTCGTTTAGTTGGTTGTTTGAACTCTCTTTATTTATCATGCTTATCTTATTAAGAGAGTTTGCTTCCGTTGCATTGGTTGATATGTCTATGATAAAGATGCTACGTGCATAATGGTGCTTAGTAGTTCATGTTTTCTTATGGTTAGTCTCAAATAGCTGGGGGGTTTCCAATGTGTTATTGGAGTACCAACATGATTTGTTTGCCTATGATGTGGTATGGTTTAGTAATATCTTCCTTCAAGAATTTATTTTGATTGACTTGGCGTATGCTCACGCATATTTAAGACTGTAAAGAAAGTCTGTCAAGCCTTGATGATCTTTTGTTTCTGAGTAGCGATATAACTTCCATGCCCGATTCAATGTTGCTTTGTCGCTCTGCATGATTATGACCGTCATTGCTCTTTTAGTTGGTCGCTCCCAGTCTTTTGCTAACCTCCACCTGTACTAAGCGGACTGACTGCTTGTGCATCCAAATTCTTTTAAACCAGTTATGCCATATGAGTCCACCATACCTTCCTACATGGTATTTACCTGCCATTCCTAATGGAGACTTTCATGTACCACCTC
This sequence comes from Secale cereale, assembly GCA_902687465.1. Classification (NCBI taxonomy): domain Eukaryota; kingdom Viridiplantae; phylum Streptophyta; class Magnoliopsida; order Poales; family Poaceae; genus Secale; species Secale cereale. The sequence goes on along the minus strand of LR738714.1, from coordinate 735,481,818 downwards.
GAAATTATTCAAAAAAAAATGCATTCCTATTTTGTGCCTCTGTTTTAAGATCATGAGGAAGTAGTAGTTAATTCATGATCTTTTTAAGTTGGACAAGCTTCACCCCGGGATTGCATGTATAATGTGCAAACCCATAATACGAGAAGGAACTGGCATTGAGTGCGTCCGGCTCAAAAAAATAATATAACAAACAAACCCTCCTTCACGCTTTATTCATGAGAAATCAGAAAACTTTGGCAGTGATAAACAAAGGGGATTAAGAGGATGTGATCGTCCTCATTCGGGGGCCGTTCCTCGAAACTTGTCTATCTCAAGAAGTGATTGAGTTGTCTGCTAGCATTCGTTGACGAAACATGCATATCCAAAAAAATAATTATTACCTCTGTTTTTCAAAACCAAGAGCTCTGGTACATGCTTTGTCTTTGTTTCCGACTACGGGTTTTCAACCTTGCCAACAAAAGCCACGGTTCGAGAGTCTCCACCTTCTTTTAAAGCACCAACTACTGAGAGCATGATTGTCATTCTGAGTGTAATGTGCATTGTCCCAAAATAGCATTGTCTTTTGCATGATTGTGATATTGTTTATTCTGAAATCATTGTATCTAGTCATCACTTAAACCTTGGAGGTGCCGCTGCATTTATGTTTTGCTTCACTAAAGGGGGCAAGCAAGATATCACTTTATCATATTTGCACACCATGCTCATTACCAATCTATTTGATGTTTCAGTATCATGTTGTAAAACTTTTAGTTCTTTGTGATTTTCTCATGAGGCAACTTAATTACTACAGATTCATTGTCTCAGTAAGCTTTTGTCATGTGACTATGAAAAAGTCCTATATGGTTAATAGCATGTCACCACAGAAATTATTCTTGTTATCATTTACCTACTCGAGGACGAGCAGGAGTTAAGCTTGGGGATGTTGATACGTCCAAAACGTATCTATAATTTCTGTTTGCTCCATGCCTCTTTTGGGTGATATTGCTATGATATTTATACACTTCCATACACTTTTGATCATATTTGGACTAACCTATTAACTCAGTGCACCCCAGTGCCAGTTTCTGTTTTCTGCTGTTTTTGTATTTCAGGTTTTCCCATTACGAGAACTGCCAGAAAAATCCCGGAAAAATTATATAAAAAATCAGCGTTCCAGAAGCTTCCCGGCACCCGAAGTACAGCCGGAGGGGGGCCACCAGGGCTCCAGGCTCCCTGGTGGTGCGGACCCCTCCTGGCCGCGTCGGGGGGGGCGCCTAGGCCCCCCAGGCCTCCGCTGATGCCCCCCTTTGGCATATATTTATATCGTGTCCCGAAACCCTCGAGACGGGAACCCTTTTTCGCGATCTCATCTCTGTTCTGCCGCCGCCGCGCTTCCAAGATCGGGAGCACCAGGAGAACTCTTCCCGGCACCCTGCCGGAGGGGAGGATCACCACCGGGAGCTTCTCCACCACCATGGACGCCTCCCGGATGAGTTGTGAGTAGTCTCCCTTGGACCATGGGTCCATGACCAGTAGCTATGTGATGTTCTCCTCCCGTTCTTGTGCTTCACTAATTAGTCCTCGTGAGCTGCCCTACATGATCGAGGCACATATGTAATCCTTATGCTGTTGCTATGATGAGTTTGCTGGGATCCGATGGATTGTGAGATTATGTTCAGATTGTGTTTGAGTAATATATTTGATCTACCTCTTTTATATTTATGTTCGTAAGTAATTCTTGCATGTTCTCCGTTGTTATTTATTGCTTTGGCCAAGTAGTAGGTAGTGACTCCAAGAGGGAACGTTATGCTTGATTGTGGGTTGATGCCCCTCGATGACTAGCTTGAGTGACAGAAACATGAGTCTAGGGGATGTGCTGTTGCCACAAGGGGGAAAACAACGGTGCTTGTGCCCGCGGGTGCAAGGATTGTTTACTTTACGCAAAGTTCTTTTAATGCAGTTGTCTGTTGCTTTGAGTTTACACTATGGGTGGGACTCGCAACTTAATACCAGCGAGATGTTCTGGATAGATATCTCAAGGTGGATGATTAGTAGTAGATGCAGATGGATTTTGGTCTACTTTCCTTGGCGTACCGCCCATGCTTTGAACCTCTACCTTTCTTGCAACATAGTTAGCATTGGTTTGCGCACATAATTCTGTCAATTGCCCAGCTGTAATTCGTTTACCTCACATAGCTGTTTTATCGTCTTTTGGGAGAGAGACATCACTAGTGAACATCATGGGACTCCGGTCCATATTACCATCATTGATCACATCCGCTATTTACTTTCCGCTTTTACTTATTACTTGCAGCAAAACCTATCACTATTATCACTTGCGTTTGATCCTTTGTAAACGACAAGGCCAGATGGATTGACAACCTCTCTGTACTCGTTGGGAGCAAAGTTATTTGTATCTGTGTGCAGGTCCACGTTGATTGCTAATACCTGGCGCCGTTAGCAGTTGACACCTTCTTGTTGAAACTAGGAGTCTCAGGGAAATCGATCCTTGGTATCTTTGCCAAGGGAAAACTTCCGCTACACTGCATCTCAAACCTTCCACTTGGGGTAACCAACGAGGGGCGAGAAGCCATCACCATTCCTAACGAAGACTTTCGTGTACCATCTCGAAATTATTCAAAAGCATTTCTCTTTTATGCCTCTGTTTTAGCTCATGAGGAAGTAGTAGTTAATTCATGATCCTTTTAAGTTGGACAAGTTTCACCCCGGGATTGCATGTCTAATCTGCAAACCCCTAATATGAGAAGGAACTGGCATGAGTGCGCCCGGCTCATAAAAAAATACAACAAACAAACCCTCCTTCACGCTTTGTTCATGAGAAATCAGAAAACTTTTGGCAGTGATAAACAAAGGAGATTAAGGGGATGTGATCGTCCCCGTGCGGGAGCCGTTCCTCGAAACTTGTCCAGCTCGAGAAGTAATTGAGTTATCTACTAGCATTCGTTGACGAAATATGCATATCCCAAAAATAATTTTTACCTCTGTTTTTAAAAAACCAAGAGCTCTGGTACATGTTTAGTCTTTGCTTCCAACCAAGGGGTTTTCAACCTTGCCATCAAAAGCCATGGTTCGAGAGTCTCCACCTTATTTCTTCAAAGCACCAACTATTGAGAGAATGATTGTCATTCTGAGTGTAATGTGCATTGTCCCAAAGTACCATTGTCTTCTGCATGATTATGATATCGTTTATTCTGAAATCATTGTATCTAGTCGTCACTTAAACTTCGAAGGTGCTCCTGCATTTATGTTTTGCTTCACTAAAGGGGGCAAGCGAGGTATTACTTTGCCATGTTTGCACACCATGCTCACTACAAATCTATTGAGTGTTTCAGTATCATATTATAAAATTTTCAGTTCTTTGTGATATTCTCATGAGGCAACTTAATTACTAAAGATTCATTATCTCAGTAAGCATTTGTCATGTGACTGTGAAAAGTTCTTATATGGTTGATAACATGTCACCACAGAAATTATGCTTGTTATCATTTACCTACTCGAGGACGAGCAGGAATTAAGCTTGGGGATGTTGATACGTCCAAAACGTATCTATAATTTCTGCTTGCTCCATGCCTCTTTTGTGTGATATTGCTATGATATTTATGCACTTCCATACACTTTTGATCATATTTGGACTAACCTATTAACTCAGTGCACCCCAGTGCCAGTTTCTGTTTTCTGTAGTTTTTGTATTTCATGTTTTCCCATTACTTAAATTGCCAGAAAAATTCCGGGAAAAATATATAAAAAATCAGCGCTCCAGAAGCTTCCATGCGGCAAAAGTAGGGCCAGAGGGGGGCCAGAGGGGCTCCAGGCGCCCTGAGGGGGCGGCCCCCCCTCCTGGCCGCGCCGGGGGGGAGCCTGGGCCCCCCTTACCTCCTCTGGTGACCCCCTTTGGCATATATTTACACCGCGTCCCGAAACCCTCGAGGACGGAACCCTTTTTCGCGATCTCATCTCTGTTCCGCCGCCGCCGCGCTTCCAAGATCGGGAGCACCAGGAGAACTCTTCCCGGCACCCTACCGGAGGGGAGAACCACCACCGGGAGCTTCTCCACCACCTTGGACGCCTCCCGGATGAGTTGTGAGTAGTCCTCCTTGGACCATGGGTCCATGACCAGTAGCTATGTGATGTTCTCCTCCCCTCTTTGTTCTTCACCGATTAGACCTCGTGAGCTGCCCTACATGATCGAGGCACATATGTAATCTTTATGTTGTTGCTATGCTGAGTTTGCTGGGATCCGATGGATTATGAGATTATGTTCAGATTGTGTGTGAGTAATATATTTGATTCACCTCTTTTATATTTATGTTCTTGAGTAATTCTTGCATGTTCTCCATTGCTATTTATTGCTTTGGCCAAGTAGTAGGTAGTAACTCCAAGAGGGAACGTTATGCTTGATTGTGGGTTCATGCCCCTCGATGACTAGCTTGAGTGACAGAAACATGAGTCTAGGGGATGTGCTGTTGCCACAAGGGGGAAAACAACGGTGCTTGTACTTGCGGGTGCAAGGATTGTTTACTTTACGCAAAGTTCTTTTAATGCAGTTGTCTGTTGCTTTGAGTTTACACTATGGGTGGGACTCGCAACTTAATACCAGCGAGATGTTCTGGATAGATATCTCTAGGTGGATGATTAGTAGTAGATGCAGATGGATTTCAGTCTACTTGCCTTGGCGTACCGCCCATGCTTTTGAGCCTCTACCTTTCTTACAGCATAGTTAGCATTGTTTTGTGCACATAATCCTGTCAATTGCCCAGCTGTAATTCGTTTACCTCGCTTAGCTGTTTTATCGTCTTTTGGGTGAGAGACATCACTAGTGAACATCATGGGACCCCGGTCCATATTACCATCACTGATCACACCCGTTATTTACTTCCTGTTCTTAGTTACTAGTTGCAGTCATACCTATCACTATTATCTCTTGCGTTTGATCCTTTGTAAACGGCAAGGCCGGAGGGATTGACAACCTCTCTGTACTTGTTGGGAGCAAAGTTATTTGTATCTGTGTGCAGGTCCTGTCAAGCGAAAGTCTCTGGCGCTATTGACACCTTCTTGTTGACCCTCGGAGTCTCACGGGATTCGATCATTGGTATCTTTGCGAAGGGAAAACTACCGCTACGCTACATCTCAAACCTTCCACTTGGGGTAACCAACGAGGGGCGAGAAGCCATCAATATGTAATCTTTCTGCTGTTGCTTTGCTGAGTTTGTTGGGATCTGATGGATTATGAGACGTGTTCAGATTGTGTTTGAGTAATATATTTGATTCACCTCTTTTATATCTTTGTTCTTGAGTAATTCTTGCATGTTCTCCGTTGCTGTTTATTGCTTTGGCCAAGTAGTAGGTAGTAACTCCAAGAGGGAGCGTTATGCTTGATTGTGGGTTCATGCCCCCTGATGACTAGCTTGAGTGACAGAAACATGAGTCTAGGGGATGTGATGTTGCCACAAGGAAGAAAACAACGGTGCTTGTACTTGCGGGTGCAAGGATTGTTTACTTTACGCAAAGTTCTTTTAATGCAGTTGTCTGTTGCTTTGAGTTTACACTTTGGGTGGGATTCGCAACTTAATACCAGCGAGATGTTCTGGATAGATATCTCAAGGTGGATGATTAGTAGTAGATGCAGATGGATTTCGGTCTACTTGCCTTGGCGTACCGCCCATGCTTTTGAGCCTCTACCTTTCTTTGCAGCATAGTTAGCATTGGTTTGCGCACATAATCCTGTCAATTGCTCAGCTGTAATTCGTTTACCTCGCTTTGCTGTTTTATCGTCTTTTGGGAGAGAGACATCACTAGTGAACATCACGGGACCCCGGTCCATATTACCACCGTTGATCACACCTTCTATTTACTTCCTGTTTTTATTTCCTAGTTGCAGTTATAGCTATCATTATTATCTCTTGTGTTTGATCCTTTGTAAACAACAAGGCCGGAGGGATTGACAACCTCTCTGTACTCGTTGGGAGCAAAGTTATCTGTATCTGTGTGCAGGTCCCGTCAACCGCTAAGTTTCTGGCGCCGTTGACACCTACTTGTCGACCCTCGGAGTCTCACGGGATTCGATCCTTGGTACCTTTGCCAAGGGAAATTTGCCGCTACGCTACATCTCAACCTTCCACTTGGGGTAACCAACGAGGGGCGAGAAGCCATCAGCGTCTAGCCAGGTTGCGGACATATAGGAAATTGTCGTGAATACATCTTCAAATAATGAAAGCACTTTGAGCTTGAGAGACCAGATTATTCATATGAGGAGTCAACCTTCTGAACATCATCTTTGCAATGAGCTTTGCGATGGCATGAATTAGGCTTATGGGGCGGAAGTCGGAAATATCCTCAGCCCCATCCTTCTTCAGGATGAGAGCAACATCAGCCGAGTTTAACCAGTGAAGGTGAGCGGTCTGAAGGTTGGAGAAACGATTGACTGCCAACATGATGTCATGCTTGATTGTATTCCAACACACTTTGAAGAAAGTGCCCGTGAAGCCATCCGGTCCAGGCGCCTTGTCTCCCGGTGGATCAAACACCGCAGCTTTGACCTCCTCCTGAATGCCTCGTCCAAGCCCTGAAGATTGTAATTAGGCGTTGCAACATACCCCAATTGACATCGATGGTCCGGGAAGGGCCTTTTTGGCTATGTTCTTGAAGTGGCTGTGAACAATCTTCTCTTTGTCTTAATGAGAGGTGACCCAACCCTGATTGAGTTTGAGGCGATGAATAATTTTTTTTCTCCTACGGTGATTGACACAAAGGTGGAAATAGCGGGTGTTGGCGTCTCCTTCTTTAAGGTTTGTGATCCTCGAGTTTTGCCTTTTTCTGGATTATTCGAGCACCGCCAAGCTAACAATCCTTCTTTTTAATCTTTTCCGGAGGTCCCTTTCCTCCAGGCTAAGCTCCCTTTGTTCTTGGGCGAGGTCAAGACGAAGAATGACCTCAAGGGCCATGTGAAGCTGGACTTTGGCGTTCGAGAAAAGGGTCTTGCTCCAGGAGCGCAATTTTTGGCCTGTTCTCTTTAGCTTGTGGAAAAGCCGCTGATATGGCTCGACATGACATGAAATCTCATTCCATGCATCGGAGACGACACGTTGAAACCCCGCATTTTTTGCCCAGTAATTTTCAAAGCGGAAGGATTTAGGCTTCTTTGGTCCAACTTCATTAGCAAGAAGGAGGGGGCAGTGGTCCGAAAGCGATGAGGAGAGGGCATGCAGAATGTGCGAGGCAAACTCGATATCCCCGTCTTCATTGCAAAAAAAGCTATCCAACTTGCTCATCGTCGGGTTACTTTGTTCATTGCTCCAAGTGAATTTCCTATTTTGCATGTGTATCTCCTTGAGCTCACAGGTGTTGAGGGCGTTGCGGAAACGCACGAGACGGCTTCGATCCACATCGACTCGGTTTTTGTCCCTGGCACGATAGATCTAGTTGAAATCACCATTCACAAGCCATTTGGTCCCAAGCGGAGGCTTTTTTGAAATCAGCTCAAGGTAGAAAGCATCCTTGTTAATGCTACGGGTTGGTCCATACACTGTGGTAAGCTTAAAAGATCTGTCGTCGCCGTAGTTGTTAATGGTCACTGTCGCGGAGAGGAAGTAGACTCCAAACTGCACATTAGTCACCGTTACCACGGAGTCGTCCCAAAGCAGTAAGATGCCGCCTTTTTTACCCTCAGTCGGCCTTTGGGCAAAACTCTAGAGGCGTTGTCCACTCCGTTGGATCAACTTAATACTACCCATTATATTGGGTTGTACTATGTACCGTAAAAAAAATCAGCCTATATGTATTTCCATCATCTATTTCCCCAAATTTGCTTAAAAAATATTCCTATCTATTCTCCCAAATCGATGGGTCCAAGAGTGTTAAATTTTTTGTAGCTCAAAGGCTGAAGCCTCGGACCCACCGTACATAAGCTCCGGCCTATAAAGCTGCACGCTCGAGCTGAATCTATGCATCAAACATTGCATCATCCCCTCCTCCCGGAAAAAAGAAAAAGCTCCTCCTAGCGAAAGTAGCCTGTGAAGCGATGGGTTCCAACTACTTGCTGTTCGGCCTCTGCTCCCTGCTTCTACTTTCCGGCCAGCGGACTCTCTTGGCTCCAGCGTTAGCTCGGGGCATCCCGGGATCAGGCGCAACAACCTTCGCTTCCTTTGTTCATGCGCCTACCAAGAACAATGACCCCGGCAGCGGTAAGTAATCTGTAGTTAAATATATAATCTCTTATATAGACACACCCTGATTAATTAATTTCGCAATCGTCTCTTTTGTATTTCGAAACAAGAAGCATGCATGAGGGTTCAAAAAATTACAGGGTACTCCCTTTGTAAACTAATATAAGATCACTATTAGTGATCTAAACGCTTTTATATTAGTTAACTTTCCGGTACTACAGAAACACAAAGTTTCTTTGTAGCTCGTCCTACACGGTGCCCCTTATCTGTGCCGTTGGTCACGCTATGGAGATATGTGCAAGTGCCAGCATCAGCAGTAGTATACCTGTAGGTACAAAGTGATTAGTATGAAAAGGTGAACAGTACTGAGAAGAGAGGTCGCAGCATGCAACATGCAGAGATAAAGCTAGCAGGTCTGCGCATGCATGGCTGTACGTCTAGGCTGTTGACAATACATTTGAAGTGACAACACATTGGGAGTGCATGCTCACACGCTGCACATGCATGCAGATTTTTATTTTAACATGCTAGCAAATTATCACATGGTACCGAGTGAGAGCTCTGAGTCAGATTTTTTGAGAAAAAAAAAGGATGTGAGGAGAGAGGAACGCTCCATGCATGTGTGACAAACTAGAGGCGTGAAAGGAGACAGATGTGCATGCACTAGACTAGCCTTTGCAGGCCTACATAAATTACTGTTCACCTAGGGGATCAGTCCATTTATTTTAAACAACGTCTGGCCAGGGTGGGGTGATGTAGTGTCTCTCTTGTGTTAATTACTGGCAATGACTACTCACATAGCACATATCTCTATGCAGAATGCTACAGAATGAACGGATATGATAATAGGTCCTGTGGAGCTCCAGCTATAAAAAACTGCACTCAGAAACTACAGAAAGTAACAGTTACTTTCACAATATTTACTACCACGACAGAAATTCTTTGAAGTGTGCAGATACGTATTTCTTTTGGCTGGCGTCTGCAGCCGATTCAGCATTTAGAGAAAGTAAATGCATATGTGCTTTTCTCATATCCATATTTTCTGTAACAATATATTTTTTCAAACAAAAGTTCAAATTTTCTTTACGGTGTCACGCATGGTAGAACGCCAAAATAAATAAAAAATATGGATCCTGGCAGAACCTTCGTAAATAGCCATCCGTCCTAAAATAAGTGTCTTTGATTTAGTACTATTAAGATATGTATTAGCAAAAAAAAAGATAATGGTGGACAAATCATCGGTAAATATTACTCTACAAGCATAAAGGTAAAGTTCCATGATACCTGTGTTTCTTCATTTTGTGACCACAGGTGTCGGTGTGCATGCGCACCATCCAGGTGTGGAAGAGCAGAAGGGTGAAGGTAGTTGGCTCAATCCTCGTAACTGGCCACGTTGCCCGCCGTCCGTTTGCCACTGGCACGGCACTTCAGTTCCAGCTTCAACTCGCGCTGCAGCAAATCCCTGAGAATGACGATCGTTCGGTTGGGTTGGATCGGCGTCAAACCATGCATGGCGGGGGATTAAATTAAAAACCGTGCCTGTGCTGTGATGTTGCACCTAAGGTCCCGATCGGTCCTGCGCCGCCTACTATATAATGTGTGTTTGTTTGTGTGTGTCAGTTAATGTCTCGCGACGGCGCCTTGTTGATGTATTTATGCGTGATTTGTTGGATGTAATGTACAACAACACGTGATGAAATAAATAAATCGTTGGTATTCTCTGCAACAATGCCAGTGATTCTGCTTAATTGATCAAGTCCAGGCTGTGTCACATATATTGACTGACTGCTCGATGTCATGCAGTTTAGATACATACTCTTCTTCTTCTTCTTCTTCTTCTTTTTTGAAGGGAGATACAGATTCTTTTGCTATGCCACATGTGAGCGCCCCATTGATTCTGGCATGTTTGTTCTCAACGTGTTGTGTGTCTGAAAGTCTAATAAGTCGATTGAACATGCATTTATCAGGCAGGTTTTTTCTTTTTTTAGAACGAAGGCTCGCGAAGAGCCCGACTTTGAATTAACAAAGCCATCAACCGGTCAGGAGTTACATCAAATGACCCAAATTACAACGGTCAGAATGATACAATAGGGAACACTGGACAGAAACACTGACTACAACCTCCACAAGCAGCTAATGAAGTGGAAATTAAGATTACAGCTTGCAGAGGCCGAGTACTCCACACTAGGATCATATGTAGCAGAGCGGAGCAGCAGAGCAGGACATATCCGACCTTCGAAGATGGCCATGCTCCAGGAACACCTAGAGAAGAAGGGGAACAACATCTTCCTTCTCTATCACCGAAGAGGGACCCTACCCCCTCGCCATGGCTAGTAGGCGCCGCACCGTCGGAATTTCGAGAAACTCACCCTAGAGCTGAAAGAATGACGTGCTCACATCGTAAGGTGGACATAGTGCGGCCACTTCGATTTGGGAAATCCCCAACCGGCCGCTCCGCCACGTCCATGCCCAACTAGATGGAGACAAGCTTCATGGAATCGGTCGACGAAGAGGAGGCAGCTCAATCCCTCACCTGCAGAGCCTCCCGTCCACACCCAGCAACCCTAACGACACCTCCAAGAAGGTCACGACGCGCAAGGCACCGCCGCCGCCAAATCCACAATGGATAAAGGGTTTTCACCCGGGCAGGGGGGTCGGGGTGGAGAGCAGGGGACCTCGGCTGCGCCCCCATGGAGGAAAGCAGCGCCCTTGGGCATTGCCGTCGCCGGGCCGGTCGGACCGGCCAAGGTTTCCCCCGGTCCCCTAGCTGGCCACCAACATGCACCAACGCCAGAGCCAGAGAACAAATCACTAGCCCCCACCGACGGTGAGAGAGAGGCAGCAGGGAGGGGGATTTCAAACCTCCAGATCTGATGAAGAAACTCCGCGCTGCGGCCGGATTCCGCCAGCCACCCGCCGCCCGCGCGGCCAGGCACGCTGGTCAGTACCCCTGCGAACGCCGCCAACCACCCGACGGCACCGCCTCTCCGGTAGGGGCCGCCGCCCCGGGAACCGCAGGCCTCCGAGAAGGGATGGAGCGCCGAGATCCCCGCCGCTACCTTCACCGGTGCCCACGCGGGCTTCCCGGCGGCCGTCTCCGGTAGCGGCGAGGGGGAAAGGGAGTGGAGGGGGTGGCGGCGGCCGCGGAACCCTAGTCGCCCAAGGGGGCGACGCGAAGACTGGGAGGGGAGGGGGAGGGGGAAGTTTGTAGTAACTGTTCTATCAGGCAGGTTTAAACCAGACGGAAAGAAAGCGCTTTTGGGAGGCAGCCCACATGAATAAATTTTTTGCTTTTGTTGTGTCTTGATGTTGTTTACTGCTGTAGCATCATCATTGTATCTTTGCTTTTCATATTTGTGCCAAGTATAGCCACTGATTGCTAGAAAGTTCAAAAGTTGTGAGGTGCTTTCCAGGAAACAGATTCTGTCCTTGGATAGAAAAATTCGTATAAAATCACCAGATCATCTTTTTGGTCTGAATTGTTTCGACAGCGTTCTCTATATAATTGTCTTTCGTGCATCTGTTCTGAGTTTTTTATAATTGTCTTTCGTGCATCTGTTCTGAGTTTTTTGATTTGAGTTGCAGAAGTATCCCGAACAGATCAATTACTACCTGTTGTTCTGTTTTTCACAGATTCTGTCATGTTTTGCCTTTCCTTCATTTTGCAAATCAAGAACTTGCTTTTTCTTTGCAAAAACCTTTTGGCAATCTTGAGAAACAGTAGAACTTCAAGAATATCTTTATTTCCAGCAAGGTATAATTATTTTATTAAGGGTACTAACCTCGCTAATCAGATTATGATGAGTTATGTATGAAGGGAGTTTTCAAGTGTGCGAGGGAAGATGATAAAAAGATTCAGGAGTGTCAAGCGCTCAAGCTTGGGGATGCCCCCGTGCACCCCCAAGAAATATTCAAGGAGACTCAAGCGTCTAAGCTTGGGGATGCCCCCGTGCATCCCCTTCTCCATCAACATTATCAGTTCGTCTTTCGTTCCGCTATATTTTTATCACTTCATGTGTTATGTGCTATGCTTGGAGCGTCTTGCTTTTAGCTTTCTTTTTAGTTTTTCATAACGAGTCGGAACTCAGCATTCTTTATGTGGGATAGAAACACGCTCCACTTCTACCTAGAACATAACATAGAATTTTCATGTCTATCTATGCTGTGTGTGTTCTTTGTCTTTTAATAGCTACTATGATGCTCTGCTCTTAGTATTCATGCTTATCTTTTCAAAGAGCTTTTGTTTAGTTGGTTGCTTGAACTCTCTTTAATTACCATGCTCGCCTTATTAAGAGAGTTTGCTTCCGTTGCATTGGTTAATGTGTCTATGATAAAGATGCTACGTGCATGATGGTGCTTAGTAGTTCAGGTTTTCTTATGGTTAATCTCAAATAGCTGGGGGGTTCCCAATGTGTTATTGGAGTACCAACATGGTTTGTTTGCCTATGATGTGGTATGGTCTAGTAATATCTTCCTTCGAGAATTTATTTTGATTGACTTGGCGTATGCTCACGCATATTTAAGACTGTAAAGAAAGTCTGTCAAGCCTTGATGATCTTTTATTTCTGAGTAGCGATATAACTACCATGCCTGATTCAATGTTGCTTTGTCGCTTTGCATGATTATGACCGTCATTGCTCTCTTAGTTGGTCGCTCCTAGTCTTTTGCTAACCTCCACCTGTACTAAGCAGACTAACTTTGCAATACATAGCTCATGGGAAAGTAGCTTTAAAAACTATTGTGGTAAAGAATATGTTGCTTATGTATCTTATTTCTTATAAGTTGCTTGCTGAGCGGTAACCATGTTTCTGGGGACGCCATCAACTATCACACTCTTGTTGAATATCATGTGAGTTGCTATGCATGCTCGTCTTGTCTGAAGTAAGGGTGATTTGCCGTGGGTTGTATGAATATGCATATTGTTAGAGAAGAACATTGGGCCGCCAACCAAAGCCATGTATCATGGTGGAAGTTTTAGCTTGGACGTTGATCCTCAATCTCTTATGAGAATATGCTTATGCATTAAAGAGGAGTCCATCATCTATTTTCTATGTTGTCCTGGTATGGATGTCCTCAAGTTGAGATCTATCAAAAACGAGAAATCAAATGCGATTTATCTCCTTGGACCTTTGTACAGGTGGCATAGAGGTACCCCTTTGTGACACTTGGTTGAAACATATGTAATGCAATGATAACCCATGGAAATCCGAGCTAATTAGGACAAGGTGCGAGCACTATTGGTATTCGATGCATGAGGCTTGCAACTTATAGGATGTCTTATGCATGACACATATGAAGTACTACTACCGTTGACAAAATTGCTTCCATGTTTTCAAAATAAAAAGCTCTAGCACTTAACCATTCTTTTACTTTTATGAGTTTCCACCTTCTTTCTTCAAGCACCAACTACTGAGAGCATGATTGTCATTCTGAGTGTAATGTGCATTGTCCCAAAGTAGCATTGTCTTTTGCATGATTGTGATATCGTTTATTTTGAAATCATCGTATCTAGTCATCACTTAAACCTTGAAGGTGCCCCTGCATTTATGTTTTGCTTCACTAAAGGGGGCAAACTAGATATTACTTTATCATATTTGCACATCATGTTCATTGCAAATCTTTTTGATGTTTCAGTTTCATGTTGTAAAACTTTCAGTCATTTGTGATTTTCTCATGAGGCAACTTAATTACTATAGATTCATTGTCTCAGTGAGCTTTTGTCATATGACTATAAAAAGTCCTATATGGTTAATAGCATGTCACTACAGAAATTATTCTTGTTATCATTTACCTACTCGAGGACGAGCAGGAATTAAGCTTGGGGATGTTGATACGTCCAAAACGTACCTATAATTTCTGCTTGCTCCATGCCACTTTTGGGTGATATTGCTATGATATTCATACACTTACATACACTTTTGATCATATTTGGACTAACTTACTAATCCAGTGCACCCCAGTGCCAGTTTCTGTTTTCGGCTGTTTTTGTATTTCTGGTTTTCACGTTACGAGAACTGCCAGGAAAAATCCAGAAAAATTATATAAAAAATCAGCGTTTCAGAAACAACCTTGCGTCCGAAGGACAGCCGGGGGGGGGGGGCACCAAGGCTCCAGGCGCCCTGGCGGCGCCCCCCCTGGGCCGCGCCGGGGGGGCGCCTGGGCCCCCCGAAGCTCCCCCGATGCCCCCCCTTTGGCATATATTTAAAGCGTCCTCCGAAACCCTCGGAACAGGAACTCTTTTCGCGATCCCATCTCTGTTCCGCCGCCGCCGCCGCTTCCAAGATCGGGAGCACCAGGAGAACTCTTCCCGGCACCCTGCCGGAGGGGAGGATCACCACCGGGAGCTTCTCCACCACCATGGACGCCTCCCGGATGACTCGTGAGTAGTCTCCCTTGGACCATGAGTCCATGACCAGTAGCTATGTGATGTTCTCCTCCTGTTCTTGTGCTTCACTAATTAGTCCTCGTGAGCTGCCCTACATGATCGAGGCACATATGTAATCCTTATGCTGTTGCTATGTTGAGTTTGCTGGGATCCGATGGATTATGAGATTATGTTTAGATTGATCTTGAGTAATATATTTGATTCACCTCTTTTATATTTATGTTCATAAGTAATTCTTGCATGTTCTCCGTTGTTATTTAGCTTTGACCAAGTAGTAGGTAGTGACTCCAAGAGGGAACGTTATGCTCGATTGTGGGTTCATGCCCCTCGATGACTAGCTTGAGTGACAGAAACATGAGTCTAGGGGATGTGCTGTTGCCACAAGGGGGAAAACAACGGTGCTTGTGCCCGCGGGTGCAAGGATTGTTTACTTTACGCAAAGTTCTTTTAATGCAGTTGTCTGTTGCATTGAGTTTACACTATGGGTGGGACTCGCAACTTAATACCAGCGAGATGTTCTGGATAGATATTTCAAGGTGGATGATTAGTAGTAGGCATTGATGGATTTCGGTCTACTTACTTTGGCGTACCGCCCATGCTTTGAACCTCAACCTTTCTTGCAATGTAGTCAGCATTGGTTTGCGTTCGTGGTCCTGTCAATTGCCCAGCTGTAATTTGTTTACCTCACATAGCTGTTTTATCGTCTTTTGGGAGAGAGACATCACTAGTGAACATCATGAGACTCCGGTCCATATTACCATCATTGATCACACCCGCTATTTACTTTTCGTTATTATTTACTATTGCAAACACTATCTATCACTACTATCATTTGCTTTTAACCCTTTGTGAACTACAAGGCCGGAGGGATTGACAACCTCTCTGTACTCGTTGGGAGCAAAGTTATTTGTATCTGTGTGCAGGTCCACGTTGATTGCTAATTTGCGCCGTTAGCAGTTGACACCTACTTGTTGAACCTAGGAGTCTCTGGGGATTCGATCCTTGGCATCTTTGCTAAGGGAAAACACTTCCACAACACTGCATCTTTCACCTTCCACCTGGGGTAACAACCGAGGGGGTTAGAGGCCCATCAGTGGAGAAGCTCCCGGTGGTGATCCTCCCCTCCGGCAAGGTGCCGGGAAGAGTTCTCCTGGTGCTCCCGATCTTGGAAGCGTGGCGGCGGCGGAACAGAGATGAGATCGCGAAAAAGGGTTCCCGTCTCGAGGGTTTCGGGACACGATATAAATATATGCCAAAGGGGGGCATCATCGGAGGCCTGGGGGGCCCAGGTGCCCCCCGGCGCGGCCCGGAGGGGGGCCGCGCCACCAGGGCGCCTGGAGCCCTGGTGCCCCCCTCCGGCTGTACTTCGGGTGCCGGGAAGCTTCTGGAACGCTGATTTTTTATATAATTTTTCCGGGATTTTTCTGGCAGTTCTCGTAATGGGAAAACCTGAAATACAAAAACAGCAGAAAACAGAAACTGGCACTGGGGTGCACTGAGTTAATAGGTTAGTCCAAATATGATCAAAAGTGTATGGAAGTGTATAAATATCATAGCAATATCACCCAAAAGAGGCATGGAGCAAGCAGAAATTATAGATACATTTTGGACGTATCAAATGGCAAGTAAATACCATGTATAGGAAGGTATGGTGGACTCATATGTCATAACTGGTTTAAAGGATTTTGGATGCACAAGCAGTCAGTCCGCTTAGTACAGGCGAAGGCTAGCAAAAGACTGGGAGCGACCAACTAAGAGAGCAATGACGGCCATAATCATGCAGAGCGACAAAGCAACATTGAATCGGGCATGGAAGTTATATCGCTACTCAGAAATTAAAGATCATCAAGGCTTGATAGACTTTCTTTACAGTCTTAAATATGCGTGAGCATATGCCAAGTAAACAAAATAAATTCTTGGAGGAAGATATCACTAAGCCATACCACATCATAGGCAAACAAATCATGCTGGTACTTCAATAACACATTAAGTACCCCCAGCTATTTGAGACTAACCATAAGAAAACATGAACTACTAAGCACCATTATGCACATAGCATTTTTATTATAGACATATCAACCAGTGCCACAGAAGCCAACACTCTTAACAAGATAAGCATGATAACTCAAGAGAGTTCTAGAAGCAACCAACTAAACAAAAGCTCTTTAAAAAGAAAAGCATGAAAACTAAGAGCTAAACATGACAGTAGCTATTGAAAGACAAAGAACATACACAGCAAAGATAAACATGAAAATCCTATGTTGTGTTCTAGGTTGAAGTGGAGCGTGTTTCTCTCCCACACAAAGAAAGTTGGGTTCTAACTCGTTATGAACAGCAAGCAAAGCTAAAGAAAACTAAAAAGGAAACTAAAAGCAAGACGCTCCCAGCATAGCACATAACGCATGAAGTGATTAAAATATAGTGGAACGAAAGACGAACTGATAATTGTTGATGGAGAAGGGGATGCACGGGGGCATCCCCAAGCTTAGACGCTTGAGTCTTCTTGAATATTTCTTGGGGGTGCACGGGGGCATCCCCAAGCTTGAGCGTTTGACACTCCTGAATCTTTTTATCATCTTCCCTCGCACACTTGAAAACTCCCTTCATACATAACTCATCATAATCTGATTAGCGAGGTTAGTACCCATAATAAAATAATTTTTTCCTTGCTGGAAATAAGGATAATCTTGAAGATCTACTGTTTCTCAAGATTGCCAAAAGGTTTTTGCAAAGAAAAAGCAAGCTCAAGGTTTGCAAAACGAAGAAAAGGCAAAACATGACAGAATCTGTGAAAAACAGACCAACAGGTAGTAAATAATTTTTCGGGGCACTTTTGCAACTCAAATAAAAAAACTCAGAACAGACGCCCGAAAGCCAATTGTATAGAGCACGCTGTCGAAAAAGTTCAGACCAAAAAGATGATCTGGTGATTTTATACGAATTTTTCTGTCCAAGGACAGAATCTGTTTCCTGGACAGCACGTCACAAGTTTTGAACTTTCTTGCAATCAGAGGCTAAACTTGGCACAAAGCTGAAAAGTAAAGATACAATGATGATGCTACTGTAGTAACAAACATCAAGACACAAAAAAAGCAAAATAAAACTTTATTCATTGTGGGCTGCCTCCCAAAAGTGCTTTCTTTTATGCCTTTAAGCTAGGCATAATGCAAAGAGATCAAGTTGTATCAATTGAACCATCATCAAGATCATCAAAAAGCTCTTCAATAGTACAACTAGTCTAAAGAGGACTTTCAAATAAAGGCCTGATAGAGATACTTCTAGGGAGAAGACCAAAAGGTAAAAAGTCAATGGAAGATTTATTTATAAATTTATCAAAGAGAGGTGTTTCTTCCAAAGTCTTCACAGTTTCAACCCCTTTGGCAATAGATGGATTACTTTTGGAGCGGGGAGCCTTTGGAACGTAAACGAACTTAGGCTCCTTCTTTGCCGGAGTTTCTACCTTTTTGGTTTTGATTGAGGAGAAATTAGTTCCTAAAGTATCAAAGATTTCCTCAATCTTGTCTATCCTAGAAGAATCCAAGTCATGGGATTTGATGGTCTCCAAAGTTTTGAGAATTTTATGCATGGAGCTATCAAGCCTATTCAAATTCCCTTGGATCTTACGGTCCAACTCATTTATCTTATTAATGTTTGGCATCTCTAGCTCTATCTTTTCAAGTTTTTTCATAATGTGAGCTAGGGTAATGTCCTCTTGAATGCTAACAAGAGGGGGATTTCCAACAAGATTTTCAATAATACTGAGAGATTCCCAAACTGGGGCGTCTAGGAAATTTCCATTGATAGCAGAATCTAGGATAAACCTATTCCAAGAAGTAATTCCAACATAAAAATTTCTAAGCAGGATAGTAGTAGATTGCTTCTTGGTGGCTCTTTTATGAGAATCATTAATTCTATACCAAGCATCTTTTAGACTTTCCCCACCTCTTTGTTTAAAGGTCAGAACTTCTGCCTCACCAAAGGCAAAAGGACCAGACATAATGCCAACTAAAAAGCGAGATAACTATTTTTGTGATTTTTGATAAAGGGAACTAAAGCAAAAACTGAAAGGTAAACTAACAAGACTAAAAAGCAAAGGTAAAAGATAGCGTGCAACTCCCCTATCTTGAAGAGTGGAGTCCCCGGCAACGGCGCCAGAAAACTTTGCTTGATGGCTTCTCGCCCCTCGTTGGTTACCCCAAGTGGAAGGTTTTGTTGGGGAACGTTGCATGGGAAACAAAAAATTTTCCTACCGTTCACCAAGATCAATCTAGTAGATGCAACTACGAGGAAGGAGTGTGATCTACGTACCCTTGTAGATCGCTAAGCGGAAGCGTTATGAACGCGGATGATGGAGTCGTACTCGTCGCGATTCAGATCGCCGAAGACCTAGCACCGAAGCAACGGTGCCTCCGCGTTCTTCACACGTACGGCTCGGGGACGTCTCCTCCTTCTTGATCCAGCAAGGGGTGGAGGAGAGGTTGATGGAGAACCGGCAGCACGACGGCGTGGTGGTGATGGTGGAGAAGAACTCCAGCAGGGCTTCGCCTAAGCACCGCGGGAGAAGAAGATATGACGGGAGAGGGAGGGCAGCACCGAGGCACGAACTGTGTTGGCTGCCCTCCCTTTGCCCCACTATATATAGGGGGGGTGGAGAGGCTAGGGCGCCCTAGGGTTTCCCCCTAGGGGCCGGCGGCCAGGGCAAGGGGAGGGGGGCGGCGGCCAGGGCAGGGGGAGGCGCCCAGGCCCTAGGGTTTCCCCCTTAGGTGCCTTGCCCCCCAAGTCCCAAGGGGTGCGGCCAGCCCTAGGGGGTCCCACCCCCTTAGCCGCATGGGGAGAGGGCCCAGGGGGGCGCACAGCCCCCTGAGGGCTGTGGTGTCCCCCCTTGTGGCCCAATAGGCCCAGAACACCTTCCGGACCCCCCGAAAACCTTCCCGGTACTCCGCCGATTTCCCGATGCTCCCCGGAACACTTCCGGTACTCCGAAACCTTTCATCCTATATATCAATCTTCGTCTCCGGACCATTCCGGAGACCCTCGTCATGTCCGGGATCTCATCCGGGACTCCGAACAACCTTCGGTAACCATGCACTCTTCTCACTAACAACCCTAGCGTCACCGAACGTTAAGTGTGTAGACCCTGCGGGTTCGGAAACCATGTAGACATGACCGAGACACTCCCAGGTCAATAACCAATAGCGGGATCTGGATACCCATATTGGCTCCTACATGTTTCTCGATGATCTCATCGGATGAACCACGATGTCAAGGATTCAGGCAATCCCGTATACAGTTCTCTTTGTCTCGTCGGTATGTTACTTGCCCGAGATTCGATCGTCGGTATCTCTATACCTAGTTCAACCTCGTTATCGGCAAGTCTCTTTACTCGTTACCGTAATACATAATCCCGTGACCAACTACTTAGTCACTTTGAGCTCATTGAGATGACGTATTACCGAGTGGGCCCGGAGATACCTCTCCGTCATACGGAGTGACAAATCCCAGTCTCGATCCATGTCAACTCAACAGACACCCTCGGAGATACCTGTAGAGTACCTTTATAGTCACCCAGTTACGTTGCGACGTTTGGCACACACAAAGCACTCCTACGGTGTCAGTGAGTTACATGATCTCATGGTCATAGGAACTTATACTTGACATGCAGAAAACTATAGCGATAACTGACACGATCAAAAGCTATGTTAACGTTTGGGTCTCGTCCATCACATCATTCTCCTAATGATGTGATCCCGTTATCAAATGACAACTCATGTCTATGACCTGGAAACCGCGGTCATCTTTGATCAACGAGCTAGTCCTGTAGAGGCACACTAGGGACACAAAGTCTGTCTATTCATCCACACGTGTATCTGAGTTTCCAATCAATACAGTTATAGCATGGATAATAAACGATTATCATGAACAAGGAAATATAATAATAACTCTTTTATTATTGCCTCTAGGGCATATTTCCACTGTTGGGGAACGTTGCATGGGAAACAAAAATTTTTCCTACCGTTCACCAAGATCAATCTAGTAGATGCAACTACGAGGAAGGAGTGTGATCTACGTACCCTTGTAGATCGCTAAGCGGAAGCGTTATGAACGCGGATGATGGAGTCGTACTCGTCGCGATTCAGATCGCCGAAGACCTAGCACCGAAGCAACGGTGCCTCCGCGTTCTTCACACGTACGGCTCGGGGACGTCTCCTCCTTCTTGATCCAGCAAGGGGTGGAGGAGAGGTTGATGGAGAACCGGCAGCACGACGGCGTGGTGGTGATGGTGGAGAAGAACTCCAGCAGGGCTTCGCCTAAGCACCGCGGGAGAAGAAGATATGACGGGAGAGGGAGGGCAGCACCGAGGCACGAACTGTGTTGGCTGCCCTCCCTTTGCCCCACTATATATAGGGGGGGTGGAGAGGCTAGGGCGCCCTAGGGTTTCCCCCTAGGGGCCGGCGTCCAGGGCAAGGGGAGGGGGGCGGCGGCCAGGGCAGGGGGAGGCGCCCAGGCCCTAGGGTTTCCCCCTTAGGTGCCTTGCCCCCCAAGTCCCAAGGGGTGCGGCCAGCCCTAGGGGGTCCCACCCCCTTAGCCGCATGGGGAGAGGGCCCAGGGGGGGCGCACAGCCCCCTGAGGGCTGTGGTGTCCCCCCTTGTGGCCCAATAGGCCCAGAACACCTTCCGGACCCCCTGAAAACCTTCCCGGTACTCCGCCGATTTCCCGATGCTCCCCGGAACACTTCCGGTACTCCGAAACCTTTCATCCTATATATCAATCTTCGTCTCCGGACCATTCCGGAGACCCTCGTCATGTCCGGGATCTCATCCGGGACTCCGAACAACCTTCGGTAACCATGCACTCTTCTCACTAACAACCCTAGCGTCACCGAACGTTAAGTGTGTAGACCCTGCGGGTTCGGAAACCATGTAGACATGACCGAGACACTCCCAGGTCAATAACCAATAGCGGGATCTGGATACCCATATTGGCTCCTACATGTTTCTCGATGATCTCATCGGATGAACCACGATGTCAAGGAGTCAGGCAATCCCGTATACAGTTCCCTTTGTCTCGTCGGTATGTTACTTGCCCGAGATTCGATCGTCGGTATCTCTATACCTAGTTCAATCTCGTTACCGGCAAGTCTCTTTACTCGTTACCGTAATACATAATCCCGTGACCAACTACTTAGTCACTTTGAGCTCATTGAGATGACGTATTACCGAGTGGGCCCGGAGATACCTCTCCGTCATACGGAGTGACAAATCCCAATCTCGATCTATGTCAACTCAACAGACACCCTCGGAGATACCTGTAGAGTACCTTTATAGTCACCCAGTTACGTTGCGACGTTTGGCACACACAAAGCACTCCTACGGTGTCAGTGAGTTACATGATCTCATGGTCATAGGAACTTATACTTGACATGCAGAAAACTATAGCGATAACTGACACGATCAAAAGCTATGTTAACGTTTGGGTCTCGTCCATCACATCATTCTCCTAATGATGTGATCCTGTTATCAAATGACAACTCATGTCTATGACCTGGAAACCGCGGTCATCTTTGATCAACGAGCTAGTCCTGTAGAGGCTCACTAGGGACACAAAGTCTGTCTATTCATCCACACGTGTATTTGAGTTTCCAATCAATACAGTTATAGCATGGATAATAAACGATTATCATGAACAAGGAAATATAATAATAACTCTTTTATTATTGCCTCTAGGGCATATTTCCAACAGTCTCCCACTTGCACTAGAGTCAATAATCTAGCATTACAAGGTAATGAATCTAACACCCATAGAGTCTTGGTGTTGATCATGCTTAGCCCGTGGAAGAGGCTTAGTCAACGGATCTGCAACATTCAAATCCGTGTGTACTTTGCAAATGTTTATGTCCTCCTCCTTGACCGAATCGCGGATGGAATTGAAGCGTCGCTTTATGTGTCTGGTCCTCTTGTGACACCTTGGTTCCTTGGCTAGAGCAATGGCACCAGTGTTGTCACAGAACAGAGTCATTGGGTTCAGTGCACTAGGCACAACTCCAAGATCTGTCATGAACTCCTTCATCCAGACACCTTCCTTCGCTGCCTCCGAGGCAGCTATATACTCCGCTTCACATGTAGAATCAGCTACCACGCTCTGCTTGGAACTGCACCAGCTTACCGCTCCCCCGTTGAGAATATATACGTATCCGGTTTGAGACTTAGAGTCATCCGGATCAGTGTCAAAGCTTGCATCGACGTAACCCTTTACGACGAGCTCTTGATCACCTCCATAAACGAGAAACATATCCTTAGTCCTTTTCAGGTACTTTAGGATATTCTTGACCGCTGTCCAGTGATCCATACCAGGATTACTTTGAAACCTTCCGGCCATACTTATGGCAAGGCTGACATCTGGTCTTGTGCACAGCATTGCATACATGATAGAGCCTATGGCTGAAGCATAGGGGACGACACTCATCTTTTCTCTATCTTCTGCAGTCACTGGGCATTGAGTCTTACTCAACTTTGTACCTTGCAATACCGGCAAGAACCCCTGCTTGGATTGATCCATTTTGAACTTCTTCAAAACTTTATCAAGGTATGTGCTTTGTGAAAGTCCTATCAAGCGTCTTGATCTATCTCTATAGATCTTGATGCCCAATATGAAAGCAGCTTCACCGAGATCTTTCATCGAAAAACTCTTGTTCAAATACCCCTTCACGCTATCCAAAAATTCTATATTGTTTCCAATCAGCAATATGTCATCCACATATAATATTAGAAACGCTATAGAGCTCCCACTCACTTTCTTGTAAATACAAGCTTCATTGTAGACTTGTATAAACCCAAACGCTTTGATCACCTCATCAAAGCGAAGATTCCAACTCCGAGATGCTTGCACCAGCCCATAAATGGAACGCTGGAGCTTGCATACTTTGTCAGCATTCTCTGGATCGACAAAACCCTCCGGTTGCATCATATACAACTCTTCCTTAAGAAAACCGTTAAGGAACGCTGTTTTGACATCCATCTGCCAAATTTCATAATCGAAATATGCAGCTATTGCTAACATGATTCGGACGGATTTAAGCATCGCTACAGGTGAGAAAGTCTCATCGTAGTCAATCCCTTGAACTTGTGAAAAACCCTTTGCCACAAGTCGAGCTTTATACACGGTGACATTACCGTCAGCGTCCGTCTTCCTCTTAAAAATCCATTTATTCTGAATGGCCTTCCGCCCTTCAGGTAATACTTCCAAAGTCCATACTTTGTTTTCATACATGGATCCCATCTCGGATTTCATGGCCTCTAACCATTTGTCGGAATCCGGGCCCACCATCGCTTCTCCATAGCTCGTAGGTTCACCGTTGTCTAACAACATGACCTCCAAGACAGGGTTACCATACCACTCAGGTGCAGTGCGTACCCTTGTCGACCTACGAGGTTCGGTAGTAACTTGATCAGAAGCTTCTTGATCATCATCATCGGCTTCCTCTTCAACCTCTGCAGGCTCCACAAAAACATCTTTCTGTGCTGCGCTACTCTCTGGTTGAAGCAGAGGTTCAATAACCTCATCAAGTTCTACCTTCCTCCCACTCAATTCTTTCGAGAGAAACTCTTTCTCGAGAAAGGACCCGTTCTTAGCGACAAATACTTTGCCTTCGGATCTGAGATAGAAGGTGTACCCAACAGTTTCTTTTGGGTATCCTATGAAGACACATTTGTCCGCTTTGGGTTCGAGCTTTTCTGGCTGAAGCCTTTTGACATAAGCATCGCAACCCCAAACCTTGAGAAAAGACAACTTCGGTTTCTTACTAAACCATAGTTCATACGGTGTTGTCTCAACGGACTTAGATGGAGCCCTATTTAAAGTGAATGCAGCTGTCTCTAACGCATATCCCCAAAACGATAGTGGCAAATCGGCAAGAGACATCATAGAACGTACCATATCTAATAGGGTTCGATTACGACGTTCGGACACACCATTTCGGTGTGGTGTTCCAGGTGGCGTCAACTGTGAAACAATTCCACATTTTCTTAAGTGATCACCAAACTCATAACTCAGATATTCTCCCCCTCGATCAGATCGTAGGAACTTGATCTTCTTGTTACGATGATTTTCAACTTCACTCTGAAATTGCTTGAACTTTTCAAAAGTTTCAGACTTATGCTTCATCAAGTAAATATACCCATATCTACTTAAGTCGTCAGTGAAGGTGAGAAAATAACGATATCCACCGCGCGCCGTTACACTCATCGGACCGCACACATCAGTATGTATGATTTCCAATAAGTCACTTGCCCGTTCCATTGTCCCTGAAAACGGGGTCCTTGTCATCTTGCCCATGAGGCACGGCTCGCACGTGTCAAGTGATTCAAAATCAAGAGACTCCAAAAGTCCATCAGCATGGAGCTTCCTCATGCGTTTCACGCCGATATGACCGAGGCGGCAGTGCCACAAGAAAGTGGTATTATCATTATCTACTCTACATCTTTTGGCATCAATGTTATGAACATGTGTATCATCACTATCGAGATTCAATAAGAATAAACCCCTAACTTCGGGTGCATGACCATAAAAGATATTACTCATATAAATAGAACAACCATTATTCTCTGACTTAAATGAGTAACCGTCTCGCAATAAACAAGATCCAGATATAATGTTCATGCTTAACGCAGGCACTAAATAACAATTATTCAGGTTCATAACTAATCCCGATGGTAATCGAAGAGCGAGCGTGCCGACGGCGATCACATCAA
This sequence comes from Secale cereale, assembly GCA_902687465.1. Classification (NCBI taxonomy): domain Eukaryota; kingdom Viridiplantae; phylum Streptophyta; class Magnoliopsida; order Poales; family Poaceae; genus Secale; species Secale cereale. The sequence continues at coordinate 735,456,523 of LR738714.1, read as the reverse complement.
CCTTGGAACCATTTCCCACGCGCATCGTCACTTCGTCCTTCGCCAGCCTCCGTTTATTCCGCAGTTCCTGTTTAGAGTTGCAAATGTGAGCAACCGAACCGGTATCAAATACCCAGGCACTACAACGAGAGTTGGTAAGGTAAACATCAATAACATGTATATCATATATACCTTTGTTGTTGTTGGCCCCCTTCTTGTCCGCCAGATACTTGGGGCAGTTCCGCTTCCAGTGGCCATTCCCCTTGCAATAGAAACACTCAGTCTCTGGCTTGGGCCCAGCCTTGGGTTTCTTCACTGGATTAGCAACTGCTTTGCCACCCTTCTTAGAGTTACCCTTCTTGCCCTTGCCATTCTTCTTGAAACTGGTGGTCTTATTGACCATCAACACTTGATACTCCTTCTGGATGTCTGCCTCAGCGACTTTCAGCATCGAAAACAGCTCGGCGATGGTTTTATTCATCCCTTGCATGTTGTACTGCTGGACGAAGCTCTTGTAGCTTGGAGGGAGTGACTGGAGAATTCTGTCAATGATAGCCTCATCCGGGAACACAAGTCCCAGATCAGCTATGCGGGTATAGTACCCAGACATCTTCAGTAAGTGCTCACTGACAGACGAATTCTCCTCCATCTTGCAAGCGAAGAATTTATCGGTGGTCTCATACCTCTCGATCTTAGCATTCTTCTCAAAGATGAATTTCAACTCCGTGTACATCTCATATGCACCATGGCGTTCAAAACGCCTTTGGAGTCCTCCTTCCAAGCCGTACAACATGGCACATTGTACTATCGAATAGTCATCCGAACGCGTCTGCCAGACGTTCATATCGTCCGCAGAGGCTCCAGGAGCGGGGGGTTGACCTAGCGGTGCATTTAGGACATAAACCTTTTGGGCAGCTGTGAGGATGATCCTCAGATTGCGGAGCCAGTCCACAAAGTTGCTCCCATCATCTTTCAGTTTAGCTTTCTCTAGGAACGCATTAAAATTCAGGGGAACTCCTGCGCGAGCCATCTACAACATAAATTCGCAAAGACATTTTAGACTATTGTTCATGATAAGTGAGTTATTACCTAATCAAATTAATTATAACTCCCACTCAAATTGACATCCCTCCGGTCATTCGAGCGTGACATGATCCAAATTCACCAACCCAAGTCCGATCATCACGTGAGATGAGGTGGTGTCAATGGTAAACATCAACATGTTGATCATATCTACTATATGACTCATGCTCGACCTTTCGGTCCTCCGTGTTCCGAGGCCATGTCTGTACATGCTAGGCTCGTCAAGTCTAACCCGAGTGTTCTGCACGTGCAAAACTGGCTTGCACCCGTTGTATGCGAACGTAGAGTCTATCACACCCGATCATCACGTGGTGCTTCGAAACGACGAACCTTCGCAACGGCGCACCCTCGGGGGGAACACAATTTTATCTTGAAATTTTAGTGAAGGATCACCTTATAATGCTACCGTCGTCCTAAGCAAAATAAGATGCATAAAAGGATTAACATCACATGCAAATCATAAGTGACATGATATGGCCATCAACTCGTGCTTTTGATCTCCATCTCCAAAGCACCGGCATGATCTCCATCGTCACCGGCGCCACACCATGATCTCCATCATCATGATCTCCATCATCGTGTTGCCATCGGGGTTGTCGGCGCCCCACCATGCTCTTACTACTATTGCTACCGTTTAGCGATAAAGTAAAGCATTACAAAGCGCTTAATGATTGACACGCAGGTCATACAAAAAATAAAGACAACCCTATGGCTCCTGCCGGTTGCCGTATGCATCGACATGCAAGTCGATGTTAACTATTACAACATGATCATCTCATACATCAAAATATATTTCATGATGTCATTGGCCATATCATATCACATACATACCCTGCAAAAACAAGTTAGACGTCCTCTAATTTGTTGTTGCATGTTTTACGTGGCTGCTATGGGTATCTAGCAAGAACGCTTCTTACCTACGCAAAACCACAACGGTGATATTCAAGTTGCTATTTAACCTTCTACAAGGACCGCCTTGTTCTATTCCGATTCAACTAAGATAGGAGAGACAGACACCCGCCAGCCATCTTATGCAACAAAAGTCACATGTCTGTCGATGGAACCGGTCTCATGTACGTGGACATGTAAAGTTGGTCCGGGCCGCTTCATCCTATAATACCGCTGAATCAAGAAAGACTAAGGAGGGCAGCAATTTAAACATCAACGCCACAAACTTCTTTGTGTTCTACTCGAGAAAGCATCTACGCAAGATCCTAGCTCATGATGCCACTGTTGGGGAACGTTTGCATGGGAAACAAAAATTTTCCTACCGTTCACCAAGATCAATCTAGTAGAAGCAACTACGAGAGGGGAGTGTGATCTACGTACCCTTGTAGATCGCTAAGCGGAAGCGTTATGAACGCGGATGATGGAGTCGTACTCGTCGCGATTCAGATCGCCGAAGACCTAGCACCGAAGCAACGGTGCCTCCGCGTTCTTCACACGTACGGCTCGGGGACGTCTCCTCCTTCTTGATCCAGCAAGGGGTGGAGGAGAGGTTGATGGAGAACCGGCAGCACGACGGCGTGGTGGTGATGGTGGAGAAGAACTCCAGCAGGGCTTCGCCTAAGCACCGCGGGAGAAGAAGATATGACGGGAGAGGGAGGGCAGCACCGAGGCACAAACTGTGTTTGCTGCCCTCCCTTTGCCCCACTATATATAGGGGGGGTGGAGAGGTTAGGGCGCCCTAGGGTTTCCCCCTAGGGGCCGGCGGCCAGGGCAAGGGGAGGGGGGCGGCGGCCAGGGCAGGGGGAGGCGCCCAGGCCCTAGGGTTTCCCCCCTAGGTGCCTTGCCCCCCAAGCCCAAGGGGTGCGGCCAGCCCTAGGGGGTCCCACCCCCTTAGCCGCATGGGGAGAGGGCCCAGGGGTGGCGCACAGCCCCCTGAGGGCTGTGGTGTCCCCCCTTGTGGCCCAATAGGCCCAGAACACCTTCCGGACCCCCCGAAAGCCTTCCCGGTACTCCGCCGATTTCCCGATGCTCCCCGGAACACTTCCGGTACTCCGAAACCTTTCATCCTATATATCAATCTTCGTCTCCGGACCATTCCGGAGACCCTCGTCATGTCCGGGATCTCATCCGGGACTCCGAACAACCTTCGGTAACCATGCACTCTTCTCACTAACAACCCTAGCGTCACCGAACGTTAAGTGTGTAGACCCTGCGGGTTCGGAAACCATGTAGACATGACCGAGACACTCCCAGGTCAATAACCAATAGCGGGATCTGGATACCCATATTGGCTCCTACATGTTTCTCGATGATCTCATCGGATGAACCACGATGTCAAGGATTCAGGCAATCCCGTATACAGTTCCCTTTGTCTCGTCGGTATGTTACTTGCCCGAGATTCGATCGTCGGTATCTCTATACCTAGTTCAATCTCGTTACCGGCAAGTCTCTTTACTCGTTACCGTAATACATAATCCCGTGACCAACTACTTAGTCACTTTGAGCTCATTGAGATGACGTATTACCGAGTGGGCCCGGAGATACCTCTCCGTCACACGGAGTGACAGATCCCAGTCTCGATCCATGTCAACTCAACAGACACCCTCGGAGATACCTGTAGAGTACCTTTATAGTCACCCAGTTACGTTGCGACGTTTGGCACACACAAAGCACTCCTACGGTGTCAGTGAGTTACATGATCTCATGGTCATAGGAACTTATACTTGACATGCAGAAAACTATAGCGATAACTGACACGATCAAAAGCTATGTTAACGTTTGGGTCTCGTCCATCACATCATTCTCCTAATGATGTGATCCCGTTATCAAATGACAACTCATGTCTTATGACCTGGAAACCGCGGTCATCTTTGATCAACGAGCTAGTCCTGTAGAGGCACACTAGGGACACAAAGTCTGTCTATTCATCCACACGTGTATCTGAGTTTCCAATCAATACAGTTATAGCATGGATAATAAACGATTATCATGAACAAGGAAATATAATAATAACTCTTTTATTATTGCCTCTAGGGCATATTTCCAACAGGTTTGAGATGTAGCGTAGCGATAGTTTTCCCTTGGCAAAGATACCAAGGATCGAATCCCGTGAGACTCCGAGGGTCAACAAGAAGGTGTCAATAGCGCCAGAGACTTTCGCTTGACAGGACCTGCACACTGATACAAATAACTTCGCTCCCAACGAGTACAGAGAGGTTGTCAATCCCTCCGGCCTTGCCGTTTACAAAGGATCAAACGCAAGAGATAATAGTGATAGGTATGACTACAACTAGTAACTAAGAACAGGAAGTAAATAACGGGTGTGATCAGTGATGGTAATATGGACCTGGGTCCCATGATGTTCACTAGTGATGTCTCTCTCCCAAAAGACGATAAAACAGCTAAGCGAGGTAAACGAATTACAGCTGGGCAATTGACAGGATTATGTGCGCAAACCAATGCTAACTATGCTGTAAGAAAGGTAGAGGCTCAAAAGCATGGGCGGTACGCCAAGGCAAGTAGACCGAAATCCATCTGCATCTACTACTAATCATCCACCTTGAGATATCTATCCAGAACATCTCGCTAGTATTAAGTTGCGAGTCCCACCCATAGTGTAAACTCAAAGCAACAGACAACTGCATTAAAAGAACTTTGCGTAAAGTAAACAATCCTTGCACCCGCAAGTACAAGCACCGTTGTTTTCCCCCTTGTGGCAACAGCACATCCCCTAGACTCATGTTTCTGTCACTCAAGCTACTCATCGAGGGGCATGAACCCACAATCAAGCATAACGTTCCCTCTTGGAGTTACTACCTACTACTTGGCCAAAGCAATAAATAGCAACGAAGAACATGCAAGAATTACTCAAGAACATAAATATAAAAGAGGTGAATCAAATATAATACTCACACACAATCTGAACATAATCTCATAATCCATCGGATCCCAGCAAACTCAGCATAGCAACAGCATAAAGATTACATATGTGCCTCGATCATGTACGGCAGCTCACGAGGTCTAATCGGTGAAGAACAAAGAGGGGAGGAGAACATCACATAGCTACTGGTCATGGACCCATGGTCCAAGGAGGACTACTCACAACTCATCTGGGAGGCGTCCATGGTGGTGGAGAAGCTCCCGGTGGTGGTTCTCCCCTCCGGCAGGGTGCCGGGAAGAGTTCTCCTGGTGCTCCCGATCTTGGAAGCGCGGCGGCGGCGGAACAGAGATGAGATCGCGAAAAAGGGTTCAGTCCTCGAGGGTTTCAGGACGCGGTGTAAATCTATGCCAAAGGGGGTCACCAAAGGAGGTAAGGGAGGCCCAGGCGCCCCCCCGGCGCGGCCAGGAGGTGGGGCCGCCCCCTCAGGGCGCCTGGAGCCCCTCTGGCCCCCCTCTGGCCCTACTTCTGCCGCATGGAAGCTTCTGGAGCGCTGATTTTTTATATATTTTTCCCGGAATTTTTCTGGCAATTTAAGTAATGGGAAAACCTGAAATACAAAAACAGCAGAAAACAGAAACTGGCACTGGGGTGCACTGAGTTAATAGGTTAGTCCAAATATGATCAAAAGTGTATGGAAGTGCATAAATATCATAGCAATATCACACAAAAGAGGCATGGAGCAAGCAGAAATTATAGATACGTTTTGGACGTATCACATATGTGCCTTGATCATGTAGGGCAGCTCACGAGGTCTAAACCATGAAGAGCAAAGAGGGGAGGAGAACATCACATAGCTACTAATCATGGACCCATGGTCCAAGGTGGATTACTCACGACTCATCCGGGAAGCGTCCATGGTGGTGGAGAAGCACCCGGTGGTGGTTCTCCCCTCCGGCAGGGTGCCGGGAAGAGTTCTCCTGATGCTCCCGATCTTGGAAGCGCTGCGGCGGCGGAACAGAGGCGAGATCGCGAAAAAGGGTTCTGTCCTCGAGGGTTTCGGGACGAGAGGGATATATATGCGAAGGGGGCAACCAGAGGCGGACCAGGGGCCCCAGGCGCCCCCCTAGTGCGGCCAGGGGTGGGGCCGCGCCAGGTGGCCGCCTGGGCCTCCCCTGGCTCCCCTCTGGCCCATCTTTGGTTCTTCGCGAAGCTTCCTGTACGCTGATTTTTCCTGAAATTTTTGGAGCACTTTTAATATGAGGGAAACCTGAAATAGAAAAACAGCGGAAAACAAGAACTGGCACTGTGGTGCACTGAGTTAATAGGTTAGTCCAAATATGATCAAAAGTGTATGGAAGTGCATCAATATCATAGCAATACCACACAAAAGAAGCATGGAGCAAGCAGAAATTATAGATACGTTTTGGACGTATCAACATCCCCAAGCTTAATTCCTGCTCGTCCTCGAGTAGGTAAATGATAACAAGCATAATTTCTGTGGTGACATGCTATCAACCATATAAGAAGTTTTTAAGTAAAGCAATCAAGGCATGTAATTCAATTCAAGTCATAAGAAGCAAGAGTCTATATTAGCATTGTAACAAGCAACATAAGAACATAAAGGTGCAAGAGCTCTCGCTGTCCGTGACTCGAATGTCTCCAAATGGTGTTTGCGTGCAAGAAAGGGGATAGGGATATACGAGAGAGTAAAACATAGTTTTTGTATTGTTGAGAACTTAATCTACTAAAGTTTCACACTTGGTCTTCTTTGGAATCTTATCTTGACTCATCCCTAGACCACTAGCCAGGTACAAGTCAAAATGATCCACTCCCTTTCGATATTTTGAGCACTCATGCAATGGATGAGCGTAAGCAAGAAAGTTGACACTTAGGATGGCAAAGAGATAAAAATGATGAAGGGGGAAGACAAAAAAGGTGTGAAAGGCTCACATCAATGAGGACAATCATAGGCGAGAGAAAGCCAAATGATAGATATGATGTGAGGAGTAGGGATTGCCATGCAACGGATGCACATATGAGCTAAGGTAAGCTCTCCAATGGAACTAGTGGGGGTGCATCCAACTTGCTCGCTCAAGAAGACCTAGAGCTCTTTTGAGGAGGCTCATCATTGGAATATACAAGCCAAGTTCTATAGTGTGAAGGTCCCCACATAGCTATATGCATGAATGATAATCTCTATGGAGTACAAGGTATAAGATGAAATACGAGTGTGGATCTCTCAAAAGGAATAGTAGTGTGCCCCCTTCTCTCTTTTTATTTCTTTTTCTCTTTTTTCTATTTTTTTTATTTTTTTTGTGGCCTCAATGGCTCTTTCTATTCAACTCTCATTTGTCCGCTTTGGGATCTTTTGATTTTGTCCTCTTTGGGATCTTTTCCTCACTTTAGGGGCAACACTCTATATATTACAAGAAGTATAGAAGATCTTTCACACTTTACAGAAGTACTCAACATAAAGAAAATGAAACTATCATGATGTATGCAAATGTATGCCTCTGCCGGTGTAGCAGGATATGCAATGATACTAGCGCGTCATGTAGCAATGATTAGGGCAAGGCCCAACTAGCATGCGGCTCATCAATCAAGCAAAAGCATGTATGACATGAAGATCAAGTCACGAGAAGATGGATGTTGCATGGCAATGTATCTCGGAAAGGCTATGAAAATGCCTTGATAGGTAGGTATGGTGGCTGTTTTGAGGAAGGATATAATGAGGCTTATGATGACAGAGCGTATCGTGCCAAGGATTTGGATGCACCAGCGAAGTATGCGCCAACTCTCGAGGTGAGAAAGGGCAATGCACGGTACCGAAGAGGCTAGAAAAATATGGCTAGGTGGAAGTGTCAACTTTCGAATACTCACATTAGTCCGAAGAACTCATGCACTTATTATCGGTAACTCTCAATCTAATTAGGAGATTCACAAAAAGAGACAAGTACCCCGAGGAGGAGTGTATGGGGGTTTGGTTATCCTTGCGCATCCTCGACTCATGGTACGTGAGTGTACTCTAATATTCGATCCCTCCAAAGATTAGTGATCCATCTAGTAGCTAAAGTTCTCAACTATTTTGTAGGTTTTCGAAAATAAACACGGATTGCCCAAAATACGACATCTATCACTAATAGGCTAAAGCTCTTGACACCAAAAGTTCAGACATTACTCATGGCAATACCTCAAAACTATTGCAAGTTACTACTAAAATTAAATAGCAACCTCAATTACCTATTTTAAGTTAAGACACACAACTCAGTGCAACAGGCAAACTCTCTTAACAAGATAAACATGAAAACTCAAGAGAGTTCAGCAACCAACTAAACAAAAGCTCTTTAAAAAGAAAAGCATGAAAACTAAGAGCTAAACATGACAGCAGCTATGGAAAGACAAAGAACACACACAGCAAAGATAAGCATGAAAATCCTATGTTGTGTTCTAGGTTGAAGTGGAGCGTGTTTCTCTCCCACACAAAGAAAGTTGGGTTCTAACTTGTTATGAACAGCAAGCAAAGCTAAAGAAAACTAAAAAGAAAAAGAAACTAAGAGCAAGACGCTCCAAGCATAGCACATAACGCATGAAGTGAAAAAAATATAGTGGAACGAAAGACGAACTGATAATTGTTGATGGAGAAGGGGATGCATGGGGGCATCCCCAAGCTTAGACGCTTGAGTCTTCTTGAATATTTCTTGGGGGTGCACGGGGGCAGCCCCAAGCTTGAGCGTTTGACCCTCCTGAATCTTCTTTTATCATGTTCCCTCGCACACTTGAAATCTCCCTTCATACATAACTCATCATAATCTGATTAGCGAGGTTAGTACCCACAATAAAATAATTTTTCCCTACTGGAAATAAAGATAATCTTGAAGAGCTACTGTTTCTCAAGATTGCCAAAAGGTTTTTGCAAAGAAAAAACAAGCTCAAGGTTTGCAAAACGAAGAAAAGGCAAAACAGGACAGAATCTGTGAAAAACAGACCAGCAGGTAGTAAATAATTTTTTCGGGGCACTTCTGCAACTCAAATCAAAAAACTCAGAACAGACGCCCGAAAGCCAATTGTATAAAGCACGCTGTCAAAAAAATTCAGATCAAAAAGATGATCTGGTGATTTTATTTGAATTTTTCTGTCCAAGGACAGAATCTGTTTTCTGGACATCACGTCACAACTTTTGAACTTTCTTGCAATCGGAGGCTAAACTTGGCACAAAGCTGAAAAGAAAAGATACAATGATGATGCTACTGTAGTAACAAACATCAAGACACAACAAAAGCAAAATAAAACCTAATTCGTTGTGGGCTGCCTCCCAAAAGCACTTTCTTTTATGCCTTTAAGCTAGGCATGATGCAAAAAGAGAAGATCAAGTTTTATCAAGAGTAAGAGAATAGCTAGCCCGTGTAACGTACTCAAAAGGCAACTTAATCTTCTTTCTAGGGAAGTGTTCCATCCCTTTCTTGAGAGGGAATTGGAATTTTATAGTCCCCTCTTTCATGTCAATGATAGCACCAACGGTGCGAAGAAAAGGACGTCCCAAAATAATTGGACATGAAGGTTCACATTCAATATCCATAATAGTAAAATCAACGGGAACATAATTGTCATTGACAATGATAAGAACATCGTCGATCTTCCCCAAAGGTTTCTTTACGGAAGAATCAACAAGACGAACACCAAAAGAACAAGGATCAAAAGGTTTCAATTCAAACATATCATACATTCTTTTGGGCATAACGGAGGTACTAGCTCCAACATCACATAAAGCATAGCAAGATAAATTATTCAACTTAATTTTAATCATAGGATCCCAACTATCTTCTAGCTTTCTAGGTATGGAGGCTTCTACCCTAAGCTTCTCCTCCCTAGCTTTGATGGGAGCATTAGTGATATGCTCTGTGAAGGCAAGGTTAGGTGTGCTAGTGTGGGGGTCTTTAGCCATTCTTTGTAAAAAGGTGGCAACTTCTGAGAGACTACAATTATCAAAATCAATTTTATCATTATTGAGCAGAATTGTAGTGTCATCTTCTTTGTTTGAATTGCTCTCTATTATAAGAGTTTGGACGTCTTCCCAAGTTTGGGGAAGTGTGGGAGCAACTTTAAACAGAGGCTCATACTTTTTTCCTGGAAGACCATGCCATGGGCATAACTCTCCATTAAAACTAACATAATCACAAGGTTTATTACTTTTGTAGATCCCGACAGTGGTGATTGGCATGATGGAAGAACGGGTGTACTCCTCCCACTTAGTGTTTTTGGTGGAACCCATAGCAGCAGCAAGCAAGATAACTATTTTTGTGATTTTTGGTAAGGGACACTAAAGCAAAAACTGAAAGGTAAACTAACAAGACTAAAAAACAAAGATAAAAGATAGCGTGCAACTCCCCTATCTTGAAGAGTGGAGTCCCCGGCAACGGCGCCAGAAACTTGCTTGATGGCTTCTCGCGCCTCGTTGGTTACCCCAAGTGGAAGGTTGAGATGTAGCGTAGCGGCAAATTTCCCTTGGCAAAGGTACCAAGGATCGAATCCCGTGAGACTCCGAGGGTCGACAAGTAGTTGTCAACGGCGCCAGAAACTTAGCGGTTGACGGGACCTGCACACAGATACAGATAACTTTGCTCCCAACGAGTACAGAGAGGTTGTCAATCCCTCCGGCCTTGTTGTTTACAAAGGATCAAACACAAGAGATAATAATGATAGCTATGACTGCAACTAGGAAATAAAAACAGGAAGTAAATAGAAGGTGTGATCAGCGGTGGTAATATGGACGGGGGTCCCGTGATGTTCACTAGTGATGTCTCTCTCCCAAAAGACGATAAAACAGCAAAGCGAGGTAAACAAATTACAGCTGGGCAATTGACAGGATTATGTGCGCAAACAAATGCTAACTATGCTGCAAAGAAAGGTAGAGGCTCAAAAGCATGGGCGGTACGCCAAGGCAAGTAGACCGAAATCCATCTGCATCTACTACTAATCATCCATCTTGAGATATCTATCCAGAACATCTCGCTGGTATTAAGTTGCGAATCCCACCCAAAGTGTAAACTCAAAGCAACAGACAACTGCATTAAAAGAACTTTGCGTAAAGTAAACAATCATTGCACCCGCAAGTACAAGCACCGTTGTTTTCTCCCTTGTGGCAACAACACATCCCCTAGACTCATGTTTCTGTCACTCAAGCTAGTCATCAGGGGGCATGAACCCACAATCAAGCATAAGGCTCCCTCTTGGAGTTACTACCTACTACTTGGCCAAAGCAATAAACAGCAACGGAGAACATGCAAGAATTACTCAAGAACAAAGATATAAAAGAGGTCAATCAAATATATTACTCAAACACAATCTGAACATAGTCTCATAATCCATCAGATCCCAGCAAACTCAGCAAAGCAACAGCAGAAAGATTACATATGTGCCTCGATCATGTAGGGCAGCTCACGAGGTCTAAACCATGAAGAGCAAAGAGGGGAGGAGAACATCACATAGCTACTGATCATGGACCCATGGTCCAAGGTGGACTACTCACGACTCATCCGGGAATCATTCATGGTGGTGGAGAAGCTCCCGGTGGTGGTTCTCCCCTCCGGCAGGGTGCCGGGAAGAGTTCTCCTGATGCTCCCGATCTTGGAAGCGCTGCGGCGGCGGAACAGAGGCGAGATCGTGAAAAAGGGTTCTGTCCTCGAGGGTTTCGGGACGAGAGGGATATATATGCGAAGGGGGGCAACCAGAGGCGGAGAAGGGGCCCCAAGCGCCCCCTGGTGCGGCTAGGGGTGGGGCCGCGCCAGGTGGCCGCCTGGGTCTCCCCTGGCTCCCCTCTGGCCCATCTTTGGTTCTTCGCGAAGCTTCCTGTACGCTGCTTTTTCCTGTATTTTTCCTAGAATTTTTGGAGCACTTTTAATATGGGGGAAACCTGAAATAGAAAAACAGCAGAAAACAGGAACTGGCACTGTGGTGCACTGAGTTAATAGGTTAGTCCAAATATGATCAAAAGTGTATGGAAGTGCATCAATATCATAGCAATATCACACAAAAGAAGCATGGAGCAAGCATAAATTATAGATACGTTTTGGACGTATCAGACGCTTGCACCGCAAGAAGACCCTGGCTCTTTTGTTCAAACTCGACATCAAGAAAGCGTTTGATTCGGTGCGTTGGGACTACCTCCTGGACTTGCTGAACCATCTAGGCTTCCCACCACGGTTTTGCGGTTGGGTGTCAGCCCTCTTGTCTACAGCCTCATCGCGTGTTCTGCTCAATGGTGTTCCGGGCACCCCCTTCAGACTTGGACGTGGGCTTAGACAAGGGGATCCTTTGTCCCCACTTCTCTTCGTGTTGGCCATCGATCCGTTGCATCACATATTGGAGAAGGCCACATCAAAAGGCCACCTTCATCCCATCGATGGGCAGGCTATGCCGATCCGGGCTTCGCTTTACGCAGATGATGCTGATGTCTTTATTGCTCCCATCAAGGAGGACGTCAGTTTCTTCGCCGATACCCTTGCGAGCTTTGGGGATGTTTCTGGTCTGATGACAAATTGTTCCAAAAGCTTGGTGTCCCCAATTAGCTGTGACAATGTGGACCTTCCGGATATTCTTCAATCTTCTCTGGCTCAACGTACCACCTTCCCGATGATGTATCTTGGACTACCATTGTCTGTGAGGTTGGTTCTGGTCAGCCTCTTGAAGATAAGATTGCGGCCCAGCTCACACCTTGGATGGGAAAGCATGTTGCAGCCCCTCGAAGGTTGGTTCTGGTCAAGTCTGTCATCACGGCCATAGCCATCTATTACATGACAGCTCTAAATCTCCCAGTTGAAGTTATGAAAAAGATTGATGCCCTGCGGCGTGCTTATCTCTGGGCTGGTTGCGATAAGGTCACGGGTGGGAAATGTAAGGTCATGTGGGATCAAGTTTGCAAATCAAAGCTGCATGGTGGTCTTGGGATCCTAAATCTTCAAAAGTTTGCGGCCGCACTTCGTCTCCGTTGGTTGTGGTTTGACTGGCAGGACCCGATCAAGCCTTGGTCGGGCTTGGGCTCCCCTTGCGACAAGAATGATCAGAACATCTTCGTGTCGGCCTCCAAGGTTCAGGTGGGCGACGGTCTCCGTGCCTCGTTCTGGGAGGCAGCTTGGCTAGATGGCATGAGGCCCAAGGATATTGCTCCCAAAATTTACGACATCTCCAAAAAGAAGAGTTCTTCCGTCCACAAGGCATTGCTCAATGGCTTCTGGATCTCCTAGGTGAATGTTACCTTGGGCATCTCCTCTGAGCACATCGTTCAGTTTGTTGCGCTTTGGTAAAAACTTGCCCACATCCAGTTAAACCCGGACAGGCCAGACTCCATCACTTGGAAACTCACCCCTGATGGCCACTACTCTGCTGCCTCGGCATACAGGGCTCAGTTTCTTGGCTTGGTGGACACGGAAATGAATCAAAATGTGTGGAAGGACTGGGCACCCCGAAAGTGTAAATTTTTCCCTTGGCTTGTTATCAACAATCGAATTTGGACGACTGACAGACTCCACCGCCGTGGGTGGCCGAATTGCAATCTTTGCCCGCTATGCCAACAGGTCCAGGAATTGGCGACACATCTCCTTTTCCAATGTCGGTACACTATCCGAACTTGGGGCATGATCAAAGCTTGGCTTGCTCTTCATGATTTACAGCCTGACGAGTGGGTTGTTCTCGACTCAGTTAAGGAGTGGTGGAGTCGGAATGCCACTAAGCAGAGTCTGTCGAGAAGGCCGCTTGTCTCATGGATGATGCTTATCTCTTGGGAAATTTGGAAGGAACGTAATGCTAGAGTTTTCCGCAACACTACAGTCCCAATGAGAGTTTTGGTCGCCAAGATCACAGAGGAGTGCTCGCTTTGGAGCTTTGCGGGTGCAAAATATTTGAGTAACAATATGCCGCAAGAGTAGTGTACTATATCCTGGCCTATGGCCTCCCTCTGTAAACCTCCTCTCTTATTCAATGAAAATGGCAAATCTTTTGCCCCGTTTAAAAAAAAGACTCGGATTTTGGCTTAAGGACAGATTAGTAATTTCCTATTGGGTTTCATTCCATCTTTTAATCATAATGAAGGTAACTAATTATAAAAAATCACAGCAAATGCACGCCTCGATCCGCCATGCCATGCCAGGTCCTCCGGTATCGGACACCGCTGCTCTGCCTCTTTGTCAACTAGCCGCCTACACCGCCCTCTGCTTGCCTTCGCCTCCCATCAAGCTCAAGGACGAGCACCTTGAACTCACTCTCTGCCTCGACCCAACAACTGTTGGCGCCCTCGTCTCCGCGAGCCACAGCCCGATGCATCAGCAGCCCCACAAGTTCTTCATCATTGTCAACACATTACTGAAACTGACAGTCAGACATGAACCTTTCTCGCTGAAGGCTCATCTGGGCTTGCTTTTCTGTACAGTGCATAAGTACAACAAGTTTGATATTCTTTGACTTAATTTGAAAATGCTACCAAAGAGTTTCCGCATGACAGGGGTATGATGCTCGAGGGACTGACACACAAGCACAACAAGATCTCACGGCCGGTGGATGCCATACAATCTGGCAGTTATGTTCCCGGCCAACATTGGCCAGTGGGTGGCGACTTTCCACAATGGGATCCTCCTCGTCCGGTGAGCGGCCGCTTCTCTGGTGCTTCCTTTGGGAGGGCGAAGTTGTGGTGAATCCGGCTGCGGGATTAGTTACCAGAACTATCAAAAATGCCCATGGGGCTTCTATATATACTACGTAAAATCTTGTCCAGTATTGTCGCGTCTCAGCCGCTGAACCAGACATGGCTAGCTAGCGCCCATGCGCTCCTTGGGGCTCCATCTCTTCCATGCCCATGTGATTCCGAATCCAACAGAAATAAATAAAAACTACCTGACATCTCCACACTATTTTTTTGTTGCTAAAAAAAAGGAAATCATCTACGGTGTTGTCCTACATACATTTATTTTGGTTTCAAAATATTTGAAAAGCTATACCTTTTGATTTGCGCATCGGAATTCAGACCCGCTTTCACCATTGGGTTTCTCACGACTAGTACTTCAAAATTAGATCCCATATGGGTACATTTCAAGAAACTTTTTTCATGGGCAACTTTGGATGTTATTGGGGCAACTATAGTGCTACAGAAAAGCAACTTCTTTTTTTCATAGTATGATTGCCTATCAGCGGAAAATCCTTCTAAGTTGGTTACCACGACTACCAAGTTGACTAGCTTCACCCCCAAGTTGCCTACCATAACTAGCGAGTATCCAAACACTATGTTTCGGACTATAGACAACTTGAGTAAAGACAATAGACACCATTTCATAGCACTAGTAGAAAACAGGGCTTTGGTCCAGGCCGGGGAGGCCCATTAATCCTGGTTCACCCAAGAACCGGGACCTATGTGGGCATCTGTCGCGGTTCGTGAGGCCAGGGGGGCGGCCGGACCTCGGTGGCCATTGGTCTGGCCCCTTTGGTCCCGGTTCCAGACACGAACCGGGACCAATGGGCCTCGCTCCTAGCCCACAACCATTGGTCTCAGTTGGTGGCTGGAACCGGGACCAAATGTGGTCCTTTAGTCCCGGTTCCAGCCACGAACCAGGACCAATGAGATGCCTATATATATCCCCTTGCCCGCGAGTAGATCAGTTCACTGCTCTGTTTTTTGCGCCAGTCGTGGGAGAGCTTTGTGGTGCTCCAGCTCACCTCCTATGCACATGAGGTGTTCGATGAAATGCCCGAGCCAGACTACTTAAGCTTTCTCCTCTCGAAGCTCCTTGTCCAAGCTCCATTTCCCTCAAGATTTGTCTAGATTTGCAGGTCCGTCCTGTCCCGTCCCTGTCCTCACCGCCGTTATTTGCCCGCGCCGATCTCGTCACCGGCACCACTGTGGTGAGCCTCTTGTTCTTATCTTCTTTCTAAAAAAAATCTTACTTGTATGATTTAGAAAGATATTTTTATTTTTTTTCTTACTTTTATTATTGTTTGTTATTATATAGTGCGATGGTTTTGGTATCTGCCCACATCGGCCCTCGTCCTGTCTATGATTCGGATGTGGTATATTATCTTTTATAACTATTTGTTTTAGTGTTTATGACAATTATGCCGACCAACATGACATAGATATTTTTATCTAGGAGGTATGTGAACCGGAAATTTCAACTGACGCTCTTGTGGAGAGGTTAAATTTAGTTGAAAAGTAAAATATTTACTTGAAGAAAAAATTGAAAAAAAACCGAGGAGGAAAAGATGGAATTGGAGTTGCATGTTGCGAAAGTCGTCGACGATCACAAGATCAAGATGGATGCGATGTGCTCGAAGTAGAAAGATTAGAAAATATGCCATCCATACCGAGGCTTGGTATCATTATGCCGTTGGATCAATTGTTACCTTAGTTGCGATTATGATTGCATTTGTTATTGCATTGAAATGTTTTACATAGTTTCAATGTATGGTTTAATTAGATGGTCTGGAGAGCTATATGTTGTTCAATGAGAACTATGTATGTACTTTAGTTTTAATGTGATGATGAACTTCTATTAATTTGGTCACTTCTGCATTTATGATGTTCTGTAATGGTTTTTGACACACTTAATTATACATAATGCACGCAGATGAACCGACAATGGATGTACGGTAACAGACGCACCTCCGAGTACATTAAGGGCGTGCATAATTTTCTCAAAGTGGCTGAGGCAAATAAGAAGAATGATTTTATGTGTTGTCCATGCCCTATATGTGGGAATACGAAGTCTTACTCTGACCAGAAAATCCTTCACACCCACCTGCTTTATAAGGGTTTCATGCCACATTATAATGTTCGGACCAAGAACGGAGAAAGATGGGTTATGATGGAAGACAATGAAGAAAAAGAGGATGATGACAACTATGTGCCCCCTGAATACGGTGATGCTGCAATGGGGGAAGTTGAAGATCAAGAGGAACCAGACGATGTGCCCGATGGTGATCTTCACCGGGTCATTGTTGATGCAAAGAGACAATGCGAAAGTGAAAAGGAGAAGTTGAAGTTCGATCGCATGTTAGAGGATCACTAATAGCCTCGTAAAATCTGCACGCCCCGGGCCTGGGCCTTGGGTGCCCGGGGCCCAGCTCCGCCCCTGCGGATGCGTGTACCTGCCAGCGAGTCGAGACAACTACATATGAGACCATTTCTTGTGGTTATGCATTCTCTTCCCCGACAAGATTTGATTTAACACTGTATATGCTGTACACTAGAGTAATATATATCAGCCAGAACTAGCAGCCAACAAATTCAAGACTCCAGATAAGTCTTGGTCGTCATGAGGGCTGATCATTGTAGGGTTGCCTGATCATATCACTAGCAAATAGGGACGGATAGATACAATTATGAACAGCAACCAGCTAGCTAGCTATAGGGAAGTAGATATAGATTAGCTGATCACACAGTAGGATCGATCGCCAAAATCATTCGCGGATCACGGCCGATAGGCATGACAACACTAGCTAGTTGGGTGATCCATGCATTTGTGTGACCAATTAGATATGCTCGATGGGGTTATGTTTCTATTTTTGTGTATTTCCTATGTCAAATTTGATATGTTTGCATTATACCCTTGAATATAGAAAGATGTGTAGACAAATTTCACCATGCAATATTTGTCATTATTTGAGCTAAGTGTATGAAGGTGTGATTAGCATATTTTGGTCCGGTCAGGCATGTGATGGCGGAAGCCAACATGCATTTGTGCATGCTTGTGTGCATGATTATTTATGCGATGGCGGAAACCAGCTTTGGAGGAAGCCGGCCGATGGCGGAAGAGGGCCCGGCGATGGCGGAAGACACAGTGCCGATGGTGGAAGTCAAGTTTAATAATTTTGTTAAGTTAAATAGAGCCGGATATTTAAGGTATAGATTGGATGATTAGATTCTGTATCCGTGTCTGGACGTCAGTCCGGGCATAAGAAAAAGACATTTATGGTGCCGTTTGGGGTCGGTGTTGAAGATGCCCTTATGTCATATTCCTCCATCGGCCTCGTCATTTGTCAACCTTTTGTTGCTCTTCATTTGTGTTACACATGCCGTGTCTCGGGATTCACCCCTCATGCCCATCTTATTATATTTAACTCAGTTCGTTGTGCACCCACAACAAAATAATTGTTGATGTTTATTTATCAAATGTTGCTCAAGTGCTCTGTCACTCACTCTCACTGTAGTTAATTTGTTCATTTCTACCAAGCCCATATTATTCTACTCAAGTAAAATGACTAATCACACATAATTTTTGTTATTGTTTTGCTTTTAAAAGATATTGGTGCACCCACAAAATAGTTGTCCTTTATTTGCACAGAACACAGTACCGCATGAAAGAACATCTCGCTCTTTTTTTAGGTTCGCCTCGCTCTTCTATACGATACAGATCCACAGAAATGTTTAGCAGTGCGCTGGTCAGCGAAAGCCACTACGGATGCGTGTACCTGCCAGCGAGTCGAGACAGCTACATATGAGACCATTTCTTGTGGTTATGCATCTCTTCCCCGACAAGATTTGATTTGACACCGTATATGCTGTACACTAGAGTAATATATATCAGCCATAACTAGCAGCCAACAAATTCAAGACTCCAGATAAGTCTTCGTCGTCATGAGGGCTGATCATTGTAGGGTTACCTGATCATATCATTCGCAAATAGGGATGGATAGATACAATTATGAGCAACAGCTAGCTAGCTAGCTAGCTACAGGGAAGTAGATATAGATTAGCTGATCACACAGTAGGATCGATCGCCAAAATCATTCGCGGATCACGGCCGATAGACATGACAACACTAGCGAGTTGGGTGATCCATGCATTTCTATGGCCAATTAGATATGTTCGATGGGGTTATGTTTCTATTTTTGTGTATTTGCTATGTCAAATTTGATATGTTTGCATTAAACCCTTGAATATAGAAAGATGTGTAGACAAATTTCACCATGCAATATTTGTCATTATTTCAGCTAAGTGTATGAAGGTGTGATTAGCATAGCATGTGATGGCGGAAGCCAACATGCATTTGTGCATGCTTGTGTGCATTTGTGCATGGTTATTTATGCGATGGCGGAAACCAGCTTTTGTGGAAGCCGGCCGATGGCGGAAGACTGCCCGGCGATGGCAGAAGACACAGTGCCGATGGCGGAAATCATGTTTAATAATTTTGTTAAGTTAAATAGAGGCGAATATTTAAGGTATAAAATTGGATGATCAGCTTCTGTATCCGTGTCCGGACGTCAGTCCAGGCATAAAAAAGACATTTATGGTGCCGTTTGGGGTCAGCGTTGAAGATGCCGTTATGTCATATTCCTCCATCGGCCTCATCATTTGTCAACCTTTTGTTTCTCTTCATTTGTGTTGCACATGCCGTGTCTCGGGATTCACCCCTCATGCCCATCTTATTATACTTACCTCAGTTCGTTGTGCACCCACAACAAAATAATTGTTGATGTTTATTTATCAAATGTTGTTGAAGTGCTCTGTCACTCACTCTCACTGTAGTTAATTTGTTCATTTCTACCAAGCCCATATTATTCTACTCAACTAAAATGACTAATCACACATAACTTTGTTACTGTTTTGCTTTTAAAAGATATTGGTGCACCCACAAAATAGTTGTCCTTTATTTGTACAGAACACAATACCGCATGAAAGAACATGTCGCTCTTTTTTTAGGTTCGCCTCGGTCTTCTATACGATACAGATCCACATAAATGTTGAGCAGTGCTCTGGTCAGCGAAAAGCCACTACAGATGCGTTTACCTGCCAGCGAGTCGAGACAACTATATATGAGACCATTTCTCGTGGTTAGGCATTCTCTTCCCCGACAAGATTTGATTTAACACCGTATATGCTGTACACTAGAGTAATATATATCAGCCAGAACTAGCAGCCAACAAATTCAAGACTCCAGCTAAGTCTTCGTCGTCATGAGGGCTGATCATTGTAGGGTTGCCTGATCATATCATTCGCAAATAGGGACGGATAGATACAATTATGAACAGCAGCTAGCTAGCTAGCTAGCTACAGGGAAGTAGATATAGATTAGCTGATCACACAGTAGGATCGATCACCAAAATCATTCGCGGATTACGGCCGATAGACATGACAACACTAGCTAGTTGGGTGATCCATGCATTTCTGTGGCCAATTAGATATGTTCGATGGGGTTATGTTTCTATTTTTGTGTATTTGCTATGTCAAATTTGATATGTTTGCATTAAACCCTTGAATATAGAAAGATGTGTAGACAAATTTTACCATGCAATATTTGTCATTATTTCAGCTAAGTTTATGAAGGTGTGATTAGCATATTTTGGTCCGGTCAGGCATGTGATGGTGGAAGCCAACATGCATTTGTGCATGCTTGTGTGCATGGTTATTTATGCGATGGCGGAAACCAGCTTTGGTGGAAGCCGGCCGATGACGGAAGACGGCCCGGCGATGGCTGAAGACACAGTGCCGATGGCAGAAGTCATGTTTAATAATTTTGTTAAGTTAAATAGAGGCGGATATTTAAGGTACGAGATTGGATGATAAGCTTTTGTATATATTAAAAAAAACACAAAGTTTCTTTGTAGCTCGTCCTACACGGTGCCCCTTATCTGTGCCGTTGGTCACGCTATGGAGATATGTGCAAGTGCCAGCATCAGCAGTAGTATACCTGTAGGTACAAAGTGATTAGTATGAAAAGGTGAACAGTACCGAGAAGAGAGGTCGCAGCATGCAACATGCAGAGATAAAGCTAGCAGGACTGCGCATGCATGGCTGTACGTCTAGGCTGTTGACAATACATTTGAAGTGACAACACATTGGGAGTGCATGCTCACACGCTGCACATGCATGCAGATTTTTATTTTAACATGCTAGCAAATTATCACATGGTACCGAGTGAGAGCTCTGAGTCAGATTTTTTGAGAAAAAAAAAAGGATGTGAGGAGAGAGGAACGCTCCATGCATGTGTGACAAACCAGAGGCGTGAAAGGAGACAGATGTGCATGCACTAGACTAGCCTTTGCAGGCCTACATAAATTACTGTTTACCTAGGGGATCAGTCCATTTATTTTAAACAACGTCTGGCCAGGGTGGGGTGATGTAGTGTCTCTCTTGTGTTAATTACTGGCAATGACTACTCACATAGCACATATCTCTATGCAGAATGCTGCAGAATGAACGGATATGATAATAGGTCCTGTGGAGCTCCAGCTATAAAAAACTGCACTCAGAAACTACAGAAAGTAACAGTTACTTTCACATCTGATATTTACTACCACGACAGAAATTCTTTGGAGTGTGCAGATACGTATTTCTTTTGGCTGGCGTCTGCAGCCGATTCAGCATTTAGAGAAAGTAAATGCATATGTGCTTTTCTCATATCCATATTTTCTGTAACAATATATTTTTTCAAACAAAAGTTCAAATTTTCTTTACGGTGTCACGCATGGTAGAACGCCAAAATAAATAAAAAATATGGATCCTGGCAGAACCTTCGTAAATAGCCATCCGTCCTAAAATAAGTGTCTTTGATTTAGTACTATTAAGATATGTATTAGCAAAAAAAAAGATAATGGTGGACAAATCATCGGTAAATACTACTCTACAAGCATAAAGGTAAAGTTCCATGATACCTGTGTTTCTTCATTTTGTGACCACAGGTGTCGGTGTGCATGCGCACCATCCAGGTGTGGAAGAGCAGAAGGGTGAAGGTAGTTGGCTCAATCCTCGTAACTGGCCACGTTGCCCGCCGTCCGTTTGCCACTGGCACGGCACTTCAGTTCCAGCTTCAACTCGCGCTGCAGCAAATCCCTGAGAAGGACGATCGTTCGGTTGGGTTGGATCGGCATCAAACCATGCATGGCGGGGGATTAAATTAAAAACCGTGCCTGTGCTGTGATGTTGCACCTAAGGTCCCGGTCGGTCCTGCGCCGCCTACTATATAATGTGTGTTTGTTTGTGTGTGTCAGTTAATGTCTCGCGACGGCGCCTTGTTGATGTATTTATGCGTGATTTGTTGGATGTAATGTACAACAACACGTGATGAAATAAATAAATCGTTGGTATTCTCTGCAACAATGCCAGTGATTCTGCTTAATTGATCAAGTCCAGGCTGTGTCACATATATTGACTGACTGCTCGATGTCATGCAGTTTAGATACATACTCTTCTTCTTCTTCTTCTTCTTCTTTTTTGAAGGGAGATACAGATTCTTTTGCTATGCCACATGTGAGCGCCCCATTGATTCTGGCATGTTTGTTCTCAACGTGTTGTGTGTCTGAAAGTCTAATAAGTCGATTGAACATGCATTTATCAGGCAGGTTTTTTCTTTTTTTAGAACGAAGGCTCGCGAAGAGCCCGACTTTGAATTAACAAAGCCATCAACCGGTCAGGAGTTACATCAAATGACCCAAATTACAACGGTCAGAATGATACAATAGGGAACACTGGACAGAAACACTGACTACAACCTCCACAAGCAGCTAATGAAGTGGAAATTAAGATTACAGCTTGCAGAGGCCGAGTACTCCACACTAGGATCATATGTAGCAGAGCGGAGCAGCAGAGCAGGACATATCCGACCTTCGAAGATGGCCATGCTCCAGGAACACCTAGAGAAGAAGGGGAACAACATCTTCCTTCTCTATCACCGAAGAGGGACCCTACGCCCTCGCCATGGCTAGTAGGCGCCGCACCGTCGGGATTTCGAGAAACTCACCCTAGAGCTGAAAGAATGACGTGCTCACATCGTAAGGTGGACATAGTGCGGCCACTTCGATTTGGGAAATCCCCAACCGGCCGCTCCGCCACGTCCATGCCCAACTAGATGGAGACAAGCTTCATGGAATCGGTCGACGAAGAGGAGGCAGCTCAATCCCTCACCTGCAGAGCCTCCCGTCCACACCCAGCAACCCTAACGACACCTCCAAGAAGGTCACGACGCGCAAGGCACCGCCGCCGCCAAATCCACAATGGATAAAGGGTTTTCACCCGGGCAGGGGGGTCGGGGTGGAGAGCAGGGGACCTCGGCTGCGCCCCCATGGAGGAAAGCAGCGCCCTTGGGCATTGCCGTCGCCGGGCCGGTCGGACCGGCCAAGGTTTCCCCCGGTCCCCTAGCTGGCCACCAACATGCACCAACGCCAGAGCCAGAGAACAAATCACTAGCCCCCACCGACGGTGAGAGAGAGGCAGCAGGGAGGGGGATTTCAAACCTCCAGATCTGATGAAGAAACTCCGCGCTGCGGCCGGATTCCGCCAGCCACCCGCCGCCCGCGCGGCCAGGCACGCTGGTCTGTACCCCTGCGAACGCCGCCAACCACCCGACGGCACCGCCTCTCCGGTAGGGGCCGCCGCCCCGGGAACCGCAGGCCTCCGAGAAGGGATGGAGCGCCGAGATCCCCGCCGCTACCTTCACCGGTGCCCACGCGGGCTTCCCGGCGGCCGTCTCCGGTAGCGGCGAGGGGGGAAGGGAGTGGAGGGGGTGGCGGCGGCCGCGGAACCCTAGTCGCCCAAGGGGGCGACGCGAGGACTGGGAGGGGAGGGGGAGGGGGGAAGTTTGTAGTAACTGTTCTATCAGGCAGGTTTAAACCAGACGGAAAGAAAGCGCTTTTGGGAGGCAGCCCACATGAATAAATTTTTTACTTTTGTTGTGTCTTGATGTTGTTTACTGCTGTAGCATCATCATTGTATCTTTGCTTTTCATATTTGTGCCAAGTATAGCCTCTGATTGCTAGAAAGTTCAAAAGTTGTGAGGTGCTTTCCAGGAAACAGATTCTGTCCTTGGATAGAAAAATTCGTATAAAATCACCAGATCATCTTTTTGGTCTGAATTGTTTCGACAGTGTTCTCTATATAATTGTCTTTCGTGCATCTGTTCTGAGTTTTTTGATTTGAGTTGCAGAAGTATCCCGAACAGATCAATTACTACCTGATGTTCTGTTTTTCACAGATTCTGTCTTGTTTTGCCTTTCCTTCATTTTGCAAATCAAGAACTTGCTTTTTATTTGCAAAAACCTTTTGGCAATCTTGAGAAACAGTAGAACTTCAAGAATATCTTTATTTCCAGCAAGGTATAATTATTTTATTAAGGGTACTAACCTCGCTAATCAGATTATGATGAGTTATGTATGAAGGGAGTTTTCAAGTGTGCGAGGGAAGATGATAAAAAGATTCAGGAGTGTCAAGCGCTCAAGCTTGGGGATGCCCTCGTGCACCCCCAAGAAATATTCAAGGAGACTCAAGCGTCTAAGCTTGGGTATGCCCCCGTGCATCCCCTTCTCCATCAACATTATCAGTTCGTCTTTCGTTCCGCTATATTTTTATCACTTCATGTGTTATGTGCTATGCTTGGAGCGTCTTGCTTTTAGTTTTCTTTTTAGTTTTTCATAACGAGTCGGAACTCAGCATTCTTTATGTGGGATAGAAACACGCTCCACTTCTACCTAGAACATAACATAGAATTTTCATGTCTATCTATGCTGTGTGTGTTCTTTGTCTTTTAATAGCTACTATGATGCTCTGCTCTTAGTATTCATGCTTATCTTTTCAAAGAGCTTTTGTTTAGTTGGTTGCTTGAACTCTCTTTAATTACCATGCTCACCTTATTAAGAGAGTTTGCTTCCGTTGCATTGGTTAATGTGTCTATGATAAAGATGCTACGTGCATGATGGTGCTTAGTAGTTCAGGTTTTCTTATGGTTAATCTCAAATAGCTGGGGGGTTCCCAATGTGTTATTGGAGTACCAACATGGTTTGTTTGCCTATGATGTGGTATGGTCTAGTAATATCTTCCTTCGAGAATTTATTTTGATTGACTTGGCGTATGCTCACGCATATTTAAGACTGTAAAGAAAGTCTGTCAAGCCTTGATGATCTTTTATTTCTGAGTAGCGATATAACTACCATGCCTGATTCAATGTTGCTTTGTCGCTCTGCATGATTATGACCGTCATTGCTCTCTTAGTTGGTCGCTCCTAGTCTTTTGCTAACCTCCACCTGTACTAAGCAGACTAACTTTGCAATACATAGCTCATGGGAAAGTAGCTTTAAAAACTATTGTGGTAAAGAATATGTTGCTTATGTATCTTATTTCTTATAAGTTGCTTGCTGAGCGGTAACCATGTTTCTGGGGACGCCATCAACTATCACACTCTTGTTGAATATCATATGAGTTGCTATGCATGCTCGTCTTGTCTGAAGTAAGGGTGATTTGCCGTGGGTTGTATGAATATGCATATTGTTAGAGAAGAACATTGGGCCGCCAACCAAAGCCATGTATCATGATGGAAGTTTTAGCTTGGACGTTGATCCTCAATCTCTTATGAGAATATGCTTATGCATTAAAGAGGAGTCCATCATCTATTTTCTATGTTTTCCCGGTATGGATGTCCTCAAGTTGAGATCTATCAAAAACGAGAAATCAAATGCGATTTATCTCCTTGGACCTTTGTACAGGTGGCATAGAGGTACCCCTTTGTGACACTTGGTTGAAACATATGTAATGCAATGATAACCCATGGAAATCCGAGCTAATTAGGACAAGGTGCGAGCACTATTGGTATTCGATGCATGAGGCTTGCAACTTATAGGATGTCTTATGCATGACACATATGAAGTACTACTACCGTTGACAAAATTGCTTCCATGTTTTCAAAATAAAAAGCTCTAGCACTTAACCATTCTTTTACTTTTATGAGTTTCCACCTTCTTTCTTCAAGCACCAACTACTGAGAGCATGATTATCATTCTGAGTGTAATGTGCATTGTCCCAAAGTAGCATTGTCTTTTGCATGATTGTGATATCGTTTATTTTGAAATCATCGTATCTAGTCATCACTTAAACCTTGAAGGTGCCCCTGCATTTATGTTTTGCTTCACTAAAGGGGGCAAACTAGATATTACTTTATCATATTTGCACATCATGTTCATTGCAAATCTTTTTGATGTTTCAGTTTCATGTTGTAAAACTTTCAGTCATTTGTGATTTTCTCATGAGGCAACTTAATTACTATAGATTCATTGTCTCAGTGAGCTTTTGTCATATGACTATAAAAAGTCCTATATGGTTAATAGCATGTCACCACAGAAATTATTCTTGTTATCATTTACCTACTCGAGGACGAGCAGGAATTAAGCTTGGGGATGTTGATACGTCCAAAACGTATCTATAATTTCTGCTTGCTCCATGCCACTTTTGGGTGATATTGCTATGATATTCATACACTTACATACACTTTTGATCATATTTGGACTAACTTACTAATCCAGTGCACCCCAGTGCCAGTTTCTGTTTTCGGCTGTTTTTGTATTTCTGGTTTTCACGTTACGAGAACTGCCAGGAAAAATCCAGAAAAATTATATAAAAAATCAGCGTTTCAGAAACAACCTTGCGTCCGAAGGACAGCCGGGGGGGGCACCAGGGCTCCAGGCGCCCTGGCGGCGCCCCCCCTGGGCCGCGCCGGGGGGGCGCCTGGGCCCCCCGAAGCTCCCCCGATGCCCCCCTTTGGCATATATTTAAAGCGTCCTCCGAAACCCTCGGAACAGGAACTCTTTTCGCGATCCCATCTCTGTTCCGCCGCCGCCGCCGCTTCCAAGATCGGGAGCACCAGGAGAACTCTTCCCGGCACCCTGCCGGAGGGGAGGATCACCACCGAGAGCTTCTCCACCACCATGGACGCCTCCTGGATGACTTGTGAGTAGTCTCCCTTGGACCATGAGTCCATGACCAGTAGCTATGTGATGTTCTCCTCCTGTTCTTGTGCTTCACTAATTAGTCCTCGTGAGCTGCCCTACATGATCGAGGCACATATGTAATCCTTATGTTGTTGCTATGTTGAGTTTGCTGGGATCCGATGGATTATGAGATTATGTTTAGATTGATCTTGAGTAATATATTTGATTCACCTCTTTTATATTTATGTTCATAAGTAATTCTTGCATGTTCTCCGTTGTTATTTAGCTTTGGCCAAGTAGTAGGTAGTGACTCCAAGAGGGAACGTTATGCTCGATTGTGGGTTCATGCCCCTCGATGACTAGCTTGAGTGACAGAAACATGAGTCTAGGGGATGTGCTGTTGCCACAAGGGGGAAAACAACTTTGCTTGTGCCCGCGGGTGCAAGGATTGTTTACTTTACGCAAAGTTCTTTTAACGCAGTTGTCTGTTGCATTGAGTTTACACTATGGGTGGGACTCGCAACTTAATACCAGCGAGATGTTCTGGATAGATATTTCAAGGTGGATGATTAGTAGTAGGCATTGATGGATTTCGGTCTACTTACTTTGGCGTACCGCCCATGCTTTGAACCTCAACCTTTCTTGCAATGTAGTCAGCATTGGTTTGCGTTCGTGGTCCTGTCAATTGCCCAGCTGTAATTTATTTACCTCACATAGCTGTTTTATCGTCTTTTGGGAGAGAGACATCACTAGTGAACATCATGAGACTCCGGTCCATATTACCATCATTGATCACACCCGCTATTTACTTTTTGTTATTATTTACTATTGCAAACACTATCTATCACTACTATCATTTGCTTTTAACCCTTTGTGAACTACAAGGTCAGAGGGATTGACAACCTCTCTGTACTCGTTGGGAGCAAAGTTATTTGTATCTGTGTGCAGGTCCACGTTGATTGATAATTTGCGCCGTTAGCAATTGACACCTACTTGTTGAACCTAGGAGTCTCTGGGGATTCGATCCTTGGCATCTTTGCTAAGGGAAAACACTTCCACAACACTGCATCTTTCACCTTCCACCTGGGGTAACAACCGAGGGGTTAGAGGCCCATCAGTGGAGAAGCTCCCGGTGGTGATCCTCCCCTCCGGCAGGGTGCCGGGAAGAGTTCTCCTGGTGCTCCCGATCTTGGAAGCGCGGCGGCGGCGGAACAGAGATGAGATCGCGAAAAAGGGTTCCCGTCTCGAGGGTTTCGGGACACGATATAAATATATGCCAAAGGGGGGCATCATCGGAGGCCTGGGGCCCTGGTGCCCCCCCTCCGGCTGTACTTCGGGTGCCGGGAAGCTTCTGGAACGCTGATTTTTTATATAATTTTTCCGGGATTTTTCTGGCAGTTCTCGTAATGGGAAAACGTGAAATACAAAAACAGCAGAAAACAGAAACTGGCACTGGGGTGCACTGAGTTAATAGGTTAGTCCAAATATGATCAAAAGTGTATGGAAGTGTATAAATATCATAGCAATATCACCCAAAAGAGGCATGGAGCAAGCAGAAATTATAGATACATTTTGGACGTATCAAATGGCAAGTAAATACCATGTATAGGAAGGTATGGTGGACTCATATGGCATAACTGGTTTAAAGGATTTTGGATGCACAAGCAGTCAGTCCGCTTAGTACAGGCGAAGGCTAGCAAAAGACTGGGAGCGACCAACTAAGAGAGCAATGACGGCCATAATCATGCAGAGCGACAAAGCAACATTGAATCGGGCATGGAAGTTATATCGCTACTCAGAAATTAAAGATCATCAAGGCTTGATAGACTTTCTTTACAGTCTTAAATATGCGTGAGCATATGCCAAGTAAACAAAATAAATTCTTGGAGGAAGATATCACTAAACCATACCACATCATAGGCAAACAAATCATGCTGGTACTTCAATAACACATTAAGTACCCCCAGCTATTTGAGACTAACCATAAGAAAACATGAACTACTAAGCACCATTATGCACATAGCATTTTTATTATAGACATATCAACCAGCGCCACAGAAGCCAACACTCTTAACAGGATAAGCATGATAACTCAAGAGAGTTCCAGAAGCAACCAACTAAACAAAAGCTCTTTAAAAAGAAAAGCATGAAAACTAAGAGCTAAACATGACAGTAGCTATTGAAAGACAAAGAACATACACAGCAAAGATAAACATGAAAATCCTATGTTGTGTTCTAGGTTGAAGTGGAGCGTGTTTCTCTCCCACACAAAGAAAGTTGGGTTCTAACTCGTTATGAACAGCAAGCAAAGCTAAAGAAAACTAAAAAGGAAACTAAAAGCAAGACGCTCCAAGCATAGCACATAACGCATGAAGTGATTAAAATATAGTGGAACGAAAGACGAACTGATAATTGTTGATGGAGAAGGGGATGCACGGGGGCATCCCCAAGCTTAGACGCTTGAGTCTTCTTGAATATTTCTTGGGGGTGCACGGGGGCATCCCCAAGCTTGAGCGTTTGACACTCCTGAATCTTTTTATCATCTTCCCTCGCACACTTGAAAACTCCCTTCATACATAACTCATCATAATCTGATTAGCGAGGTTAGTACCCATAATAAAATAATTTTTTCCTTGCTGGAAATAAGGATAATCTTGAAGATCTACTGTTTCTCAAGATTGCCAAAAGGTTTTTGCAAAGAAAAAGCAAACTCAAGGTTTGCAAAACGAAGAAAAGGCAAAACAGGACAGAATCTGTGAAAAACAGACCAACAGGTAGTAAATAATTTTTCGGGGCACTTCTGCAACTCAAATAAAAAAACTCAGAACAGACGCCCGAAAGCCAATTGTATAGAGCACGCTGTCGAAAAAGTTCAGACCAAAAAGATGATCTGGTGATTTTATACGAATTTTTCTGTCCAAGGACAGAATCTGTTTCCTGGACAGCACGTCACAAGTTTTGAACTTTCTTGCAATCAGAGGCTAAACTTGGCACAAAGCTGAAAAGTAAAGATACAATGATGATGCTACTGTAGTAACAAACATCAAGACACAAAAAAAGCAAAATAAAACTTTATTCATTGTGGGCTGCCTCCCAAAAGCGCTTTCTTTTATGCCTTTAAGCTAGGCATAATGCAAAGAGATCAAGTTGTATCAATTGAACCATCATCAAGATCATCAAAAAGCTCTTCAATAGTACAACTAGTCTAAAAAGGACTTTCAAATAAAGGCCTGATAGAGATACTTCTAGGGAGAAGACCAAAAGGTAAAAAGTCAATGGAAGATTTATTTATAAATTTATCAAAGAGAGGTGTTTCTTCCAAAGTCTTCACAGTTTCAACCCCTTTGGCAATAGATGGATTACTTTTGGAGCGGGGAGCCTTTGGAACGTAAACGAACTTAGGCTCCTTCTTTGCCGGAGTTTCTACCTTTTTGGTTTTGATTGAGGAGAAATTAGTTCCTAAAGTATCAAAGATTTCCTCAATCTTGTCTATCCTAGAAGAATCCAAGTCATGGGATTTGATGGTCTCCAAAGTTTTGAGAATTTTATGCATGGAGCTATCAAGCATATTCAAATTCCCTTGGATCTTACGGTCCAACTCATTTATCTTATTAATGTTTGGCATCTCTAGCTCTATCTTTTCAAGTTTTTTCATAATGTGAGCTAGGGTAATGTCCTCTTGAATGCTAACAAGAGGGGGATTTCCAACAAGATTTTCAATAATACTGAGAGATTCCCAAACTGGGGCATCTAGGAAATTTCCATTGATAGCAGAATCTAGGATAAACCTATTCCAAGAAGTAATTCCAACATAAAAATTTCTAAGCAGGATAGTAGTAGATTGCTTCTTGGTGGCTCTTTTATGAGAATCATTAATTCTATACCAAGCATCTTTTAGACTTTCCCCACCTCTTTGTTTAAAGGTGAGAACTTCTGCCTCACCAAAGGCAAAAGGACCAGACATAATGCCAACTAAAAAGCGAGATAACTATTTTTGTGATTTTTGATAAAGGGAACTAAAGCAAAAACTGAAAGGTAAACTAACAAGACTAAAAAGCAAAGGTAAAAGATAGCGTGCAACTCCCCTATCTTGAAGAGTGGAGTCCCCGGCAACGGCGCCAGAAAACTTTGCTTGATGGCTTCTCGCCCCTCGTTGGTTACCCCAAGTGGAAGGTTTGAGATGTAGCGTAGCGATAGTTTTCCCTTGGCAAAGATACCAAGGATCGAATCCCATGAGACTCCGAGGGTCAACAAGAAGGTGTCAATAGCGCCAGAGACTTTCGCTTGACAGGACCTGCACACTGATACAAATAACTTCGCTCCCAACGAGTACAGAGAGGTTGTCAATCCCTCCGGCCTTGCCGTTTACAAAGGATCAAACGCAAGAGATAATAGTGATAGGTATGACTGCAACTAGTAACTAAGAACAGGAAGTAAATAACGGGTGTGATCAGTGATGGTAATATGGACCGGGGTCCCATGATGTTCACTAGTGATGTCTCTCTCCCAAAAGACGATAAAACAGCTAAGCGAGGTAAACGAATTACAGCTGGGCAATTGACAGGATTATGTGCGCAAACCAATGCTAACTATGCTGTAAGAAAGGTAGAGGCTCAAAAGCATGGGCGGTACGCCAAGGCAAGTAGACCGAAATCCATCTGCATCTACTACTAATCATCCACCTTGAGATATCTATCCAGAACATCTCGCTGGTATTAAGTTGCGAGTCCCACCCATAGTGTAAACTCAAAGCAACAGACAACTACATTAAAAGAACTTTGTGTAAAGTAAACAATCCTTGCACCCGCAAGTACAAGCACCGTTGTTTTCCCCCTTGTGGCAACAGCACATCCCCTAGACTCATGTTTCTGTCACTCAAGCTAGTCATCGAGGGGCATGAACCCACAATCAAGCATAACGTTCCCTCTTGGAGTTACTACCTACTACTTGGCCAAAGCAATAAATAGCAACGGAGAACATGCAAGAATTACTCAAGAACATAAATATAAAAGAGGTGAATCAAATATAATACTCACACACAATCTGAACATAATCTCATAATCCATCGGATCCCAGCAAACTCAGCATAGCAACAGCATAAAGATTACATATGTGCCTCGATCATGTAGGGCAACTCACGAGGTCTAATCGGTGAAGAACAAAGAGGGGAGGAGAACATCACATAGCTACTGGTCATGGACCCATGGTCCAAGGAGGACTACTCACAACTCATCTGGGAGGCGTCCATGGTGGTGGAGAAGCTCCAGGTGGTGGTTCTCCCCTCCGGCAGGGTGCCGGGAAGAGTTCTCCTGGTGCTCCCGATCTTGGAAGCGCGGCGGCGGCGGAACAGAGATGAGATCGCGAAAAAGGGTTCCGTCCTCGAGGGTTTCGGGACGCGGTGTAAATCTATGCCAAAGGGGGTCACCAAAGGAGGTAAGGGAGGCCCAGGCGCCCCCCCGGCGCGGCCAGGAGGTTGGGCCGCCCCCTTAGGGCGCCTGGAGCCCCTCTGCCCCCCCTCTGGCCCTACTTCTGCCGCATGGAAGCTTCTGGAGCGCTGATTTTTTATATATTTTTCCCGGAATTTTTCTGGCAATTTAAGTAATGGGAAAACCTGAAATACAAAAACAGCAGAAAATAGAAACTGGCACTGGGGTGCACTGAGTTAATAGGTTAGTCCAAATATGATCAAAAGTGTATGGAAGTGCATAAATATCATAGCAATATCACACAAAAGAGGCATGGAGCAAGCAGAAATTATAGATACGTTTTGGACGTATCACATATGTGCCTTGATCATGTAGGGCAGCTCACGAGGTCTAAACCATGAAGAGCAAAGAGGGGAGGAGAACATCACATAGCTACTGATCATGGACCCATGGTCCAAGGTGGACTACTCACGACTCATCCGGGAAGCGTCCATGGTGGTGGAGAAGCTCCCGGTGGTGGTTCTCCCCTCCGGCAGGGTGCCGGGAAGAGTTCTCCTGATGCTCCCGATCTTGGAAGCGCTGCGGCGGCGGAACAGAGGCGAGATCGCGAAAAAGGGTTCTGTCCTCGAGGGTTTCGGGACGAGAGGGATATATATGCGAAGGGGGCAACCAAAGGCGGAGCAGGGGTCCCAGGCGCCCCCCTAGCGCGGCCAGGGGTGGGGCCGCGCCAGGTGGCCGCCTGGGCCTCCCCTGGCTCCCCTCTGGCCCATCTTTGGTTCTTCGCGAAGCTTCCTGTACGCTGATTTTTCCTGAAATTTTTGGAGCACTTTTAATATGGGGGAAACCTGAAATAGAAAAACAGCGGAAAACAAGAACTGGCACTGTGGTGCACTGAGTTAATAGGTTAGTCCAAATATGATCAAAAGTGTATGGAAGTGCATCAATATCATAGCAATACCACACAAAAGAAGCATGGAGCAAGCAGAAATTATAGATACGTTTTGGACGTATCAACATCCCCAAGCTTAATTCCTGCTCGTCCTCGAGTAGGTAAATGATAACAAGCATAATTTCTGTGGTGACATGCTATCAACCATATAAGAACTTTTTAAGTAAAGCAATCAAGGCATGTAATTCAATTCAAGTCATAACAAGCAAGAGTCTAT
Source organism: Secale cereale (assembly GCA_902687465.1). Taxonomy (NCBI): domain Eukaryota; kingdom Viridiplantae; phylum Streptophyta; class Magnoliopsida; order Poales; family Poaceae; genus Secale; species Secale cereale. The sequence continues at coordinate 735,423,371 of LR738714.1, read as the reverse complement.
ATTAGCATTGTAACAAGCAACATAAGAACATAAAGGTGCAAGAGCTCTCGCTGTCCGTGACTCGAATGTCTCCAAATGGTGTTTGCGTGCAAGAAAGGGGATAGGGATATACGAGAGAGTAAAACATAGTTTTTGTATTGTTGAGAACTTAATCTACTAAAGTTTCACACTTGGTCTTCTTTGGAATCTTATCTTGACTCATCCCCAGACCACTAGCCAGGTACAAGTCAAAATGATCCACTCCCTTTCGATATTTTGAGCACTCATGCAATGGATGAGCGTAAGCAAGAAAGTTGACACTTAGGATGGCAAAGAGATAAAAATGATGAAGGGGGAAGACAAAAAAGGTGTGAAAGGCTCACATCAATGAGGACAATCATAGGCGAGAGAAAGCCAAATGATAGATATGATGTGAGGAGTAGGGATTGCCATGCAACGGATGCACATATGAGCTAAGGTAAGCTCTCCAATGGAACTAGTGGGGGTGCATACAACTTGCTCGCTCAAGAAGACCTAGAGCTCTTTTGAGGAGGCTCATCATTGGAATATACAAGCCAAGTTCTATAGTGTGAAGGTCCCCACATAGCTATATGCATGAATGATAATCTCTATGGAGTACAAGGTATAAGATGAAGTACGAGTGTGGATCTCTCAAAAGGAATAGTAGTGTGCCCCCTTCTCTCTTTTTATTTCTTTTTCTCTTTTTTTTCTATTTTTTTATTTTTTTTTGTGGCCTCAATGGCTCTTTCTATTTAACTCTCATTTGTCCGCTTTGTGATCTTTTGATTTTGTCCTCTTTGGGATCTTTTCCTCACTTTAGGGGCAACACTCTATATATTACAAGAAGTATAGAAGATCTTTCACACTTTACAGAAGTACTCAACATAAAGAAAATGAAACTATCATGATGTATGCAAATGTATGCCTCTGCCGGTGTAGCAGGATATGCAATGATACTAGCGCGTCATGTAGCAATGATTAGGGCAAGGCCCAACTAGCATGCGGCTCATCGATCAAGCAAAAGCATGTATGACATGAAGATCAAGTCACGAGAAGATGGATGTTGCATGGCAATGTATCTCGGAAAGGCTATGAAAATGCCTTGATAGGTAGGTATGGTGGCTGTTTTGAGGAAGGATATAATGAGGCTTATGATGACAGAGCGTATCGTGCCAAGGATTTGGATGCACCGGCGAAGTATGCGCCAACTCTCGAGGTGAGAAAGGGCAATGCACGGTACCGAAGAGGCTAGAAAAATATGGCTAGGTGGAAGTGTCAACTTTCGAATACTCACATTAGTCTGAAGAACTCATGCACTTATTATCGGTAACTCTCAATCTAATTAAGAGATTCACAAAAAGAGACAAGTACCCCGAGGAGGAGTGTATGGGGGTTTGGTTATCCTTGCACATCCTCGACTCATGGTACGTGAGTGTACTCTAATATTCGATCCCTCCAAAGATTAGTGATCCATCTAGTAGCTAAAGTTCTCAACTATTTTGTAGGTTTTCGAAAATAAACACGGATTTCCCAAAATATGACATCTATCACTAATAGGCTAAAGCTCTTGACACCAAAAGTTCAGACATTACTCACGGCAATACCTCAAAACTATTGCAAGTTACTACTAAAATTAAATAGCAACCTCAATTACCTATTTTAAGTTAAGACACACAACTCAGTGCAACAGGCAAACTCTCTTAACAAGATAAACATGAAAACTCAAGAGAGTTCAGCAACCAACTAAACAAAAGCTCTTTAAAAATAAAAACATAAAAACTAAGAGCTAAACATGACAGCAGCTATGGAAAGACAAAGAACACACACAGCAAAGATAAGCATGAAAATCCTATGTTGTGTTCTAGGTTGAAGTGGAGCGTGTTTCTCTCCCACACAAAGAAAGTTGGGTTCTAACTTGTTATGAACAGCAAGCAAAGCTAAAGAAAACTAAAAAAAAAAAGAAACTAAGAGCAAGACGCTCCAAGCATAGCACATAACGCATGAAGTGAAAAAAATATAGTGGAACGAAAGACGAACTGATAATTGTTGATGGAGAAGGGGATGCATGGGGGCATCCCCAAGCTTAGACGCTTGAGTCTTCTTGAATATTTCTTGGGGGTGCACGGGGGCAGCCCCAAGCTTGAGCGTTTGACCCTCCTGAATCTTCTTTTATCATCTTCCCTCGCACACTTGAAATCTCCCTTCATACATAACTCATCATAATCTGATTAGCGAGGTTAGTACCCACAATAAAATAATTTTTCCCTACTGGAAATAAAGATAATCTTGAAGAGCTACTGTTTCTCAAGATTGCCAAAAGGTTTTTGCAAAGAAAAAACAAGCTCAAGGTTTGCAAAACGAAGAAAAGGCAAAACAGGACAGAATCTGTGAAAAACAGACCAGCAGGTAGTAAATAATTTTTTCGGGGCACTTCTGCAACTCAAATCAAAAAACTCAGAACAGACGCCCGAAAGCCAATTGTATAAAGCACGCTGTCAAAAAAATTCAGATCAAAAAGATGATCTGGTGATTTTATTCGAATTTTTCTGTCCAAGGACAGAATCTGTTTTCTGGACATCACGTCACAACTTTTGAACTTTCTTGCAATCGGAGGCTAAACTTGGCACAAAGCTGAAAAGAAAAGATACAATGATGATGCTACTGTAGTAACAAACATCAAGACACAACAAAAGCAAAATAAAACCTAATTCGTTGTGGGCTGCCTCCCAAAAGCACTTTCTTTTATGCCTTTAAGCTAGGCATGATGCAAAAAGAGAAGATCAAGTTTTATCAAGAGTAAGAGAATAGCTAGCCCGTGTAACGTACTCAAAAGGCAACTTAATCTTCTTTCTAGGGAAGTGTTCCATCCCTTTCTTGAGAGGGAATTGGAATTTTATAGTCCCCTCTTTCATGTCAATGATAGCACCAACGGTGCGAAGAAAAGGACGTCCCAAAATAATTGGACATGAAGGTTCACATTCAATATCCATAATAGTAAAATCAACGGGAACATAATTGTCATTGACAATGATAAGAACATCGTCGATCTTCCCCAAAGGTTTCTTTACGGAAGAATCAACAAGACGAACACCAAAAGAACAAGGATCAAAAGGTTTCAATTCAAACATATCATACATTCTTTTGGGCATAACGGAGGTACTAGCTCCAACATCACATAAAGCATAGCAAGATAAATTATTCAACTTAATTTTAATCATAGGATCCCAACTATCTTCTAGCTTTCTAGGTATGGAGGCTTCTACCCTAAGCTTCTCCTCCCTAGCTTTGATGGGAGCATTAGTGATATGCTCTGTGAAGGCAAGGTTAAGTGTGCTAGTGTGGGGGTCTTTAGCCATTCTTTGTAAAAAGGTGGCAACTTCTGAGAGACTACAATTATCAAAATCAATTTTATCATTATTGAGCAGAATTGTAGTGTCATCTTCTTTGTTTGAATTGCTCTCTATTATAAGAGTTTGGACGTCTTCCCAAGTTTGGGGAAGTGTGGGAGCAACTTTAAACAGAGGCTCATACTTTTTTCCTGGAAGACCATGCCATGGGCATAACTCTCCATTAAAACTAACATAATCACAAGGTTTATTACTTTTGTAGATCCCGACAGTGGTGATTGGCATGATGGAAGAACGGGTGTACTCCTCCCACTTAGTGTTTTTGGTGGAACCCATAGCAGCAGCAAGCAAGATAACTATTTTTGTGATTTTTGGTAAGGGACACTAAAGCAAAAACTGAAAGGTAAACTAACAAGACTAAAAAACAAAGATAAAAGATAGCGTGCAACTCCCCTATCTTGAAGAGTGGAGTCCCCGGCAACGGCGCCAGAAACTTGCTTGATGGCTTCTCGCCCCTCGTTGGTTACCCCAAGTGGAAGGTTGAGATGTAGCGTAGCGGCAAATTTCCCTTGGCAAAGGTACCAAGGATCGAATCCCGTGAGACTCCGAGGGTCGACAAGTAGTTGTCAACGGCGCCAGAAACTTAGCGGTTGACGGGACCTGCACATAGATACAGATAACTTTGCTCCCAACGAGTACAGAGAGGTTGTCAATCCCTCCGGCCTTGTTGTTTACAAAGGATCAAACACAAGAGATAATAATGATAGCTATGACTGCAACTAGGAAATAAAAACAGGAAGTAAATAGAAGGTGTGATCAGCGGTGGTAATATGGACGGGGGTCCCGTGATGTTCACTAGTGATGTCTCTCTCCCAAAAGACGATAAAACAGCAAAGCGAGGTAAACAAATTACAGCTGGGCAATTGACAGGATTATGTGCGCAAACAAATGCTAACTATGCTGCAAAGAAAGGTAGAGGCTCAAAAGCATGGGCGGTACGCCAAGGCAAGTAGACCGAAATCCATCTGCATCTACTACTAATCATCCATCTTGAGATATCTATCCAGAACATCTCGCTGGTATTAAGTTGCGAATCCCACCCAAAGTGTAAACTCAAAGCAACAGACAACTGCATTAAAAGAACTTTGCGTAAAGTAAACAATCATTGCACCCGCAAGTACAAGCACCGTTGTTTTCTCCCTTGTGGCAACAACACATCCCCTAGACTCATGTTTCTGTCACTCAAGCTAGTCATCAGGGGGCATGAACCCACAATCAAGCATAAGGCTCCCTCTTGGAGTTACTACCTACTACTTGGCCAAAGCAATAAACAGCAACGGAGAACATGCAAGAATTACTCAAGAACAAAGATATAAAAGAGGTCAATCAAATATATTACTCAAACACAATCTGAACATAGTCTCATAATCCATCAGATCCCAGCAAACTCAGCAAAGCAACAGCAGAAAGATTACATATGTGCCTCGATCATGTAGGGCAGCTCACGAGGTCTAAACCATGAAGAGCAAAGAGGGGAGGAGAACATCACATAGCTACTGATCATGGACCCATGGTCCAAGGTGGACTACTCACGACTCATCCGGGAAGCATCCATGGTGGTGGAGAAGCTCCCGGTGGTGGTTCTCCCCTCCGGCAAGGTGCCGGGAAGAGTTCTCCTGATGCTCCCGATCTTGGAAGCGCTGCGGCGGCGGAACAGAGGCGAGATCGTGAAAAAGGGTTCTGTCCTCGAGGGTTTCGGGACGAGAGGGATATATATGCGAAGGGGGGCAACCAGAGGCGGAGAAGGGGCCCCAGGCGCCCCCCTGGTGGGTGGGGCCGCGCCAGGTGGCCGCCTGGGCCTCCCCTGGCTCCCCTCTGGCCCATCTTTGGTTCTTCGCGAAGCTTCCTGTACGCTGATTTTTCCTGTATTTTTCCTGGAATTTTTGGAGCACTTTTAATATGGGGGAAACCTGAAATAGAAAAACAGCAGAAAACAGGAACTGGCATTGTGGTGCACTGAGTTAATAGGTTAGTCCAAATATGATCAAAAGTGTATGGAAGTGCATCAATATCATAGCAGTATCACACAAAAGAAGCATGGAGCAAGCATAAATTATAGATACGTTTTGGACGTATCAGACGCTTGCACCGCAAGAAGACCCTGGCTCTTTTGTTCAAACTCGACATCAAGAAAGCGTTTGATTCGGTGCGTTGGGACTACCTCCTGGACTTGCTGAACCATCTAGGCTTCCCACCACGGTTTTGCGGTTGGGTGTCAGCCCTCTTGTCTACAGCCTCATCGCGTGTTCTGCTCAATGGTGTTCCGGGCACCCCCTTCAGACTTGGACGTGGGCTCAGACAAGGGGATCCTTTGTCCCCACTTCTCTTCGTGTTGGCCATCGATCCGTTGCATCACATATTGGAGAAGGCCACATCAAAAGGCCACCTTCATCCCATCGGTGGGCAGGCTATGCCGATCCGGGCTTCGCTTTACGCAGATGATGCTGATGTCTTTATTGCTCCCATCAAGGAGGACGTCAGTTTCTTCGCCGATACCCTTGCGAGCTTTGGGGATGTTTCTGGTCTGATGACAAATTGTTCCAAAAGCTTGGTGGCCCCAATTAGCTGTGACAATGTGGACCTTCCGGATATTCTTCAATCTTTTCTGGCTCAACGTACCACCTTCCCGATGATGTATCTTGGACTACCATTGTCTGTGAGGTTGGTTCTGGTCAGCCTCTTGAAGATAAGATTGCGGCCCAGCTCACACCTTGGATGGGAAAGCATGTTGCAGCCCCTCGAAGGTTGGTTCTGGTCAAGTCTGTCATCACGACCATAGCCATCTATTACATGACAGCTCTAAATCTCCCAGTTGAAGTTATGAAAAAGATTGATGCCCTGCGGCGTGCTTATCTCTGGGCTGGTTGCGATAAGGTCACGGGTGGGAAATGTAAGGTCATCTGGGATCAAGTTTGCAAATCAAAGCTGCATGGTGGTCTTGGGATCCTAAATCTTCAAAAGTTTGCGGCCGCACTTCGTCTCCGTTGGTTGTGGTTTGACTGGCAGGACCCGATCAAGCCTTGGTCGGGCTTGGGCTCCCCTTGCGACAAGAATGATCAGAACATCTTCGTGTCGGCCTCCAAGGTTCAGGTGGGCGACGGTCTCCGTGCCTCGTTCTGGGAGGCAGCTTGGATAGATGGCATGAGGCCCAAGGATATTGCTCCCAAAATTTACAACATCTCCAAAAAGAAGAATTCTTCCGTCCACAAGGCATTGCTCAATGGCTTCTGGATCTCCTAGGTGAATGTTACCTTGGGCATCTCCTCTGAGCACATCGTTCAGTTTGTTGCGCTTTGGTAAAAACTTGCCCACATCCAGTTAAACCCGGACAGGCCAGACTCCATCACTTGGAAACTCACCCCTGATGGCCACTACTCTGCTGCCTCGGCATACAGGGCTCAGTTTCTTGGCTTGGTGGACACGGAAATGAATCAAAATGTGTGGAAGGACTGGGCACCCCGAAAGTGTAAATTTTTCCCTTGGCTTGTTATCAACAATCGAATTTGGACGACTGACAGACTCCACCGCCGTGGGTGGCCGAATTGCAATCTTTGCCCGCTATGCCAACAGGTCCAGGAATTGGCGACACATCTCCTTTTCCAATGTCGGTACACTATCCGAACTTGGGGCATGATCAAAGCTTGGCTTGCTCTTCATGATTTACAGCCTGACGAGTGGGTTGTTCTCGACTCAGTTAAGGAGTGGTGGAGTCGGAATGCCACTAAGCAGAGTCTGTCGAGAAGGCCGCTTGTCTCATGGATGATGCTTATCTCTTGGGAAATTTGGAAGGAACGTAATGCTAGAGTTTTCCGCAACACTACAGTCCCAATGAGAGTGTTGGTCGCCAAGATCACAGAGGAGTGCTCGCTTTGGAGCTTTGCAGGTGCAAAATATTTGAGTAACAATATGCCGCAAGAGTAGTGTACTATATCCTGGCCTATGGCCTCCCTCTGTAAACCTCCTCTCTTATTCAATGAAAATGGCAAATCTTTTGCCCCGTTTAAAAAAAAGACTCGGATTTTGGCTTAAGGACAGATTAGTAATTTCCTATTGGGTTTCATGTTGGGGAACGTCGCATGGGAAACAAAAATTTTCCTACGTTCACCAAGATCAATCTAGGAGATGCATCTACGAGAGGAGAGTTGGATCCACATACCCTTGTAGATCGCTAAGCGGAAGTGTTCAAGAACGCGGTTGATGGAGTCGTACTCGCCGCGATTCAGATCGCCGAAGATCCTAGCACCGAACGGACGGTGCCTCCGCGTTCTTCACACGTGCAGCCCGGTGACGTCTCCCACGCCTTGATCCAGCAAGGAGAGAGGGAGAGCTTGGGGAAGACTCCATCCAACAGCAGCACAACGGCGTGGTGGTGATGGAGGAGCGCGGGACTCCAGCAGGGCTTCGCCAAGCGCTGCAAGAGACGAGGAGGGAGAGAGGTAGGGCTGCGCCAATCGACCGAGGTCAAAACTTGTTCTGGGCAGCCCTAAACTTCACATATATATAGGGGGGAGGTAGGGGCTGCGCCCCCATCTAGGGTTTCCTCCCTAGGGGTGGCGGCAGCCCCCCAGAACCCATCTAGGGTGCGGCCAAGGGGGGAAGAGAGAGGGGGCGCCCTAGGATGGGCCTTAAGGCCCATCTGGACCTAGGGTTTGCCCCCCTCCACCCTCCATGCGCCTAGGGACTTGGTGGGGGGGCGCACCAGCCCCCTTGGGGCTGGTCCCCTCCCACACTTAGCCCACGCAGCCTTCTGGGGCTGGTGGCCCCACCTGGTGGACCCCCGGGACCCTCCCGGTGGTCCCGGTACATTACCGATATCGCCCGAAACTTTTCCGGTGACCAAAACAGGACTTCCCATATATGAATCTTTACCTCCGGACCATTCCGGAACTCCTCGTGACGTCCGGGATCTCATCCGGGACTCCGAACAACATTCGGTAACCGCGTACATACTTTCCCTATAACCCTAGCGTCATCGAACCTTAAGTGTGTAGACCCTACGGGCTCGGGAATCATGTAGACATGACCGAGACAACTCTCCGGCCAATAACCAACAGCGGGATCTGGATACCCATGTTGGCTCCCACATGTTCCACGATGATCTCATCGGATGAACCACGATGTCAAGGATTCAATCAATCCCGTATACGATTCCCTTTGTCTATCGGTATAGCACTTGCCCGAGATTCGATCGTCGGTATACCGATACCTTGCTCAATCTCGTTACCGGCAAGTCTCTTTACTCGTTCCGTAACACATCATCCCGTGATCAACTCCTTGATCACATATTGTGCACATTATGATGATGTCCTACCGAGTGGGCCCAGAGATACCTCTCCTTCATACGGAGTGACAAATCCCAGTCTCGATTCGTGCCAACCCAACAGACACTTTCGGAGATACCTGTAGTGCACCTTTATAGCCACCCAGTTACGTTGTGACGTTTGGTACACCCAAAGCATTCCTACGGTATCCGGGAGTTGCACAATCTCATGGTCTAAGGAAAAGATACTTGACATATAGAAAAGCTTTAGCATACGAACTACACGATCTGTGCTAGGCTTATGATTGGGTCTTGTCCATCACATCATTCTCCTAATGATGTGATCCCGTTATCAACGACATCCAATGTCCATGGTTAGGAAACCGTAACCATCTATTGATCAACGAGCTAGTCGTCTAGAGGCTCACTAGGGACATGGTGTTTGTCTATGTATCCACACATGTATCTGAGTTTCCTATCAATACAATTCTAGCATGGATAATAAACGATTATCATGAACAAGGAAATATAATAATAACCAATTTATTATTGCCTCTAGGGCATATTTCCAACAGTCTCCCACTTGCACTAGAGTCAATAATCTAGTTCACATCGCCATGTGATTAACACTCATAGGTCACATCGCCATGTGACTAACATCCAAAGAGTTTACTAGAGTCAATAATCTAGTCCACATCACCATGTGATCAACACTCAATGAGTTCTGGGGTTTTATCATGTTATGCTTGTGAGAGAGGTTGTAGTCAATGGGTCTGCAACATTCAGATCCCTATGTACTTCGCAAAACTTTATGTCATATCGTAGATGCTGCTACCACGTTCCACTTGGAGCTATTCCAAGCTGTTGCTCCATTTTACGTATCCGGTATCTCTACCCAGAGTTATCCGGATAGGTGTTAAGCTTGCATCGACGTAACTCTTTACGTCGAACTCTTTATCACCTCCATAACCGAGAAACATTTCCTTATTCCTCTAAGGATAATTTTGACCACTATCTAGTAATCCACTCCTGGATCACCTTTGTACCCTCTTGCCAGACATGTGGCAAGGCACACATCAGGTGCGGTACTTAGCATGGCATATCGTATAGAGCCTATGACAAAACCATAGGGGACGACCTTCGTCCTTCCTCTTTCTTCTGCCGTGGTCAAGCTTTGAGTCTTACTCAACTTCACACCTTACAAATCAGGCAAGAACTCCTTCTTTGACTGACCTATTTTGAACTCCTTCAAAATCATGTCAAAGGTGTGTGTTTCTTTTGAAAGTATCATCAGGCGTCTTGATCTATCTCTATAGATCTTGATGCCCAATTATGTAAGCAGCTTTATCTAGGTCTTCCTTTGAAAAACACCTTTCAAACAACCCTTTATGCTTTCCAGAAATTCAACATCATTTCGGATCAACAATATGTCATTCACATATACTTATCAGAAATGTTGTAGTGCTCCCACTCACTTTATTGTAAATACAAGTTTTCTAACAAACTTTGTATACCCAAAAACTTTGATCACTCCATCAAAGTGTATATTCCGACTCCGAGATGCTTGCTCTAGTCCATGGAAGGATCGCTGGAGCTAGCATACCTTTTAGCATCCTTAGGATCGACAAAACCTTTCTGATTGTATCATATACAACCTTTCCTTACGAAAACTGGTAAGGAAACTTGTTTTGTCATCCATCTGCCAGATTTCATAAATGCAGCTAATGCTAACATGATTCCGACGGACTTAAGCATCGCTACGGGTGAGAAAATCTCATCGTAGTCAACTCTTTGAACTTGTGGAAAACTCTTCGCCACAAGTCGAGCTTCATAGACGGTGACATTACCGTCCACATCCGTCTTAGTCTTAAAGATCCATTTGTCTCAATGGCTTGCCGATCACAGGGCAAGTCCACCAAAGTCCATACTTTGTTTTGATACATGGATCCTATCTCGGATTTATCGGCTTCTAACCATTTGTCGGAAATATGGGCCCACCATCGCTTCTCCATAGTTCGTAGGTTCATCGTTGTCCAACAACATGACCTCTAAGACAGGATCAACGTACCACTCAGGAGTAGTACATATCCTTGTCAACCTACGAGGTTCGATAGCAACTTGATCTGGAGCTTCATGATCACTATCATTAGTTTCCTCTTCAACTGTCGTAGATTCCACAGAAACATCTTTCTGTGTTGCACTACTCTCCGGTTGAAGTGAGGGTTCGACAACCTTATCAAGTTCTATCTTCCTCCCACTCAATTCTTTCGAGAGAAACTCCTTCTCGAGAAAGGACCCATTCTTAGGGACAAACATTTTTGTCCTTGGATCTGAGATAGAAGGTATACTCAAACGTTACCTTTGGGTATACTATGAAGATGTATTTGTCCGCTTTGGGTTCGAGCTTTTCCTGGCTGAAGCCATAAGCATCGCAGCCCCAAACATTAAGAAAACGACAACTTTGGTTTCTTGCCAAACCTTAGTTCATACGGCGTTGTCTCAACGGACTTAGATGGTGCCCTATCTAAAGTGAATGCAGCTGTCTCTAATGCATAACCTCAAAATAACAGCGGTAGATTGGTAAGATACATCATAGATCGCACCATATCTCATAAGGTTCGATTACGATGTCCGGACACACCATTACGCTGTGGTGTTCCAGGGGACTTCAACTGCGAAACAATTCCACAATGTCTTAAGTGATTGCCAAACTCATAATTCAGATAATATCCCCTTGATCAGATCGTAGGAACATGATCTTCTTGTTATGATGATTCTTAATCTTCACTCTGAAATTTTTTGAACCTTTCAAACGTTTCAGACTTTTGTTTCATTAAGTAAATATACCATATCTACTCAAATCGTCAGTGAAGATGAGAAAATAACGATATCCACCACACGCCTTAATTCTCATTGGATCACATACATCAGCATGTATGATTTCCAATAAGTCACTTACCCGTTTCATTGTACCTGAAAACGAGATCTCAGTCATCCTGCCCATGAGGCATGGCTCGCATGTGTCAAGCGATTCAAAATCAAGTGACTCCAAACGTCCATCAGCATGGAGTTTCTTCATGCATTTTATGCCAAAATGACCTAAGCGGCAGTGCCACAAGAAAGTGGTACTATCATTATTAACTCTACATCTTTTGGCATTAATATTATCATTATGTGTATTACCATGATCGAGATTCAACGAACCATTGGGTGCATGACCATAAAGGTATTATTCATGTAAATAGAATAACCATTATTCTCTAACTTAAATGAATAACCGTATTGCGATGAACATGATCTAATCATTTTCATGCTCAACGTAGACACCTGATAACATTTATCTAGGTTCAACACTAATCTCGAAAATAGAGGAAGTGTGCGATGGTGATCTCATCAACCTTGGAAACACTTCCAACACACATCGTCACGTCGTCCTTAGCTAGTCTCCGTTCAGTCCGTAGCTTTTGCTTCAAGTCACTAATAATAGCAACTGAACCGGTATCCAATACCCAGGTGCTACAAGGAGTACTACTAAGGTACACATCAATAACACGTATATCAAATATACTTTGTTGAAGTTTCCAGCTATCATATTTACCATGTATTTGGGGTGGTTCCGCTACCATGTGACCGTTCCCCTCACAATAGAAGCACTTAGTCTCGAGGTTTGGGTTCAACTATGGGTTCCTTCATCAGAGCGACAACAGGTTTGCCATTCATGAAGTTTCCCTTCTAGCCCTTACCCTTTTGAAACCAGTGGTCTTGTTAAACCATCAACACTTGATGCTCCTTCTTGATCTCTACTTTTGCGGTACTAGGAACCGCTGACAGCACCGGGATTATCACCATCCTTTGCATGTCATAGTTCATCACGAAGTTCTAGTAGCTTGGTGATAGTGTCTAGAGAATTCTGTCAACCACTATCTCACCTGGAAGATTAACTCCCACTTGGTTCAAGTGATTTCAGCACCCAGACATTCTGAGCACATGCTCACTAGTTGAGCCATTCTCCTCCATCTTTTTGGCAAAAGAACTTGTCAGAGGTCTCATACCTCTCAGCACGGGCATGAGCCTGAAATCCCAATTTCAGCTCTTAGAACATCTCATATGTTCTATGGCGTTCAAAACGTCATTGGAATCCCGATTCTAAGCCGTGAAGTATGGTGCACTAAACTATCAAGTAGTCATCAGGACGTCTCTGTCAGGTGTTCACAACATCCACAGACAACGTTGTAGGGGTTTGCACATCGAGCGGTGCATCAAAGACGTAAGCTTTCTGTGCAGCAGTGAGGACACTCCTCGGACTACGGACCCAGTCCGCATCCTTGCTTACATTATCTTTCAACTTAGTCTTTCTCTAGGATCGTATTAAACAGGGAGCTACAACGCAGTTATTGGTCTACAACATAATTTGCAAAGTCAACTTAGACTATTGTTCATGATAAGTGAGTTTAACTAACCAAATTACTTATAACTCCCACTCAAATTGACATCCCTCTGGTCATCCGAGCGTGACATGATCCAAATCCACCAACCCAAGTCCGATCATCACGTGAGATGAGGTGGTGTCAATGGTGAACATCTTCATGTTGATCATATCTACTATATGACTCATGCTCGACCTTTCGGTCTTCCGTGTTCCGAGGCCATGTCTGTACATGCTAGGCTCGTCAAGTCTAACCCGAGTGTTCTGCATGTGCAAAACTGGCTTGCACCCGTTGTATGCGAACGTAGAGTCTATCACACCCGATCATCACGTGGTGCTTCGAAACGACGAACCTTCGCAACGGCGCACACTCGGGGGGAACACAATTTTATCTTGAAATTTTAGTGAAGGATCATCTTATAATGCTACCGTCGTCCTAAGCAAAATAAGATGCATAAAAGGATTAACATCACATGCAAATCATAAGTGACATGATATGGCCATCAACTCGTGCTTTTGATCTCCATCTCCAAAGCACCGGCATGATCTCTATCGTCACCGGCGCCACGCCATGATCCCCATCATCATGATCTCCATCATCGTGTCGCCATCGAGGTTGTCGTGCGCCCACCATGCTCTTACTACTATTGCTACCGCTTAGCGATAAAGTAAAGCATTACATAGCGCTTAATGATTGACACGCAGGTCATACAAAAATTAAAGACAACCCTATGGCTCCTGCCGGTTGCCGTATGTATCGACATGCAAGTCGATATTAACTATTACAACATGATCATCTCATACATCAAATATATCTCATCATGTCATTGGCCATATCATATCACATACATACCCTGCAAAAACAAGTTAGACGTCCTCTAAATTGTTGTTGCATGTTTTACGTGGCTGCTATGGGTATCTAGCAAGAACGCTTCTTACCTACGCAAAGCCACAACGGTGATATTCAAGTTGCTATTTAACCTTCTACAAGGACCGCCTTGTTCTATTCCGATTCAACTAAGATAGGAGAGACAGACACCCGCCAGCCATCTTATGCAACAAAAGTCACATGTCTGTCGATGGAACCGGTCTCATGTACGTGGACATGTAAAGTTGGTCCGGGCCGCTTCATCCCATAATACCGCTGAATCAAGAAAGACTAAGGAGGGAAGCAATCTAAACATCAACGTCCACAAACCCTTTTGTGTTCTACTCGTGAAAGCATCTACGCAAGATCCTAGCTCATGATGCCACTGTTGGGGAACGTTGCATGGGAAACAAAAATTTTCCTACGCTCACCAAGATCAATCTAGGAGATGCACATCTACGAGAGGAGAGTTGGATCCACATACCCTTGTAGATCGCTAAGCGGAAGCGTTGCTAGAACGCGGTTGATGGAGTCGTACTCGCGGCGATTCAAATCGCGGAAGATCCGATCTAGCGCCGAACGGACGGCGCCTCCGCGTTCAACACACGTGCAGCCCGGTGACGTCTCCCACGCCTTGATCCAGCAAGGGGAGAGGGAGAGGTTGGGAAGACTCCAACCAACAGCAGCACGACGGCGTGGTGGTGGTGGAGGAGCGCGGGACTCCAGCAGGGCTTCGCCAAGCGCTGCAAGAGACGAGGAGGGAGAGGGGTAGGGCTGCGCCAAGAGGGAGACGTTCTCGTGTGTCTAGCAGCCCCAAAACCTCACATATATATAGGGGGAAGGGAGGGCTGCGCCCCCTTTAGGGTTTCCCACCCCTAGGGGTGCGGCCAGCCCTAGAAAACCCATCTAGGGTGCGGCCAAGGGGGGGGAGAGAGAGGGGGCGCCCTAGGGTGGGCCTTAAGGCCCATCTGGACCTAGGGTTTGCCCCCCTCCACTCTCCATGCGCCTAGGGACTTGGTGGGGGGGCGCACCAGCCCCCTTGGGGCTGGTCCCCTCCCACACTTAGCCCACGCAGCCTTCAGGGGCTGGTGGCCCCACCTGGTGGACCCCCGGGACCCTCCCGGTGGTCCCGGTACATTACCGATATCGCCCGAAACTTTTCCGGTGACCAAAACAGGACTTCCCATATATGAATCTTTACCTCCGGACTATTCCGGAACTCCTCGTGACGTCCGGGACTCCGAACAACATTCGGTAACCGCGTACATACTTTCCCTATAACCCTAGCGTCATCGAACCTTAAGTGTGTAGACCCTACGGGCTCGGGAACCATGTAGACATGACCGAGACAACTCTCCGACCAATAACCAACAGCGGGATCTGGATACCCATGTTGGCTCCCACATGTTCCACGATGATCTCATCGGATGAACCACGATGTCAAGGATTCAATCAATCCCGTATACGATTCCCTTTGTCTATCGGTATAGCACTTGCCCGAGATTCGATCGTCGGTATACCGATACCTTGCTCAATCTCGTTACCGGCAAGTCTCTTTACTCGTTCCGTAACACATCATCCCGTGATCAACTCCTTGATCACATATTGTGCACATTATGATGATGTCCTACCGAGTGGGCCCAGAGATACCTCTCCGTCATACGGAGTGACAAATCCCAGTCTCGATTCGTGCCAACCCAACAGACACTTTCGGAGATACCCGTAGTGCACCTTTATAGCCACCCAGTTACGTTGTGACGTTTGGTACACCCAAAGCATTCCTACGGTATCCGGGAGTTGCACAATCTCATGGTCTAAGGAAAAGATACTTGACATATAGAAAAGCTTTAGCATACGAACTACACGATCTGTGCTAGGCTTATGATTGGGTCTTGTCCATCACATCATTCTCCTAATGATGTGATCCCGTTATCAACGACATCCAATGTCCATGGTTAGGAAACCGTAACCATCTATTGATCAACGAGCTAGTCGTCTAGAGGCTCACTAGGGACATGGTGTTTGTCTATGTATCCACACATGTATCTGAGTTTCCTATCAATACAATTCTAGCATGGATAATAAACGATTATCATGAACAAGGAAATATAATAATAACCAATTTATTATTGCCTCTAGGGCATATTTCCAACATTTCATTCCATCTTTTAATCATAATGAAGGTAACTAATTATAAAAAAATCACAGCAAATGCACGCCTCGATCCGCCATGCCATGCCAGGTCCTCCGGTATCGGACACCGCTGCTCTGCCTCTTTGTCAACCAGCCGCCTACACCGCCCTCTGCTTGCCTTCGCCTCCCATCAAGCTCAAGGACGAGCACCTTGAACTCACTCTCTGCCTCGACCCAACAACTGTTGGTGCCCTCGTCTCCGCGAGCCACAGCCCGATGCATCAGCAGCCCCACAAGTTCTTCATCATTGTCAATACATTACTGAAACTAACAGTCAGACATGAACCTTTCTCGCTGAAGGCTCATCTGGGCTTGCTTTTCTGTACAGTGCATAAGTACAACAAGTTTGATATTCTTTGACTTAATTTGAAAATGCTACCAAAGAGTTTCCGCATGACAGGGGTATGATGCTCGAGGGACTGACACACAAGCACAACAAGATCTCACGGCCGGTGGATGCCATACAATCTGGCAGTTATGTTCCCGGCCAACATTGGCCAGTGGGTGGCGACTTTCCACGATGGGATCCTCCTCGTCCGGTGAGCGGCCGCTTCTCTGGTGCTTCCTTTGGGAGGGCGAAGTTGTGGTGAATCCGGCTGCGGGATTAGTTACTAGAACTATCAAAAATGCCTATGGGGCTTCTATATATACTACCTAAAATCTTGTCCAGTATTGTCGCGTCTCAGCCGCTGAACCAGACATGGCTAGCTAGCGCCCATGCGCTCCTTGGGGCTCCATCTCTTCCATGCCCATGTGATTCCGAATCCAACAGAAATAAATAAAAACTACCTGACATCTCCACACTATTTTTTTTGTTGCTAAAAAAAAGGAAATCACCTACGGTGTTGTCCTACATACATTTATTTTGGTTTCAAAATATTTGAAAAGCTATACCTTTTGATTTGCGCATCGGAATTCAGACCCGCTTTCACCATTGGGTTTCTCACGACTAGTACTTCAAAATTAGATCCCATATGGGTACATTTCAAGAAACTTTTTTCATGGGCAACTTTGGATGTTATTGGGGCAACTATAGTGCTACAGAAAAGCAACTTCTTTTTTTCATAGTATGATTGCCTATCAGCGGAAAATCCTTCTAAGTTGGTTACCACGACTACCAAGTTGACTAGCTTCACCCCCAAGTTGCCTACCATAACTAGCGAGTATCCTAACACTATGTTTCGGACTATAGACAACTTGAGTAACGACAATAGACACCATTTCATAGCACTAGTAGAAAACAGGGCTTTGGTCCAGGCCGGGGAGGCCCATTAATCCTGGTTCACCCAAGAACCGGGACCTATGTGGGCATCTGTCGCGGTTCGTGAGGCCAGGGGGGCGGCCGGGCCTCGGTGGCCATTGGTCTGGCCCCTTTGGTCCCGGTTCCAGACACGAACCGGGACCAATGGGCCTCGCTCCTAGCCCACAACCATTGGTCTCAGTTGGTGGCTGGAACCGGGACCAAATGTGGTCCTTTAGTCCCGGTTCCAGCCACGAACCAGGACCAATGAGATGCCTATATATATCCCCTTGCCCGCGAGCAGATCAGTTCACTGCTCTGTTTTTTGCGCCAGTCGTGGGAGAGCTTTGTGGTGCTCCAGCTCACCTCCTATGCACATGAGGTGTTCGATGAAATGCCCGAGCCAGACTACTTAAGCTTTCTCCTCTCGAAGCTCCTTGTCCAAGCTCCATTTCCCTCAAGATTTGTCTAGATTTGCAGGTCCGTCTTGTCCCGTCCCTGTCCTCACCGCCGTTATTTGCCCGCGGCGATCTCGTCACCGGCACCACTGTGGTGAGCCTCTTGTTCTTATCTTCTTTCTAAAAGAAAATTTACTTGTATGATTTAGAAAGATATTTTTATTTTTTTTCTTACTTTTATTATTGTTTGTTATTATATAGTGCGATGGTTTTGGTATCTGCCCACATCGGCCCTCGTCCTGTCTATGATTCGGATGTGGTATATTATCTTTTATAACTATTTGTTTTAGTGTTTATGACAATTATGCCGACCAACATGACATAGATATTTTTATCTAGGAGGTATGTGAACCGGAAATTTCAACTGACGCTCTTGTGGAGAGGTTAAATTTAGTTGAAAAGTAAAATATTTACTTGAAGAAAAAATTGAAAAAAACCGAGGAGGAAAAGATGGAATTGGAGTTGCATGTTGCGAAAGTCGTCGATGATCACAAGATCAAGATGGATGCGATGCGCTCGAAGTAGAAAGATTAGAAAATATGCCATCCATACCGAGGCTTGGTATCATTATGCCGTTGGATCAATTGTTACCTTAGTTGCGATTATGATTGCATTTGTTATTGCATTGGAATGTTTTACATAGTTTCAATGTATGGTTTAATTAGATGGTCTGGAGAGCTATATGTTGTTCAATGAGAACTATGTATGTACTTTAGTTTTAATGTGATGATGAACTTCTATTAATTTGGTCACTTCTGCATTTATGATGTTCTGTAATGGTTTTTTACACACTTAATTATACATAATGCACGCAGATGAACCGACAATGGATGTACGGTAACAGACGCACCTCCGAGTACATTAAGGGCGTGCATAATTTTCTCAAAGTGGCTGAGGCAAATAAGAAGAATGATTTTATGTGTTGTCCATGCCCTATATGTGGGAATACGAAGTCTTACTCTGACCAGAAAATCCTTCACACCCACCTGCTTTATAAGGGTTTCATGCCACATTATAATGTTTGGACCAAGAACGGAGAAAGATGGGTTATGATGGAAGACAATGAAGAAAAAGAGGATGATGACAACTATGTGCCCCCTGAATACAGTGATGCTGCAATGGGGGAAGTTGAAGATCAAGAGGAACCAGACGATGTGCCCGATGATGATCTTCACCGGGTCATTGTTGATGCAAAGAGACAATGCGAAAGTGAAAAGGAGAAGTTGAAGTTCGATCGCATGTTAGAGGATCACTAATAGCCTCGTAAAATCTGCACGCCCCGGGCCTGGGCCCTGGGTGCCCGAGGCCCAGCTCCGCCCCTGCGGATGCGTGTACCTGCCAGCGAGTCGAGACAACTACATATGAGACCATTTCTTGTGGTTATGCATTCTCTTCCCCGACAAGATTTGATTTAACACCGTATATGCTGTACACTAGAGTAATATATATCAGCCAGAACTAGCAGCCAACAAATTCAAGACTCCAGATAAGTCTTGGTCGTCATGGGGGCTGATCATTGTAGGGTTGCCAGATCATATCACTCGCAAATAGGGACGGATAGATACAATTATGAACAGCAACCAGCTAGCTAGCTATAGGGAAGTAGATATAGATTAGCTGATCACACAGTAGGATCGATCGCCAAAATCATTCGCGGATCACGGCCGATAGGCATGACAACACTAGCTAGTTGGGTGATCCATGCATTTGTGTGACCAATTAGATATGCTCGATGGGGTTATGTTTCTATTTTTGTGTATTTGCTATGTCAAATTTGATATGTTTGCATTATACCCTTGAATATAGAAAGATGTGTAGACAAATTTCACCATGCAATATTTGTCATTATTTGAGCTAAGTGTATGAAGGTGTGATTAGCATATTTTGGTCCGGTCAGGCATGTGATGGCGGAAGCCAACATGCATTTGTGCATGCTTGTGTGCATGATTATTTATGTGATGGCGGAAACCAGCTTTGGAGGAAGCCGGCCGATGGCGGAAGAGGGCCCGGCGATGGCGGAAGACACAGTGCCGATGGCGGAAGTCATGTTTAATAATTTTTTTAAGTTAAATAGAGCCGGATATTTAAGGTATAGATTGGATGATTAGATTCTGTATCCGTGTCTGGACGTCAGTCCGGGCATAAGAAAAAGACATTTATGGTGCCGTTTGGGGTCGGTGTTGAAGATGCCCTTATGTCATATTCCTCCATCGGCCTCATCATTTGTCAACCTTTTGTTGCTCTTCATTTGTGTTACACATGCCGTGTCTCGGGATTCACCCCTCATGCCCATCTTATTATATTTAACTCAGTTCGTTGTGCACCCACAACAAAATAATTGTTGATGTTTATTTATCAAATGTTGCTCAAGTGCTCTGTCACTCACTCTCACTGTAGTTAATTTGTTCATTTCTACCAAGCCCATATTATTCTACTCAAGTAAAATGACTAATCACACATAATTTTGTTATTGTTTTGCTTTTAAAAGATATTGGTGCACCCACAAAATAGTTGTCCTTTATTTGTACTGAACACAGTACCGCATGAAAGAACATCTCGCTCTTTTTTTAGGTTCGCCTCGCTCTTCTATACGATACAGATCCACAGAAATGTTTAGCAGTGCTCTGGTCAGCGAAAGCCACTACGGATGCGTGTACCTGCCAGTGAGTCGAGACAGCTACATATGAGACCATTTCTTGTGGTTATGCATCTCTTCCCCGACAAGATTTGATTTGACACCGTATATGCTGTACACTAGAGTAATATATATCAGCCATAACTAGCAGCCAACAAATTCAAGACTCCAGATAAGTCTTCGTCGTCATGAGGGCTTATCATTGTAGGGTTACCTGATCATATCATTCGCAAATAGGGATGGATAGATACAATTATGAGCAACAGCTAGCTAGCTAGCTAGCTACAGGGAAGTAGATATAGATTAGCTGATCACACAGTAGGATCGATCGCCAAAATCATTCGCGGATCACGGCCGATAGACATGACAACACTAGCGAGTTGGGTGATCCATGCATTTCTATGGCCAATTAGATATGTTCGATGGGGTTATGTTTCTATTTTTGTGTATTTGCTATGTCAAATTTGATATGTTTGCATTAAACCCTTGAATATAGAAAGATGTGTAGACAAATTTCACCATGCAATATTTGTCATTATTTCAGCTAAGTGTATGAAGGTGTGATTAGCATAGCATGTGATGGCGGAAGCCAACATGCATTTGTGCATGCTTGTGTGCATGGTTATTTATGCGATGGCGGAAACCAGCTTTTGTGGAAGCCGGCCGATGGCGGAAGACTGCCCGGCGATGGCGGAAGACACAGTGCCGATGGCGGAAATCATGTTTAATAATTTTGTTAAGTTATATAGAGGCGAATATTTAAGGTATAAAATTGGATGATCAGCTTCTGTATCCGTGTCCGGACGTCAGTCCAGGCATAAAAAAGACATTTATGGTGCCGTTTGGGGTCAGCGTTGAAGATGCCGTTATGTCATATTCCTCCATCGGCCTCATCATTTGTCAACCTTTTGTTTCTCTTCATTTGTGTTGCACATGCCGTGTCTCGGGATTCACCCCTCATGCCCATCTTATTATACTTACCTCAGTTCGTTGTGCACCCACAACAAAATAATTGTTGATGTTTATTTATCAAATGTTGTTGAAGTGCTCTGTCACTCACTCTCACTGTAGTTAATTTGTTCATTTCTACCAAGCCCATATTATTCTACTCAACTAAAATGACTAATCACACATAACTTTGTTACTGTTTTGCTTTTAAAAGATATTGGTGCACCCACAAAATAGTTGTCCTTTATTTGTACAGAACACAGTACCGCATGAAAGAACATGTCGCTCTTTTTTTAGGTTCGCCTCGGTCTTCTATACGATACAGATCCACATAAATGTTGAGCAGTGCTCTGGTCAGCGAAAAGCCACTACAGATGCGTTTACCTGCCAGCGAGTCGAGACAACTACATATGAGACCATTTCTCGTGGTTAGGCATTCTCTTCCCCGACAAGATTTGATTTAACACCGTATATGCTGTACACTAGAGTAATATATATCAGCCAGAACTAGCAGCCAACAAATTCAAGACTCCAGCTAAGTCTTCGTCGTCATGAGGGCTGATCATTGTAGGGTTGCCTGATCATATCATTCGCAAATAGGGACGGATAGATACAATTATGAACAGCAGCTAGCTAGCTAGCTAGCTACAGGGAAGTAGATATAGATTAGCTGATCACACAGTAGGATCGATCACCAAAATCATTCGCGGATTACGGCCGATAGACATGACAACACTAGCTAGTTGGGTGATCCATGCATTTCTGTGGCCAATTAGATATGTTCGATGGGGTTATGTTTCTATTTTTGTGTATTTGCTATGTCAAATTTGATATGTTTGCATTAAACCCTTGAATATAGAAAGATGTGTAGACAAATTTTACCATGCAATATTTGTCATTATTTCAGCTAAGTTTATGAAGGTGTGATTAGCATATTTTGGTCCGGTCAGGCATGTGATGGTGGAAGCCAACATGCATTTGTGCATGCTTGTGTGCATGGTTATTTATGCGATGGCGGAAACCAGCTTTGGTGGAAGCCGGCCGATGACGGAAGACGGCCCGGCGATGGCTGAAGACACAGTGCCGATGGCAGAAGTCATGTTTAATAATTTTGTTAAGTTAAATAGAGGCGGATATTTAAGGTACGAGATTGGATGATAAGCTTTTGTATATATTAAAAAAAACACAAAGTTTCTTTGTAGCTCGTCCTACACGGTGCCCCTTATCTGTGCCGTTGGTCACGCTATGGAGATATGTGCAAGTGCCAGCATCAGCAGTAGTATACCTGTAGGTACAAAGTGATTAGTATGAAAAGGTGAACAGTACCGAGAAGAGAGGTCGCAGCATGCAACATGCAGAGATAAAGCTAGCAGGACTGCGCATGCATGGCTGTACGTCTAGGCTGTTGACAATACATTTGAAGTGACAACACATTGGGAGTGCATGCTCACACGCTGCACATGCATGCAGATTTTTATTTTAACATGCTAGCAAATTATCACATGGTACCGAGTGAGAGCTCTGAGTCAGATTTTTTGAGAAAAAAAAAGATGTGAGGAGAGAGGAACGCTCCATGCATGTGTGACAAACCAGAGGCGTGAAAGGAGACAGATGTGCATGCACTAGACTAGCCTTTGCAGGCCTACATAAATTACTGTTTACCTAGGGGATCAGTCCATTTATTTTAAACAACGTCTGGCCAGGGTGGGGTGATGTAGTGTCTCTCTTGTGTTAATTACTGGCAATGACTACTCACATAGCACATATCTCTATGCAGAATGCTGCAGAATGAACGGATATGATAATAGGTCCTGTGGAGCTCCAGCTATAAAAAACTGCACTCAGAAACTACAGAAAGTAACAGTTACTTTCACATCTGATATTTACTACCACGACAGAAATTCTTTGGAGTGTGCAGATACGTATTTCTTTTGGCTGGCGTCTGCAGCCGATTCAGCATTTAGAGAAAGTAAATGCATATGTGCTTTTCTCATATCCATATTTTCTGTAACAATATATTTTTTCAAACAAAAGTTCAAATTTTCTTTACGGTGTCACGCATGGTAGAACGCCAAAATAAATAAAAAATATGGATCCTGGCAGAACCTTCGTAAATAGCCATCCGTCCTAAAATAAGTGTCTTTGATTTAGTACTATTAAGATATGTATTAGCAAAAAAAAAGATAATGGTGGACAAATCATCGGTAAATATTACTCTACAAGCATAAAGGTAAAGTTCCATGATACCTGTGTTTCTTCATTTTGTGACCACAGGTGTCGGTGTGCATGCGCACCATCCAGGTGTGGAAGAGCAGAAGGGTGAAGGTAGTTGGCTCAATCCTCGTAACTGGCCACGTTGCCCGCCGTCCGTTTGCCACTGGCACGGCACTTCAGTTCCAGCTTCAACTCGCGCTGCAGCAAATCCCTGAGAAGGACGATCGTTCGGTTGGGTTGGATCGGTGTCAAACCATGCATGGCGGGGGATTAAATTAAAAACCGTGCCTGTGCTGTGATGTTGCACCTACTATATAATGTGTGTGTGTTTGTGTGTGTCAGTTAATGTCTGGCGACGGCGCCTTGTTGATGTATTTATGCGTGATTTGTTGGATGTAATGTACAACAACACGTGATGAAATAAATAAATCGTTGGTATTCTCTGCAACAATGCCACTGATTCTGCTTAATTGATCAAGTCCAGGCTGTGTCACATATATTGACTGACTGCTCGATGTCATGCAGTTTAGATACATACTCTTCTTCTTCTTCTTCTTCTATTGAACATGCATTTATCAGGCAGGTTTAAACCAGGTGGAAACTACTAAGGCCGTGGTTGGGGTCTTGAGGAAGAAGAAAGCTTGGAGAGGTGAACAAAACACCGTGGTTGGGGACGGACATTGTTGCCGGGTTCGCGGTACGAGTAGAAGGAAGAGGAAAGCCGGCAGTTCCCATTTAACTCCTATATAGGCATCCAGTTTTTAATTTATGTTTGACATGAACCCACAGGAGTCAAATGGTTTCTTTTTCAGAAGGCAGGCGCCAAAATAGTGGGTGCGACGAGGCAGGCGCTTTCTCCCGAGCCGACCCAATTACCCTTGTGTGAGGATCATCAGATTTTTGTGTTGATTTATGTCACCCCATGACGCATGACCCAGCATGTATCATTTGATCAGGGTCGCCACTTGTGGCTCATTTCACCCCATGACCCAGCATGTATATCTCTGTAAATGTCAAAATGAATCAACAAAGTTTTGGCTCCCCTAAAATAAAAAACAAGTTTTTGTATTCATTTTTTTATCTAGGTTTTTTTTTCTTTTTCGGTATCAAGGATATTTCTTTTCCTTTCGATTACGTACCAGTTTTTATCCATGAACATCTTGAAAATATAAGCTAGTTTTTATTCAAATATGCAGTGAACATCCTTTTAAATGTAAGCTGTTTTTTATTCAAATATATCCCTCAGTATATTTTCAACAATTTTTAGTAAGCAGTGCACATTTTACAAATATACACTGAACTTTTTTACAACACACAGAGTACATTTTTTAATAAATAGTAATGTTTTCCTACATTTATGTTAATTTTAATAAT
Organism: Secale cereale; assembly: GCA_902687465.1. Lineage (NCBI taxonomy): Eukaryota > Viridiplantae > Streptophyta > Magnoliopsida > Poales > Poaceae > Secale > Secale cereale. The sequence goes on along the minus strand of LR738714.1, from coordinate 735,398,348 downwards.
ATCTTTATTCTTTAAATACTTCTCCTCATCTTTAACTGATTTATAAATATATATTTTCTTCGTAAATAGAAAAATATAAATGGGATGCTCCACTTCCAGCCCATATAGGCTGGTGTAGGACTCTTGGGCCGTGCCAACTATATATCACCTTCAGCGAGACCATAAGGGATACTGGAGATGGCAGCGAGCCCGCCAACTGTTCTTGTCAACTGGTGGGGGCGAGACCTAATTGAAGCAAGTCAAGCCAGTTTTCTCCGGATTATGTTTTTTATTTTCTTTCCTATTTTTTCTCATTTTTCTTCACCAGTTTGTTTCATTCTTTTTTCATATGTTTCTTTATTTATTTTATTTACTTTTTCTTTGGTTTATTTTTGTTTCTTCTTTGGTTTTCATTCATACACTTTTTTATATGACAACAACAATTTACTAATATACATTTAACATTTTTCCAATACAAATTTTACATTTTTATTATATGGACTCCATTAGGCCTAAGCTTTTAACTTGGATACATAGCCTTCCTTAGACTTGTATTGTTCTTGTAGTTAAGTCTGTATATATTTTCCCTCTCTTGTAATTAGTAGGTTTGTTTTTTTACTTTGAACTTTGAGGCTGGAATAAAGGGCTGTGGGGCTTTTGCCTCACGGTAAGTAGTCAGAAAAAACATCTAAAAAAATGCTTGATTAACATTTTTTCTAAATGCTGTACTAAAAAAATATAACACATGGTCAACAATTTTTATACACATTTAATATTTTCCAAATACTTGTTCAACATTTTCCTAAATTCTTGATTAATATTTTTGTGTATACATTATAAAAAAATCATCTTTTTTTAATTCATGGTTAACAGTTTTTATACACATTTGACATTTATCAAATGCTTGATCAACCTTTCACGAATACTTCTTCAAGATTTGTTTTTCAACTACTTGATTAACATTTTTCTATACATTACCAAAAAGATTAACATATTTTTAGTATATGATCAACATTTTTTCTACACATTTAACATTTTTCAAATGCTTGATCACCATTTTTTCAAATACTTATTCAGAAAAAATTCAAATGCTTGATGAAAAAATTTAAAGTATAAACAAAAAAATTGGGGGTATATTTGTAAATTATAAGCAAAAATTAAAAATAAAGAAAAAACGGAACAGAAAACGTGGAAAAAATAGAAGAAGAAGAAAAAGAAGGCTGTGGCCTCCCGCGCTCCAGGGTCGGCCCATCTTGGTCTCCCCTACAGCGAGGGTTCCTACCTCTCGGGAGAGACCCCCTGTATGACGCCCGCGAGCGTCAAGCCGTTGAGCTTTCGCTGAAGAGAACCACGAACGGGCGCGTGAAAAAACCTAGACAGAAAAATGCTGTGCAAGTATGTGATCGAACTCGCAATCTCCCGGTAGTGGACAGCTCTTCGAAACCAACAGACCTGACATGTTGTAGCATTAGATTAGCGTCGTCTGTCTTTAAGAACCAATTTGCATCGCCTCATCAGTAAAACTACTATGTGAACGGTAGATCCGTTTCTTTTTTTGAACTTTTCAACATTTCTTGGGAAAGAATGAACATTTTCCTTAAATTTGTTAATAACGTTTGAAAATCGTAAAAAAAAATAGAAATATGATCAAACTTTTAAAAACGTCAACATTTATTGAAAACATGAACAATAATATTTGAAATTTCAAATGATGAAAAATTTTTAAATATACATTGCACATTTTGTGATATATGCTGAACAGTTTTAAAATACACACTGAACATTTTTTGATATACACTGAACAAATATTTAAATACACATTGAACATTTTTGTGCTATAAGTTTAGTCCCACATTTAGTCTATTATGGTCCAGCCCAATATTAATTTCAGAAATTCCTAATAAATCCTAGAGGCACATTTAGTCCATTCGTGCAAGGCAAGAGGCACTACTAAAGTTTAGTCTCACATTGCTAGTTTACACGGAGTTGGACCTCCTTATATGGGAGGCTCTTTCTCCACTTGTACGAGCATGGCCGCCGCCCGCCTCGTCGCGACGCGGGTTGCGGGAACGAGCCGATGTCTTATTTTTGCCACGCACGACGGGTAATAAATCTGAACGGTCACACGGGAGCTGAAACGTTTTTCGGTAGTGGAGAATAAATCCGAACGGTGCAACCCCTTCGGCTGCTGCCTGTTCACTTCGCCTCCCTCTTTTGCTTCAGCTCCTGTTCACCTCCTTCTCTTGCGCCTATATAAGGGAGGTCGCTCCTCCCCAGAGAGACGCACCAGAATCTCTCCTTCCTCTCGCCACCGGTTCCATCTCTGAGCTGCTGCTGTCTTACTCATCCCGGCTTGCGGCGTGCACCGCAGGTCGGGACAGTAGGCCTCCGAAACCGCACCTTTTGAGTCCTGTACGGGAGAAGGGTGATAAGGTTTTTGGGGAGCGCTCGGCGCGACTACTAGCTGTTCCATCACGGACGATCCGGTCGCCGACGACTACTTCCCCGACGTCGACAACCTCTTCGACGACATGGCCAGCGAAGATAATTCACCCAAGATCGGGGCTTCGGTTGCTGCTTCGTATGTCTCCATGATCTCTCTAGTTTGTCTTGTTCTATTCCTTGGCCCGTATGTGTTCATGGTCTTTCTGTTAGAAACATTGTCACTGTTCCTCGATCTAGTGTTTGCTCTAAATATGTTAGGTCCTACTTCATATATGCAACTAGTTATGTATATGAAGATGCTATTTACCTTCTCTTTGTCAGATCACATGACTTGCTCTATTACTGTTATATTAGTCATGCCTTATCTAGTATTTCTGTTAATAAAATCACTTGGTAAATTGCTCGTATTTCCAACAATCCAAAAACCTTATTATAGGCAATTTACCCCAAGTGATTTTTCTGCTTCCATGAGACCTCCTGTGTTCGAGGGTATCCACTATAAGAGGTGGCACGTGAGAGCAATCTTGTGGTTTCAAACCATGAGCTGCTATGACGCCACTCTTGGCAAACCTGAAGGAGATTATGATGCTCAACAGGAACAAGCTTTTCTGAAAATGGATACCCTGTTTAGGACTGCTCTCTTGAGTGTTCTTGGTGAGAACATAGTTGATGCTTACGCGTCAATTGATAATGGAAAAGATATGTGGGACACACTCGAGGCCAAGTTTGGGGTCTCGGATGACGGCACTGAGTTGTACATCATGGAGCAATTCTATGATTACAGGATGACTGGAGAGTGCTCCGTGGTTGAGCAGGCTCATGAGATACAGTCGTTTGCTAGAGAACTTGAGCACTTCAATTGCATGATGCCGGACAAGTTTGTTGCCGGGGGTATTATCACTAAGCTTCCTCCTTCGTGGAGGAACTTTGCTACCTTACTGAAGCATAAGAGACAGGAGTTTTCCGTTCCGGATCTCATTGGTACTCTTGATGTGGAAGAAAAGGCGAGAGCAAAGGACACACGTGCTCAAAGCACTCCCTCTGCTCAGCATGGGGGAAAACATTTTTTACTGCATTTTCCAACCCTTTACATGCATCTGTGTCGATGGCCAAAGGAGAAACTGGCCCTATGCATCTTTTTAGTTGCATCATGAACCATATCCATGATGCCTCTGTCTCTGATTGAAACATTCCTATTGCAATTGGGAACATCCAGTTGTGTCCATCTAGAGCATTGCATGCAGCCAACTGACCATTCCACTTTCCAGTCAAAAAAGATGAGTCTATGCTCAAATATGGACGACAACCTGCTTTGAATCCATCTATGCAAGGCTTCAAACACATAAAAAACTTGCTGAATAAAACCTGGCCCTCCTCTGTTACCTCTGTATCTATCTCCACCACACTTCCAGGTGACCTCTTCTCCACCTCTGCTTTAAAACTATACAACATCCTAAATGTATTTGCCCAGTCACCATACAATGATTTCATGGCACTTTGTTTTGCTTTCCACACTGTGGTATATTGCAGCTGCATGGGGTACAGCTTCTCCAAGTCAACTTTAAGCTTCTTTGCAGTAGTGTTTGGTGTCTTGGCTAAAATAGGAGTAATCTTCTCTGTAACCTAAAGCTGTGATGTCATCTCTGAAACTCTTTGTGAAGTGGTCATACATGTATGCTGGTGTGGTATTTGATTTACCCTTACTGTACTTCCATCAGGTTGTAGTCTGGCAGACAAGTACCATTTGCAAGGATTTCCACCACCATCATAACCTTTGCACCGAGCATAAAATTTCTTTCGATCAGTCCACATAGTCTTGGCATCAAACTCTTTTTTCACTGCATAGGTCCTGAAAGACATCCTAAACTCCTGCATGCTTGGCCACAACTTTCCCACCTCAATAACTGGGTTCTCTTTGTCATACAAACAAACCAGCTCATTGTCATCTGCATCATCCACATCATCTGCAGCCTCTCTCATCAGCTCTTCTTCATCCTCATTTGCATTCCTAGGGCCCGTGTTACCACCAGGAGGCAAAGAACTGTCATCCTTCTCCTTATCTCTGTCATCAACTTGAATGCCAAACATTTCGGCCATATCAATGTCAGATATTGGTGTGATCACCAAATCTGTTTTTTCATTCAACTCTACTACATTCCAGTCAACAACAATCTTCCTAGCACCATGGGTTCCCTCCTCTCCATCTGCATCAATCCCTGTATCTTCAGCTACTACAGTCGGTTCAGTCAACAATGCCAACATCTTCTTTTGTGAAACCCACTCATCATCTTCCACCTGTGCAGCCATCTTTGATGGCACATAACCAACTCTGGAATGAGTTTGCAGATCAATTAGCTCTGCATAAAATGTTACTTGTTTGCTTGCCCACCCTTCTTGCTGATCAATTTCAGCAACCATGGATTCTCCATCTTCAATTCTCACATACTCACCATTATAGTTATCGAAACGTTGCAGAGATACCTCTTGTTCTGGACCCCAAACAACACTCTCCCCTATTCTCTCCACCAAATTGCCCACGGCCTTCTCCTTCATGCTCTCCAATTCCTGGGGATCAACATCTGTAAGTTCGACATCCAACCTCACGGTGGTATCTCTATAAATGTCTTGGACACTGCCATCACTGAGCTTGGCTTTACAGGGAAAAAATTCCACTATAATTGCGAATGTGGTGGCAGAACCTGAACCTCCCCTATTTTGTCAATGGCAGGCAGCGGCATTATTAAATTCCACTATAACTACCGACCAAATTGAGTTCGATAACAGCTAAAAGGGAAAAGAGGGTGGCATTACAGATTTGAAGCATTGTCTCCTCGCTCCATCTCATTCAGCTCCCGCGCTCCTATCCAATCAAGATTCCAAAATGCCAAGAAATAGGGGCAGCATGAGGCCACATATTTATCCAAAATTCTGGGGAATGAGACTAGAGTTTGGAAAATACTCACTCGCAATAGCCGCTGCCGAGAAAGGCGCTCCACCACCGGGCCGCGGAGAAGAAACAGCCACGGATCCAATCGAGATTCTAAATCGCCAGAAACAGAGGGGCAGCATGAGGCCACAGATCCCCCAAAATTCTGGGGAGTAGGATTAGGGTTTCGAAAGTACTCACTCGCAATAGTTTTGCTGCTGCCGAGAAATGCGCTCCACCACCGCGGAGAAGAAAAAGTTGCCTTTGCTGGAGAAGATGCTTACAGCGACGCCGCACGCCCAATCCAGCAAGGTCGAGTCGAGCACGGTCACACAGTCACCGGTCGAGTCGTGGACGGTTGACTCTTGACTACGTGGCCATAGGTGGACCCCACCAGTCAGAGCACATAATCCCCATTGTCCCGACCAAACCCCAGCCCAACTAACAGCCAACTAGCCGCGTAAACGGGGCGTCGCACGGGAGCTATTTTTTCCAATAAACATGTCGCATGAGAGCAATTTGAACCAACTACGTCGCACTGCGGCCAATTCCCACGAAAAACGTCGCACAGGAGCTATTTGCCCCAAGATCACTGCTGATAGAGGAAAATGATATGCTTATCAGTTTGCTTTGCTGCAAGGTTACTGCTGAAACTTAACTTGTAACTTTGCATTGTTTATGAATCAGATTTCAGGAAGGTTAAAATGAGGGTGGTGCCGTTGAACTCTCCGCTTCAGCAGCAGTTCCCGGTGGGGGACCGCATGTATGTTCAGAAACTTTATCTGTTCGTTGCATCAGAAATCAATGTAGCTAACTGACGCATTTCGAATCCACATTATATATCCAAATATTGTTATGCTAGCAGAAAACATAGGACATTATTTTTACACCTATGCAACTGTTTAACATGAGAGTTTCATATTCCTTGTGCAGATTAAATTGTGGTATGGTTCTGTAGATAAAAGAATCGGAACAGGACCTTGATGAGGAGCTGAAGGAGATGTTCAGAGTCATTATTATTTAGTTTGAGTGTCCACTTGAAACCACTTGGAAACGGCTAGACAAGATTCTGTTGATAACTCAAATATCTGCCAAGTTTTTGGGCTTCCTATTCGGTGGATCAAACCCTGCACTGCTGATAGGAATCTGCTCTCAACAAGAGCGAAGAAATGAAGTAAGCATGCTGGCTGGAATCATGGAAAGGAAATTCTGGACATCATAGGGAAGCAATTTGTAGAAAGGGAGACAACAGAATGTCGCCTTATCTTTGTGACATTTTTTTTGTTTGATCATATATAGTCTCCTGCATGCAGAGAAGAAAGTCATGAGCTGCATAAAGGTGTACCCATCAAAGATAGCAACCTTTGACGAAGAAACGGTCGTTGTTCGAACGACGCGATCAACAAAGTTACCATGAGGTAGAGCAAGAGTAGGCATAGGTAGGCATCCCCTTGCAGCATCCTTCCTGGCTCCCTGCTTAACTATCTTGTATGTTCAGTAACAACACTTCACTCTTGCAAGGTCGGTTCAAATCGAGAGATCAGCAAGACTCCGGTCTCAGTTTATCGAAATTCAGCTATATATTCAATTAGTTGGATATATATAGTAAATGCTCGGATACATGTGTGTACGTTTTTCTTTTATCTGTTGTTTGACATGATTCAGCATTTCTAAGCTGGGAATTAAACAGGTGTCATGGGTTTTACCCAAGATCTAAAATGTCAGAATTATAATTTTTAGGTTAGTCAGCAATCACAAGATTTTGTACATGGAATGTATGAATGTGCGACGTCAATGCATAATTTCAGCATATCAAATAGACAAGGATATTTCTACTATTCAGTTTCAACTGATCTATGAGACGAGAACCAGCTGAGTAGCAATGATTAAGAGTGTATTTTCATGACAACAACTGATTGAACTCTTTCTATCAGATAAGGTTCCGTTTTAAAGATACTGACACCAGAAAAGAAGCCATGCTTTCCATATTTTTTGTACTGTAATTTGGCAGCAAACGTAACATATCCAGGCTTATCAATGGATCCAATACATCTCTTGATTTGTTTGCATTCCTCCCAGCCAGCAATGTCCTCTCCTCTGCGTATTCCTTCAACTAGGCTTGGGCTGTCCAAACTTGAAAAGTTCAATGAAGAGTCGAGGTACATGTAGATTACCATCCTACCTACAATCTTACAGCTTAATTTTTTGCTAAGTGTGTGTGTGTGTGGATAAATTTCTATAGGATGATGCAATAAATTGATTGCACATAGGAGTCTATGTACGGACATACAATGAATTATATCTGTTCATAATAATTTTCCAAAACTGAGATTTGTTGAAATGCCTCCAAAAAACCATGTACTTACTGTTGTTGCTAAATATTTATCTGTGTCATGTAGGAACTGAACGGTGAAGCTTCCCATCTCTCGGAATTGAAGGAAAATGCTGAGTTGATCAACGATTCACTAGAGCATGGAATACCATAATCGTCAGACTTCAGATAGTTTGGAAGCCGAACAATGGGTCTGTTCAGAGCAATGTTGAGAAGAATGTAGGCAGCATGTTTTTATGCACATTATGGACAATCAATCGTAAACATTCAGAATATTGAATTTCTGCATCTGCCTGTTAGCAAAAGTCAAAGTTTACTTCGTACACATGCATATCCAATGTAAAAATCTGCACGACCCTTTCTTTCGCAGAGAACATTAGGAGCACCTGCAAATGTGATTATGTTAGCAGTGCAGGGTATCTTTCTTGGATTCAAGGACACCAAGACTACTGTACTTTATATAGGTAACTACCTCATCGTTACGTATTGGCATTGTGATTTGGAATCATGCGCTTTCAGACATTTACATTTTGTTTTCCCTTTTACTGCCAAAAAAACCCGATTAGGTTGAATCTAAAGTTAGCCCGCTGTCTAAATATTTCTGTAGTTAGCTGAATGCATTTTCTGTATACACAGAGTTATGGATATTTCTTTCAAGTTAATGAATGTGTCATAATGTCATTGCTTAGTGCTTACTAATGTGTGCAACTATAGTTTGGTGCAAGAGATTTCTTGACTGGTAAATACATTGTTCTACTATTTGAATCTTATTACTTTATGGTTGTATGTCATTTTCTTTACAATTTTGTTTTCCCTTTTACTGCCAAAAAAACCCGATTAGGTTGAATCTAAAGTTAGCTCGCTGTCTAAATATTTCTGTAGTTAGCTGAATGCATTTTCTGTGCACACAGAGTTATGGATATTTCTTTCTAGTTAATGAATGTGTCATAATGTCATTGCTTAGTGCTTACTAATTAATGTGTGCAACTATAGTTTGGTGCAAGAGATTTCTTGACTGGTAAATACATTGTTCTACTATTTGAATCTTATTACTTTATGGTTGTATGTCATTTTATTTACTGAGACAGATCATACATGGAGGAATGTGTCATCAATGAGTCCAGTTTCTCATGTCATGAGGTCAAGAGAAGATTGCATTGCTGATGACTATGATTTGTAGATAGAGCACACTTGGTGCTAAAATTGGTGGTTCTGCTATGTAATTTTTGATATCTTCATGGTGAGTCTCAAAGTTGAGATTGTATATGCATGCTAATACTTGATACTACCTCCTTTCCGGTTTATAGGGCTCAATTCAAAAATCTCACCAACCAAGGTAGATGGTGAGTGGTGGAACAATTTTTGTAGTTTGCAAAGGCGCACAATTAATGCACTCGTTTTCCTCACAATTTCATGTTTACCAATGCATTAATTGCAATGCATGCTTACATAAAGTACATGCATTGGTCAATTTTCTCTTGATCTTTACATGCAATGATTTAATGCACCTTCAAATCTGAACATGTGATGGAAAACAATCAAATTGAGCCTTATAAAACGGAAAATCTAAAATTTTGAGATAAGCCATATAAACGGAAAAGGAGGGAGTATGTTCTAGAAATATGGACTCAATTCATGCCCATCAAATCATATCCAGTAATTCATTTTTCTTTCAAATGATGTAAGCTAGACATAAAACTAGAATGATGTAGACCAGCAATAATTGCACCACGGTTAGTCTTATACTCCCTCCGTCTAGGTGAGTAAGTCATCTTACGAACACCAAATAATCCCAAAACACTTAGGCGCGGTACATTAACTCCCACCTCGTTTTTTGTTTCTTGGCATAAACAAATGAATCAACCAATAAGAGATATGAGGTGTGTCTGCTTTTAATGACTTGAGTCTACCAAACAAGACATGCATTGGTCAATTCATTGCATGCAATGCTATTAATTAGCAAATGAACATTAACTTCTCTTGTTTTTCACTCTGCCTTGGTCACGGTGCACAACCTAAGATGACTTACTCACCTAGACGAAGGGAGTAAGAAAAGTGTCTGTGTACTTTCATCTAAGATGCACCACACATGGTGACAAAGACAATAAATGTGTCCTTTTAGTTTGATTCTATCCATTACTTCCCTTTGAGAATACAACATTATCTATATAGTTGTTACTTTAATTTAAAATCACTACCTACAACAAAGTCACTCCTATGAAGATCATGTATCACGGCGGCATGTGGTGCCACGCGGGATGGCTTCACCATTCTATAGAACTTTTTTATGAAATTCAACAAAATTATCAAATAAAAGAGGAGAAAAGAAATCCCTTGCGGAAAGGTCGATGAGAAGATTTATCAACGGGAAATATCTTCCAGCCAAACGGAAAAAAATATGACAAAGACGTGATGATTCTTTTCATTCAATAAAGATTTTCCATATGAAAATTTTACCAATATGATTTTTGTACATACACCATAACATAAAATGTAAAGTGAACAAGCAAAAATGAACAATTAATAGGATAATTAATGTATCAAGTTCAATAATATTGTATACAGAATTTCTCACATAACCTATCAATAGGCGCGGCGTGACGCCACACGGGCATAGCTAGTATCTTTTAAAAGCAAAACAATAGCAAAGTTATGTGTGATTACTCATTTTAGTTGAGTAGAATAATGTGGGCTCAGTGAAAATGAACAAATTGTATATAGTGAGAGTGAGTGACAGAGCACTTCAGCAACATTTGATAAATAAACATCAACAATTACTTTGTTGTGGGTGCACAACGGACTGAGGTAAATATAATAAGATGGACATGAGGGGTAAATCCCGAGACACGGCATGTGTAACACAAATGAAGAGAAACAAAAGTTTGACAAATGATGAGGCGGATGAAGGAATATGGCATAAGGGCATTTTAACGCTGACCCCAAACGGCACTATAAATGTCTTTTTTTATGTCCAGTTCGGACACGGATACAAAAGCAGATCATCCAATCTTATACCTTAAATATCCGCCTCTATTTAACTTAACAAAATTATTAAACATTACTTCCGCCATCGGCACTATGCCTTCCGCCATTGCCGGGCCGCCATTGGCCGGCTTCCACCAAAGCTGCTTTCTGCCATCGCATAAATAACCATGCACACAAGCATGCACAATTGCATGTTGGCTTCCGCCATCACATGCCTGACCGGACCAAAATATGCTAATCACACCTTCATACACTCTGAAATAATGACAAATATGTTAGGTCCGGCGCCTCGCCTTGCGTCTCATCGGAGCTTGCTCTCTCTCTGCACTTGCCTTGCCTCTCGTCTGGTGCTTGCTCTCTCTCTGCACTTACTTGCACCCTAGGAGTAGGTGGACTGAAAGAAGAAGAAGAACACGGGAGATTTCCTGGCGCAGCGAACGCCACAGCCGGACGAACGGCTTCCTTTATTTCCTGAGCACGAACTCAATACCCGCGCCGTTACAACGATCGCCGCAGCGTATTTATACCCGGGCCAACGCGGGGCCACGACCCGCACGCACCTGGCCACTCCACCGCCTGGTCCGGCCCGCTCCATGCGCGCCCATGACGCGCACTGGCGCGTTCTCCGCGCAAGCCCTCAACAGACCAACGGCGCTGACTGCTTCCCCGATCGCCAGCGGCTTGACTCTACACGCACGCCTACACATGGACCCGACGCGCCCGACATGCCCGACGCGCGCCCATACACGCGCCAGACACGTCTAGCTCGTCGCCACGGCTTATTCAGCTTACAAAATATTGCATGGTGAAATTTGTCTACACATCTTTCTATATTCAAGGGTTTAAAAAATATTTGCAAACATATCAAATCTGACATGGCAAATACACAAAAATAGAAACATAACCCCATCGAACAGATCTAATTGGCCGCACAAATGCATGGATCACCCAACTAGCTAGTTCTGTCATGTCTATCGGCCGTGATCCGCCAATGATTTTGGCGATCAATCCTACTGTGTGATCAGCTAATCTATATCTACTTCCCTGTAGCTAGCTAGCTAGCTGCTGTTCATAATTGTATCTATCCGTCCCGATTTGCGAATGATATGATCAGGCAACCCTACAATGATCAGCCCTCATGACGAGGACTTATCTGGACTCTTGAATTTGTTGGTTGCTAGTTCTGGCTGACATATATTACTCTAGTGTACAGCATATACGGTGTTAAATCAAATCTTGTCGGGGGAAGAGAATGCATAACCACAAGAAATGGTCTCATATGTAGCTGTCTCGACTCGCTGGCGGGTACACGCATCCGTAGTGGCTTTTCGCGGAGCAGAGCACTACTCAACATTTCTGTGGATCTCTATCGTATAGAAGAGCGAGGCGAACCTAAAAAAAGAGCAAGATGTTCTTTCATGCGGTACTGTGTTCTGTATATCGAAATAGTCATTCAGATTGTGATCATTACTGGAGCGACAAGTGGACAATAATCAAGGATCTCTTGGTAGCGGGTGGCTGGCGAGCGAGACATACTGTTCCAAAAAGAATGATGTCTCGTGATGAGTAATAACTTCATTTTTTTTTAATCGTAAAACTTGCCTAAGACCAACTCTAGCAAATGCTTGAAACGACGTCGAACTCTATAATAACTACCAATATGGAAGTTAGTAGGGTGAAAACATTGTTCGCAACTACGCAAAGTTTGTGTATCATTTCATTGATAGATAGAAAAATACATCATAGAAATTACACGGGCGGTAGTGACTGAATGGAGCAGGCAGCGAGAGGGGAATGCTCAGGCCCAAGAACAAATGAAACTACTCTGCAGGGATGGCAATGGGTAGGGTAGATCAATACCACACCCGTACCCGTATAGTCAGTGGGTATAAAATTCTACCCATATCCGTATCCACGGGTATGAAACTTTACTCATACCCATTGGGTAGAACAAACAGTGCACAAGTTGCTTACAATTTTACACTCATGGATAGCGCATTTGACAAAATAATTCAATTATCTCAGCTCATTAACAGGTAGATGTGTACATGACCGTTATCAAAACTAAGAAATCACAACATACTCATAATTCAATAGGAGTAGACGAGTCACATGACAACTTATTGATTAATTGGCGAGAACTTAACATTAGCTCACAGGCGAGCAGGGTATGAGTATACCCGTGAGTACATGGCTGTATATGTACCCTGCCCATGACGTAATTAGTAGGGTATGGTTACTACCCATGGATATAAAAGTGTGCCCATACAACGGCGAATCCATGTGTAAGCTGTGCGGTCAGCCGACCCCACAGCTTTTCTGAAAAACAACATAGAATCATTGTTTGTTCACTGTTCATCACAAAAAAAATCAAAAAAAATTATTGACCCCACATATATTTGAGGCTGGAGCCGCCACTATGCCCAGACCCTGCTCGTGCGGGTACGGTACCGCGGGTACCCGTACCCGTGGGTAAAATTGCCGTCCTTACTCGGGAATGATGCTCAGTAACCCTTTTGTGCCGGCCCTACCTTGCTGGCGCACTTCCTTCTAGATGGTGTTCGTAAGGTCTGACGTAGAGGGGCGGTATCCAAGGTTGTCAGAATCCAGATTTTGTTGTACAGTTCTATGACTTTATGATTCAAACTAACTCTCTGATTCTATGATTTTTTTACATATAATATACATTTCTACAATCCTCAAGTTTAGATGCTATGATTTGTGATCCTGCCATCGATGCCCCGATCCGATTCAGCATCACTATTTTAACAACCTTGACGGTGTCCCTCGAAGATGCATCTGTTTCGATGCTTCCAAATCCACCAAGCAATGAGGATGAAAAGAGAGGATAACCTTAGTGAAGGGATGAAGGAGCGCTATCACAAGTGAGGTTGTCATGCCAACCTTGTTAGGAAAAAGGGCATCCCGCTAGTAGATTTTGAATGTCCTCCGGATGTGGATCGCACAACACGTAGTCCATCGCGTGCGGCAGGACATGGCGCGCGAGCTTTTCGGCGGTCCAACATTGGTTGAGAAGAGCTAACCACATGAACATCTTCATACGCAACGGAGCCGAAGTCTTCCATGTTAGCTTCCAGTGGGAATCCGAGCAGGAGCCTAAGAAGAGCGTGGTGTTATAGGATTTCATCGTGTATCGCTCAAAGGCAGTCCAATGCCATCTGAGAACATCAAGAGTGGTCGAGAGAGGGATGTGGTGCAGCAGACGCCATAGCTCGACGTACTACACCATAGCAGTAAGCCCTGAGGGATCCATGAATGTCCTGCACCCACGATCGCAAGTGCAGCCCGCCACCATACGAGATTTGTGCCGACGGCGTGGCACAAGAGAAAAGATGATCGGTCCAGAAGTAGCAAGGCTTCCCATCCTAAGACCTTTTACAGTACATCAAGTAAATTTGGACCGTTTATTTATACCTAAATGTTTATTAGTGTAGCTGCACTAATTGGACGCATCGAGCACACCGTCGCGCGCACTGTCTAGTCTGGATAATGTCTACGTGGTGGCAGAAACAGTCCGCGCATGTGACCCCCAATTATTTCATGCGTTTGTCAGTGGTGAATGGTCCGTCAAGATTAGTTGCATGTGCATGCTGATGTCATCCTACTTTATTTTATCTCACTTGTTTCGAAAAACTATAACTTTTGAACCGAGTGTGAGAACGAAGATCTGTTTTCACCATTAGGTTTCTCGCAACGAGCTCTTCAAAATTAGATTTCATATGGATATGTTTCGATGACTTTTTTAAGAAGTTTTTTTATTGTAGATAAGGCAACTATAGTGCTAAAGAGAAGCAACTTTCTTGCACCATGTGTACTAGTGTATTCATCTAGCAAATATATCGTAGACAACACAGAAATATTGGCAGACTACTTTTAATTGTATATAGGTAACTAAAGTACTAAACATCATAGGTAGGCAACTTTGGTATTAAATGGAGGGAACTTTCAGCACTAAGGATGACAATTTTACCCATGGATACGGGTACCCACGGATACCGTACCCGCATGGGCAGGGTATGGGCACAATTTTATACCCACGGGTAGTACCCATACCCTACCCATGAAGTCATGGGTAGGGCACGGGTATAGCGTTTTACCCATGGGTATACCCATATCCTACCCGTTTATACTAACATGCGAACCTTACCCGTGATTCACAAGTGTAGTGTTATGAGCTTGTGAACCTATGATACAGTTGTCACCAATTGTCAATTTGAACCTTACTCATATATCTTTTATTGAGGTGAGATCAATTTTTTTCTTAAATATGCTATAGACAAATGTAAAACTGTGAATAACTTGTGCACTGTTTGATCTACCCGTTGGGTACCCAATGGGTATGGGTACCCGTCGGGTATGGGTACAGATAAAGTTTCATACCCATGAATACGGGTATGGGTAGAATTTCATACCCATTGATTACACCGGTATGGGTATGGTATTGCTCCACCCGCCCCATACCCTACCCATTGCCATCCTTATTCAACACTAAAGGAGGCAACTCGCATTACGAAGTTGCATACAACATATATTATGCATAAACAATTCTATTATCACATATCCATGTTTTGTAAAAAAAATATAGTAAAATATTGCTCCTAGTTGTGTGTCATGGTTATAAGTTGCCTATAAAATAACATGTCACTGAATTAAGATTAATTTTAGAAAACAAATAAGGTAATCAACTTCACTTCATTAAAAGAAATTGATTAGCATGGATAGACAACTAATTATCAATAGTGAACAAGTTCAAAATAGAGGTTGGTACACATTGTTTTGAAACGCATCTTTCCTGTTATGAGAGTCAACTTTGGTACTACAATTCGACAACTTCACTTCAGTTTGTGTCATAGTTAATTTTGTCTAGCATTCACGTAATTTGCTTGTTGAGACTTCTAAGTTGCCTAGTGATGCTCAGATATATGTCGTTGTTTATAAATCACATATAATACTTTGTATTAGTCTACCATTCATGCTCATCCATCTTTCATTGCTAGTTAGTTGCCTATCGTGGATTCTACTGTTGCTTGACATTTGCTAATCAGTTGCCTACTAATGATGCCCAGTTGCATGTCATCGCTAACTAGTTGCCTAAAGTACTATGGAAAGTTCCCATCACCATTGTTCAAGTTATCTATTCTTTGGAGCATAGTGCTAGAATACTTACTAGTTATGATAGGAAACTTCGAGGTGAATCTAATTAACTTGGTAGTCATGGTAACCAACTTAGAAGGATTTCTTGCTCATAGACAGTCATACTAGAAAAAAAATTGTTTTCCCATAGCACTAAAGTTGCCTCCATAGCACCTAAAGTTAGAATTTATGTTAGATATGATGTGTATGGACCCTAAATTATAATTGATGCAAGAAAACAAATAAGGTAATTAACTTCACTCCACTAAAAGCAACTAGTAAGCAGTGATATACAATTAATTAATAACAATGAACAAATTAGGAACATAGGTAGATAGCATCACATCACTTTTCACAAGCGATTTCCCCCCTACGAGATATAACTTTAGAGCTACAAATAGGCAACTTCACTGCATTTTGTGACCTAGTTAAGTTTTACTAATATTCTTCAAACTTGCTCACTCTAACTTCTAAGTTTCCTACCATTGTTGCTCACACGTCGTTGTCTGTAAATTCTTATAATACTATGAATGAATCTATCATTGATGCCCCGATGTCTGTCATTTCTAGTTATTTGCCTATCGTGGGAGCTATAGTTGCATAAAATCCCTCATTAGTTGCCTAGCAATCATGCTCAATTACATGTCATCGCTAATTAGTTGCCTACAATTCTATGAAATGGTGTCCATTGTCGTTACTCAAGTTATCTATACTCTGAAGCATAGTGTTACGATACTCGCTAGTTATGGTAGGCAACTTGGAGGTGAAGCTAGTCAACTTGGTAGTCGTGGTAACCAACTTAGAAGGATTTTTTGGTGATAGGCAATCATACTACGAAAAAAAGAAGTTGCTTTCCTATCGCACTATAGTTGCCCCAATAACATCCAAAGTTGCCCGTGAAAAAATATTCTTGAAATGTACTCATATGGGATCTAGTTTTGAAGTACTAGTCATGAGAAACCCAACAATAAAAACGGATCTGAATTCCGATGCGCAAATCAAAAATTATAGCTTTTCAAATATTTTGAAACCAAAATAAATGCATGTGGGACAAGACCGTAGGTGATTTCCTTAGTAGGGTTGAGATGTCAGGTAGTTTTTTTGGATTTCTGTTGGATTTAGAATCACGTGGGCATGAAAGAGATGGTGTGAGACACTGATTTGCCTTTTTTGAAAGTGAGAGTTTGACTTTCCATATATGGGCATCCGCTCATCAGCCCCAAGGAGCGCATGGGCGCTGGCTAGCCATGTCTGGTTCAACGCCCAGACGCGACAATACTGGACAAGATTTCAGGTAGTATATACAGGCCCCAGAGGCATTTTGGATAGTTCTGGTAACTAATCCCGGGGCCAGATTCACCACATGTTCACCCTCCTAGAGGAAGCACCAGAGAAGTAGCCGCTCAGTGGATGAGCAGGATCACGTCGTGGAAAGTCGCCACCCACTGGCCAACGTTGGCCAGGAACGTAACTGTCAGATCATATGCCATCCATTGGCCGTGAGGTCTTGTTGTGCCTGTGTGTCAGTCCCTCGAGCATCATACCCCCGTCATGCGGCAACTCCTTGGTAGCCTTTTGAAATTAAATCAAAGAATATCAAACTGTTGGAAATATGAGCAAATTACTACGAGATATAATCCGAATAAACAGAAGATAAATCATGACTGCAGCAACAGAGATTAAACTAATCATGTGAACTAGCATAGCAGATGAACATATCACATCTAGGGCACATACTAGAAACATGATTTCTACCACGATCTCGAACAGGAAGGATAGAATCACATACGGTGCAGCGGGAGCAGCACCGCCAGCGTTGACGTTGTCGCCCATGTCGTCGAGGATGAGGTTGCCGAGGTCGGGGAAGAAGTCGTCGTTCGCGAAGTCGTCGCTGCCAGCAGTCGCGCGAGTGCGCTCCCCAAAAACCTGATCGCCGCTCTCCCGTACAGGACCACGAGAGGCGGGGTTCCGGAGGCCTGTTGTCCCTTCTCGCGGTGCACGCCGAAAGGAGGGATGGAGAAGACTTGCTTGGCGGCGCAATGATCTGGAACGGTGGTGAGAAACCATACGAAGCGGCGGCTAGGGTAGACGTCTGCCGAACTATGTAGTGCGGGCCGGGTAGGTCGTGGGAATAAACCCCACGTCCGAGTCGTCACGATCCAAAAGAATCGGAAACGGTTCAGTAATTAACGCGTCCGTTAATTATTAATTAATGACTCATTAATTTTCCCGAGCAGCAAAAATATAGACAACGTGCATAGCTCTGTCCTCGGCTCGGCTCAATCCCGCAACCCGCAGCGCGTCGTGACGAGGCGAGGCGAGGCGTGGCGTGGTGAGGCGAGCGAGGAGGAGGAGCGCGCGTGTAGGTCACCTCTTCTCATGCTCATACAAGTGGTAGAAGAGCTCACCTTATAAAGAGGTGCAACTCTCCCTCAACTTATGAGGTGGGACTAAACTTTGGCCTCACTCACTCCACTCACATGTGTGCATGAATGGGCCAAGAGAAGTTCAGAATTTTAGTTGGGCTTTGGGCCAAAGGCCTAATAGCAAAAATTCCAACAATCCCCCACAAAGTCTCATTGGCACATCTCATCATTTAGTTCCAAAATATTGTTTATATACCGGTGCTTAGTGGAGACTGTGAAGTTGAACTTCCACTTAGAGATTTATGCTACACTAGATCACAACTTGAATAGTGGACTATACCTTGACCTACAAGTTTTCTGCGAGACTAGTTTCACACAAGTTCTTGACCGATACTTGGCTGCCGCAAGGCTTCCCCGCGGGTGGAGCGTATACGTCATACTTCAGGGCCTTTTCATGAATTTATTAGAGAACACCCAGTTCTCACAGACTGCGACGTTAACAGTCAAATTCATATAGGTGTGTTCCTCAGAAGATGTTCTGCAGGACAACATCTCTGCTTACCCGAATAAGCCACTTGGAACACATTAAGATAAGTATCAACCTGCCATGCAGATCAGAAGAGTATTGTATCATCACGGAGTGGGATAGTTAATATAGGGATACTCTCCTCCCAGCTGACCAACAGCTTGTCTCCCACTTCTACTTCACGGAATCTCCGATCACATAGAGTGGGTTACCACTATGGACAACTCATGCGGTGGGTCTCAAACCCATCTCCATCGATGCATTGTCTATCACATTACGTGATAGACCCTTTGTGAAGGGATCTGCCAAGTTTTTCGACGTTTGGATATAATCCAACGTAATAACTCCGGAGTTCCTCAATTTTCTGACAGATTTTAGTCTCCTCCTCACATGTCTTGAGGACTTCATATTGTCCTTCGAACTGTTTATCTTGACGATCACAGTTTGATTATCACAGTTCATCAGGATAGGGGGTATTGGTTTTTCAACCATAGGTAAGTCCATCAAGAGTTCATGAAGCCACTCTGCTTCAACAGTGGCAGTGTCCAATGCTGTGAGTTCTGCTTCCATAGTTGACCTCGTTAAGATGGTCTGCTTGCAAGACTTCCAGGAAACAGCTCCACCACCAAGTGTAAAAACATAACCACTTGTGGCCTTTATCTCATCAGCATCAGAAATCCAGTTTGAGTCACTATAACCCTCCAGTACCCTTGGATACCCGGTGTAGTGAATTCCATAGCTCGCGGTGCCTTTCAAATAGCGCATAACTCTCTCAAGCGCATGCCAATGATCATCTCCCGGTTTTGACACAAACCGACTCAGCTTGCTCACAGCAAAAGAGATGTCAGGCCTCGTGGCACTGGCCAAATACATAAGCGAACCAATTATCAGAGAATACCTCAGTTGATCTCTAGCAATCCGTCGATTCTTTCGAAGCAACACACTAGCATCATATGGAGTTGGAGAAGGTGTGCAGTCGCTATACCCAAAACGACTCAAGACCTTTTCCACATAGTGAGACTGAAGCAGTGTGATCCCACCATTCTCATCTCTCAACAGCTTGATGTTTAAGATAACATCAGCTACTCCTAGATCCTTCATCTCAAAACAGCGAGATAAGAAATCCTTAACCTCCTTGATTAAATCAAGTTTGGTTCCAAAGATCAATATGTCGTCGACATACAGACAAAGAATAACTCCTTCGCCCCCACCATAGCGATAGTACACGCACTTGTCACCATCGTTTACTACAAAGCCGGCATCAGTTAATGTTCTTTCGAACTTCTCATGCCACTCCTTAGGAGCTTGTTTAAGGCCATATAAAGACTTTAATAACTTGCACACCTTTCCTTCCTGACCAGATACTACAAAACCATCTGGCTGATCCATGTAAATTTCCTCCTTCAACTCTCCATTGAGGAAAGCTGTCTTAACGTCCATTTGATGAACGAGAAGACCATGTGAGGCAGCCAGTGATAGTAGCACCCGAATTGTGGTCAGTCTAGCCACGGGTGAGTAAGTATCAAAGAAGTCTTCACCTTCTTTCTGGGTATAACCCTTGGCCACAAGCCGTGCCTTGTACTTTTCAATCGTACCATCAGGTCTAAGCTTCTTCTTGAACACCCACTTACATCCTACAGGTTTGCATCCATAAGGACGGTCAGTGATCTCCCAGGTACCATTAGCTAAGATGGAATCCATCTCGCTACGTACAGCTTCCTTCCAGTAGTCAGCATCAGGAGATGCATAGGCTTCTGAAATAGTCCTGGGTGTGTCATCCACTAGGTACACAATGAAATCATCACCAAAGAACTTTGCAGTCCTCTGTATCTTACTCCTCACAGGAGTTCCATTGTCACCCTCAACAGGATTCTCAACGTGTTCCATCGCAATGGTGGGTTCAGGAATTACAGTGAATTCCTCACTAGATGGAGTAGGTATCTCCTGATTTGATGAACTCGACATATCCTTCATAGGAAATATGTCCTCAAAGAAAGTTGCATCATTTGACTCCATAATCGTACCAACATGCATGTAGGACACCTCAGATTTTATTATCAAAAATCTATAGCCGATGCTATGAAAAGCATAGCCCAGAAGAACACAATCCACGGTTTTTGGTCCAAGCTTGCGCTTCTTGGGAATTGGTATATTGACTTTCGCCAAACAACCCCAAGTATGTAGGTAAGAGAGTTTCAACCTTTTCCTTTCCCATTCCTCAAATGGAGTCATGGTCTTATGCTTTGTGGGAACCCGGTTTAGGACATGACACGCAGTCATTAGCGACTCCCCCCACCATTCCTTGGATAGACCCGAAGTGTCTAACATGGTGTTAACCATATCAGTTAGAGTTCGATTCTTTCTTTCGGCTACCCCATTTGACTGGGGTGAGTAGGGAGGCGTCCTCTCATGGATTATACCATGTTCCGCACAAAACAGATCAAATTCATTGGAAAAATACTCTCCACCACGATCGGACCTAAGCCGTTTAATTTTTCGATCAAGTTGGTTCTCTGCCTCAGCTTTATAGTTTTTGAAGAAAGTCAAAGCCTCATCTTTTGATTTCAGAAGATACACATAACAATATCTAGTGGAGTCATCAATTAACGTCATGAAGTATCTATTTCCACCTTTTGTCAACACGCCATTCATCTCACAAAGATCAGAATGTATAAGCTCTAGTGGCGCCAAGTCTCTTGCCTCTGCAGTCTTATGGGACTTGCGAGGTTGCTTAGCTTGCACACATACTTGGCACTTAGAGCCCTTGACAGTAGAGATTTTCGGAATTAAATTCATATTGGCTAGCCGCGTCATGCATCCAAAGTTAATATGACAAAGTCGTGAATGCCAAATATCAGACTCATTATTGTGGCAAACATTATTAATAACTTTAGTGCAAATATCTGACAAAGATAGGCGGAACAAGCCTCCGCACTCATAGCCTTTTCCAACAAATTGTCCACACTTAGAAATTACAACTTTATTGGATTCAAAAACCAACTTAAAACCATCTCGACATAAACGGGAACCGCTAACGAGATTTTTATTGATGGACGGCACATGATGAACGTTCTTCAGACGCACGGTCTTCCCCGAAGTAAACTTCAGATCGACCGTACCAACACCTCGAACGATGGCATGTGACCCGTTCCCCATCAGCACGAGAGAAGTCCCAGTGACCTGGTAA
The DNA here is from genome assembly GCA_902687465.1 of Secale cereale. Classification (NCBI taxonomy): domain Eukaryota; kingdom Viridiplantae; phylum Streptophyta; class Magnoliopsida; order Poales; family Poaceae; genus Secale; species Secale cereale. Next base: position 735,376,448 of record LR738714.1, on the reverse strand, counting down.
GAAGAAAACATGGAGGCGTCAGCACAAACATGTACATTGGCACCGGTGTCAATTAACCAATCAGGGGATTGAAATACTGAAAGGATGGTAGGAAAAATACCATACCCTGATTCCTTCATATCAGTATCACCGATGACAACATTAGCGGACTTGCTGCTCTTCTCATGTTCATGCTCCTCAAAGCGGTTAGGACACTTCGGAGCCCAGTGATTAGGATCACCGCAGACATGGCAAAGTCCCTTCCCCTTCTTATGAGAATTCTTCTTGAAGTTGATAGAATGTGATGGCTTGTTCTTTGTATCAAACTTGCATTTGCCCTAAGTTTTGTTCTTGTTGTTTTTGAACTTGTTGGGCTGGAATTTCTTCTTCTGTACCATGTGGGCACTAGAACCTCCCTCAGCAACTCGAGCACGTGTGTCCTTTGCTCTCGCCTTCTCTTCAACATCAAGAGTACCAATGAGATCTGCAACGGAAAACTCCTGTCTCTTGTGTTTCAGGGAAGTAGCAAAATTGTTCCACGAAGGTGGAAGCTTGGCAATGATGCCCCCGGCAACAAATTTTTCCGGCAACACACACTTGAAGTACTCAAGTTCTTTTGCGAGCGACTGTATCTCATGAGCCTGTTGTACAACAGCGCGCTCATCAGTCATCTTGTAGTCATAGAATTGCTCCATGACGTACAACTCGATGCCGGCGTCCGAGGCACCAAACTTGGCCTCGAGCGCAGCCCACATGTCCTTGCCGTTGTCAAACGACATGTACGAATCCACAATTGAGTCATCAAGAACACTCAGAAGAGCACCTTTAAAGAGGGTATCGATCTTCTCAAAAGCTTCCAGCTGTGCCGGATTAAGATCTCCCTCAGGCTTGCCCTTGGTGGCGTCATAGCAGCCCATGGTCTGAAACCAGTAGACTGCTCTCGTGCGCCACCTCTTATATTGTGCCCCCTTAAAGGCAGGCGGCTTCAGATGTGCAGCAAAACCACTCGGAGTAAATTGCCTATAATCAGGTTTTTGGACTGCTGGAAATATGAGCAAATTACTACGAGATTTAATCCGAATAAACAGAAGATAAATCATGACTGCAGCAACAGAGATTAAACTAATCATGTCAACTAGCTTAGCAGATGAACAGATCACATCTAGGGCACATACTAGAAACATGCTTTCTACCACGATCTCGAACAGGAAGGATAGAATCACATACGGTGCAGCGGGAGCAGCACCGCCAGCGTTGATGTTGTCGCCCATGTCGTCGAGGATGAGGTTGCCGAGGTCGGGGAAGAAGTCGTCGTTCGCGAAGTCGTCGCTGCCAGCAGTCACGCGAGTGCGCTCCCCAAAAACCTGATCGCCCCTCTCCCGTGCAGGACCACGAGAGGCGGGGTTCCGGAGGCCTGCTGTCCCTTCTCGCGGTGCACGCCGAAAGGAGGGATGGAGAAGACTTGCTTGGCGGCGCAATGATCTGGAACGGTGGTGAGAAACCATACGAAGCGGCGGTGGCTCGGGTAGACGTCTGCCGAACTATATAGTGCGGGCCGGGTAGGTCGTGGGAATAAACCCCACGTCCGAGTCATCACGATCCAAAAGAATAGGAAACGGTTTAGTAATTAGCGCGTCCGTTAATTATTAATTAATGACTCATTAATTTTCCCGAGCAGCAAAAATATAGACAACGTGCATAGCTCTGTCCTCGGCTCGGCTCAATCCCGCAACTCGCGGCGCGGCGCGTCGTGACGAGGCGAGGCGAGGCGTGGCGTGGCGAGGCGAGCGAGGAGGAGGAGCGCGTGTGTAGGTCTCCTCTTCTCATGCTCATACAAGTGGTAGAAGAGCTCACCTTATAAAGAGGTGCAACTCTTCCTCAACTTATGAGGTGGGACTAATCTTTGGCCTCACTCACTCCACTCACATGTGTGCATGAATGGGCCAAGAGAATTTCAGAATTTTAGTTGGGCTTTGGGCCAAAGGCCTACTAGCAAAAATTCCAACAATCCCCCACAAAGTCTCATTGGCACATCTCATCATTTAGTTCCAAAACATTGTTTATATACCAGTGCTTAGTGGAGACTGTGAAGTTGAACTTCCACTTAGAGATTTATGCTACACTAGATCACAACTTGAATAGTGGACTATGCCTTGAACTACAAGTTTTCTGCGAGACTAGTTTCACATAAGTTCTTGACCGATACTTGGCTGCCGCAAGGCTTCCCCGCGGGTGGAGCGTATACGTCATACTCCAGGGCCTTTTCATGAATTTATTAGAGAACACCCAATTCTCACAGACTGCGACGTTAACAGTCAAATTCATATAGGCGTGTTCCTCAGAAGATGTTCTGCAGGACAACATCTCTGCTTACCCGAATAAGCCACTTGGAACACATTAAGATAAGTATCAACCTGCCATGCAGATCAGAAGAGTATTGCATCATCACGGAGTGGGATAGTTAATATAGGGATACTCTCCTCCCAGCTGACCAACAGCTTGTCTCCCACTTCTACTTCACGGAATCTCCGATCACATAGAGTGGGTTACCACTATGGACAACTCATGCGGTGGGTCTCAAACCCATTTCCATCGATGCATTGTCTATCACATTACGTGATAGACCCTTTGTGAAGGGATCTGCCAAGTTTTTCGACGTTTGGATATAATCCAACGTAATAACTCCGGAGTTCCTCAATTTTCTGACGGATTTTAGTCTCCTCTTCACATGTCTTGAGGACTTCATATTGTCCTTCAAACTGTTTATCTTGACGATCACAGTTTGATTATCACAGTTCATCAGGATAGGGGGTATTGGTTTTTCAACCATAGGTAAGTCCATCAAGAGTTCACGAAGCCACTCTGCTTCAACAGTGGCAGTGTCCAATGCTGTGAGTTCTGCTTCCATAGTTGACCTCGTTAAGATGGTCTGCTTGCAAGACTTCCAGGAAACAGCTCCACCACCAAGTGTAAAAACATAACCACTTGTCGCCTTTATCTCATCGGCATCAGAAATCCAGTTTGAGTCACTATAACCCTCCAGTACCCTTGGTACCCGGTGTAGTGAATTCCATAGCTCGCGGTGCCTTTCAAATAGCGCATAACTCTCTCAAGCGCATGTCAATGATCATCTCCCGGTTTTGACACAAACCGACTCAGCTTGCTCACAGCAAAAGAGATGTCAGGCCTCGTGGCACTGGCCAAATACATAAGCGAACCAATTATCAGAGAATACCTCAGTTGATCTCTAGCAATCCGTCGATTCTTTCGAAGCAACACACTAGCATCATATGGAGTTGGAGAAGGTGTGCAGTCGCTATACCCAAAACGACTCAAGACCTTTTCCACATAGTGAGACTGAAGCAGTGTGATCCCACCATTCTCATCTCTCAACAGCTTGATGTTTAAGATAACATCAGCTACTCCTAGATCCTTCATCTCAAAACAGCGAGATAAGAAATCCTTAACCTCCTTGATTAAATCAAGTTTGGTTCCAAAGATCAATATGTCGTCGACATACAGACAAAGAATAACTCCTTCGCCCCCACCATAGCGATAGTACACGCACTTGTCACAATCGTTTACTACAAAGCCGGCATCAGTTAATGTTCTTTCGAACTTCTCATGCCACTCCTTAGGAGCTTGTTTAAGGCCATATAAAGACTTTAATAACTTGCACACCTTTCCTTCCTGACCAGATACTACAAAACCATCTGGCTGATCCATGTAAATTTCCTCCTTCAACTCTCCATTGAGGAAAGCTGTCTTAACGTCCATTTGATGAACGAGAAGACCATGTGAGGCAGCCAGTGATAGTAGCACCCGAATTGTGGTCAGTCTAGCCACGGGTGAGTAAGTATCAAAGAGGTCTTCACCTTCTTTCTGGGTATAACCCTTGGCCACAAGCCGTGCCTTGTACTTTTCGATCGTACCATCAGGTCTAAGCTTCTTCTTGAACACCCACTTACATCCTACAGGTTTGCATCCATAAGGACGGTCAGTTATCTCCCAGGTACCATTAGCTAAGATGGAATCCATCTCGCTACGTACAGCTTCCTTCCAGTAGTCAGCATCAGGAGATGCATAGGCTTCTGAAATAGTCCTGGGTGTGTCATCCACTAGGTACACAATGAAATCATCACCAAAGAACTTTGCAGTCCTCTGTCTCTTACTCCTCACAGGAGTTCCATTGTCACCCTCAACAGGATTCTCAACGTGTTCCATCGCAATGGTGGGTTCAGGAATTACAGTGAATTCCTCACTAGATGGAGTAGGTATCTCCTGATTTGATGAACTCGACATATCCTTCATAGGAAATATGTCCTCAAAGAAAGTTGCATCATTTGACTCCATAATCGTACCAACATGCATGTAGGACACCTCAGATTTTATTATCAAAAATCTATAGCCGATGCTATGAAAAGCATAGCCCAGAAGAACACAATCCACGGTTTTTGGTCCAAGCTTGCGCTTCTTGGGAATTGGTATATTGACTTTCGCCAAACAACCCCAAGTATGTAGGTAAGAGAGTTTCAACCTTTTCCTTTCCCATTCCTCAAATGGAGTCATGGTCTTATGCTTTGTGGGAACCCGGTTTAGGACATGACACGCAGTCATTAGCGACTCCCCCCACCATTCCTTGGATAGACCCGAAGTGTCTAACATGGTGTTAACCATATCAGTTAGAGTTCGATTCTTTCTTTCGGCTACCCCATTTGACTGGGGTGAGTAGGGAGGCGTCCTCTCATGGATTATACCATGTTTCGCCCAAAACAGATCAAATTCATTGGAAAAATACTCTCCACCACGATCGGACCTAAGCCGTTTAATTTTTCGATCAAGTTGGTTCTCTGCCTCAGCTTTATAGTTTTTGAAGAAAGTCAAAGCCTCATCTTTTGATTTCAGAAGATACACATAACAATATCTAGTGGAGTCATCAATTAACGTCATGAAGTATCTCTTTCCACCTTCTGTCAACACGCCATTCATCTCACAAAGATCAGAATGTATAAGCTCTAGTGGCGCCAAGTCTCTTGCCTCTGCAGTCTTATGGGACTTGCGAGGTTGCTTAGCTTGCACACATACTTGGCACTTAGAGCCCTTGACAGTAGAGATTTTCGGAATTAAATTCATATTGGCTAGCCGCGTCATGCATCCAAAGTTAATATGACAAAGTCGTGAATGCCAAATATCAGACTCATTATTGTGGCAAACATTATTAATAACTTTAGTGCAAATATCTGACAAAGATAGGCGGAACAAGCCTCCGCACTCATAGCCTTTTCTAACAAATTGTCCACACTTAGAAATTACAACTTTATTGGATTCAAAAACCAACTTAAAACCATCTCGACATAAACGGGAACCGCTAACGAGATTTTTATTGATGGACGGCACATGATGAACGTTCTTCAGACGCACGGCCTTCCCCGAAGTAAACTTCAGATCGACCGTACCAACACCGCGAACGATGGCATGTGACCCGTTCCCCATCAGCACGGGAGAAGTCCCAGTGACCTGGTAAGAAGAAAACATGGAGGCGTCAGCACAAACATGTACATTGGCACCGGTGTCAATTAACCAATCAGGGGATTGAAATACTGAAAGGATGGTAGGAAAAATACCGTACCCTGATTCCTTCATATCAGTATCACCGATGACAACATTAGCGGACTTGCCGCTCATCTCATGTTCACGCTCCTCAAAGCGGTTAGGACACTTCGGAGCCCAGTGATTAGGATCACCGCAGACATGGCAAAGTCCCTTCCCCTTCTTATGAGAATTCTTCTTGAAGTTGGTAGAATGTGATGGCTTGTTCTTTGTATCAAACTTGCCTTTGCCCTGAGTTTTGTTCTTGTTGTTTTTGAACTTGTTGGGCTGGAAGTTCTTCTTCTGTACCATGTGGGCACTAGAACCTCCCTCAGCAACTCGAGCACGTGTTTCCTTTGCTCTCGCCTTCTCTTCAACATCAAGAGTACCAATGAGAACCGCAACGGAAAAATCTTGTCTCTCGTGTTTCAGGGAAGTAGCAAAATTGTTCCACGAAGGTGGAAGCTTGGCAATGATGCCCCCGGCAACAAATTTGTCCGGCAACACACACTTGAAGTACTCAAGTTCTTTTGCGAGCGACTGTATCTCATGAGCCTGTTGTACAACAGCGCGCTCATCAGTCATCTTGTAGTCATAGAATTGCTCCATGACGTACAACTCGCTGCCGGCGTCCGAGGCACCAAACTTGGCCTCGAGCGCAGCCCACATGTCCTTGCCGTTGTCAAACGACATGTACGAATCCACAATTGAGTCATCAAGAACACTCAAAAGAGCACCTTTAAAGAGGGTATCGATCTTCTCAAAAGCTTCCAGCTGTGCCGGATTAAGATCTCCCTCAGGCTTGCCCTTGGTGGCGTCATAGCAGCCCATGGTCTGAAACCAGTAGACTGCTCTCGTGCGCCACCTCTTATATTGTGCCCCCTTAAAGGCAGGCGGCTTCAGATGTGCAGCAAAACCACTCGGAGTAAATTGCCTATAATCAGGTTTTTGGATTGTTGGAAATATGAGCAAATTACTACGAGATTTAATCCGAATAAACAGAAGATAAATCATGACTGCAGCAACAGAGATTAAACTAATCATGTGAACTAGCATAGCAGATGAACAGATCACATCTAGGGCACATACTAGAAACATACTAGAAACATGATTTCTACCACGATCTCGAACAGGAAGGATAGAATCACATACGGTGCAGCGGGAGCAGCACCGCAGCGTTGACGTTGTCGCCCATGTCGTCGAGGATGAGGTTGCCGAGGTCGGGGAAGAAGTCGTCGTTCGCGAAGTCGTCGCTGCCAGCAGTCGCGCGAGTGCGCTTCCCAAAAATCTGATCGCCCCTCTCCCGTACAGGACCACGAGAGGCGGGGTTCCGGAGGCCTGTTGTCCCTTCTCGCGGTGCACGCCGAAAGGAGGGATGGAGAAGACTTGCTTGGCGGCGCAATGATCTCGAACGGTGGTGAGAAACCATACGAAGCGGCGGCGGCTAGGGTAGACGTCTGCCGAACTATATAGTGCGGGCCGGGTAGGTCGTGGGAATAAACCCCACGTCCGAGTCGTCACGATCCAAAAGAATCGGAAACGGTTCAGTAATTAACGCGTCCGTTAATTATTAATTAATGACTCATTAATTTTCCCGAGCAGCAAAAATATAGACAACGTGCATAGCTTTGTCCTCGGCTCAATCCCGCCCCGCCGCGCCGCGCCGCGAGGCGAGGAGGAGGAGCGCGCGTGTAGGTCTCCTCTTCTCATGCGCATACAAGTGGTAGAAGAGCTCACCTTATAAAGAGGTGCAACTCTCCCTCAACTTATGAGGTGGGACTAAACTTTGGCCTCACTCACTCCACTCACATGTGTGCATGAATGAGCCAAGAGAATTTCAGAATTTTAGTTGGGCTTTGGACCAAAGGCCTACTAACAAAAATTCCAACACAAACTTGCTGTACTTATGCACTGTAAAGATAAGCAGGCCCAGATGAGCCTTCAGCGAGAAAGGTTCATGTTTGACTGTCAGTTTCACTAATGTGCTGACGATGTTGAAGAACTTGTGGGGCTGCTGATGCATCCGGCTGTGGCTCATGGAGACGAGGACGCCAACAGTTGTGGGGTCGAGGCAGAGAGTGAGTTCAAGGTGCTCGTTCTTGTGCTTGACGGGAGGCGAAGGCAAGCAGAGGGCGGTGTAGGCGGTTGGTTGATGAAGAGGGCGAGCAGGCGGTGTCTGATGCTGGAGGACCTGACACGGCATGGCGGATCGAGGCCTATATTTGCTGTGATTTTTTATAAGGGTTTGTCTATCTCACATCTAACTCAGTCATCCTTAAAATTAAGCATAAGTGAGTTAGATGTGAGATAATACGATTAAAACATGGAAGGAAATCCAATAGAAAATTACTAATCTGTCTTTAAGCCAAAATCTGAGTCTTCTCGTATTAACCGTTGGAACAACTTAATACTACCCGTTGTACAGTAAAGAAAATCATCCTGTATGTATTTCCATCATCTATTTCCCCAAATTTGCTTTAAAATGTATCTATTTTCCCATATCGATGGGTCCAAGCATGTTGGATTTTTTTTTAGCTCGAAGGCTGAAGCCTCAGACCCACCGTACATAAGCTCCGGCCTATAAAGCTGCACGCTCGAGCTGAATCTATGCATCACACTAGTAGAAAATAAGGCATTGGTCCAGACCTGCCTAGCCCATTAGCCACGGTTCAATCTAGAACCAGGTCCAATGAGGACACTGGACCCGGTTCGTGAGCCCAGGGGGCCGGCCGGGCCACGTGGGCCATTGGTCCCGGTTCGTCTGGACCTTTTGAAAGAAAGAAAAGGCTCCTCCCGGAAAAAAGAAAAGGCTCCTCCTAGCAAAAGTAGCATGTGAAGCCATGGGTTCCAACTACTTGCTGTTCGGCCTCTGCTCCCTGCTTCTACTTAAAGCATCTCCAGCCGCGCCCTCAACAGTTCCTTCCCAAGCGTTTTTGCCGCGCCGGCGTAAAAAAAAACGGTCCAGTCGCGCCCCCAGGAACCCGTGTTTCGCCGGCTCGGGCCAAAACTGGTGCCGACGGACCCAGGCCAAACCCGGCGTCCTGGGGGGCGTTTGGGGAGCCGGCACAAGCGAAAAAGACGCGTGGGTCCGCCCTGTCGGCGACCCGAGGGCCTTTTCCCACCGTTTCGAGACGCTTTTCCCTCGCGCCCCTGCCGCTCGCTCGCCTTTCTCCCGCCATTCCCTCCCTTTCTCCCGCCAAACCCCCCTCCCGCTCGCCTTCCAGTCGCCGGCATGCCGCCGAAGAAGTACGCCATGTCGCGCGCGGCGGCAACCACGTCCAGCACCGTGGCCCAGCCGAAGCAGAGGAAGCCGAGGGCGCCGCCATTGAAGCCGCCGGGCATGTCGAACGCCTAGTGGAGGGTGGAAGTTCAGCGGCGCGACACAGTCACCGCCGACCGGCGGAACAGGGACACCGCCAAGAAGGCCCGCGACAACGCGGCGCGCGCGGCGGTGTCCTCCTCATCGGTCGACCACGCAGGTATGATGAATCCACCCGTCGTCAGCCACGCCCAGTATGCGCCCTGAGGACAGCAAGGCGTCGGATCTCCATGGGGATCGTCGTCGCCCGGCTACGTCGACGGCGACGCGCACGGTGGGTTCAACCCAAATGTGAACTTCCCCCATGGCCACCCCACGACGCGCACACCCTCGCCCGCCTTCGTCGGCGTGCAGTACCCTCCATACAACTACTCGCCGCCCGCCTACGCGTCCACACCGACGCCCCATCTCCGCCGTGGACCGCTGCCCTTCTTGCACCTCGGCGACACCGACGACACAGGAGCCGACATGGACGACATCATCGCGTCAAGATCGACCGTGGCCGCCACGTCTCCCGGATTCGCCACCCAGGACGAGGTAGTTGATCTCAGCGGTGGCATGGAGGCCGAGCTCGGCTACGTCTACGGCGAGGACGCGCAGGAAGCGCAGGAACCCGAGGAGGAGGAGGAGGAGGAGGAGCCGGCGGCGAAGGGGTGCCAGAAGAAGAAGCGGGCGGCCAGGCCAGGCGAACCGCGCATCATGTGGACGGAAGGAGGAATGCCTCGCCGAAGCATGGAAAGTCGTCTGCCTCGACCCGACCACCGGCACGAACCAGAGCTTCGAGACGTACTGGGACCGCATCAAGGCCGAGTTCGACGAGCGGAAGCTCGTCGACCCCTACTTCAAAGGCATCTACATGCAGCGCGGCTCCAAGGCGATGGCGAACCATTGGGGACGTATCCAGGGGGCGTGCAACAAATGGCATGGCATCGTTGAGGAAGTCGCGGCTCGCCCGGAGAGCGGCGCCAGCGTTGAGGATCAAGTACGCACGCCGTTCACCCGCATCTCTTCGTCGTCTACGCCCGCCGACCGCCAACTGTTTGTTCCTCCGCGTAGTTGTTGCGCATGTTCACCATGTACCGACGCGACAACCTCGATGCCGACTTCAAGTACCTCCACGTCTACAAGCGCATTGACAAGTGCGAGAAGTGGGCGGAGGTCCGACACACCCTCGACAAGGCCAAGGAGACATACAAGCCGGACACGACGACTCCGGGCGCGTCCGAGGGGCGGGCGGACGGTCACAAATTGGCAAAGAAGGGGAAAAACACCGACGCGGCAACCGCGCGAGTGCAAGAGTCCATCGAGCATTGCCTCGCCGACGTCCAGGCCCGTGCCGTCCAGCGTGAAGAGAAAACCGCCGAGCGGTGGTCGTCGTTGATGACGAACAGCGCCATCAAGCTCGACCTGCTCCGGACCAACGTCGACCTGCTCCGGACCAACGTCGCCGCGAAGAAGAAGAACACCGACATGGTTTTTCTGATGGGCGGGGCGGACATGCTCCAGAGCGATGACGAGCAGCTCAGGGCGTGGTACCTGGCGGAGCGCGGCCTCATCCTGAACCAGCTGCAGCCGACGCCAGCTCCCGCGCCCACGGCCACACGGACGCCAAGCCCGAACGACGCCTCTACATCGCCGCCCAGAAGTACCGAAGCCGCGACGGCACAGCCCAGCACCGAAGCAACTCCGACGCCGCCGAGCCCGCGCACGCTGACTCCGCCAACGCCTGGAGCCGACCCCGCCGAGTGATTCGTTGCGCACGCGAACTTGCGGCGCGCGGCGCTATATTTTTTGTAACGCCAGACTATCCGGATTTGTGGTGTCTTTTGTGAGCGGGAACGACCTAGTTCAAATTTCCCGCATCCTGGGACCGGCGCTTGAGGGCGTGACTGGGAGCTAGGTCGTTCCCAGAGGCCGAACTAGCATCGGCATGCCCCAAGGCCGTTCTATTTAGGCGCCCTGGGGGGCGAACGGCTGGAGATGTAGAGGCGTCAGTTAATCCTGGGATCGGCGTCAAACCATGCATGGCGGGGGATTAAATTAAAAAGCGTGCCTGTGCTGTGATGTTGCACCTAAGGTCCCGGTCGGTCCTGCGCCGCCTACTATATAATGTGTGTGTGTTTGTGTGTGTCAGTTAATGTCTGGCGACTGCGCCTTGTTGATGTATTTATGCGTGATTTGTTGGATGTAATGTACAACAACACGTGATGAAATAAATAAATCGTTGGTATTCTCTGCAACAATGCCAATGATTCTGCTTAATTGATCAAGTCCAGGCTGTGTCACATATATTGACTGACTGCTCGATGTCATGCAGTTTAGATACATACTCTTCTTCTTCTTCTTCTTCTTCTTCTTCTTCTTCTTCTTCTATTGAACATGCATTTATCAGGCAGGTTTAAACCAGGTGGAAACTAATAAGGCCGTGGTTGAGGTCTTAAGGAAGAAGAAAGCTTGGAGAGGTGAACAAAACACCGTGGTTGGGGACGGACATTGTTGCCGGGTTCGCGGTACAAGTAGAAGGAAGAGGAAAGCCGGCAGTTCCCATTTAACTCCTATATAGGCATCCAGTTTTTAATTTATGTTTGACATGAACCCACAGGCGTCGAATGTTTTTCTTTTTGGAAGGCAGGCGTCAAAATAGTTGGCGCAACGCCTGCAGGGCAGGCGCTTTCTCCCGAACCGGCCCAATTAGCGTTGTCTGAGGATCATCAGGTTTTTGTGTTGATTTAAGTCACCCCATGATGCATGACCCAGCATGTATCATTTGATCAGGGTCGCCACTTGTGGCTCATTTCACCCCATGACCCAGCATGCATATCTCTGTAAATGTCAAAATGAATCAACAAGGTTTTGGCTCCCCTAAAATAAAAAACAAGTTTTTCTATTCATTTTTTATCTAGGTTTCTTTTTTTGCTTTTTCGGTATCAAGGATATTTCTTTTCCTTTCGATTAAGTACCAGTTTTTATCCATGAACATCTTTAAAATATAAGCTAGTTTTATTCAAATATACAGTGAATGTCCTTTTAAATGTAAGCTAATTTTTATTCATATATATTCCTCAGTATATTTACAACATTTTTTAGTAAGCAGTGCACATGTTACAAACATACACTGAACTTTTTTCCAACACACAGCGTACATTTTTTCAAATAAATAGTAATGTTTTTCCTATATTTATATTAATTTTCATAATATATTTATTCTTTAAATACTCCTCATTTTTAACTGATTTAATAAATATATATTTTCGTCGTAAATAGCAAAACATAAATGGGATACTCCACTTCCAGCCCATATAGGCTGGTGTAGGAGTCTTGGGCCGTGGCGACTATATATCGCCTTCAGCGAGACCGTAGGGGATACTGGAGATGGCAGCGAGCCCGCCAACTGTTCGTGTTAACTAGTGAGGACGAGACCTAATTGAAGCAATTCAAGACAGTTTTCTCCGGATTATGATTTTTATTTTCTTTCCTATTTTTTCTCATTTTTCTTCACCAGTTTTTTTCATTCTTTTTTCATATGTTTCTTTATTCGTTTTATTTACTTTTTCTATGGTTTATTTTTGTTTCTTCTTTGGTTTTCATTCCTACACTTTTTTATATGCCAACAACAATTTACTAATATACATTTAACATTTTTCCAATACAAATTTAACATTTTTTAATATATAGACTCCATCAGGCCTAAGCTTTTAACCTGGAAACATAGCCTTCCTTAGACTTTTATTGTTCTTGTAGGTAAGTCTGTATATATTTCCCCTCTCTTGTAATTAGCAGTTTTTTTTGTACTTTGAACTTTGAGGCTTGAATAAAGGACTGTGGGGCTTTTGCCTCACGGTAAATAGTAAAAATAACATCTAAAAATGCTTGATTAACATTTTTCTAAATGCAATACTAAAAAAATATAACACATGGTCAACAATTGTTATACACATTTAATATTTTCCAAATACTTGTTCAACATTTTTTTAATACATGGTTAACAGTTTTTATACACATTTGACATTTATCAAATGCTTGATCAACCTTTCACGAATACTTGTTCAAGATTTGTTTTTCAACTACTTGATTAACATTTTTCTATACATTACCAAAAAAATTAACATATTTTTAGTATATGATCAACATTTTTTCTACACATTTAACATTTTTCAAATGCTTGATCACCATTTTTTCAAATACTTATTCAGAAAAAATTCAAATGCTTGATGAAAAAATTTAAAGTATAAACAAAAAAATTGGGGGTATATTTGTAAATTATAAGCAAAAAATAAAAATAAAGAAAAAACGGAACAGAAAACATAGAAAAAATAGAAGAAGAAGAAAAAGAAGGCTGTGGCCTCCCGCGCTCCTGGGTCGGCCCATCTTGGTCTCCCCTACAGCGAGGGTTCCTACCTCTCGCGAGAGACCCCCTGTATGACGCCCGTGAGCGTCAAGCCGTTGAGCTTTCGCTGAAGAGAACCACGAACGGGCGCGTGAAAAAACCTAGACAGAAAAATGCTGTGCAAGTATGTGATCGAACTCGCAATCTCCCCGTAGTGGACAGCTCTTCGAAACCAACAGACCTGACATGTTGTAGCATTAGATTAGCATCGTCTGTCTTTAAGAACCAATTTGCATCGCCTCATCAGTAAAACTACTATGTGAACGGTAGACCCGTTTCTTTTTTTGAACTTTTCAACATTTCTTGGGAAAAAATGAACATTTTCCTTAAATTTGTTAATAACGTTTGAAAATCGTGAAAAAAAAATAGAAATATGATCAAACTTTTAAAAACATCAACGTTTATTGAAAACATGAACAATAATATTTGAAATTCAAATGATGAACAATTTTTAAATATACATTGCACATTTTGTGATATATGCTGAACAGTTTTAAAATACACACTGAACATTTTTTGATATACACTGAACAAATATTTAAATACACATTGAACATTTTTGTGCTATAAGTTTAGTCCCCACATTTAGTCTATTATGGTCCAGCCCAATATTAATTTCAGAAATTCCTAATAAATCCTAGAGGCCCATTTAGTCCATTCGTGCAAGGCAAGGGGCACTACTAAAGTTTAGTCTCACATTGCTAGTTTACACGGAGTTGGACCTCCTTATATGGGAGGCTCTTTCTCCACTTGTACGAGCATGGCCGCCGCCCGCCTCGTCGCGACGCGGGTTGCGGGAACGAGCCAATGTCTTATTTTTGCCACGCACGACGGGTAATAAATCTGAACGGTCACACGGGAGCTGAAACGTTTTTCGGTAGTGGAGAATAAATCCGAACGGTGCAACCCCTTCGGCTGCTGCCTGTTCACTTCGCCTCCCTCTTTTGCTTTAGCTCTTGTTCACCTCCTTCTCTTGCGCCTATATAAGGGAGGTCGCTCCTCCCCAGAGAGACGCACCAGAATCTCTCCTTCCTCTCGCCACCGGTTCCATCTCTGAGCTGCTGCTGTCTTACTCATCCCGGCTTGCGGCGTGCACCGCAGGTCGGGACAGTAGGCCTCCGAAACCGCACCTTTTGAGTCCTGTACGGGAGAAGGGTGATAAGGTTTTTGGGGAGCGCTCGGCGCGACTACTAGCTGTTCCATCACGGACAATCCGGTCGCCGACGACTACTTCCCCGACGTCGACAACCTCTTCGACGACATGGCCAGCGAAGACAATTCACCCAAGATCGGGGCTTCGGTTGCTGCTTCGTATGTCTCCATGATCTCTCTAGTTTGTCTTGTTCTATTCCTTGGCCCGTATGTGTTCATGGTCTTGCTGTTAGAAACATTGTCACTGTTCTTCGATCTAGTGTTTGCTCTAAATATGTTAGGTCCTACTTCATATATGCAACTAGTTATGTATATGAAGATGCTATTTACCTTCTCTTTCTCAGATCGCATGACTTGCTCTATTACTGTTATATTAGTCATGCCTTATCTAGTATTTCTGTTAATAAAATCACTTGGTAAATTGCTCATATTTCCAACAATCCAAAAACCTTATTATAGGCAATTTACCCCAAGTGGTTTTGCTGCTTCCATGAGACCTCCTGTGTTCGAGGGTATCCACTATAAGAGGTGGCACGTGAGAGCAATCTTGTGGTTTCAAACCATGAGCTGCTATGACGCCACTCTTGGCAAACCTGAAGGAGATTATGATGCTCAACAGGAACAAGCTTTTCTGAAAATGGATACCCTGTTTAGGACTGCTCTCTTGAGTGTTCTTGGTGAGAACATAGTTGATGCTTGCGCGTCAATTGATAATGGAAAAGATATGTGGGACGCACTCGAGGCCAAGTTTGGGGTCTCGGATGCCGGCACTGAGTTGTACATCATGGAGCAATTCTATGATTACAGGATGACTGGAGAGTGCTCCGTGGTTGAGCAGGCTCATGAGATACAGTCGTTTGCTAGAGAACTTGAGCACTTCAATTGCATGATGCCGGACAAGTTTGTTGCCGGGGGTATTATCACTAAGCTTCCTCCTTCGTGGAGGAACTTTGCTACCTTACTGAAGCATAAGAGACAGGAGTTTTCCGTTCCGGATCTCATTGGTACTCTTGATGTGGAAGAAAAGGCGAGAGCAAAGGACACACGTGCTCAAGCTATTGAGGGAGGTTTTAGTACCAATCTGGTACAGAAGAAGAACTTTCAGCCCAACAAGTTCAAGAACAAGGGAAAGTTTGATGGAAAAGCAAAGTTTGATGGGAAGAACAAGGCTGTGCAACACACGAAATTCAAGAAGAAGAATGACAAGAAGAAAGGTGTCTGTCATGTGTGTGGAGATCCTGATCACTGGGCTCCTAGTTGCCCTAATCGCTATGACAAGCGTTATCTTGGGAAAGGCGGCAAGACCGTCAATGTTGTCATTAGAGACACTGATATGAAGGATGATGGGTATGGTATATTTCCTACTATTCTTTCAGTATGTCATTCTCCTGATTGGTTAATTGACACGGGTGCTAATGTGCATGTATGCGGTGATATTTCCATGTTTTTGTCTTATCAGACCGCAGGGACTTCAACTGTGCTGATGGGAAACGGTTCAAGTGCTTATGTTCGTGGTGTTGGCACGGTCGATCTAAAGTTTACTTCGGGGAAGATCGTGCGGCTGAAGAATGTGCATTATGTCCCCTCCGTCAATAAGAATCTTGCTAGCGGATCTCTGTTATGTAGAGATGGCTACAAGCTTGTCTTTGAGTCGAATAAATTTGTAATATCCAAGTATGGAACGTTTATTGGCAAAGGCTATGAGTCAGGTGGCCTGTTTCGTTTATCCTTGTCAGATGTTTGCAATAAAGTTGTTAATCATGTCTGCAACAACGGTGAATCAAATGTGTGGCATTCACGTCTGTGTCATGTTAACTTTGGTTGCATGTGGCGACTAGCCAAATTAAACTTAATCCCTAGTTTCACCACCGTCAAGGGATCTAAGTGTCAAGTTTGTATGCAAGCTAAGCAACCTCGTAAGTCTGACACGACTGCGAAAACGAGAAATCTTGCACCACTAGAGCTCATACATTCAGATCTATGTGAAATGAATGGTGTTTTGACAAAAGGTGGAAAGAAATATTTCATGGCGTTAATTGATGACTCCACTAGATACTGTCATGTGTATCTTCTGAAATCTAAGGATGAGGCTTTGAACTTTTTCAAGATCTATAAAGCTGAAGTGGAAAACGAACTTGATCGTAAGATTAAGAGGCTTAGGCCCGACCATGGTGGAGAGTATTTTTCCAATGAATTTGATGCTTTTTGTGCGGAACATGGTATAATCCATGAGAGGATGCCTCCCTATTCACCTCAGTCAAATGGGGTGGCCGAAAGAAAGAACCGTACTCTAACTGATTTGGTTAACGTCATGTTAGATACATCGGGTCTATCCAAGGCATGGTGAGGGGAGGCGATATTGACTGCATGTCATGTCCTAAACTGAGTTCCCACAAAGAACAAAGAAATAACTCCATTCGAGGAATGGGAGAAGAAAAGGTTAAAACTCTCTTATCTACAAACCTGGGGTTGTTTGGCGAAAGTCAATGTGCCAATTCCAAAGAAGCGCAAACTTGGACCAAAGACTGTGGATTGTGTTTTCCTGGGATACGATTTTCGAAGCATTGGATATAGATTCTTGATTGTAAATCTGAAGTATCTGACATGCATGTCGGTACAATCATGGAGTCGAAAGATGCGACTTTCTTTAAAGATATCTTTCCCATGAAGGATATGGCTACCTCATCTACTCAGGAGATGCCTAGTTCATCGAATCAAGAATCGGTCTCAATTACTGAACCTGCCATTTCGATGGAACACTTTGACAAACCCGTGGAATAAAACAATGAAGCTCCTACTAGGAGTAAGAGACAGAGGACTGCAAAGTCCTTTGGTGATGATTTTCTTGTCTATTTAATAGATGACACTCCCAGTTCTATTTCAGAAGCTTATGCGTCTGAAGATGCTGACTACTAGAAGGAAGCGGTTCGTAGTGAGATGGATTCCATCTTGACGAATGAAACTTGGGAGATTACTGATCGTCCCTATGGGTGCAAACCTATAGGGTGCAAATGGGTATTCAAGAAGAAGCTTAGGCCTGATGGTACTATCGAAAAGTACAAGGCACGGCTCGTGGCTAAGGGTTATACCCAAAAGGAAGGTGAAGACTTCTTTGATACTTACTCACCTGTGGCGCGGTTGACCACTATTCGAGTTCTACTTTCACTAGCTGCCTCACATGGTCTTCTCGTTCATCAAATGGATGTTAAGACTGCTTTCCTAAATGGAGAGTTGGATGAGGAAATTTATATGGAACAACCAGATGGGTTTGTAATAGATGGTCAGGAGTTTGAAAGAACTTTAACAGCTGCAGGCTTTGTTGTGAACGAAGCTGACAAATGTGTGTACTATCGCCATAGTGGGGGCGAGGGAGTTATCCTTTGCTTGTATGTTGATGACATACTGATTTTCGGAATAAATTTGAATGTTATTACGGAGGTCAAGAATTTCCTATCTCGTTGTTTTGAGATGAAGGATTTAGGAGTGGCTGATGTCATTCTGAACATCAAGTTGTTAAGAGACGATGATGGTGGGATTACTTTGCTTCAATCTCACTATGTGGAAAAAATCTTGAGTCGCTTTGGCTATAGTGACTGCAAGCCCTCTCCAACACCATATGATGCCAGCGTGCTACTTCGAAAGATTCGAAGAATTGCTAGAGATCAATTGAAATATTATCAGATTACTAGCTCTCTTATGTACTTAGCCAGTGCTACAAGACCTGACATCTCTTTTGTTGTTAGCAAACTGAGTCGGTTTGTCTCAAAACCAGGAGATGTGCATTGGAAAGCTCTAGAAAGAGTTTTGCGTTATTTGAAAGGCACTGCAAATTATCGAATTCACTACACCGGGCACCCAAAGGTGCTTAAAGGGTATAGTGACTCAAACTGGATCTCAGATGTTGATGAGATAAAGCCCACGAGCGGATATGTATTCACTCATGGAGGTGGCACTGTTTCTTGGAAGTCTTGCAAGCAGACCATCTTAACGAGGTCAACTAAGGAAGCAGAGCTCACAGCACTAGATAAAGATACGGTCGAAGCGGATTGGCTTCGTCGGCTCTTGAATGACTTGTCGGTAGTTGAGAAACCTGTACCGGGTGTCCTTATGAACTGCGACAATCAAACTGTGATCACGAAAGTGAGCAGCTCAAAGGATAACATGAAGTCATCAAGACACGTTCAGAGAAGGTTAAAGTCTGTCAGGAAAATGAAAAACTCCGGAGTAATTGCATTGGATTATATCCAAACGTCTAAAAATCTGGCAGATCCATTTACTAAGGGTCTATCACGAAATGTGATAGATAATGCATCAAGGGAGATGGGTATGAGACCCACAATATGAGTTGATTCACAGTGGTAACCTAGTCTTTGTGATCGGAGATCCCGTGAATTAGATGTGGAAGACAAGCTGTTGGTCAACTAAGAGGAGAGTATCCTTACTATCAATACCACTCCATGATGATGCAATACTCTTCTAAATCTGCATGGCAGGTTGATGTATATCTTAATGTGTTCTAAGTGGCTCTTGTAAGCAGAGATGTTGTCCTGCAGAACATCTTTTGAAGAACACACCTATATGAGTTCGATTGTCAAACGTCGCAATCTATGAGAGTAGGGTTCTCTCTAGTAAACTCATGAAAGGTCACGGAGTATGACGCATAAGCTCCACCCGCGGGGAAGACCCACGATAGCCAAGTATCGGTCAAGGCTTTGTGTGAAGCTAGATTCACAGAAAACTTGCAGTTCAAGGCCCAATCCACTGTTCAAGTTGCTTACTTGTGTAGCACAGAGTTCTAGGTGGAAGTTCAACTTAACAGTCTCCACTGCAGTACCGGTATATAAAACAGTGTTTGGAACCAAAGGCAAATTTTTGTGTGCCTCTGGGATCTGGTGAGGGATTGCTGGAATTTTAGTCTATTATGGTCAGCCCAATATTAATTTCAGAAATTCCTAATAAATCCTAGAGGCCCATTTAGCCCATTCGTGCAAGGCAAGGGGCACTACTAAAGTTTAGTCCCACATTGCTAGTTTATAGGGAGTTGGACCTCCTTTTAAGGGGGGCTCTTTCTCCACTTGTACGAGCATGGGAACAAGAGGGACATCCACGCGCGCTCCTCCTCCACCGCCCGCCTCGTCACGACGTGCCGCGCCGCGCCGCGGGAATGAGCCGAGCCGATGTCTTATTTTTGCCACGCACGACGGGTAATAAATCTGAACGGTCACACGGGAGCTGAAACGTTTTTTGGTAATGGAGAATAAATCCGAACGGTGCAACTCCTTCGGCTGCTGCCTGTTCACTTCGCCTCCCTCTTTTGCTTCAGCTCCTGTTCACCTCCTTCTCTTGCGCCTATATAAGGGAGGGCGCTCCTCCCCAGAGAGACGCATCAGAATCTCTCCTTCCTCTCGCCATCGGTTCCATCTCTGAGCTGCTGCTGTCTTCCTCATCCCGGCTTGCGGCGTGCACCGCAGGTCGGGATAGTAGGCCTCCGAAACAGCACCTTTTGAGTCATGTACGAGAGAAGGGTGATAAGGTTTTTGGGGAGCGCTCGGCGCGACTACTGGCTGTTCCATCACGGACGATCCGGTCGCCGACGACTACTTCCCCTACGACGACTTCTTCCCCGACGTCGACAACCTCTTCGACGACATGGCCAGCGAGGACAATTCACCCAAGACCGGGGCTTCGGCTGCTGCTTCGTATGTCTCCATGATCTCTCTAGTTTGTCTTGTTCTATTCTTTGGCCCGTATGTGTTCATGGTCTTTCTGTTAGAAACATTGTCACTGTTCTTCGATCTAGTGTTTGCTCTAAATATGTTAGGTCCTACTTCATATATGCAACTAGTTCTGTATATGATGGTGCTATTTACCTTCTCTTTGTCAGATCGCATGACTTGCTCTATTACTGTTATATTAGTCTTGCCTTATCTAGTATTTCTGTTAATAAAATCACTTGGTAAATTGCTCATATTTCCAACAGAACCTTCGTAAATAGCCCTCCGTCCTAAAATAAGTGTCTTTGATTAAGTACTATTAAGATATGTATTAGCAAAAAAAGAAAATGGTCGACAAATCATCAGTAAATATTACTCTACAAGCATAAAGGTAAAGTTCCATGATACCGTGTTTCTCCATTCTGTGACCACAGGTGTCGGTGTGCATGCGCACCATCCAGGTGTGGAAGAGCAGAAGGGTGAAGTTGGTTTGCTCAATCCTCGTATCTGGCCACGTTGCCCGCCGTCCGTTTGCCACTGGCACGGCACTTCAGTTCCAGCTTCAACTCGCGCTGCAGCAAATCCCTGAGAAGGACTATCGTTCGGTTGGGTTGGATCGGCGTCAAACCATGCATGGCGGGGGATTAAATTAAAAACCGTGCCTGTGCTGTGATGTTGCACCTAAGGTCTCGGTCGGTCCTGCGCTGCCTACTATATAATGTGTGTGTGTTTGTGTGTGTCAGTTCATGTCTGGCGACGGCGCCTTGTTGATGTATTTATGCGTGATTTGTTGGATGTAATGTACAACAACACGTGATGAAATAAATAAATCGTTGGTATTCTCTGCAACAATGCCAGTGATTCTGCTTAATTGATCAAGTCCAGGCTGTGTCACATATATTGACTGACTGCTCGATGTCATGCAGTTTAGACACAAACTCTTCTTCTTCTTCTTCTTCTTCTTCTTCTTCTTCTTCTTCTATTGAACATGCATTTATCAGGCAGGTTTAAACCAGGTGGAAACTAATAAGGCCGTGGTTCACCGGCGGAGCTTAGGCAAGGCCGAATGGGCCATGGCCCGCCCTGCTCTGCAGCTTCACCTTCTATTATAGCCAGCTCATGGGTCACAAAACACTAGCTAGTAGCAATCCTTTTGGCCTGGCCCGCCCAACTTCTTGGTGCAAGCTCCGCCACTGCCGTGGTTGAGGTCTTGAGGAAGAAGAAAGCTTGGAGAGGCGAACGAACGCCGTGGTTGGGGACGGACGTTGTTGCCGGGTTCGCGGTACGAGCAGAAGGAAGAGGAAAGCCGGCAGTTCCCATTTAACTCCTATAATATAGGCATCCAGTTTTTAATTTATGTTTGACATGAACCCACAGGCGTCAAATGGTTTTTTCTACTCCCTCCGTTCTTAAATATTTGTTTTTCTAGAGATTTCAACAAGTGACTACATACGGAGGAAAATAAGTGAATCTACACTCTAAAATATGTCTACGTACATCCATATTTTTAGTCCATTTGAAATGTCTAGAAAGACAAATGTTTAGGAACGGAGGGAGTAGAAGGCAGGCGTCAAAATAGTTGGTGCGACGCGGCAGGCGCTTTCGCCCGAGCCGGCCCAATTAGCGTTGTCTGAGGATCATCAGGTTTTTGTGTTGATTTAAGTCACCCCATGATGCATGACCCAGCATGTATCATTTGATCAGGGTCGCCACTTGTGGCTCATTTCACCCTATGACCCAGCATGTATATGTCTCTAAATGTCCAAATGAATCAACAAAGTTTTGGCTCCCCTAAAATAAAAAACAAGTTTTTGTATTCATTTTCTTATCTAGGTTTCTTTTTTTGCTTTTTCGGTATCAAGGATATTTCTTTTCCTTTCGATTACGTACCAGTTTTTATCCATGAACATCTTTAAAATATAAGCTAGTTTTTATTCAAATATACAGTGAACATCCTTTTAAATGTAAGCTGTTTTTTTATTCAAATATATCCCTCAGTATATTTTCAACAATTTTTAGTAAGCAGTGCACATTTTACAAACATACACTGAACTTTTTTACAACACACAGAGTACATTGTTTTTAATAAATAGTAGTGTTTTCCTATATTTATGTTAATTTTATAATATATTTATTCTTTAAATACTTCTCCTCATTTTTAACTGATTTATAAATATATTTTTTCTTCGTAAATAGAGAAACATAAATGGGATGCTCCACTTCCAGCCCATATAGGCTGGTGTAGGAGTCTTGGGCCGTCCCAACTATATATCACCTTCAGCGAGACCGTAAGGGATACTGGAGATAGCAGCGAGCCCGCCAACTGTTCGTGTTAACTAGTGGGGGCGAGACCTACTTGACGCAAGTCAAGCCAGTTTTCTCCGGATTATGTGTTTTATTTTGTTTATTTTATTTCCTATTTTTTGCCATTTTTCTTCACCAGTTTTTTTTCATTCTTTTTTTCATATGTTTCTTTATTTATTTTATTTACTTTTTCTTTGGTTTATTTTTGTTTCTTCTTTGGTTTTCATTCCTACACTTTTTTATATGACAACAACAATTTACTAATATACATTTAACATTTTTCCGATACAAATTTAACATTTTTTAATATATGGACTCCATTAGGCCTAAGCTTTTAACTTGGATACATAGCCTTCCTTAGATTTGTATTGTTCTTGTAGCTAAGTCTGTATATATTTTCCCTCTCTTGTAATTAGTATTCCCTCCGTCTCATAATGTAAGACGTTTTTTGATACTACACTAGTATCAAAAAACGTCTTATATTATG